>CM045766.1:124743299-125439741 GCA_025200525.1 Camellia lanceoleosa
TAGTCATTAAACTAACTTAACTTAATTTTTAAATAGTTGTGTTCTAACCATAATACTGTTGACATAGTTGTTGGGGTGGTATTTATAATAATATATATATTAACATATTTAAAATAATGTTAATTATTTTTATTAAAATATATAATTACATAATGTTTTTAATCAACAAAAAAATGAAACTTTATTGATTACAATAACACCATAATACATGTAAGTTCATCGATAAAGGAGAATGCAAAGCTCAATCATGAAATAAGCACAACCCGCGAGGAGCCAGCACAAGCCAAAACAAGAGGAGAAAAAATTAAGGGCTTCGAGATCCACACTCTGCGACATGTTGTTGTCTGATACCAAACTCTTTAACTGTAGCAAATCTTGCTAGCACTCCTTACAACTTGACACCAACTTGGAGCTACAATCATATCACCGCAGCAAAGGCGAGACCAAGAAAAGCCAGGACCATTACACCAAACCACACTGCTCTACTCTTTCTTTGTTCTAAAATGGAGCACCTTCTAACCTAATATATTGTATGTAGGGTCATTGACGAATAAGCCCGCAAGCATTTGTGCAAGAGAGTACATAGTTGAAACACCTTAAATAACTATACTTCCAGCAACATTCACCTTTGTAGTTAAACTACTTACTAATATTTCAAGCATTCATTCATTTTCAATTCAACATTATTCCGACAAGCAATAACTGGTTCCCAAAATAAAACTAAATGGAAATAAATTACGCTTGCGAGGGAAATTAAATCCTGATAATCTAGGCTCGAGCATTCGAAATTAGTTCTGACATAGTTTTTAAACATAAAGTAACTAGTTCTCACATAAGTAAATATAACAACCCAACAATAAAATGGTCAAAAACATAGTTCCAACAACAACTAAATCTTATAATAGTAGACCAATGCCAAAGGAACATGCTTATACACTTGTAGCCAATACCAATTAGTATTGAGACATAGTACTTGCGTAATTGATACCACTGAATCTTCATGTCACGTCATTTAAGAGTGCATGCATTCTCTCTCTCTCTCTCTGTGAGATTCTCAAAACCTCTGTGAAGGTCCACATAGGATGATCACCAATTGAGCAACACAATTTGGTAACCTGACAAGACTTGATGTGCTCATTAATGAGTCTATCTGGGAAAATTATAATATGGACTTTGAGGCAAGTGTTTTATTAATTGAAAAGGTAAAACTTATTACGTTGTGTTGATTTTTGGTGAGTGAATACTATAAAATATTATTCCACAAAACCTCCAAATAATGTATAGTTAAGTGTTCATTTCTTGATATGTAGTACACAATAATGGAGATTGTAAGCAATGTTATAAGACTATGTTGCAGTTCAATACTTCTCGCCCAGGTGTATAATTATCGAACAATTATTTTTCTCCTCTGGTTTAGAAGACACAAAAGCAATATTCTAAAAAGAACGAAGCTAACTCAATCAAAGCGAACACACTATATTGCCTCAAATAATCTCGATGTTATGTAGACGTCTCACCGGTCCTTTGTTATAGTGAAAGCACATAAAAAAACATGTTTGTCATAGAAGTGCCAATTGTTTCTATTAATTGAACTTCCAAGTTTGAACCCACTAATCTCTAAAAGTGAATCAATTAATAACATCATCCCACTTTGAATAAATCACAGCTCATAGAGGAAGTCATAATTCCGATATTTTGCTAAATCATGCGAGTGGCCTCCTTTGAGCATTATCCTTTTACATAGATGTTTTATTTGTGCGTAAATTCATACAAATGAGATCTCATAGATTCACTTATCATAAAGTGCAACAAAAGTTCTAAAACTAGAACATCATACGATTACACAAAATAGAATTAAACATATAAATTTGGAAAGATACTAATCCTTACTTGAGGTTTTAAGCGTTTCATACCTTTTGCAAATATAAAATATAGAAGTAAAACCTAGTAGTAAAACTGATTTGAACTATTTCTCCAATTCTCAACAAAAAAAACACTTTTATAAATTTTTACCCAAATTAAGGTCTATATCAAGCAGTCTAGCTACACAAACAAAGTTTCACAAAAATCAAAAAACAATTCAACTATTTATCAATTCTCTAACAAAAAACACTATTATAGATACTTACACCCGTCATTTCTGCTCGAATAGTCTAGCTACACAAATAGGATTTTCACAAAAATCCAGCAGTTAGACTACACAAATTCTTCCTTAAAAACTATTATAGGTACTCACACCCAAATCAATCCATCAAATAGTCTAAATTTACACAAATGGGATTTCACAAAAATTACATCAAATCAGCATGGGTATGATTCAAAAATTCCATCAAAACTATTCATGAACCTCTGAATCAATCCTTATGCACATACATAACTCT
Organism: Camellia lanceoleosa; assembly: GCA_025200525.1. Classification (NCBI taxonomy): domain Eukaryota; kingdom Viridiplantae; phylum Streptophyta; class Magnoliopsida; order Ericales; family Theaceae; genus Camellia; species Camellia lanceoleosa. The sequence continues at coordinate 124,745,681 of CM045766.1, forward strand.
CGATGAGGCAGAATGTAACCAAATAGCCTAAATTATTATAAAGAAATTAAAAGAAATAAAAAAATAAACAAAATTTCCATTGAAAATTTGAAATCCATCTCTAAATGTCGAGACAACGGTATCATAAACCATGCAAATACACATATATATAGGTGATGATATGAATATATGAAGAGAAAGAAGAGATAGAGAGAGAGAGAGATAGATAGCTTGAGAATGATACATACCTTAATGGTGTAAGATGTCGAAATGATGGAGTTGGAGACTTGTGGAAACGATGGAGTTGCGATTCTTGAGAAAGCGTTTAGCGAGGAAAAGAGGTTTCAATATAATTTGCAGTGGTGAGGTACTTTCTTCATATGCTTGTGAGTAAGATTAATGATAAAATGCTTGACCTTTTTAACTGACCGTTGGAGGGCTCAAAATTAATATTGTGGTTGGCTAAAATGCCTAACGGATCTCTTTTAGCTTACCCTTTGAGTTATTCTTGTTGGTAGTTCAAACCAAGTTGAGATTCGACTCAGATTGTTCGAAAAATCGAGCTATCACATTTTGCTAAAAATAGCGCCATAGCTCCCTTTAGTTCTAATTAACCGAGCTATGTAGCATTGCCCTTGGTTCTATTTACATAAAATACCCATTTGAAAATACGGATTTAAGCATTCGGTAGTATTGTTTGCTTGAGCTGCTAGCCATGGTTCAATAATCAAGTTAAAATCGTTTTAGCTAAAGAAAGGTAGGGCCAAAATGAGATTAAATTTCTTACAAGACCGGTGTGACCTATTAGAGAATGGCGTGCCCTATATAAGCTAGCAGGGTTTGCCCCGAAACCAAGCAAAAAAAAATAAACAACGATAAGCATTGCCAAATGCTTCCATAAAAAAATTTTATACAGCGATCTTGGTATTACTCTTATGTCGAGATTTTATGTGAATTTCAAATAGAACTTTCCTTTACCTTGAGCTAATCCTAGCAGTGAGCATTTATTACAATCAAAGCGACAATTTGCTTTTGGTTAAATTCATCTACTTTAGTAATAGGTACATTGGTTGAATGAGGCATTAATCTTCCCTCTTTTCTTTATGACTAAATCTTCTCTAAGCGAAATTTTACTATGTTGAAATTACAAACTACCTCTCTTATGAAATTGAATCTGCTCTGAGAGCAGAAGTGTCACGGGGAAGACAAATATTGAGGCAAGCCCATCTCCTTTCTTCCAAGCTCCTTGCCGGTCGATGCGACTGTGAGAACTGCTTGGCTGATGAGCTACCTGCGGTGTGTGGTAGGAAAAACCCCTCAAACGATCAAGTTAGCACACACCCGAGATCCCAAAAGAGAGAGAGGAGAAGAGTTGAGTGTAGAGTGTTTTTTTCTTACAAAATGATCATCCGGCATCAAGCGTAGAAGTAGCATGGAACAACGTATATACCTTCTGCGATCCCCAAATCTACTCCATTAGTCTCTCGTACGCATTGAGTGCTACTATCGAAATAAATCGGACATAAATCCGGCCATGATCACCACCTAACCAATACATTAGGGATACCTCAGCCGAGCTTCGGCGGATCAGCTGAGAACCTCCCGGTTTTCTCACGAGCCGCCTTCGCGGCATACTGAGTGATCCGTTAGCCCGAGCTCTGGCCTGGCAAAGAGGCTCGGATTCACATCCCCGACAAAAGCCAGGAAACTCGAGGTGGAGTCGGCTTACGGTTAAGCCGTCGGCCTTACTACTGAGAGCTAACGCATGAACCGTGAAAACCATAGAAAGCGAGCGGGCGACCCGGCCGCACTCCCGATTGGCGGTTTTACTGCACGAAAAGCCAGTAGCTTCCGGTCCACACATGCCCTTTGCGTAGCAAGGCAAAACCCATACCGGAGCTGAGGCCCGTATGCCATGACCCAATAATGTTCGGCCCATAATGCACTTGCGGCCATTACCCGCGGCTTTAATCCGACTCATAAATCTCCCTCTCAATTGCCCCTTAATTAAAATGTCTGCAAAAGCGTGATCGGGATTACATGATCCGGCAAGGGTAAACCCTTCCCGCCGGTCTTGGTTTACTAAAGAACAACAAGCCCAGGCTGAATTGATATGGTAGCCTTCCAAAAGCTTGCGGTCGGCGCCTCTGACTTGCCATCTTGTCTCTTCAATCTTGGCCGCCCGCCATCAATAGGGACCGCGTCAGCCATTTTACCTATTGGCCTCGGCGGCAACCATTCGTCCATCACGTTTCAAATTTAGGCGGCCTTTTCACGCTCTATAAACATGCCACCATAACCTCGCTTCCATTCTCCTTTCCGGCGACGCCTTCCTTCTTCCTCGTCGATCGAGGAGGCTCATGTTGCCGCTTCACTTCTTGCCATTCTACGAGGTTAAGTGTCCAGAAGGAAAACCACGCCTTCCTGCGCTAAGCAGTAAGTCCTTGGGCCCTTTTGCTGCTATTTTCACGCCTTGGTATTTCACATTCTAGGGCACAAAATTCGTAGGTTTTTAGGATATACCCCTCCCAAAACCCTCAATGCACCCTATTCTCTTCCGTTGTTCTTCCAATCCCAATGATGAACACACTTGAACACATGAAGATCTGGAGGTGAGGCAAGACTCCAGGTCTTCTTTTTGATCTAAAAAACATTAAGACCAAAATGAGGCAAGCTTACAAGTTTGCCAAACTAACCTGTAAATGTAAAGCAAGAGGTGAGCAGAGGACTCCAGCGACGCTTAGTGAGGCTCAAGCCCAGTGCCAGCTTGAGCCTGACAGGGAGGCTCCTTGGTTGCCAGCACTGCGATTGAGGTGATGCAATGCAGCACTCTTACATAAACCCGCAAGCTAAAAGTCAAGCTCGTTTTGTAAAGCCCCAGCCTTCCACTTTACTTGCCATCATTTTCCTACAAAGTCAAGGGGACCACTGAGACCAAACTCTGGGAGCTCTCTAAAAGGTAGAGCGACCATCAAACACCGGTCTGAGCCAAACCATCTTAAGCCAGAAGCTAAACCAGCCGATTGCATACATAGAGGTATTACAACCCATGGTTGGCACTCCGTTCGCCCTAGCCACGTTCACTAAAGGAAGGAAATCACATTGGTATCCCGGTGGCAATTCATTAGAGCTTCGATGAAACGGAGACATAAACCATAGAAATGATTAGACCCGATGACCCTTCATATAGTGCTATCCATCATAGAATGAGGCCACTTCACTTCCGGTTAACCTACGATGACCGAATTTTTTCGCGGCACGCAGTTAAGCGCCACCTCACCTAAGTCTCGACCTTGCGTCTGAGAATAATCAGCGGAATCCGCAATTTGAACAATGAAGAAACTGGAACCAACAGGATGGCGAAGAATACTCGACAACACCCTAGGGCACCACTGCAGGCGGCAGCTACGCCTATTATTGTTGAAAGAATTAGACCGGGACAAGAGGATAGTGGCCGGCACCCGGATAAGGACTTGCGGCAGCGAAACTTCTTACGGGTGTCAAGCAGCTATCAACAACGACCCGGCGTCTTGAAATTTGGTTCGTCTTCATTATTTCGTTTCCGGTTCCAACATGTAAGTCGTGGCTATTTAAGCTTTCGGTCCAATTCAAACTTTTTTCCAGCGTATTCGTACTTAGCATTTTCATTTTTCCTTCTTGCTGCGGCGATCGAAGCTTTGCGATACTTATCACTACCCAACCAAACTGACCATCAAGACCATGCTGCTGTTATACTAGCGGCAAGGAATGCATCATCGACCTCAGCTTGGTTACACAACATTATCTGGACTCGTCGACTTCACGCGAAATAAATGGGTCATAAACTTTCCTCTCGCTCCATCTCTTTACCTCAAGATCCCACACGCACTTGCGTGATGCCATTAAATACAATGGCCAAAGCGGAAAGAGAGTAGCATGAAGAAAGCGTAAAATGTCAAAGAACCTCATGACCATGCAACCTCTCGCAAAGATACCGAAAGCATCCTATAACTAGCTTTCTCCCACCTCTTGCCCGGTCAACCCAATGCGGGACCGTCGTTATCTGGCGTCTCCTGGCAGCCAGAAACAAACAACCGAGACAACGCCCGAAAAGTGGCAAAAGGCCCGCGTCTTGAGACCCTACTGGCAAGGGCCTAGTTCGCGGAGCTCAACAGGAAACAACCTGCGCTTCGTATTGACCCAACTCGCCATGGCATTTGACTCGAAGCTTAGGGGTAAAGAGATCGTGGCGACTTCCATCAAAAAGGTGACAAGGAGCATACGCTCACCTTTGATCTCTCCAAAAAGCAACTTGCACATAGCCAGCGTGGTCGGCGGCGACCATGTCTTGCCGAACACCCGGTTGGTGGGAAGTCCTCGGTCGAGTCCATGACGGTAAGAATCTCAAACTTTTTACTCAAATTTCACAAGTGTTTGCTCTCGGTTTCCACTCTAAATCGACTTTTTCCTCTTGCAAGCTAATCCAAAAACAACACTTGAGTAAGCATGGAGCGCATTTCCGCAGGCTTGAAGGCGAAGGCGATTACTAACAGCAGGTCGAACACCTTGAGTCCGAACACGCCATCTTGAGAGCTAGAGGCGATCAAAGGCTTATTTGGAGATGTGGCAAACTTCGACAATTCTGGGTTACTTTCTGACCAACTTGGTATCACCGAGAAAAAAGGGATGCACTCGGGCGAGCTGCGAGAACTTTGAAAGAATCAAATAAGGCCAATTTGGAGGGCGCGCCAACAATGCGGTTTTCAAGAAATGCAGAGAAACTACACCAAGCAAATCCATGGCACCCAGACATCTTCTTCAAGAAGCGGGATGGAAAGAACGCCCCTTGAACATCTCGGCCAGGACACAGGACGATGTGTTACAGCACTCTCCCCGATTGCCTTCCCATAACCGTACCTTGTGCCATATACCCAACAAAGCGTCTTGTAGCGTTGCGGTGAAACCCCGAAGAAGAAGAAGCGGAGGATCTGGCCGTGGTGACAAGCGCCAGCAGCCAGTAAGCGGAGACCGGTGTCCCAAGACCAAATTCACCAGCAATGTCGAACACAGCTTTAAGAACCTTGAGGGACAAGTTCTAGCGACCTTTCCCCCTAACCCAATTAGATTTTCTTTTTATGTCGAACATGTAATGTCAGACTGTGGCCCCTCCTCTTATAATCATTTTGCACATCAATGCGAAAAGTTACTTTGTTTTTACAAGTGTTTGCACGGTCTTGAGGATAAATAACCCGGTAGGAACAAAATACCATGCGGAAAAAACAAACCATCTTGTTTGGCCGTATTTAACGGAAAATACATCTTGGTTTGAATGATAAAATCGAGGTAAAATCATTAACTTTCGGTCGATGAATAAAAGCATCTCGGTTGAATGCACATGCGAAAGTTGAATAAATCATCAACTCAATTAGCAGGAGTAAAACATCTCGGTTTTTAATTTCAAAAGGCTGAGAGAAAACATCATCTCGTTCAGCAGGAATAAAACATCTCGGTTGACAATCTCAAGAGTTGAGCAAGAAAACATCCAACTCGTTCAGCCAATGAATTAAAACATCTCGGTTGAGAATCTCAAAGGATTGAACAAAACATCAACTCCCGATTAACCCGAAGAAGTAAAACATCTAGGTTTTGAATTTCATGAGTCGAGCAGAAACATCAACTCGTTAATAGAATTAAAACATCTTGGTGAGAATCTCAAAATTGAGCAAATCATCTAGCTGGTTCGTTCAGCGAATAAAACATCTCGGTTGAGAATCTCAAAGGATTGAGCAAAACATTAACTTTTCACCGTTCAACTAGAATAAAACATCTCGGTTGAGAATCTCCAAAGTTGAGGCAAAACATCAACTCAATTAATAGAATTAAAACATCTCGGTTTAATTTCATAGTTGAGCAAAACATCAATTCGTTCAAGCAGGAATAAAACATCTCGTCATAAGATCTCAAAATCTGAGTTAGCAACAATCGAGAATGCTAAAGGCAAAAGATGAGACACTTCTATATATTGACCAAAAAAAGAATATTACGATTACTGAGAGTGTAAGGCAAAAATTTCTTTGCACAAAAAACAAAAAGCTAGAAATAGATACGAGTTTGAGGTTGGCGCATTCCAGATTTGGGTATTCCTCTTCCTCAAGTCCTCAAGTGGTATGCCCCTTTGCATGGCCCGTGATCTTGTATGGTCCTTCGGTTTGCCCCTAGTTTGCCTTCACGGCACCAAGGTATTGCCCATGACCTTCCTCAAGACCAGTCACCTACTTTGAATGATGCAGGGTGCCTTATTTTGTTGTATTTTCTTGAAAGCTCTTGTTGGTATCGGCCACATGGATGAGAGCCTTTTCGTTCTTCCACTAGGTCCAATTCGAGGCAATAGCCGGCGTTACTCGGGCTCAAAACTTTCATACGGCGTGGGCATACCAACTTCTAAGGGATGACCACCTCCATGCCATATCACCAAGGTAAAGGAGTTTCCCGATGGATTGGCGTGGGGTCGTTCGGTATGCGGAGGACACTTGGGAGTTCCTCGGCCCATTTTCCTTTCTCAAGCCTTTTCTTCAACCCATCAAGAATGGTCTTATTTGAAGCCGGCTTGGCTGATAGGCTAGGGGTAAGTTGGGGTAGAAGTGGCCAGAATTCAATTTTCAAGTCTTCACAAAATCCTCTGAATAAGCGATGTCGAATTGAATGCCGATTATAAGAGATCGAAATTTTAGGGACACCAAACGCGTTACCATTACGCGGACAAACGGCAGCGTCTTTCTCTTTGATTATTGCTAAAGGCTCGGCTTCAACCCATTTGGTAAAGTAGTGCATGGCCGCGATGAAAGAACTTTTGGTTTGCTGGTGCCATTAGAATTGGCCCCACTATATCTAGCCCCACATCATAAAGGCCAAGGATTGGTGAGAGGAAGAAGTTCCTGGCCGGTGGTGGATTTGGTGGGCAAACTTCAACACTTCTCACATTGCAAACATACTTACGTGCGTCGCTTGCATGTCTGACCACCAATATGCCAGATATTTCGGGAGGTCTCACCAAATATCGCCTCCTATGTATGCCGCATATGCCTTATTGAATTTCGTACAAAGCTTCCTTTACCTTTGCTTGAGTGCGAACACTTTAGATACGGTGGGTGAAAGACTTCTTGCATAAGCGCGATGAAGAGCCAAACCGCTCGACTTCTGGACTTTATGTGCTTCCTTCTTGTCAAGAAGGGTCCATTCTCGGAGAAAGAGGATAATAAGATCATCAGAAGGACCTAACTCGTATGATACTTTTGTCTACCCGGTTTCCTCAATGTTGGGCCTCTGAAGGAATTCAATCAAGAGAGGGCTGGGAGATGTGCTATCGACCATGGAAGCAAAGCCGACTAATTCGTCTGCGTGGCCGTTTTCTTCACGGCCAATCTGTTGGACCCTTATCGCCTGGAATCGCTTGATGTGGTCTCTGACCAGAGCTTGGTACTTCACCATTCGGTCATCCTTTGCTTCGTAAACCCCAGAAACTTGGTTAACCACAAGCTGGGAATCATTGTAAACCATTAGCTCGGATGCGTTCATCTGAAGCGCGCTCTTGAGCCCGGCCAAAAGCGTCTCGTACTCAGCCTCGTTGTTTGATGCAGGGAAGCCAAGGGTGATAGAATGTTCGATAGTCAGTCCGTTTGGCGAAATCAGAACTATGCCCAGCCCGACACCGTGGCAGTTAGAAGCCCCATCTACAAAAAGTTTTCACATTCCCCCCACAAAGAGCTTCCAACATTCTGATGGGTCTGCAGGAGGCTGAAGGTTGATGTCTACGGTTGCTTCGGTATTCGGCTTCATGTTCAATCTTGATCAGTTCCTCTTCCTCCCTCACGGTGATCTGACCTGAACAAAGCGAGTTAGTTAGTAATACCCAACTCAGGTAAATCGCATCGCCAGACTATGGTGCCGTTCTGGTTGAAGTTTCCCACGGTAGAGGCGCGCAAGTTCTAGCGTCGCCAACATCGCCTTTGTATTGTTTCGGCGAACTGCATTCACCTCCTCATCTGCGCGACAATATCCGCCGAACTGCCGGATGAGTTCGGTGAAATTGCTTAGCAAAGTCAACCAACGTCTGAGCTTTTATGGCGAGATTCATGGTTGGAATTTGGCGTCAAATTGTCCCAATTCAACACGCCCACTTGAGGATTAAATGGGAGAAGTCACTGAATTCGAACAAATCTTTGAGGAGAACTCGGTCAAAACGATGATTGTATGGGCATGAAAATAGTGCACCAACTTCCTGGAGGCCATCATCAATGCCAATGCTAGTTTTTCCAGCAACAAGTATCTCAACTCTACCGGTAGCAAGGTTTTGCTGTCGTAGGAGATGGGGAGAATCTTGATTCCTTCCAGGACAAAGCACATAACGGCGCATCTTTGAAGCGGAAATATAGGTAGAGTTCTTAGCCGGGCCGGGCGTTACCAATAGTGGCGAAGGCGTACTCTGAGCTTCGGCCAAAGCGGGTCCTCTTCATCCCATAAGAACTTTGATTTGAGCTTGAAAGAAAGAGGCGGCGTCGATGACCGGCTTATGAATCGGTTAAACACAGCGGCCATTACGGCGAGATCTTGCCGTCCTTGAGCTAGAGCTTTAATTCTTGCAGCTCGATGCATGCGGGGTCTACTTGATGCCTCGGTTTGTGACTAGGAAGCCTAAATTTTCCGGATCACGCCAAAGGCACATGGGCGCGTCGGTGCTATGTTGAGAATGGCGAACATCTCGGCCAAGTCGGACAAATAGTGCCTTGATCTGAGCTTTTGATCACCATATCATCAATATAAGCCTTCATTGTTGCCCTAGCGGAGGCGAACATCTTGGTCACCATCCTGGAAGAGTTGCCCGGCGTTCTTCAAACCAAAAGGCATGACTTCGATGCGAGAAGAGTCCCTAGGGGTAGTGAAGGAGGTGATCTACATGATGGGGCCATGCATAACAATCGATGATAACATGTGGGCATCCAAAAACTAAGCATGTTATGTCGATCGTCAAGTCCACAATTTGGTCTAATGCAGGCGGTGGAAAAATTTGTCTTTAGGACAAGCGGTTGGCCGGTCTTGTAGTCGGCTAAACTTCGCCACTTCCCATTCTTCTTGGAGTGCAGTGATCGTGTTTGAAATCCACGAGGGTAGTGCACTTTACGAATAGCTCGTGTCTCTAGCAAATTCTTCACCTCCTCTGCAACTACCTCGGCGTGATGTAGCGATCTCCTTGTTCTCTAAATGGCGGCCCTAAAGGAAAACATTTAGGTGATGACAAATAAAGCTCGGATCGATCTTGGGGCATGTGGTAGGAAGTGACCATACGAAGACTTCGATATGTGTCATCAAGAATTCCACCATCTCGGTCCTCTCTTGGGCGGTAAGGCTTGAAATTTGAGCAAAAAGAACTTGTTGATTCTCGATATCAATCTGCTTCCACTAACTCTTCCATAAGCTTTGTCCTCGGCCTTTAGCCCACATTTTCAAGGACTCCCCGGTCTTTCGGTCCTTCAATCAATTAGGCGAAGCCTTTGCGGCTCGGCTCAGATTATTTGCCGAAACATTAGCCGACATGACTTGATCGCCCCAAACTTCCTCAATTTCCCCATGGCGGGAACCTCATGACCTAATGGTAGGTCGACACTACGACTGCATAGAATGGAACCATCCTACCGGGATCAAGTTATGCGTGAAGAGCACCTGTACGAACTCCACTTGTGACCACGGATCCCACTTTAACAGGCAGAATAATTTTTCCCAAAGGCCACTCATTGCGAGTTGAAACCGACGGTGGCGATGTTCAAGGGAGCCAAGTACGTATCTCGGAGTTTGAAATTTGTTTGAATGCGTCGTAATACATGATCTCTATCGAGCTTCCCTGGTCGATCAAGATGCGCTTAACATCGAATTCCTTGACGCAGAGTGTGACCACCAAGGCATCGTTGTGCGGCGTCTGAATGCGCTCTAGATCCCTTGTGGAGAAGCTGATCACATATTTCCCCTCAGTCTTGCCCCTTTTGATCACGGGCTGGACCGACAAAACTTCTCTTATGTGTTCTGCCTTCTTGATCATACCTCGGAGCTCGCAGACACGCGCCAGCTCCACTATGTCGTGGATGACATTAACAACTCCTTGTAGGGGCGCATCCTGGTCATCCGGTCCCTGCGGATCAACCAGGGCTTGGTGCGCGGCTTTCACACCCCCATCAATGTAAAGGTCCAAATGTTCGGCTACGACGAGCTCCTCTAAGTGTTGCTTCAGAGGCAAACAGTCCTCTGTCTGGTGTCCGTGCTCCCGGTGAAACATGTAGCGTCTGGGATTGAAACCCATACTGTGACGTCGCCCTAACTTAGCGAAGCAGGACATAATCCTCGTCCGCGGATTTCACTAAGTATCGATAAATTAGAATATTAAAAATCACGGTGATGCACATTACGGCGCTTCAACAGATTTGTTTGCATCAGCTACGTCATCCCGGGGGTAGTCATCTCGGTCATTTCGACGACCCCTACCTCGGTTTTTACAATTTGAGCCACGGTCTGATTCCTCAGCGTGATCATTTGAACGGTTTACCCCCTGTTTGACCGCGTGTACCTTGCCTGCGTGTACCTTGCGGCCGGACCTCTTATGCATTGCCCTTTGAGTTCTTTTCGCGGTGGATGCTCTTGCATCATCTCCTACTCGGATATGCTCATTGATGTGCATTAATTGGCCCATGGATGTCATTTGGTGCATAATGGCGAGTCCACGCGATCTATGTCGATCGGAGATGTAGGCGTCCCAAAGCCAAAGTCACGACTCCCCGTTCAGATTAACTTGGTCTCTGATTCAAGGACTCAAATGTCGCAGTTCTTAATCTTGAACCAAAGAGTCCAAATCCGTGAATCGTTTTGAAAAATAGATTTTTTTGAAAGAAGTGCAAACATGGTACTTTGCGGAATCTGAGTCGCCACCTAAATATTTTATTTTGGAAATTTAGGAAACCTGACTCGGTGCCAAAGGCCGCGTGTCAAAATCATCACCAAAGTTGTCTCGGCTCGGGAACTTGGGTAGGATTAGGAAAGAATCATTGAGCACCCGCTCGCCGGTCAAAGACCGGCCTCTACTACCATGATATCTATTTTGAAAACATTGTGTGTTCTTATTAGGTTATTAGCCTAGGTTACTATGTAGTGCGCCTGACATACAAGTATAAAGGATCGCTTTGAATTGGAACAAAACATTTCATGTTTGTTTGTTTGAAAATGGTTTGATGGTCTTTACTTAGAAAGTAGGCTAAGGCGTGGATTTGCCACCCTCGGGTGGGCTTTAGAAAACATGATTTTGCCACTATCTAGTGGGCTTAAAACAAACATTTGATGAATTGTCCCAATCTAAATAACTTGACCTTCACCCACAGGCATTCAGCGGTTATATCACATAAGCACATAGCCTCATGGTAAGCATGCTATTCATGGCAACACTCCTGCATGCAAGGATGCTAAAGCATAAAAAACTCACCGAGTACTCCAAGCCAAAACAAAAGCTCATTAGAAATCTATGCATGATCCTAATTATGAAATGCCTAATGCAACACATGCAAAAATGCAAACTATAAGCGAACTCGGCTATTCTAACCATGGCATATGAGATACGCGGCTATCAAGTATTCAACTTGGAATTGAAATCTGATGCGGTTTGTATGATCTTGTAGGAAACTGGTGTATGCAAAAGCAGATGAGTGAATGCAAACATGCTATCATCTTTGTATGCTAATTGAAATATGTCCTAATCTAACCATCATAAGTAGATAAATAAAAAGGAAGAAAAGGCGTGGAGTTGGAAGACATACATCACACAGCACACTTATTACAATTATGCCCTCATGTGAGTAGAATAAATATCTGATCCGAATAAAAAGAATAAATGCAGTCAAATAAATATTACGGTCAAATATGTAAAAAAATCTAATTAATTATCAAATTAACTAAGAAAATAATAAAGCGGCATACAAGCAGGGCGCCTTGATTAATCCGGATGATGAATGATGCATGTCGAGGTTGCCTTTCTTGAAATCCTTGATGCCCCAATTAGCCTCTATTTTGCAATTGTTTTTGGAAGCGTAAGCCTCGGAAGGCTTTGATTCTTGATTTCTTTCAGCGAGAGAAGCGAGAAAGGGGCATAGCAATGTATTTTTCACAAATGTATGCATGCCTCGATCCTCGTGCCGCAATCACGCATCTCGATGCATGATGGTCGAGTCAGTGCACAACTCAATATGAAATGAATGCACACGAAAACACAACAAACCTAACTCCATCATGGGTATCCGAGTGGTATTACGGGAATTAAGACACGTTAAAATCACTTTCGGTCTGAAGCGTGCCTCGTTTCCGTGCTCGAGACTAACTCATATCCGAACACTATGCAATATGCATGATATGCATGAAATGCAACTAAGATACAACCCTAACATGCGCAATGTTATGGAATGGCATACACAATGCGAGGTAATCATGGCATACACAATGCACTAATCATACGACCTAGCATACACAATGCTTTATGGAATGAAATAGCATATACAATGCATAATGGACTTACACCAATGCAAGTGGACCTCGACCACAAAATGTAGCCTCTGACCCAGAGAGATGATCTACTAGACCTCTCCCTCCCTCAGGGAAGAAAGCGAGAAAAGCAGGGCACAGTGCATAATAGAGGCAAAATGCGGAAAGGGTTGATGCTGAAGGCAAGGCTGGTAGAGACTACGAGATTACGAGCGAGCACAATATGCAACATCACCGAGCGCTCAGTCGGTGACCTCTGAGTCTAAAGGTCGGTAAAAAATGGGGTGTCTACAGGAGACCACGCTTGTATTGGGTGATTGCCAGGTTGACCGGGCAATCCAAGATCTCGTTAAAGGTTTCCCAATATACGGGTTGTATGCCTTCGTGTGGCTTGGCTCCATCTTGACACTAAGAAGGTGGTCAACTTCCTTTGGCATTTTGGTGTTGTGGTTTTGAAGCCGTCCACAAAGGCTTCCGCTTCTTGCCACCTTTATCTGTTTCCCTCCGTGACCCTCTCAAACCATTTCAAGCCCAGCTCGCCCAAACTTGACGGGAAGATGAGGCACATAAGAGCGCCATTTAAGCCTATGTCAACCATGACACATTAGAAGTGGCTCACATGCATATATGGATCGGTCTTTCCATCATAGGCGTGAACTTTGGGTACAGTAAAAGCTCATGAGAGCGGTGTTGTTTCTCATCGAGGGAGAAAGGGGTGGCCTTCGGCCTTGCCAAATCTGTGTCTAGAAGGAGAGGCGACTAGGCGGAGTGGAGGCATTCGACCTCTTCCTTTGGCGTGAACCCCATAGGATAGTCTCACGGAATCACAGGCACCCTCGAGCCTCCATGGCCGCCGAGCTAATTTCATAAAGACTACCCATAAATCTGTTGAGCAAGCGAATAAGAATACCTCGACATCGTCGGACGTGGTGATAGGTCTTTGTCTTGCCTGTTGGACTTCTCTACGTGTGCATCGGAATCTGCAACCTTGTAACTTCTGGTGATAGAAATAGAAGGTGTGTGCCGCTGGCTTCGACTACCTGAACGGCGGGGTTGGGTGCGCTCCCTGTGGTCTCCCACTCCAGCTACATCCTTTCCTTTGACATGTCGCTTAAGATCCTCCATCTCGCCGCCATTCTCTGGATGGCGTCTTAATCCCATAGCTTGTGTTCGGTCGTTTGGCGTGATTCTCTCCACCGCCGTGGCCGTCTGGACCGAGAATGACCAAAACTTCTTCACGCTTATCCATGGCGTCTCTTGAATGTCCTCTGGAGAAGTCTCGGGTTGCCATAGGAGAATGGCGGGATGTCCTTCTCTCCGTCTGCGACTCAGGGGTAACTTTCCGTCGATGGCGGTAACGAAATCCGTTGTTGTTACGCCATGAACGGCGTCGGATGATGCAAGAAAGGTTTTGTCTGTCGAAGTTCCTGGTGGCGCCAATTATGTGAGGAGCAAATATTGAGCAAGCACTTTTCTTTCTTCAAGCTCACTGCTGTCGATCGACTGCGAACTGCGACGATGAGCTACTGGCGGTGTGTGGTAGGAAAACCCCTCCAGACGATCAAGTTAGCACACCCGAGAGATCAAGAGAGAGGAGAGTTGAGTGTAAGTGGTTTTCTTACAAAATGATCATCTGTCCAACATAGAAGGCATGAGCTTATATACCTTCTGCGCCCTAAATCTACTCCTATTAGTCTCTCGACACCGTGGTGCTACTATCCCATCGAGGTTACTACAAATCCGGTAATCACCACCTAACCAATACATTGAGATACCTCGGCGGAGCTTCGACGGATCAGTGGAACCTCCTAGTTTCTCTGACGCTTGCGCGACATACAGAGTGATCCATTTGCGAGCTCGATACGCATTAAGCAAAAGCGAGCTCGAGGGTCGAACCGATTAGCGAAATCGGCCTAACTGCCGAGAAACTAACGTATGAGCAAGTAAACCATAGAAATGACGGCGAACCTGACCGCACTCCCGATTAATGGGTTTACGCACGAAGCCAAGTAGCTCAGTCCACACATACCATTTGCCTTAACCGAGCAAAACCTTTCTGGACAGGCCCATGCTACCACGGCCCAATCCAGCTCATAAATCTCCCTCTCAGCAAGGAATTCACCTAGACAAATCACCTACTCTTCATCTTGTTGAAATTTGAATTTGCTCTGGGCAAGGAATTCATAGACAAATCACTACTCTTCATCTTGTCGAGCTAAATTTGCTCTCGGCCAAAAGCTTGAGGAGTTTATCAAAACATTAAAAAGCCTTAAGCGAGGCAAATCATCTCGACCAAAAATCTTGAAGTTGAACAGGTCATCAAAAAGCCTTGGAGGCTAAATCATCTCAGCCAAAAATTTTGGAGTTAAACAAATCATCAACTTTCATGGCTAAGCTAAACCATCTCGGCCAAACGCCACAGAAGTTTTGAAGTTGAACAGAACATCAACTTCTTTGGCCGAGCTAAATCATCTCGACCAAAAGTCTTGGAGTTGAACAAAACATCAACTTCCATGGCGAGCTAAATCATTTAGGCCAAAAAGCTTTCAAAGTTGAACACAACATCAACTTCCTTGACCGAGCTAAATCATCTCGGCCAAAAGTCTTCAGTTGAACAAACATCAACTTCCATGGCGAGGCTAAATCATCTCGAACAAAAGCTTTCAAAGTTGAACAAAACATCAATTTCCTTGGTAGGCTAAATCATCTCGGCCAAAAGTTTGGGAGTTGAACATATCATCAACTCATTCGGTGACGATATCCGCTCGTGAGATCAGGATTGAACAAATCATCAACTTCGTTTGGTCGGAACCAACATCAACATGGCGAGCTCACGAGTTGAACAACTCATTGCTCATTGCTTAGAGAGCAACATCAGCTCGGCCGAGATCCAGTTTAACAAATCATCAACTCATTTGGTGGGCAGCATCCGCTCGGCGAGCTACGGGTTGAATAACTCATCAACTCGTTGATTGAGCAACATCAGCTCGGCGGAGCTTCAAGTTGAACAAATCATCAATTAAAACTTGCGTGTAAGGTCAAGTTGGCCAGAAAGTTTGAGTTGAACAATTCATCAACTCGATCTGGCGAGTAAGGTCACCTTGGCCAAGAATGTCAAGCGAACAATTCATCAACTTATTTGGTCGAGGCAACATCAAGCGTCGCCAACTCTTCAGTGAGCAAGTCATCAACTAATTTGGTAGAGCAACATCCGTTTGGTGGATAATTCAAAGTTGATAAAATCTATCAATTATCCTCTTGCCGAGCAAAGATCTTTTTGGAAAAATATCAAGTCATTGAGATCAACCTTCTTGCTTTTCCCCGATGCGGCTCTGCCTTAAACTTACGAAACCGTGATAGCAATTATGCGGGAAGGAAATATTTGTCGCTCTTCTTACTCCTCAAATTGTCAGCTTTGTATTTATTTATTCGAACAACTTGTCGTTCGACTGAACAAAGCGACGGTGAAATGCAGTGGGTGTGATGTCGGAAAGCCCCTCCCGATCAAGTTAGCACCCTTTTAGAGAGAGAAAGGAAATGAGACAAAGATAGATGGCTCGATAACCAAAATTGCAAACCTCTTGTAGGAGGCTCATACAGTTGATATAGCTTTTTCGCCTCTTTTCTCGTCCTTTCTTGGGCGCATGGATGTCTTGTCCTTTATATTCCTTACATATAAATCTTGCCAAACAACATTGGCCAAAAGCGAAGCGGTATTGTGGCGTACTCTTTGGTGGGTTTTCCTCCTCGCCTCCAATTATGCCCGCATAACCTGGCTTACCCGTAACCCGACACAAGCAGTTTACCAACTTCCATAAATTGGCTCAACTCAAGGTTGTCCAACTTGATCCTTATTTGGCTCGGCCAAATATTGCTCGGTCCATCTGAGAAGGGCAGCTTCATTAGTTCGGACTAACCTTAAGTCGGCCCATTCCGTGTAATCTGGTCCTTTGTTGGGTTAAAGTTCCTCTCAATTGCATAAGCTCGGCCCACACTTCTCGGCCAGAGCACATACATAACAACCATTACGCTCATTGGATTTTTCCTCTCGGGGCCCATTTGAGGCCCAATATAATATCCGAACGTTCACATTTTAGAATACATCAAGTAGAAGATGCCTTAAAAATCAAGGTGTCGGATATCGTTTATCTAGTCATCCACTCACATTTGTATTTATTTTAATACTTTAAATCACAATTATTATTTATTTTTGTAGATACAAATGTGAGGGATGAATAGATAACGATATCGATGCTGATATTTTAAAAAATGAGCGGTTAGAATTATCAAAATGAACCGAAATAAGCTCATTTTGCCACGGCAAATGCTCTTTGCATGGCGTGCGGTAGCATCGCGTCCCATTACGATAACAATACTTATAAAAACTATGTAATACTAATTTAGGCTATGTTTGGCATACCCATTTGGGCTAAAATAGCCATATAAGATAAAATTAACTATTTTAACCAAATATGACAAAATATCACATTCAAGCCATAATCATTTCATTTTTTTTTTCACAAAAATTTAAAAAATCAAAAAAATTATCTTAAACGTAACTTTTAGCCCCAAATTAAAATAACCAAAAATTAACTCACATTCCAAACAAAAACTTAATTTTAATTTACTAGGTGGTAAACCACTAATTTGAAATTTATCTATATGTAATATTTTTTTCATGAATACTTTTTTGGGTGGGGGGGGTTTATAAAAAAAATAATAATATAAGTACTTTTTGCATGAATCATAATTTGGTGTAATTTGCAAAACAACAATGTTAGGGTCATAATTTTTGTGACCATAATGACTCAAATTGTCAAAAAAAATAACCCAAGGGGTTGTGGCATTGTGGTAAGGCCTTGGGGTTTAAGCCCCAAGGTCCTGAGGTCAATTCCCCTTCTCCTTGGGCCAATCTCTGGGCGTGCTTTGTTGGTTAGGAGGTTGGACCTCAAGTTGTCTAGTCGGCACTTGGTGTGGGTTCAATGCTCCCCATTGTGCGAATCGACTCTGAGCTTGCCTTGTGAGGTCGGGACAAGCTTCAGGTTATAGGTTCAATGCTCCCCATTTGTCTTGAATCTGACTTCTGGACTTACCTTGTGAGGTCGGGTCAAGCTTCCAGATTATAGTCTCTTGCTCGGGCGGCCAGCAGGACACCACGGTGATCTCCTCAAGGCTGTTGCATTGGACTGCTTGAGAGTGGGAGGATTTTTCTGTAACAAAAAAAAAAAAAATTATCAAAATAACATCATTTTGATATATTTTACACTCAAAACGACATTATTTTTATAATTTTAAACCATTATAATCATAAAAATTATGACCCTCAAACATTTTCCTTTGCAAAAAAGCCGTCCTTTGGATGGGGGAGTATCAGCTGCAAAATTTGACCTGAACCCTATTGGAAATTTGAACTGTCTCTCCTTCATTCTAGCATATTTAACTCGTTTTCAATTTTTTATTTATTTAATTTAATTTTAAATTTAAATAAAAAAATTATTTATTTTTTTTTTTTTGGGTCAAAAATAGAATGTTGTACGTTATTAAACTTTGGTTACAACTCAAAAGAATCGTTGCTACTAATCTATCAGTTTAAATTCTAAACTTTCTACTCATCGCACCCTAAAGTGTAATTATATGTCACTCGGCTACAAAGATCTCGAAAAAAAAATTAATTTGATTTGATAATTCAAATTTTTATCAAATTTTATTTTAATTTACTAAATTTTTCTCTTATCTCCGATTTATCCTCTCATCAAATTTTATAAAAAAAATTATTTTTAACACTTCTTGTTTTTAATTTGATGAAATACTTAGGTGTGGATTTGGTAATACTTACGTTTTAGTTTTAGGTTTATATTTATAAAATTTTAAAAATTCAAATAAAAACTTGTTTGGTAAATTTTTATTTATAAATCGATGGTCTCAATTTATAAATTTGGCCAAAAATATAAACTCAAAAATAAGTTTCGTTTTGAGTTTTTTTTACCACCCAACACTAGTCACCATCATACCATTTTCTACCACCGTCTTCGCTTACGCCACCACCCACCCACCCACCACCACCACCGCCACTAGTCATCCATTTTTTAGAGTCAATGCGCTAAAATAAAAAGACTACAATTAGCAAATTAATCTAATTTTTTGATAAATGATATGCCGAAATTGAACCACTCTCTTTTTTGTTGATTTGATCAAATATATTTATCTTAATCGAACCACCAACTCCCTTTTTCCTTCTTTATTTTATCAAATGTATACATAGGAAATTCAACCACTAACTCTCTTGATTTTTTTTTTTCTTTGAACAGACTTTTCCTTGTTGATTTGATCAAATAAATTGAACAACTAGCTCTCTTTTCCTTTTTGATTCGATCAAATATATATATATATATATCATCGAAATTGAACCACCAACTCTCTTTTCCTTGTTGATTTGATCAAATATGTATAGGAAATGGAAAATTCTTTGCAGTGTGTATCATATACACATTTAGTTACAATTTTATGTCAATGGTTATGATTTACTGTGTGTTAGTTACGACACGTTGTAAAGTTGATTATAATATTATTTTAGTTATAATTTAAGAATTATTTAATTATACTTTATGTGATATTTGATTATAACTTAAATTTATTATTATTTTTTTATAATAATTATGACTCTAATAATATTGAATTATATGTCATTTATAATAATCAAACTCACAAATAATATAACTTGCATATGACATTACTCATAGGAAATTGAACTTTTTCCTTTTTTCTTGTTGATTTGATCATCCTTTCCGCATTTCTTTTCGATCATGATGGATCTCCAATTGATTAACTTGTTTGTTGATTACACTTTGTATTAGCTTTGATATAAATTTATTTGATCAAATCAACATGAAAAGTTATTGAACAAAAAAATAAATATAAAATAGAATGTATGTGTTTGTATTCTATGTATACATTTGTTAAAATAAAGAAGGAAAAGAGAGTTGGTGGTTCATCTACAAGATATTTGATCAAATCAACAAAGAAAAAGTGGTTTAATTAATATCATTTATCAAAAAAATTAGATTAATTTAGTTAATTGTAGTTATTTTAGCGCATTGACTCAAAAAAAATGCATTTAATTAGTGTGGCGGTGGTGGTGGTGGGTGGTGGGTGGGTGGTGTGGCGATAGTGGAAAATAGTGGCGAATGGTGACTAGTGTTGGGTAAAAATTTTCAAAACTCAAAGCGAAAATATATTTTTTGAGTTTATATTTTTGGCCAAATTTATAAATTGAGACCAATTTATATATAAAAATTTACTAAATAAGTTTTTATTTGAGTTTTTAAATTTTTATAAATATAAACCTAAAACTAAAACGTAGTGTTACAAACGGCACATGAATGAATCGAAAATAATTTATTATTATTATTATTATTATTATTATTATTATTATTATTATATTTTATGAAATTTAAATTTCATAAGAAAAAAAAATAAAGAATGAGATCCTCTTACTATATATACCCCCACCCAGCTTCTTCCAATCCAATATTGGAGCCTCCTGTCCTGTAATCTTCTTTCTTGTATTGTTAACAAAATCTAGTTTCACTCTCTTTGGTTTTTGGGATATCATTCATTCATTCATCCACAAACTTCCATTTTTTGGGATATCATTCATTCATTCATTCATCCACAAACTTCCATTTTTTGGGATATCATTCATTCATTCATTCATCCACAAACTTCCATTTTTCAAGCTTTTTCAGTGAATAAAAATGGAATTGGAACAAGTAAGGCAAGGACAAGAAGAGAAAGAGCAAGAGCATCCACTCCATAACCCTCTTCTCTCCCCATACAAGATGGGAAACTTCCTACTTTCTCATAGGTATCTATCTTTCTTTCTTACATACACTAGAAATTTTTCTTGATTTTGATCCCACTTGATTTTGTTGTTTATATTTGCAATAAGCAGTTCGATTGATAGAAAGTAGTTTTTTTTTTTTTTTTTTTCAATTGTTTTCTCCTTATGTTGCTGAGTGGATTTGTTAACTGGTGGTGTTTGAGGAAAATCCCATATGGGAAATTCATTCATTCTTTCATTTTTAATATTCAGTAATTCGCTCTCTCAATCAGTTCACTTCTTTGTGTTCAGTGTTGTAATTCTTCTAATTGGTGACTGTATTTTTATATTTTCTGGATGTTAGTTTGAAGAAATCTTGAAGGCTGTTTGTGACTCCAAATTTTTGAAGGCTGTTTTGTGACTCCAAAATTTACCACTTCGCCTTTAGTGTAGTCTTAGATTTATGCTTAAATCTGAGTTTGTCCATTTGTATCAAATTAACCTTTTATTCAAATTTGTACTTATTTTGAGTAAGGGCTAGAGATGGCCTTATATATATTCATAGGTGGGTTTAAGTACATGGACAGAAAACCAACCACAGACAATATGAGTAGAATTATTTTATGTCGTTGATTCTGTGATTAGAGTTTTAGAAATGAGATATCATTTTCTTGTAAACCACTTTCACTCTTAGGCTAATTATATCTGGTAGTGTTTTCCCCTTCAGTATCATCTCATGTGTATCTCTCCAAAGTTCCTAATGAATATCATATGCAGTGTTCCATATTATTCGCTCATATGATCTGTGGATGCAGCCTAAACTTATTAGATTGCTCTGAAACTAGCATTTTCTAATGATTAATTAACAAGATGATTATTCTCTATGTATTGGCCCAAATGTATTTTCTTTCCTTAACTTTTGTTGGCAGTTGTTTAAATTTGTGTCGTGCAGAAAGTCTCTGCTCATCATCATTAAATGCGTCAATTGGAAAGGAATTCAAGAAATTTTTTTTTTTTTATTTTTTTTTTTTAAAACAAAAATACAGGAAAGAAGTGATGTTTTCTGTGAGATTTTAAGGGGCTTGAGAAGAATCATCTGATATCTATGTAAACAAATATCCCTTAGTTATCCCTTAGTCATTCTCTGCAAATTTCAAGAGTAGCTTTCTTTTTCCTCTTCATTTTGTGACTTTGTTTTCATTTATTTGGTTGTTGTCATTTTCTTTTGAAGTTCATTGTCCCATATAGACTTATGAAAGCTATGTCATTGTCGCTTATAACTGACACAACACACAATCCCGCTGCAGTTCGTATGTTGATCTGGACATATCAGTTCTTTTTAATAGTGATTGAATTTTAACCATCGAACGAAATTCTTAACGTCTTTGTGAACTTTTGTCATGTCATTCTTGTTTTTGTGGTGGTTCTTTTGTTTGTCTTGTGTTTTTTAATTCTAAAGAAGCTATTATAATTTAATTAGTGGAACGTGCATCTTTACGAGGAGCACATTGTCTAAATTCTTAATGTAGTTTTCTTATCTTTTTGTTTGTTTTTTTTTTTCGCTCCAAAATTTTCAGAGTTGTCTTGGCGCCGTTGACTAGGCAGAGATCTTACGACAACGTTCCTCAACCACATGCTATCTTATATTACTCACAGAGGACCAGCAAAGGAGGTCTTCTTATTTCGAAGCCACTGGGGTTTCGGATACTGCACAAGGGTACTTTTTAACATTAGTAGTTTGCCAATTTCAATCTTTTCTATTGATTTAGAGGAAAATATGTAGGTGTCCGTGTGCAAGAGTGTGCCTATCTGTGTGACTAAGCATGAGTGTCTTCAATTCTTATTGTTCTATTACTAATTCTTCTTTCTTTCCAAATGAAGATATCCATTTACACCTGGTATATGGACAAAGGAGCAAGTTGAAGCCTGGAAACCGATTGTAGATGCTGTTCATGCAAAGGGTGGTATATTCTTTTGTCAGATTTGGCATGTGGGAAGAGTTTCAAATCAAGGTATATTGTTGACTTTTGCCCTGTTTGAATATCTCTTTCATCATTGGACAATATTTCACTGATAATAACAATGAAAAATCATTGAGTCAAATGTTTCCAGCTTCTTGTTTAGCTTCTTTGTTTGCAAAACATAACTAACATTTGTGGTAGAATTTGTGGCAACATTTTGAGTTCTAGTTTTCTGTTTACATTTGTCAGCTATGCATGGACTGTGTTGCAGAGACTCAATATGTATGTTGATTATGGTTGTGTTTTGAGGTTTTGGTCTCATTGATTAGCATATCCTAGAAAATAAGGATTTTAAGTAGTTTTCCACTGGAAGAAGCTAACTAGATGTACATTCTCTGTAACAAAACACAAAACATTGTCGAGACATGGGTGGCCACAAGATTTTAGATGTTGTGTTAGTGTCTAACAAATGAGTGGATTAAATGGTTGAGAAGTGGATCCCTGGGTTTGATTTGCAAGATTGACATTAAGAAGGCCTATAACCATGTTGATTCTGTTCCTTGGTTATGTGATAATTATGATGGGTTTGGGCCAAAAGTGGAGAAACTGGATTTAGTTATGTATTTCTACAGTTCAGTTTTTTGTTTTTGGTTTTGGTTAATGGTTTCCCAGATGGTTTCTTTTATGCTGCTAGGATTGCGGTTGAAAGAGGAACATATATCTTTTGGGATATCTTGTTTTGTTGGGATTGGGAAGTGGTTGTTTTCTTTGAAGAGGAGCTAAGATAATATTTTGACAGAGTTGAGACTTCTATTTTTGTTCTGAGTAGTACAATTTGGGCCATTTTGTACTGCTGGTTTCTGGGTGGGATTGATCCATCCTCGGACCAATTTTTGGATGAAAATATGTATAGCAGTTTTGCTTTACAGTTTGTTTACTGGTAGCTGCCTCTTTTTTAATATAATTTGTAATTTTTTACTGATAAAAGCAAAATAAAAAAATTCTGGTTCTCTCTGAACTTATGCAATTACTATGTACAGGTTTTCAGCCAAACGGGCAGGCTCCAATCTCCTCTACAGACAAGTTGTTGACTCAAGTTCGAGCTAATGGTTTCAATGTTGCAGAATTTTCACCTCCACGGAAACTAAGGACTGATGAAATTCCTCAAATTGTAAATGATTTCAGACTCGCTGCAAGGAATGCAATGGAAGCTGGTAAGTTTGTGGCTATATTTCATTAATATTAAGCATTGTCAGACTTGTAAGATGATAAAAAGAGACATTTTCTTTGAAAAGAAATGCTGTAAGAACTATGAGAAACCAGATTTTTCTCATACGAAATGAAGCTCAGGTTGCTTTTGTTGTTTCTTTTGCAGGTTTTGATGGGATTGAAATCCATGGAGCTCACGGTTACCTAGTAGACCAGTTTCTGAAAGACCAAATCAATGACCGAACCGACAAGTATGGAGGCTCTTTGGAGAACCGTTGCCGATTCGCACTTGATATCGTTGAAGCCATTGTCAATGAGATAGGAGCCGATAGAGTTGGAATTAGGCTCTCTCCATTTGCAAATTACATGGAATCCGGGGACTCTAATCCAAAAGCTCTAGGTCTTTACATGGCGGAATCATTAAATAAATATGGTATTCTATATTGCCACATGGTTGAGCCTAGAATGAAAACGGTTGGAGAAAAATTTGAAAGCCCCGACACGCTTTTGCCAATGAGGAAGGCATTCAAGGGCACTTTCATTGCTGCTGGAGGTTATGACAGAGAAGACGGTATGAGAGCCGTGGCAGAGAACCATGCGGATCTTGCCGCGTATGGTCGGTTGTTTCTGGCGAATCCGGATTTGCCAAGGAGGTTTGAGCTCAATGCTCCTCTTAACAAGTACAATAGAGGGACCTTCTATAGTCCTGATCCTGTTGTAGGTTATATTGATTATCCATTTCTTGAAGAAACCAATGCTTAAAAAATCTTCTTCTGGGGTTGGATTACAGTCATTGTTGTCCAGATTTTAGGATTCACTGTTTAAAATAAATTATTTTCCCTTTTTTGTTTTAGAACTGTTGTACCAGTGTAATAGAATAATACACTTGCATGTTTCTAGTCACTTTGGTTGTTTAAGTGGTAGCAATGTAGCTATCATTTGGCAGAAGTGAATTCGAAGCCAGAAAGTCATGTATGTTCAAGTCGATGTGAGAGATGGATGTGGATGTACCTCTTTTAACTTTTTTTCCCCCTTCTATTTTGCTTCTCTCTTATGTTGTCTCTGAATTATAATTTTAAATATATTTATAAATTAATTGTAACATCCCAATTTGATTGGAGTTGACTCAATGATTAAACTAGACCTTAAGGGTTGGTTTGGGATGTTCTAAAAAAGTGTATTTTTTGACTTATTGGTAGGTTTGGGTTAGGTTTGATATGATGTGTTAGAGAGGTGATGTGATTTAAATAAGATGATGTGACTTAAATAAGACAGTGACTTTTTGACTTATTTAAGTTATGTCAAACTAGCCCTTAATATATATGATCAACGATCCAATTTTCAAAACATCGCTCTCATGGCAACAGGCGCAATGACATTGGGTGGCTATTCATTTCCTCACGCCTCCTCCCCGACCTGTCCATACATATTATTCTTCCTACGATAATAGCGAAAGCCTACCCACCTAGGGACAAGAAATAAATAAGGGTACGCTTTCCTTCAGCCTGTGATTGAATTAGAGGATATTGTTAGGCTTATGAAGGCTCATCACGGATCTCGTTTTGATAATTTAAACGGTTCAATATGTAGAACTTGTTAAGTATTATATTCTTATAAAAAAATCATGTTGATTAGATATCGATAGTTATGTGATCAAATAAGTTTTGTACAAAAGAAAATAGACGGTGAAAAAATAAATAGTTAACAAAAATATGATTTGATCACATAGTTATCGATATCCGATCAATGTAATTTTTATAGGCATATAGTATTTGATGAGTTCTACACATTAAATGGTTCGGATTATGAAAACGAAAAATGTAATAACTTACGGGCCCAACAATATACCCAATAAATAAATACAAGTGAACAACAAAATTTTTGCTCTCCCTTTCAGAAAAAATACGACCCGATGCGTCAGACTTTTACTTAAATGATAATAAAATATCATATATATTTTGAAAAAACTATTTTAATGACTTGAATCTGCACTATTAAGAATAAGGTAATGTTAGGAGTTCTAAATTTCTTATCAAACAAATAATCAAATGTCTTATATGGGTGTGGAGTCTGTAATTCTTAAGAGTATTAATAACAAGTCTTATCATTGAGTCAAATTATTCTTTTCTTTTGAAAAAAAAAAATAAATAAATAAATCAAGCAAGTAGCCAATAGCCTTTGGCTTCGTTTGGAATACATGTTGGTTTTTTGATTTTTTGATTATATTTTAGCGTGAGGCTAAAAAGTCTTGTTTGTATTAATTTTTTTGCCTTTATTAATTTCTGTGAGAAAAAAAATAAAATAATTATAATTTAGATGTAACATTTTGTTTTATTGATTTTTAACCTATTTTATTTTTTATGACTACTTTAATCTGGTAACCATTGGAGATGCTATTGCTAAATTATGGCAGCAGTTCATAGAAAGCCACCTCCAATGGGTAAGTTTTAGTAGTTGCTATCTTTTGCAAATGCTCAAGCCTGTGTTAAATATGGCACAAGTTCGCTACCAAGTCAGCTTCAACCAACTGTTTCCTCTCTCCCTTTCTCATCATCCTTTCCAAACACAAAAGCAAAATTCACCCAAAAACCACCAAAACATAAAAGCAAAAGTAGAATTTATGGAATAAACACAGATTAAGTAATTTCAAGCAAAATTTCAGCAAAATTTCAATTTCAGCAATTTCAAGCAAAATAAATAAATAAATAAATTGAATAACACAGTGAAGTCAAAGAAAAAATTTACTTGACAGAAATGGTCTTCATTACGGTTGATCTTCTTCGTGTTCTTTGGATGGTTAGAGTTAGGGTTAGGGTTTTTATCATTGGAGATCAGCGGTTTAGAACGGATGGAGAGAAAGATCGAAGAGGGAGAAGGTGAGAGATAAGGGGTTGTGGTGGAGAAGAGTGTTGGAGATCAGCGGTTTAGAACAAAGGAGGAGAGAGGAGAGAGAGAGAGAGAGAGATCGAATAGAAAGAATGTGATAGATAGGGAGTTGTGGTGGAAAAGAGGGTTGGACATCAGCGATTTAGAACGAAAGGAGGGGGAGATCGAAGAGGAAGAATGTGAGAGATAAGGGGTTGTGTTGGAGAAGAGGGTTGGAGATAAGCAATTTCTTTCACTTTGGTGGTGGTTGGTTCCTTTCATTGTGGTGGTGGTTATGGTGATAAAGAAGGTGAGAAAGAGAGGGAGAAGAGGGTTGGAGAATAGAGAAGAACATTTGGGGAAGAAGGTTGGAGATCGATGGTTGTGGTACTTTTTGCTAAAGGTTTGGTGGTTGCTGTGGTTGAAAGTAGTGGTTGTGTTGATGAAGAAGATGAGACACAGAGTAAGAGAGTGAGTGAGGAAATCTACAATCGATGACAGCGAGGGAGAGAGATCTGGTGGTTGTAGAGAGGCATTAGAGAGATAAGAGAAACAAAGAGATGGGTAAAGAGATAGAGCAGAGTTGGGAAGTTCCTAGAATCAAGAGAGACAGACTGATAAGGGAGACAGAGAGAAGCAACAATCTAAATCGTTGGGTTGTTTAATCCAACGGTGCTTTTTTGTCATTAGAATACACAAATTGAGCAATGGCTCTTTTTTTTCCTCCAATTGAGAAATGTTTGAAACAACCTGGTTTTTAATAGTTATAATTTAAACAGATTAAAAAAATGTCATATTTTTACTCCCTATAAAACTAAACAATCAATCTCAATTTGAATACACATTATCTTCAATCTACATAATTTTTTTTTTTTTTTAGATAATCAGTATGAAAGGTTCATCAAAAACAAAAAGAGGAAAATCATTCACCACTCAAGAAGATGTGGCAATTTGTAGAGTTTGGTGTCACACTACTAAAGACCCAATTGTTGGGAATTTGCAATCTTATGCTCATTTTTTTGGAAGAATTTTTGAAAATTATTGCTCATTGCAAAATGATCACTCAAGAACATAAGTGTTTATCTCATCTCGATGGGGTGTAATCATGAAATGTTGCAACAAATTTCGTGGGTGTTTGGCGCAAGTTGAAAATCTACACCCAAGTGTGATGTCTTAAGTTGATATAATAAGATTTCATCTTCATTTATTATGTTAGTTTTTTTTTTATTTTGTCTCATATAAAAATTAACTAATTAATTAATTTAATATTTTATTGATACAGATGCTTAAAGTAAAACTTTTATACCATCAAGATGAAAACAAACATTTTGTTTTTGAACATTGTTAGCCAATCTTGCAAAATAATATCAGGTGGCAAGATGTAACTCTTACGAACACAGTGAAGTCAAGGATACATACACCATTTTCTCTTAATTCAACCTTTGAATCCCCTATGGATAACTGTATTTCTCTTGAAGATAACAACAATCCAAGTGTTGGTAACAATCCAACTATTGGTAATAATCCAATTGGTGAGAGTAGTGTCTCTACAAGGGGTAAAAGGCCCTATAGGTAGGAAATCTGCAAAAGAATTGCCTCACAAAAGTGAAACTGTTCAAGCTTGTCACGACCCAAACCCGGCCCTATGGGTTTAGCATCAGAATCGCCAAGAATCCGAGATTACCAAGGCCCTGCTAATGATATCTGATAAAACAGAGTTCAGGGCCTGGTGGAAGCCAATACAGTAAATAAATAATGTCCATTGAGCTGTGACAGTCTGTATGCCAAAAGATTTTTCATGCATTCACATATTCAAAACGATACAGTCTATACAAAATTTCTGATACACAAGATAGGGACTTAATCACGATATGATGCAGTTAATAGTGACGATCTATCTGATAATCCAAAGCGTGTGAAAAGCGGAAAACAAAACAAACACCCCAAAGCCATAGCATGGCGACTCGGAACCTCGCAGTGAGGCACAAAGGCTGGCTTCACAAAACTGGAGTCTAACCCACGCTCCTAGCTCCGGTCTGGTGGCTGAGCACCTACATATATATATAAACAGTGAGCTAAAACCCAGTGAATAACATAATGTGCAAAGAGGTTAAGAATGAAATGTCCTTACAGCAATGAAAACGGTTCGTTAAACAGTATTTCAGTCTTTCAGTCAGAACAGTTATTCAGTCATATGTGGTACATCCATTAGCATAACAGTAAACAGTAGGTCTTAAAGACCGAACAGTAATGATGGCCATCAATCAGTAAACAGTATGGTTCCACGAGGGAACCGACAGAGATCTCTGTAACAATATCAGTCAGTAACAGTAGGTGCTAAGGATGCCACAGTACAGTTCAGAAATAAAGGACATACATTCATTCAGTAAATAATTACATTTCGGTAAACAGTTCAGTTCAGTAATCAATATCCATTCAGCAACAGTTCAGTTTAGTGTTCAGAAAATCATCATTTGAACATATCTTTACATAGTTGTTACTCACAGAGTTTGGGCTACAATATGCTAGAGCGTGTCTCTCCCCAGTTGCCAATCCTACACAGTTCACAGATTGAACACACACTAAGCTACACAGTTGGGAAATATCATAATTCAATCCCTAATTTGCCTTGGTGTGTTCTACATCTATATCCTCATTAAGATGTCTTAAACTAGGCCTAAAAATGCCTAGGATGGGATGAGGATGCAAAAATACACTTAGAAAACATTTTGCAAAGTTTGCTGAAAATAGGGGCTTCACTCGAGCGAGCCTTTCTTCGCTCGAGCGAGCTTCCAAAATCAAAGGCTTGGCTCGGCGAAATCCTTCGCCGGCGATGCGATGAAACAAGATAAAATCTTGGATGCTCGAATTTTACGCTCGAGCCACCAATCCTACGCTCGAGCGTAGCTTCGAACAAAGCTTGGTCGCTCGAGCGAAGAATCCTTCGCTCGAGCGAAGAAGCCAAATCTGGAATTTCCAGATTTGCTTTCCAAGCTCAAACCAAGCATTCTTTCACTCAAAACTCGACCTCTTGGCCCAAATTCTGGAAAACACATCCAAATCCAATGTATAACAAGTTTTAAAAGCCAATTTATGAATTCAAGTCCCAAAGGTGAGTCAATTAAAACCATTTTTCAAACCCATTTTCAAGAATAGGAAGAACATGCAACATGCATGGATTCAAACTAACTTCAACCTTCAAAGCTTGTCCAAATGGACTCATTTCTTCAAGAACATGATGAATTCATGAACTCAAGCCTAATTATGCACATGCATGTATAATTTACCATGAATTCAACTCAAATTTCAACAATTTAAACATGCATGCATGAATTATGTTATGTTTTCAACATGTGAAGCTATTTCATGGCTTAATCCACCAAACTTGACATAAACCATGCAAGAACAAGTTTAATTCACAAACAAAGGGGTAATTACACTACCTTAGGTCTTGTATACAAGGTTTAGGAGTCCAATTTGACAATTCTCCAACAATTTCTTCAATTCTTCAAGCTAAATTCCACAAGACTAAGTCTCTCTCTGTCTAACCTCTTCTTGGTCGGCTATAACAAGAATAAGGGGTTGATGAAGATGTTTTGATCAAATGAGTACAAGCTTCTAAGTGTACAAGGTAATGGGGCACTAGGTGGCCTTTTGGTAAATAGCTCAAAGTTTGCAATATAACAATATTTAATCTAATTTAATCATACCTAATCACATTTTAGTTAAATATACCATTAAATCACAAAAATCCACTGATCATGAAACACTAAATAATTTCCAATTCTATGCCGATAAGGCCTTCAATTTACAGTTTAAACATAAAAACACAAACAGATAGTCAAATAAGCAACAGATAAAAATGCAATACAATAACATGCTCAGTCAATTCAGTCTCAATTTTCAATCAGTTCGTTCAGTACTTCAGTTAGTTCAATTATCAGTCATAAGCAGTCCAATTTAGCGATGTCGGTATGTAATTGAGAATTTTCGGTAAACAAGATGCAGGGTTTATTCTCCTCCTTATAAGAAGTTTAGTCCTCTAAACTCGAGTTACCTTCATTCTGGAAGAAAACAGGATCCAGTGGAAACAAATCAGGATATCGCTTAGCCATGTCATCTTCCCTTTCCCAAGTGGCATACACACCACCATGGTTCTGCCAGTCAACTTTCACTAATGGGATCTCTTTGTTTCTCAGTTTCTTGATCCGTCTGTTTACAATCTGTATAGGCCGTTCCTCGTAAGTGTAGTCGTCACTCAACACGATACAGGTAGGCTCAATCATATGGAAGGGATCCCGGAGATAATCTCTTAACATTGAAATGTGGAAAACGTTATGCATATGCTCCATTTCAAGATGGAACACAACTTGATACGCCATCGGATTGATTTTCTCAATGATCTGATACGGTCTGACATATCTTGGCGCTAACTTGCCTTTGACTCTAAAACGAGTCTGGCCTTTCATTGGTGTCACTTTCACAAAAACGTGATTACCCATTTCATACTCTCTGTCTCGTCTTCTGACATCTGCATAACTTTTCGGCTTCCGCCTGCGCTTTTATCTTTTCAGTCGTTTCATACACAATCTCGGGCCCAAGCAAAGGCCCATCTCCAACTTCTGGCCAGCAAATCAGAGATCGACATTTCCTGCCATATAATGCCTCGAAAGGCGCCATACCAATACTCGAATGGTA
Organism: Camellia lanceoleosa; assembly: GCA_025200525.1. Lineage (NCBI taxonomy): Eukaryota > Viridiplantae > Streptophyta > Magnoliopsida > Ericales > Theaceae > Camellia > Camellia lanceoleosa. The sequence goes on from CM045766.1 coordinate 124,776,758, forward strand.
GCTGTTGTTGTAGGCGAATTCAGCCGATGGCAAATGACTTTCCCAGTTTCCCTAAAAATTAAGGATGCACATTCTCAATAGATCCTCCAAAGTCTGGATGGTCCTTTCTGACTGTCCATCTGTCTGAGGATGATAGGCACTATTCAGCCTCAATTCAGTACCCAATGCAGTCTGTAGGCTTTGCCAAAACCTCGATGTAAACTTCGAATCTCTGTCAGAAACAATAGACACAGGCACTCCATGCAGTCTTACAATTTCATCAATATAGATAACGGCCAATTTGTCCGCATTATAGATTGTTTTGACAGGTAGGAAGTGAGCAGATTTGGTTAGTCTATCAACAATGACCCAAATTGAATCCATACCTTTTCTGGAGCGAGATAATCCAACGATAAAATCCATCGTGATATGCTCCCATTTCCATTCTGGTATGGGTAGAGGTTGTAGTAATCCGGTAGGTCGTTGATGTTCAGCTTTGACTTGTTGGCAATGAAGACATTTGGACACAAAGTCGGCAATTTCCTTCATCATTCCCGGCCACCAGAAATTCTGTTTCAGATCTTGGTACATTTTCGTATTCCCCGAGTGGATAGACAATTTGGAATTGTGGCCCTCTTGCAGCACTCTTCTTTTCAGTTCAGTGTCATTCGGCACACACAGTCTTTCTTGAAATTTCAGTACATTGTTCTCAAATTTGAAACCCGGTCTCGGCTTAGACTCTCTTTCTTCGATGATCTTTTTCAAGAAGTCATCCTGTTGCTGTTTCTCTTTAATTTCTTCTATCAAGGCTGGTTGAGCAGTAATAGCAGCTATTGTTCCACCTTGTTCTCTCAAAACAATTTCAATTTCCGATTTTTCAAGATCATAAAGCAATTCTTTCTGTCCGGTGAGTAAACAAGCTAAGTTGGCAATTGACTTTCGGCTCAATGCATCGGCAACAGTGTTGGCTTTTCCCGGATGGTACAAAATCTGTAGGTCATAATCCTTGATCAATTCCAGCCATCTCCGTTGTCTCATATTCAGTTCCTTCTGTGTGAAGAAGTACTTCAGGCTCTTATGATCGGTATATATTTCACATGTCGCCCCATACAGATAGTGACGCCAAATTTTCAGTGCAAACACTACCGCAGCAAGTTCTAAATCATGGGTTGGATAGTTCTTTTCGTGTGGTCTCAACTGTCGGGAAGCATAAGCAATAACTCTCACATTCTGCATCAAAACACACCCCAAACCCTTATGAGAAGCATCACTAAATACAGTATAACCATCCGTAACTGAAGGTAAAGTCAGAACCGGTGCAGTCACAAGTCGGGTTTTCAATTCTTAAAATGCTGATTCCCTTTAGTCAGTCCAGTCAAATGATGTCCCCTTCTGAGTTAACTGAGTCAATGGTAAGGCAATTTTGGAGAAATCTTTGACAAATCTTCTGTAATATCCAGCCAAACCTAAAAAGCTTCGGACTTCAGTCACATTTGTTGGTTTAGGCCAGTTCACTACAGCTTCAATTTTCTGCGGATCAACAGAAATTCCATCTTTGCTAACAACATGCCCCAAAAACATAACATGATCAAGCCAAAATTCACATTTAGACAGTTTAGCATACAGTTTCTGTTCTCTTAAGGTCTGCAGGGCAAGTCTCAAATGATGTTCATGTTCTTCTCTACTTTTTGAATAAATCAGTATGTCATCAATAAATACCACAATAAAATCATCAAGGTATGGTTTAAAAATTCTGTTCATAAGGTCCATAAATGCAGCAGGGGCATTCGTGACTCCAAATGGCATAACTAAAAAATCATAATGGCCATACCTCGTTCTAAAAGCGGTTTTATCAATGTCTTCCGGTTTAACCTTCAGTTGATGATACCTCGATCTGAGATCAATCTTGGAAAACACTTGTGCACCCTGTATCTGATCAAATAAATCATCAATACGTGGCAATGGGTATTTATTTTTCACGGTTACCTTGTTCAATTCACGGTAATCAATACACAGTCTCAGTGAGCCATCTTTCTTCTTTACAAACAGAACAGGTGCACGGTGAAATCGGGCGATAAACTTCTTGTCTAACGACTCTTGCAATTGCACTTTCAATTCCTTGATTCGGTTGGAGCCATTACAGAAGGAGCTTTAGATATTGGTTGTGTATCCTAAACACATCAACGGTAAATTCAATCTCCTCACAATCAAATCCTGGCAGATCATCCGAAATACATCTCGAATTCTCGACTATAGGAATACAATTCACATCGGTTTAACATCGAAATGAGTCAATACAGAGCAGAAATACCCTTTACACCCCTTTCTAATCAGTTTGATAGCTTTCACAGAAGAAATCAAATACGGAGGAGATACCACTCCAACTCCACTAAATGCAAATTCAGGCAGACCAGGTGGACGGAAAATAACTTGTTTTGTCACACATTCCATAGTAGCATGATATTTCTGTAACCAGTCTATCTCCAATATCACATCGAAATGATCAATATTCAATGGTAGTAAATCACTAAACAGATGTGCATCCCCGACAATAATTTCACAAGCAGGATACATATAAGCACATGTCATGGATCCTCCTACGGGTGATGATACAGCTAGCAGATAGTTCATGGGTTCTAAGGGTCTATTCAATTTACGCAAAAAAGCATGCGACACATAAGAATGTGTAGACCCCGAATCAATCAATACATATGCATTTTGAGCATAGATAGAGAGGATACCTGACACAACTTGATTTGATGTTTTGCACGTCTCCGTTACTAGGCGAACACTCACCGCCTCATAGGCTCTTTTTCCTGTAGCTTTGGGGTTCGGTTTTTGGTCTTTGAATTGATGCTTTGCGCTGGTGCGACTTACTACCGGCTTGCAGGCGAGGGCAGTCTTTAATCCTGTGGCCCACCTTGCCACACCTGAAACAAGCTCCAGTAATCTGGTAGCAAACCCCTTTATGCTTATTGCCACATACGGAGCAGGGTGGAGTGAACCCACTCCCTTGGCTGGGGCTAGTCGTCGACCCCGTATTCGGTTTCTTGTTTGCTGGATTATGCTTGCCTTTCTTGAATTTTAAACCCTGTCTTTTTCCTTGCCACTCAGTTGTTGGTGTTTCAGATTGTTTCACTGCTGCAATATTCGACTCGGCCATCAATGCCCGGTCGAGAACACCCACAAAAGTCGGTAATTTCAAAACACTTATTCGGTCTAGTATAGCAACACTAAGGCCGCCTTCAAACCTCCTGGCCTTCTTATAGTCGGTGTCCACCATGTGTGGTGCATACCTAACAAGTTCGGTAAATTTCTTCTCATACTCGGCAACAGACATTTTGCCCTGTCTCAGTTGTTCGAACTCAGTTACTTTTTTGTCCCTGATGCACTGGGGAAAATACTTTTCAAAGAAGGACTCCTTGAACTGAGCCCAAGTTATAATAGTGTTTGCATCACGGGTCAACATCCACCACCTTCTTGCTTCTTCTTGTAAGGTGAAGGTTGCTAACAATACTTTATTTGCTTCTGAGCACGGGAACACTTCAAATAGTTTTTCAGTCTCCAGGACCCAAGCTTCAGCTTTCAACGGCTCAAGGCCTCCCTGAAAGGATGGCGGTTTCAGTTTGCTGAATTTCTGGGTAAGAGCAATAATATCCCCATCATTCACATTTGCATTTGCTTCCGGCTGTACCAGAGGAGGAGGAGGTGGGGGCTGTTAGTTCTGTTGTTGCTCAAGTCTAGCAGTTAACAGTTCCATCATTCTTTCCATTCTGGCCATTCTAGCCTCAGTTGATGAGGATTCAGGTTCATTTGCAGTTGTGTTATCCATTTCACTATAAACAGTTATAACAATTATAACATAAACAGTTACACACTTAAACAGTTATCACATTAACATGTATTCAGTCATATCATAACCACACACTTTTCATGCTTATGCAATGTCCTAATCGCTTTTCTAGGACACACTATAGCTCAGTTGGACACGTGTGTGCGGTATAACTCGTGGTTAAGTATCGCTCTGATACCACTCTGTCACGACCCAAACTTGGCCCTATGGGTTTAGCATCAGAATCGCCAAGAATCTGAGATTACCAAGGCCGCTAACAAGAATACAAGAAAACAGAGTTCGTACTGGCGGAAGCCAATACAGTAAATAAATAATGTCCATTGAGCTGTGACAGTCTGTATGCCAAAAGATTTTTCATGCATTCACACATTCAAAACGATACAGTCTATACAAAATTTACAGTCACACAGTATAGGGACTTAATCCCTGATAACAGTACAGTTAATAGCTGACAGTCTATACAGTAATCCAAACAGTGTGGAGACAGACGGGGGAAAACAAAACAAACACCCCAAAGCCATAGCATGGCGACTCGGAACCTCGCAGTGAGGCACAAAGGCTGGCTTCACAAAACTGGAGTCTAACCCACGCTCCTAGCTCCGGTCTGGTGGCTGAGCACCTACATATATATATATATATATAAACAGTGAGCTAAAACCCAGTGAATAACATAATGTGCAAAGAGGTTAAGAATGAAATGTCCTTACAGTAATGAAAACGGTTCGTTAAACAGTATTTCTTTTCACGAAATGATTATTCACCATATGTGGTACATCCATTAGCATAACGATGTGATGAGTCTTAAAGACCCGACGAGAATGATGGCCATCAATCGAATGCGATGGTTCCACGAGGGAACCGACAGAGATCTCTGTAACAATATCAGTCAGTAACAGTAGGTGCTAAGGATGCCACAGTACAGTTCAGAAATAAAGGACATACATTCATTCAGTAAATAATTACATTTCGGTAAACAGTTCAGTTCAGTAATCAATATCCATTCAGCAACAGTTTAGTTTAGTGTTCAGAAAATCATTATTTGAACATATCTTTACACAGTTGTTACTCACAGAGTTTGGGCTACAATATGCTAGAGCGTGTCTCTCCCCAGTCGCCAATCCTACACAGTTCACAGATTGAACACACACTAAGCTACACAGTTGGGAAATATCATAATTCAATCCCTAATTTGCCTTGGTGTGTTCTACATCTATATCCTCATTAAGATGTCTTAAACTAGGCCTAAGAATGCCTAGGATGGGATGAGGATGCAAAAATACACTTAGAAAACATTTTGCAAAGTTTGCTGAAAATAGGGGCTTCGCTCAAGCGAGCCTTTCTTCGCTCGAGCGAGCTTCCAAAATCAAAGGCTTCGCTCGAGCGAGAAATCCTTCGCTCGAGCGGTCTGATGAAACAAGAAAGTAATCTTGGATGCTCGAATTTTACGCTCGAGCCACCAATCCTACGCCCGGCGTAAGCCGAACAAAGCTTGTCGCCGGCGAAGAATCCGTCGCTGAAGAAAAGCCAAATCTGAATTTCAGTTGCTTTCCAAGCTCAAACCAAGCATTCTTTCACTCAAAACTCGACCTCTTGGCCCAAATTCTAGAAAACACATCCAAATCCAATGTATAACAAGTTTTAAAAGCCAATTTATGAATTCAAGCCCCAAAGGTGAGTCAATTAAAACCATTTTTCAAACCCATTTTCAAGAATAGGAAGAACATGCAACATGCATGGATTCAAACCAACTTCAACCTTCAAAGCTTGTCCAAATAGACTCATTTCTTCAAGAACATGATGAATTCATGAACTCAAGCCTAATTATGCACATGCATGTATAATTTACCATGAATTCAACTCAAATTTCAACAATTTAAACATGCATGCATGAATTATGTTATGTTTTCAACATGTGAAGCTATTTCATGACTTAATCCACCAAACTTGACATAAACCATGCAAGAATAAGTTTAATTCGCAAACAAAGGGGTAATTACACTACCTTAGGTCTTGTATACAAGGTTTAGGAGTCCAATTTGACAATTCTCCAACAATTTCTTCAATTCTTCAAGCTAAATTCCACAAGACTAAGTCTCTCTCTGTCTAACCTCTTCTTGGTCGGCTATAACAAGAATAAGGGGTTGATGAAGATGTTTTGATCAAATGAGTACAAGCTTCTAAGTGTACAAGGTAGTGGAGCACTAGGTGGCCTTTTGGTAAATAGCTCAAAGTTTGCAATATAACAATATTTAATCTAATTTAGTCATACCTAATCACATTTTAGTTAAATATACCATTAAATCACAAAAATCCACTGATCATGAAACACTAAACAATTTCCAATTCGGCCGCCGATAAGGCCTTCAATTTACAGTTTAAACATAAAAACACAAACAGATAGTCAAATAAGCAACAGATAAAAATGCAATACAATAACATGCTCAGTCAATTCAGTCTCAATTTTCAATCAGTCCGTTCAGTACTTCAGTTAGTTCAATTATCAGTCATAAGCAGTCCAATTTAGCAGTAATCAGTATGTAATTCAGTAAATTTTCGGTAAACAGTACGGGGTTGTTACAAAGCTGAAGTCCACAAATATAACAATTTGTTGGAGACATTTAACCAACACCTTACTAAGAAGAAGATGAAAAAAAGTTGAAAGAAAAGAAAAAAAACGATGCAAGCATTGTAGGAGATGAAAGAACTAGAGATCAAAAAGGAAAAACATTTGCAGGAGATGAGAGAACTTGAGATCAAAAAGGAAGAACGTTTGATAATGACTACGGATATTTCTTGTTTGGACCCTCAGACAAAAGCGTATTACATGATGCGTAAAAATGAGATTTTCGGCATATGCCAGCAACCCTTTACTATTTTCCCCTGTCTCTTGATAATTAATTGTGGGAGAATCTATTTTTTAATTTTGAAATGTCATTTATTTTTCAATATAATTTTGAGTATTTTATATTTAAATTTACAGGTGAATTATATTTAAATTTTTTTTTGGAAAATTTTCGAAAAAATTTCATTTTTTATATTTGTCTAGTTGGGTATAATATAAATATATAATTTTTTTTTACAAACAGATGAAAAAAAGTCACAAAACAAAGAAAAAAATTTACTAAAAAACCTATATCTAAACAATGCCTACAAATTTGTAGGAAAGATTAGTTGAGAATTGTCAAAATAGAATGTAATCCTTGGAGCACTATTACTATAATTTGGCAAAATAGCACTATTCATTACCAAATTATAACAATGACAATACAATTTTAACAAACACCATTGAAACTACTCTAACCTCTCAACTTTGGATGCCAAACGAGGGATTTACTATTCACATTCAACAATGATATTCCTTTGAATAGAGAAGGATGTAAAACGCCTCCCCATATCCATATTCATATTCATATTTGGAAATTAGAGAACAATAGGAAGAAAGCCGCACCTATTTGTACTATGGCCTCTCACATTGTGCAGCTATTTTAAGCAATCAAATAAGGTATGTTTCCTATGATCCTGTAAGCGAAAAAAAAAAAAAAATTGAGAAGTTTAAGTTATGGGATTTGAGCAATTTGGAGCAAAATTTTATGGAGTGAGTGTGGGTTTGAAAAGAAAGGGCAATGGTGGCCTTTGATCTTGAAGACTCCTTCAGGTGGATTTTCCCTCACCATCAGGTGAAAGTGCATAATTATTAATAACTCTATTTGTTCTCATTTTTCAGAATTTATTTTTTCGAAAATTCTATTTTTTTGTTTTCTGTATTTTTTTTTTATTTTCACTGAATTTTTTAAATATTTTAAGTAATTTTTTTAATTTTTAGGCATACCTAACATAAATATATTTAGAAAGTATAATATTTGTGAAAAAAATCTTTAAAAAATTTACTAAATACCAAAAATAAATAAATAAATAAATAAAAATTTAGTACATTTTTCATATTTTTGTGTATTTATTTATTTTTTAAAATACTTTTTCACAAATAATTTACTATTTAGATACATCTAAGTAAGGTACATTTAAAAAAATAAAAAAATTACTTAAAATTTAAAAAATATTCACTAAAAAAAATATGAAAAATAAAAAAAAAAATCAATTTTTAAAAAATTAAATTAAAAAAATTGAAGCCAAACTCTGAATAATTTCCTTTGCATGAATACGTGACGGCTGATGTAATTTGCAAAAAAGCCGCCCGGTGGGTTGGGAGGGAATTATCAGCTGCAAAGGAGACCCGAATATATTCTTATTTCATTTGAATCAAAAAAAGAATAATATTCAATTGGAGCCTCTCCCTCCTTCTTTATGGGAGCATTTTCAACTCTTCCTTAATTTTTTTTTATTTAATTTAATTTTAATATCAATTTATTTTTAAATTTTCTTTAAAAAAAAATTTTTATCTCAAATTTATGAATTTTTTATTGATAAATCTCATTTAGAGATTTTCTAACCTAATAAGTCTACCAAAGAAAATTTTAACCTAGTTAATGATTGGGTAAACTATCAATAGGTTCTAATAGTTGGACTTAATTTCCATCAAGTCCTATTGAATGTAAGTCTTGGTAAAATTGTCGCTAAAAATAATTTTTTTGTAACAATTTTTTTTACATGTCGCTAAAAATTGATAATTAGTGACTTTTTTTTGTCATGATTTTTATAAATTATCGCTAAAACTTACAATTAGTGACTTTTTTTATGACAATTTTTTTCCATATGACTTATTAGACAATAAGCCCACTTATTAGGACCTATACGTAAGTACCCCTTAATCCTATGTATTTATGTTTTTATTCCATAAGGTCCGTTTTCCCGATTTATATTACTTATTGGACTATTATACCCTTATGTCTATTGGTCTATCGTTGAATCCCATTTAGGTGTTCTATTTTTTTTTTTTTGGAAGGTTCACATTGAAAAGAAGTTGTACAAAATTTGAAATTATCCAATCTATTAATTTAAAAAGAGTTACTTTGAAAAAGGCATTCATCAATTTAGAATATGTTTTACAAGTTTATTTTCAATTTTCACATTTTTTTTTTCTTGACATGATCTTCACTTTGAATTTATAATTTATATTTGGATAAATTACACAAATAGTCTCTATAGTTTGGGGCTTGTGTCACTTTAGTCCCTAACTTTTCAATTGTAACACATTTAACACTGAATTTTGAATCTTGTTCCAAATAAGGACAATTGAAGATATCATTAGATTTTTCAAGGGTAAAATTGTCAATTTAATAAAATATAAACTAATTTGACAAAAATAAATGTCAAACAAATATTTTTGAATTTTTAAAAATTAGTTCTACTTACTAAAAATAAAATTATGTAAAATTGATAAATCTTTTAGACATTTATTTATTTATTTTTTACCAAATTAATTTTTATTATGTGTTTGGATGATGATCATGTAAAATTAATTTTAAAAAATTAATCATGTAATTTTTATTAATTTTACATAATTTTATCATTGGTGGATAAAAATAATTTTTAAAAAATTAAAAATATTTTTTTGACATTTATTTTTGTCAAATTAGTTTATATTTTATCAAATTGACGATTTTACCCTTAAAAAATCTAATGATATTTTCAATTGTCCTTATTTAGAACAAAATTTAAAATTTAAGGTTAAATGTGTCATAATTAAAAAGTCAAGGATCAAAGTAACACAAGCTCCAAACTATAGAAACTATTAGTATAATTAACCCTTTATATTTATTTGATAGTTTGCACTTTTCAATTCTTTTCATTTCATAACCCTAATAGCTCACAAAATTTGTATTGTAAAGTATTCAAATATTAAAAAACCTCTAATTGAGAATTTGCTTTAGGCCTCGCCAAATGTTGGGCCGGCCCTGCTACAGTTACAAAGTACTACCTAGCCATAATTAATCTCATTACATGAATGTGGTGGGTACATAATTATTTTAAAACAAATAGTTACGTTTGAATAGTGAAATTTGCCATTCCATATATAATTTGATGATATCGATAATGATGTGATATTATTGTTATATTTGAATTTTTATTCGAAACAGGGGGACAAGGGTGTTGATATGTAAGAGACTTACATGACAACCAAAAAAATAAACTATCACAGTTCAATAATAAATGGGGTATAATAAATCTCATTCTATAGATGTGGTGGCCATCAAATTGTGTTCAATTTCATAGTTAAATATAAATATTGGGGTTTACTGTGTCATGTGGTTGTTTAATATTCGTTTACTGATTGTGAGAGTGTCCATTAAATAATGTAAATACATAAATGTACATATGGGAAGTGATGGAGACCCCTCCAATCACCATCCCCACCACTCTCCATACGCACGTGGGGCTGATGATTGGAGAAGAAAAAAAATAAATAAATAAATAAAATAATATGGCCAATCAGAGAGAAAGGAGGTCGTGGGGTGCCCCCTTGTGGGGTCCAAGTCATTTTACATGTACATATATATACATGATGTTAATGTTGGATTTAGTTTTTAAAAACTTATTTCAGTTTTTTTTTAAAATAAAATTTAATTTCTTAAAAAATGAAAAAATTAAAAGCATTTATCATTTATATATATTTTTATCTTTTTTAAGAGCATAAATCATTTTTAAAAATATAAAAATATTTTTTTATGTATATTTTTGTCAAACTAGTTTTATTTTTTTTTTTAAATCAAAAAATTATTTCAGAAAACAAAACCAAATATCGCTCATATTATTATTTATAAGTTATAAAATGTAAATTATACTTTGCACTTTTGTACCTTTGCACTTTACATCAAATTTCACTTTTCAATTATAACAGTCAGCTCTTGTTGCATTACAAATAACCCTTTCATTAGTTGCATATTAAATTGTTAATGTGACCTTCCTTGAAAAAAATATTATGGTAAAAAAACCCCTTTTCTACTTCTTTATTTTTTTCATAATATATTTTCTTTCTATTATATTTTGTAAACTTACCAGTTTATTTCTAACCTGTATTTGCTAATCCGCCACTACGGGGCTCATGAAAATACAATTGAGAAAAAAAAAATTTGTGAAAAATAGAGAAAAAGTAGACAACAGAAAGGGAAAAAAAAAAGTACATGTTTGAAAAAGTACTCATGTGAGATTCACATAACAAATTTCATTAGATAGTTTAAAATTAAATTAATAGAAATATCACATTACAACTTGGCTGAAAATTACAAACCGGCACAGTTAAAAAATAAGGACCAAAAAAAATTTAATGTAAAGTGCAGGGTATAAAATGTAATTTACTTAATTATCAAATAGTAATGTGATTATTATTCTCAATAGGCAGTTACTTATATTAAACACAAGAGTTACTCAATGTGTTTCTCACTTCCTAATCTAATCTAGTGGGTTGGTGGCAGTTACACATTTATTGAAATTGGTAATTCGGTCCTTATTGATCTGAAATTTTGCACTTTTGTTTAAATTTTAAATTGCATTACCAATAAATAAATAAATTGAATGAAATAATAAATTCGCACTTCCGATTACACAGTCTATGCTCTCAATGTCATGAATCCACTTCTATGGAGAGAAATTTGATACATTTTGGGCTTGAGTTTGGGTTTGGTAGGCTTTGGTATATTGATTGTGTTGGAATTTGTTGACTTTTTAACTATTGTAAATTAATAATCTATTTGATGATGTATTATATTTGTAATTACTTTCTTATCAATTGATAAAAAAAAATGTCATGAATTCACGAATTAAGTGCGAATTTTATCAAAATTTGTAAATCCTGCATATGTTAAAAATTAAAAATAAAATAAAATAAAATAAAAACATGTGTCATAAAAATATAAGGCTCTATTTGGTAGAGCTTTGAAACTTAAGTTATAGTCCTTGGTTCTCACGTGGTATTTATTTGTAGTTTTCAAAAATTAATTCCACGCTCGCTTTTGAAAACTCGATTGAATGCGGGAAAATATGGGCTAACAGAACGTCCCACCGGTCATCCGGCCGGTTGACCAGAACAATGCAATTTTTTTATTTTTTTTATTTTTGCAATTGACACATGTTAATTTTTATATATTCATCAAAAAAATATTTTTCGAATTTTTAAAATTTTTTTATGAGTTTTAATAGAATTTTGAGTTGTGTGTTTGGTTATGAGTTGTAAGTTTTCATATCAAATATCATATGTCACATCAAAAATTTTCTACTCAATTCAAAACTCATTCACTAAACAAATTTTCTACACTCAAATCATAATTCCAAAACTCACAAACTTAAAATACAATTCCTATTCTCAAATCATATTTAGAAAGCTCTACCAAACCCTACCTAAGTATTGCATTGTATATAAATCCATAGGATGCAGGATTTTGAATCTACTATAGTAATGCTCACTAGAATTATTATTCAAACAATTATAAACATTTTATAACCCACAAATATAACACTTATATTTAAAACATTCATAGTGAACATTGGGAAACCAATCTTGCATGTACAAAAATTTCTTTTAAAATAAATGAACATACCTTGAATATAATATCTATCGAAATTCAATCTGAATAACAATAATTGTTATCAAACAATAAAATATGAGTCTTATAAATTAATAATCTCAATTATATATTATAATCTTCCCAATCAAATAGGCCCTTATATTGTATAAAATGCCTTATAACTCTTAACAATGGGTAAAATGTTTTATTTTAATATTTGACATTCGTTTTTTATTATAATGTATCAAATGGGTTATAACTCTTAACAATGTATATTATATAAAATGTTTATTTTAATGTTTGACATTTGTTTTTGTCTGTCAATCGCCTTTAGGATCACACGCATCTGTTGTCGCCAATGAACGGGAGCAGTAGGTAGCTCGAAAATTAGGGGTCCGAATCATATAAAGTAAAAAGAAGAAAACAAGGTAAAAAAAAAAAAAAAAAAAATTTATTCAAAAATGAAAATTAGGGTATTAGGGCCACAAAACAATTTCCATGAACTAATTTCCATTCATATAGAACCAATGTATTCATAAATTTGATTTTCTTCTATTTATTTTATGACATAATAGAAACTGCAACATATATTAAGAATTGTTTTGAAATTTGAATTTTTTAATAATTTTTTAATTTTTTAAAAAATATGTGTAAAAAGTTTTTTAAGAAAAAATTGACTTCCTCGTTTGAGATGTAATTGGTTAAAATAATAAATAAAAATAAAAATAAAAAATTAAATAGTCAATAAGACAAAATATTATATTTAAATTATAATTATTATTTTTTATTTATCAAATCAATTAAAAAATTAAAAATTATCCTAAATATAAATTTTTTAATCAAGCTAAAATAACCAAATAACTAAAAAGTTATGCCAAAAAAAAAAAAAATCATCCCAAACAAGGGGTGAGTTTTTTACAATTTAGCTAAAATGCCAACTTCTCAAAATAGGTCTAAATGAGTAATGTTTGTATCTCCGAACTATCTAACAAAATAGATAAATGGGAAGTATTTTGGTGTGTAAGGTGTGAGAGGGTAATTTATACTCAAAATTGGGCCGAGCTAGGATTATGGGCCTTTCTATGGGCCATGTAAAGAAGCTTAGAAGGTGGGACATAGAAGTGGTAGTCCGGTCCAGAGTAAGAGATTTACCACCGAAGTAATTGGTATAGTTCGGTCGCCGTTGTTTAAGTCCGGTCTCACCGTTCAGGACCGAGGTATGTTGAGCACTGTTCACGGACCTGACTGTGGGTTAGGTCGGCTTAATTCTTCTATGGATAGCTCGGCCTTGCATGTGAGGCCGAGGTAGGAGAAAGGTTATGTAGAGCTGAGGTGATCATTAGATCGGTCGAGACATGCTACAGCTAGTTTGACCTCGGCATGAGGAACCGAGGTAGGAGTATGGGAAGGTGTAACCGAGCTATGTGTTAGCTGGGTCATACAGACGGTCTGCAGGGAAATGTTACTTCGGTCCTGAAGTAGTTCGGCCATAAGAAGAACCATCTCACTTGGTTTAAGCAGTGAGGGGGGTGTTGAGAGAAGCATTATCTCTCAGGAGTTTGAATCCTAAGAGGACTCTACATGGAGGAGTAAGAGTCCTACTAGGATTGTGCCACACAAAACCTATAAAAGCTCACCAGTATCACCTTTGGAGAGGTAACACAACTTTGTTTTCTGAATACACAGAGCTTTTGTCTATTTCTCAAGCTTACTGACTTAGGCATCGGAGAGGTTTCCGGCACACACCCGCCGGCTAGCTCACGTTTGTGTTTTTAGGTGATAAAGCGACGTCGTGCAAAGGAGCGCAGACTTGATCAACAGAATTATACGAGAAGGTGTATTTCTTTCCCGTACAATTGGCGCCGTCTGTGGGAAACCAGACAAGAACAACCTCTTGATCAAGCTTTTTCTCTCAAACAACAATGGTGAACAACGAAGAGTTACCTCAGTCCGCCATCGACGGACAAACTCCAGATGGGGGTGCAAGGCACGAAGGCCTACCCTTGGTCGCCCCCATGGCAGATCTGGAGCCACAAAGGCATAATTCCAGAAGGGATGCAAGGGGTCGAAGGCGAAATAATAGCCCTCATCCCTCTCATTCGCAAAGCCCAGAAAGACAAAGGCGCAGGATTGATCCTCAAATTCTAGAGGAACGCGTCAGAGAACAAGACGAATTGATTCGTAAGATGGCAGCGGACATGGAGTCTCTGAAGCGCCAGATGAAAGGAAAAGAAGTGGCGACAGGAGAGGGGCGCAACAACAAGACGCCCCCTCGCCACTCAGAGGGTCGTAGTAGGAATTCTACACCCTCCCAAAAGCGGAGAACAAAAGCCTCAGGACAGGCGATACGTAATCCCGATCTTCCAGGACTCGTCACTCCAGGTCTGAGAGGACGAGAACTGAGAGGTTATACACTAAGGGGAGCACATATTGGCCCTCACATACACACCGGACAAGGTCTAGACAGACGGAGTTGCCCAGATCGTCCGACCTACGATCCGTACTAGAAGAGAAGGCACGATGGAAGGAGGACGCCAGGGCACGCGATCCACACAGGGTTTCTGCCTTACAACGGTTGGCTCCTCGGACGCATGGAAGCGTCGAGGTTGGAATGCCAATACCGCGCCCGGCATACGAACCAATAGACAAGGCGTTGGCGAGGCTGCAGACCTTACCATTCGTCCCAGCAATAGAGAACGCGCCCCTTCCGTCGGGCTTCCTACAGCCCAAATTCACAACGTATGAGGGGAAGACGGACCCCTACTCACACTTGAGCCACTTTTGCCAGGTTATGGCTGTATACCGGCGGAACGAGGCCTTGATGTGCATCCTATTCCCTTCAAGCCTCGGCGACCTAGGCTTAACTTGGTTTGAAAAGCTTCCAGAGGGCAGCATAGCCTCCTGGGCACAACTGGCGGAGGCGTTTGTAACGCGATTCAGAACAAACACTAAAACCCCAGTGGAGATCGACCAATTACTCTCCATCGATATGGGTGACAAGGAGACTCTGAGGTCATACAATAGTCGCTACTGAAAAACATTCAACCAGATTGGGGACTGCCCGACCAATCTCGCCATTGCGCAATACAAAAGAGGCCTTCCAGTCGGGAACAGACTGAGGGACTCTATCACCATGACACCACCCCTCACCATGGAGGCCCTGATGGAGAGAGTGCATCAGCACATCAGGGTGGAAGAGGATGGCGCTCGTGCCAAAGCAAAAACTGGCGCGACCACAACACCAGAGAAGAAGACCTCAGCAAAGGTCAATACGGTAGATCGCCAAAACCGAAACGGACGAGGCAGGCGAGACAATGGCGAGGACCAGGACAAGAGATGGTTGAGAGTCCGCACTGCCATAACCACGGTATTCAAGAAACCGATCTACCGTATACTTAGTGAGATTCGAGACGAGCCCTTCGTCAAGTGGCCAGCCAAGCTAGGCGAGGCCCAGAAGGACTATGATGACAGATCCAGGTGCACCTTCCACAAAGAAAAAGGGCACCGCACTGAGAATTGCACGCCATTGAGGCAACATCTGGAGGAATTGGTGGCAGCAGGCCACCTGGACAAATACATCGAAGGAGGGGCACAGCCAGCCCCCCAAGACCATAACAACCCCAACGGGATGCCGATCGATGCCCCGCCTCAAGGCATCATCAACGTAATACATGGAGTTTTTGAAGCTGAGCGTGTATGCGAGCTCAGAGGTTCAATCAAAAAGGCTGAGCATTTAAGAGAGGTGCTAAGTGCCCAACCAGCCGTCAAGAAGGGGAAGACAGAGGCCACAAATGTCATGTCTTTTTCGGATAAAGACTTGGCAAGGATCTATTGCCCCCACAACGATGCCTTGGTCGTCACTCTCCGAGTCAAGGATTTTGACGTTAAGCGGATTCTGATTGACCAAGGTAGCTCGTGTGAAATTATGTACTATGAAACTTTCAAGCAACTCAAGTTGCAAGATAAAGACTTGGCACCAGCAGTATCTCCCCTCATCGGATTCAACTCCATGCCAGAATGGCCCGTCGGCAAAATTATTCTCCCAGTCAGAGCAGGGAGTGTGACAAAACAAGTGGAGTTCTGTTGAAGGTCCCCTCCACTTACAACATTATCTTGGGCAGAACATGGCTGCACGCCATGCGCTCGGTGGCGTCCTCCTACCACCAAGTGATGTGGTTTCCCAACGACACCGGAGTAATAGAAGAAGTTTTTGAAGATCAGATCATGTCGAAACAATGCTTTGTAACAGTGAACGGCAGCCGCGCTGCCAAAGGTTACGTTCATTCGGTGGAAGAACCTGAGAGTAATGAACTATTCGCCGATGTTGGCAAAGCGGCAAGTCAGAAAGCGGTGGAAGACTTGGTGGAAGTCAGAATAGACGAGAAGAACCCGGATAAGTTCTTCTTACTTGGTTCGTCGTTGTCCAGCACTGAGAGATTGGAAGTCTTGGAATTCCTGACCTCCAACATCGAAGTGTTCTCCTGGACCCCATACGACATGCCAGGCATTGATCCCAACTTCATCCGCCACCAACTAATGTCCACCCTTCTGCCAGGCCAATCATTCAGCGCACCCGCAAATCGGCACTCCACCACGCCGAAATAGTAGCGGAAGAAGTAGGAAACCTGCTGGAGGCAGGGGCAATCCGAGAGGTGCACTACCCAAGATGGATCTCCAACACCGTCGTAGTACCGAAAAAGAATGGCAAGTGGCGTGTCTGCGTCGACTACAAAACGGTCAATAAGGCGTGCCCAAAAGATAGCTTCCCCTTATCGTGGATAGATCAATTGGTGGACTTAACGGCAGGACACAACCGACTTAGCTTTCTGGACGCATACAGAGGCTATCACCAAATCGCCATGCATGAACCAAACCAGGAGGTCACATCCTTCACAACTCCAAGGGGACTCTACTGCTACAAGGTCATGCCCTTCGGCCTAAAAAATGCAGGGGCGACGTTCCAGAGAATGGTCACCAAAATGTTTGAACCATTGTTGGGCAGAACAATGGAAGCTTACATCGCTGATATGGTGGTCAAGAGCAAGGATGAGAATGACCATCTCAAGGACCTAGGTGAGATGTTCGAGATCCTGAAGAAGCATAAGTTACGCCTCAACGCGTCGAAGTGTGCGTTCGGAGTAGGATCTGGCAAATTCCTAGGCTTCTTGGTGACCAACCGAGGTATAGAGGTGGACCCTTCTCAGATCAAGGCCATTCAGGATCTAGAGAGGCCAAACTCGGTAAAGGAAGTGTAGCATCTCACTGGCATGGCGGCTGCGCTCAATCGTTTCATAAGTCGGTCGTCAGACAGACTGCGACCATTCTTCCATGCACTGAAAGCTAAGTTTGAATGGGACGAAGAATGCGACCGCGCCCTGGAAAGCCTAAAAGAATACATGTCTTCTCCACCACTACTTGTAACTTCAATCCCTGGAGAAGAACTCCTCTTATACCTGGCGGTCTCATTGCATGCAATCAGCGCAGTATTGGTTCGCGCGGAAGGAGTCCAACATCTTCCTATCTACTATGTCAGGAAGACATTACTGGGCGCCGAAACGAGGTACTTGCCACTGGAGAAACTGGCATTGGCCTTGATGATGGCCTCAAGGAAGTTGTCGCATTACTTCTACGCCCACACCATAATCGTTCTCACAGCCTTCCCATTAAAGGCTTTATTTGAAAGAGCAAACTTCTCTGGGCGAATTCTGAAGTGGGCAGTGGAGTTGGGACAATACGACATCAAGTTCCAACCAAGGACCGCAATAAAAGCACAAGTATTGGCAGACTTCGTCGCAGAATTCACACCAGGAAGTCATCACATCTGCCCAGTCGACCTAACTGAAACAACCGAACTAGGGACGGAAGTTGACGTCGGAATAACGCAACCCCTAGTATTGGTTACTCAGTCAGGCCCCAAGGCAGACCAAAGTAAGGAACGGAAGGAAAAAGCAAACCATGCTACACCAAGTCAGGACTTACCAACAAATGATGACTTGGTACAATCAGATAGTAAGGGGCAGATAGCGAGCATGGACTCTGAAGAAGACACCAGCAACATGGAAGATCCCAAGGCATCATCTGATCCCTCCACTTGCTGGAAGTTGTTCGTTGGGGAGATGTGGAAGCTCTTCGTAGATGGAGCATCCAACAGGCATGGAGCAGGACTTGGCATAGTCCTCATCTCTCCAGACGGCCTAGTAGTGGAGCAAGCAATCAACCTGGGCTTCCCAGCATCAAATAATGAAGCGGAGTATGAAGCGCTTCTAGCAGGTCTCAAGTCAGCATTCTACATGAAGGCCACCGAGCTAATGGTTTACAGCAACTCGCAGCTGGTGGTGAATCAAATATCTGGCAACTACGAGGCAAAGGATGATAGAATGGCCAAGTACCAAGACTTGGTCAGAACAGAGATAAAGAAGTTCGAAGTGGTGAGGATAGAACAGATCGGCAGAGAGGAAAACAGCAGAGCAGACGAACTTGCAGGCTTCGCCTCAATGGCAAACACCTCCATTCCTCACCCACTACTAATCGACTACCTGCCTAGACCAAGCATTGAAGACCCAGAAGCAAAAGAGGTATGTTGCGCGGAGTTAGGTCCTTCTTGGATGGATCCCATCATACTGTTCCTGAAAGACGGCACCTTACCAGAAGAGAAGAAAGAAGCCAACAGAATAAGAGCAAAATCACAGCGCTTTTGGCTCTCTCCATCCTTGGCATTATACAAGAAGTCGTTTTCAGGACCTTACTTAAATGTGTTCACCCCAGCAAAGTGGAAGCATTCCTATTCGAAATACATGAGGGTGTTTGTGGCAGCCATCAAGGAGGAAGATCATTGGCATACAGAGCGATTTCACAAGGATATTGGTGGCCATACATGCAAGCGGATTCAGAGAAGTATGTCAAAAAGTGCGAAAAGTGTCAAAAATTCGCACACCAAATACACCAACCTGCCAGAGAACTTCTACCTTTAACTAGTTCATGGCCCTTCGCAATGTGGGGATTGGACATAGTAGGCCCACTTCCAACAGCGCCAGGCAACAGAAAGTTCTTTCTTGCCACAACTGACTACTTTACAAAGTGGGTGGAAGCAGAAGCCTTGGCATCAATCAAGGAGAAAGATGTAAAGAAGTTTGTTTGGCAGAATATTATCACTCGCTTCGGCATACCAAAGGCATTAGTCTCGGACAATGGCACTCAGTTCGACGGCAGAATCTTCAGAGGCTTTTGTGAAGAGTACAAGATAGAGTTCTACAATTCTACACCGGCATATCCCCAAGCAAATGGCCAGGCAGAGGCTTCAAACAAAGTAGTCTTGGATGGATTGAAGAAGAGGTTAGAGAGAGCAAAAGGCAAGTGGGCAGAAGAACTCCCTCATGTTTTATGGGCTTACCGCACCATGCCTCGACGATCAACAGGAGAAACACCATTCTCCTTAGCTTATGGCATGGAAGCAATCATCCCATTGGAAGTTGGCCTCCCCACAATCCGAAGCGAAAACTTTGATCCAGACTTAAATGGCGAAGCTATAACATTAGAGCTTGACCTTGCGAAAGAAAGAAGAGACAGAGCACTGGTTCACATAGCCTCCTATCAACAAGAGTTGTCCAGAAAGTATAACAAAACAGTGCACCCAAGGCAATTCAAGATCGGAGATTGGGTATTGCGCAAAGTAATGGGAAACACCTTGGTTCCAGGAGATGGCAAGCTAGGGCCTAATTAGGAAGGTCCTTACAAAGTGGTCGGATTGGCAGGCAAAGGGGCATACCACTTGGAAGATAAGGACGGCAAAACAGTTCCCAGGCCATGGAACACTGCAAACCTCAAGTTGTTTTATTTCTAGCTTTTTTCTTTTAAGTATGTGTAATTTTTTACTTTCTCAATAAAACAAGTCGATTCTTTAACATAATTGTTTTCAGTAGAAAGTAGCTTTAGTAAGTTAGTAACATTGTAAACATAAGTTGGTCGGAATAACCAACTATGACCCCTCCTAAGCCCAGGATAAGGATCCAGGCTGCAGGACGTTTGGTCGGAATAACCAAACATTATATTCTAAGTTGGCTGGAAAAACCAACTTAGAGGTTGGCTGGATTAAACCAACGCCCTTCCTAAGCCCAGGATAAGGATCCAGGCTGCAGGACGTTTGGTCGGAATAACCAAACATTATATTCTAAGCTGGCTGGAAAAACCAACTTAAAGGTTGGCTGGATTAAACCAACACTTGTTACTCTTCAGCCGAAGTAAGTGTATGGCTGAAGAGTGGTTGGCTGGATTAAACCAACTCTTTGCACTCTTTAGCCGAAGTAAGTGTATGGTTGAAGAGTGGTTGGCTGGATTAAACCAACTCTTTGTACTCTTCAGCCGAAGTAAGTTATATCGGCAAAAGAGTAGTTGGCTGGATTAAACCAACTCTTTGCACTCTCCAGCCGAAGTAAGTGTATGGCTGTAGACACCCCATTTTTGACCGACCTTAAGACTCAGACATCACCGATTGAGCGCTCGGTGATGTTGCATATTGTGCTCGTTCAGAAGTCTCAGAGTCGCGGCCGTGAGCCCTGCCTCCGGACTTCCGAACCCTCTTCTATGCCTTGCCTCGGTTTGCGAACCAGGCTCGGTTTTCTCTGTTTCTCTTCCCAGAGGGAGGGAGAGGTCCCGTAGACCATCTCTCAGTGGCTGTGGGCTACATTTCATGGCCGTAGGCCATTTTGCCCATTTCAGAGCCCGGTTCCCAGTTTTCGTAGCTGTCAGGCCGTGTGCCTCGGTTCGGGACCGCCTAACCATCTCTGATTTCCCCGATTTTTGGAATGCATCTCATTTACTCCCTTTTGAGGGACACTGGGGTCTTAGATACCCACTTTGTGGCCAAACACCACTTTCGGTGCTTAACGGCCGATTTTCGGGACCCCGAACTGCGTGTTTTGGCCCCCGAGCATTCTTTTTGCATCGATTTTCGTTCATTTTTGGCAGGTACCTCTGTTTTATCACCAGGAAGGTCACTGAAGGGTGGGAGGCCAGCAATTGTCTCAGCAACCAGTTATGCTCCTCCGGCGCCCTCCGACGCCCGTTTTTCTCACTTCCGGGCCAATGTTGACCACCCTAGGAGCATTTTCTTCAAGCCCAAACCACATATTTGTGTTGTACACACATGGGAGGACCCTAAAAACACATGGCCGGCCAGTAACTCCAATTGAACCTTTTGAACCCCTCCTAAAAGTGGCTTGTTGTCTCTCCTGTTTCAGAGTTGCCAATTTCCAACCATAGGGTCTTGTTGTACACACATGGGAGGACATCTTTCTCCTATGGCCGGCCAGAAATTCTTTGTGACCTTTTTGACCCTTGGCCGGCCGGCCATAGGGGGTAGCCGGCCGGCCACTTGCAACAAAAGTGGCAGGCCGGCCATACTTCTTAGGAGGTGTGCATGGCAGCTGTATAGCTTTATCCCCCAAAATATCTGATTTCGGGGGATATTTTGTAGGAGAGGGAACTTAATCCCATAAGCCTACACTCTTTCCCTCACTTTTGGCTCTCCATCCTTGCATGCATACAACTCTCTCTCTCTCCCTCAAGAGTTAGAAAACTTGGCTCTAGCTCATACACACATATCTCTCTCATTTTTCTCTAATTTTGGTGCCATTTCCTCACTACCATCAAGCACCACTACCACCACTCCATTTACAGCAGCAAGGAGAGGCTTTTCAGAGGCTTAGAAGCAACATTCCTCAAGCCAAGAGGTAGAAAAGAAGAGGTCTTCAAGGGTAAGTCTCAATCTCCCTCTTTTGTAGCATTTTCTTGCCTCTTTTCTTAAGCCTATTTTCTCACTGTTTTGGGCTCCGACCATAACTGAAAGGGTCATTATTTTGAGCTATTCTTCATGTTTGTTCAAGGGCTCAACCCTTTTTGAGCCCTCCATAATGTACTTGCTTCAATATCATCTTGTATGCCATTATTTTGCATGAAATTTCTAGCCTATGATTGGTCTGTTTTCGAGCATAATGTAAACTGTAAGTGGGCCTATTTTGAGCCCCTCTTCAACATTGAATAAGGGCTCAACCCTGTTTGGGCCCCCTATCTTGCACTTACTTCATAATCTCTCCTATTTACCGTAAATTTGCATGATTTGTTTGGCCTGTATGTAAATTGTTTTTGAGTGTGCCATGAACTGTGAGTAGGATTATTTTGAGTCCCTCTACAACATTATAGAAGAGATCAACCTTGTTGGAGGCCTCCATGTTGTACTTACCATTATACCCCTCTTTGGCCCCCATTTTTGCATGCTCTTTTAGGCTTATCTAGCTTCTGTTTTCGGCCATCATCAGAACTGAAAATAGCCATGTTTTGACCCCCTGGACATATTTCATTAAGGATCTTTGCTTATTTGATGAATTTTTGGGCTACTTCATGTTATGGCCTCTTGTGGCCTCAATATTGCATGGCATTTTTATCATGTTTTCATACTGATTTGGGGGATGTCATCTACTGTAAATGTTCATATTTTTAGTCCCTCATCAGTGTTGTAGAAGGGTTTTTTTCCATTTGGGCATTGCATGTACCACTTGCTTCATAGCCTCCCTTGTGGAGCCATTTTTGTATGCCTTGTTAACCCTACTTGTGATTGCTG
Organism: Camellia lanceoleosa; assembly: GCA_025200525.1. Lineage (NCBI taxonomy): Eukaryota > Viridiplantae > Streptophyta > Magnoliopsida > Ericales > Theaceae > Camellia > Camellia lanceoleosa. The sequence goes on from CM045766.1 coordinate 124,799,664, forward strand.
TTTGGCCATATTTTGTACTGTAAAAATGTGAGTTTTGGGGCTTCCTTGCTTCTTCCTTTTCATGTCATGTATCAATTATGCATGTATTGTATAGCTATAGGCCATTTCGGGCGCCAAAATTCATGTTTTGGGATCATTCCATGCATCGGGTACACTTTGGCCATGTTTCGGGACTGTTTCCCCCCACATTTCAGTGCTGAAATTCATTTGCATGTTTGCATATCATATTTCCATGCCATTTCATAGCGTATGCCATTTTCTCGGTTTGCGTGCCCGTGGTACGCATTTTGAGGCATCTCATTTTCATGTATTGGCCTCTTATATGAGTGTGGCTGAGGTCCACTCATGTTAGTGTAAGCCCATATTTCATTGTTTATGCCATTTTAGTCTCATTGCATTGCGTATGCCATTTTCTCAGTTGGCGTACCCGCGTGCACGCATTTCGAGGTAGCTTGTTTTCATCTGATGGCCTCCTATGTGAGTGTGGCTGAGGCTCTCTCATGTTGGTGTAAGCCCATTTCTTGCGTGATTGTATGCCATTTCATCCATAGCATTGTGCATGCTAGGTTGCATCTTACCTCGTATAGCGTGCATGCCATTCCACGACATTGTGTATGTTAGGATTGTATATTAGTTGCATTTCATGCATATCATGCATATTGCATCGTGTTCGGGGTAGGAGTTAGCCTGGGTACGGGAAACGAGGCGCGTTTCGCACCCCGAGTGACGGAACGTGTCTCAATTCCCAAGTCACCGATACTCCGGATTACCCATGATGGAGTTAGGTTTTGTTGTAGCATTCATATGCATTCATCCTATATTGAGTTGTGCAATCCGATTCCTCGGCCATCATGCATTGAGATGCGCGATTGGTGGCACGAGGATCGAGGCATGCATATATTTGTGAAATACATTGCTATGCCCCTTTCCTGCTCTCTGTTGCAGCAAAATGAAGGATCAGCAACTTTTCGGAGCGTGGCACGCATTTCGAGAAACATTGCAAACAGAGGCTAATTGAGGCATCCCAGTGGATTTCCGCGCCAAGGCAGCTCAGCATACATCATTCATCAATAGCAAGGCAGCTCCTGGCTTGTATGCCAGTTTACTGCTTTCTTAATTAATTTGTTAATTAATTAGGAATCTGTATATTTCGAACTGTATTATTCATTTCGGGCTGTATTATTATTTATTCGGACCCTCTACGCGAGGGCATAATTGTAATAAGAGTGTGGGTGAGTGTGATGTATGTCTTCCAATCCCACGTCTTTCTTCCCTTTTATTTACCAGCTTATGATGGTTAGATTAGGGCATATTCCAATTAGCATAACAGTATGACAGCATGTTTGCACCATTCATCTGTTTTGCACGCACCGGGCTCGACGCATCATACAAACTGCATTTGTATTTCAATTCCAAATTGAATACATGTTAGTTGTAGCATTTCATATGCCATGTTTAGAATAGCCGAGCCTGCTATAGTTTGCATTTTTGCATGTGTTGCATTAGGCAATTCTGTGTATCTAGGATCATGCATGATTTCTAATCGGTTTTGCTTTTGGCTTGGAGTACTCGGTGAGTTTTTATGCTTTAGCATCCTTGCATGCGTGTGAGTGATCGCCATGAATAGCATGCTTACCATGAGGCTATGTGCTTATGTGATATAACCGCTCAATGCTCGTGGGTGGAGGTTGAGTTATTTGAATTGGGACAATTCATCAAATGTTTGTTTTAAGCCCACTAGATAGTGGCAAAATCATGTTTTTAAGCCCACCCGAGGGTGGCAAATCCGCGTCTTAGCCTACTGCGGGTAGCACCATCAAACCATTTTCAAACAAACAAACATGAAATGTTTTGTTCCAATTCAGCGATTCATTTATATTTGTATGTCAGGCGATCACATAGTAACCTAGGCCAATAACCGTAATAAGAACGCACAATGTTTTCAAAATCGATATCATGGTTAGTAGAGGTCGGTCTTTGATCGGCGAAGGGGTGCTCACGGCGACCTTTCCCAATCGTACCCAAGTTCCCGAGCCGAGGCAACTTTGGTGATGACGGACACGTGGCCTTTAGCACCGAGTCGTGGTTTCCTAAATTTCCCATTATAAAATATTTAGGTGGCGACTCAGATTCCGCAAAGCATTCCATGTTTGGCACTTCTTTCAAAAATCGCTTTTCAAAACGACGGTTTGCGGATTTGGACTCTTTGGTTCAAGATTAAGAACCGTGACATTTGAGTCCTTCGAATCAGTAGTGACCCAATATCGAACCGTAACGGGGACTCAGACTTTCCCCGAGATGCTCGGGGACGCTACGCTTCGCGACTCTTGGGGATTTAGAGAACTTGACTAACTCGTGATATCTCGGGTTTTGACTACACTTGTGTGTTTTTGCATTGCATTTGCATTGGTGCGCCTAGGACACCGTGGTTTGCCATCTCGCTATTCTCGAGCGGTTTGTCAAGGCTTGTCTTGCCAAGGCATGTCCATAAGGTCGACCTTACGAGCTCGCCAAGATGGAACACAAACCCGGTTTTACCGGCACCCTTTTGACCATTCGACCTAGTGCATATTCGGATCCATAGTGACCATTCCAAACCAGGAAGTTGCTTACCCGCTTATAGGTTGTTTGAAGTCACCGGCGTAGTGAACCCTAGTTCTCATTTAAATAGGACAGAAACCCTACCCCAACATAGGGGTGTTTTTGGCTCTCATTTATCTCGCTATGTGCTTGTTAGAGTGTGTCTCTCAGGAATGCATGTATCACTATGAGTTTGGGCATCAGTGCGGGCATCAACAAGATTCGGGAATCGCTTGTTCATGGATATTAGATTCGGTTTTGGGGAACAAAGGATACAGAACAAGGATCGCGATTGAGATGTTGTATTTTCAAATTTTATCAACCGTGTTGTATGCCCGATCGTGTTGTGTGTATTTAATTTAAGCCGTTATGCCGCCCGCTTATCCGGTTATTTATTTCCTTTTCGCTTTATTATCTTTTTGCTAGGGCGCTTTAGCACGATTGCTTCAACCAAGAGATACTCCCAAGCACTTTGGACACGAGGTCGCCAACTCAATCGATCCGAGGATTTGGTTGACGGACATCCAAAGGTTCCACTCTCTACCCCCGCTATCGTAAGAAGGCCGAGGAGGCGCAGCGTGTCGAGCACGGATCACCCGAAATAGCCTACCTTAGTGGCAAAAACAACAAGTTGAGATTGTGGTTCTGCCATAGAGATACACTTACCGGTTATTCAGATGGAACAACAGACTACACCAGAGATGGAGGCGATGATGCGCCAAATGCATGAGAGCATGAAACAGATGCAGGAGGATGCCATCCGCCAAGCGGAATTTGCCAAACAACAAGTCATATATGGCCCAAGAAAGTCGAAATGATCACTAGGGTCAAGAATGCAAAGATTCTGCTTCACATCAGGCTCCTCCTCCACTAGCGGCTCCGCTACCTGAGCAGGCACCTACTGGTCAGAATACCCTGCCAAATCCTCAGAATATCCTCCCGAACACCCAGTACACCCTACCTAATGTCCAGAATATCCAAGAGGACACCAACCTTCCAACGGGGCTGGCTCCGCCCCCGCTTCCGCCTCAACTGTCCAAGAATCTTACACCCAACCACCCGGACTCTCCATTCGAGTTCGAGGTAGATCATACAGCTCTAAAGCTGAGTAAGTTGGAAAAGCTTTTCAAGAAATCGCAGGGGGTGAAGGCCATCCCAGACATCGAAGATGGGTACACCGATGTGGCCGTAACATTGCCAGACAGATTCAAGATGCCACAGATTGACCGTTTTGATGGGTCCGAAGATCCCATGGTCCATCTTCGACTATTCTCAGACATCCTGAGACCAATGGGCCTAACCCGACCACAAAAGCTTTCTCTGTTTGGCCGAACTTTGTCGGGGGTGGCGGCCATCTGGTACGCGAAGTTAGAAGATGATGTGAAGAGAAACTGGGATGAGCTGGCTGAGGCCTTCGTTGCACAGTACTCGTACAATACACAGATCGAGATTACAACACGTGATCTCGAAACAACTAGGCAGGAACAAAAGGAGACTTTCTCAGACTTCGTAACTCGGTGGAGGGCAAAGGCATCGATGATGACCTTGAGGCCAACAGACAAAGATCAAATCCGGATGATTGTGCGCAATCTCCAACCGAAGTTAATGCAAAAAATGATCGTACTCCCTTTTCCCACCTTCTCAGATTTACACGAGATGGGGGTACAGATCGAGGATGCGATGAAGCAACGTTTGATCGACCAGGACCGGGAGCAGCCCCGAAGGACATTCAACCGTAATAACAACGCAGGCCCGAGTGGCGCTGGAAACACAAGGACTTCGGAGGTCGGTATGGTCACCACCACTCCCCCTCCCCAACCAAGGCCCGCAGCGGCCACACCATTTTCTAGTACATCCGGGAGCAGTAACCAAGCCCCGAGATACCAATCCAGAGGCCAAAGAACCTTCACTCCACTATACATGCCCTTGTCCAAGGCTTTCGGGGTTCTAATCAAGAAGGGGCATCTGAAATCCCTAGAGCCGAGGCCATTACCAAATCCACTCCCTCATTCCCACAACCCAACCAAGTACTGTGCGTACCACCAGCAGCATGGCCATGATACAGATCAATGTTTCCGGCTGTGTCACGAGATTCAAGACCTCGTTGACAAAAATATTATTCTACCTCCCGAAAGACCCAACGTCACAACCAACCCACTCCCCGCACATAACCAAGATCCACCACCCAAAAGAGTCAACCTCATCCAAACTCGGGTCGTTTCCTACGATCCTAGTATCTATATTACTCCATCTCACCTACCCAAGCCGGAGGTGATCCTTCCTGACTGCACTGACTTGTGCATGTTGGACACTTTCACAACCCAATCTAAGCCAAAGGTGGTGACCACCGAAGATAGAACGGGGCAGGCTTCAGAGGAGAGCAGAATTGTTGAGTCTGGGATGGAACAGTCTGGGAATCTGGCTGGAAGAGCCTATGATCCAAGTGGATACATCTTATCAAGGCCACCCGAAATGAGTGTGGGTCGCTTAAAAGTTTAACTGCATGATTCAGGGGGACGGACTTGAACAAGGGACAGATGATCTAACAACAGTGGAAGAGGACTTTGCCAACTTCTAGTTCTTCAACGACCAAGAATCAGGGGACGCAACAATCAACTGGTTTGAACATGGGGAGTCGGCAGAGATTACTGGATGGTTAGATGATCAGCCAGATGTTGTGGAAATTCAGCCAGAGCAAGGCCCGGCAGGGGCAGGGGTATCAATGATGGCCGGAAGGACCGAGAGTCAGAATGAATTGCCGGAGAGCGCCGGTACAAAGAATTTTGCTCGGGATCAAGACATTGTGAAAACCGAACAACAAACCGTACTAACACAGGAGGAGCAAGAGAAGAAGTGGGATTCTGAGAGAATCCGGAAAGCTAAGAACCATGAAGAGGTTGAAAGTGCTGCGAGCACGAAAGCAGGATATGCTGTGAGCATATGGGATGAAAGTACTGAGAGTACGAACTTGCCAGAACCAGATAGGTGTTTGTTAAATGCCAGCGGGATGTGGTGGGAAGACGATGACTTATGTCTTGCCCACACAGATGAAGATTGGGCAGGTGCTCAACCAGATGATACTTGGTACCTCGATGAGGTGGACCACATGACCAGGAGTGGGCGGTACTTCAAGCCCCCGCACCTAGACCAACCCGAAACATCTGGGAAAGATAAAGAGGTTGAGAAACAGAGAGAGAAGCAAATTGAAGAAGAAGCTGTACTGAGACAGTTAAAGAAGATACAGGCAGACATCTCCATCTGGGGACTGCTTATGGCTTCAAGGGTACATAGACAGGCTGTCCTATCTACTATGGACAAGGCCAAACTCTCCATCGAAACTACACCAGAGCAGCTGGTTGGGCTGGTTTTTCCGGGAGGAGGTTCCCCGGCGTTAACCTTTTCAGATAAGGAACTGCCGCCTGAGGGCGTGAATCATAACAAATCTCTCTACATCTCCGTGGAATGTAGAGATAAGTGGATACCGGTGGTACTTGTTGATACCGGGTCTGCTATCAATGTTCCGCCATTGATCGGTAGATATGCAATCGGGTTGAAACCCGCGGACTTCATACCAACCACTCAGGTGATCAAAGCTTACGATAATACCAGCAGGGAAGTGATGGGGACTGTCAAAGTTCAGATCAGGTTGGTCCAAGACAACACAACATTGAATTTCATGTCATGGACGTTCCCGCAACCTTCAACTTGCTCTTGGGGCGGCCGTGGTTGCACCAAGTGAAAGCAGTCTCTTCCACTCTACACCAGGTATTGAAATACCCTCACGGGAAGGGGGTTGCAATTGTTTTCGGAAACTCATCCATCCATCCGCCGCCGGAAGTGTCTACACCGGTTTTGGAAATCGAGCATGGCACGGAGGATGTGTTCTTGTCAGGGTTCACTTTGGTAGAGGCCCGGGTGGTGCAAAATATTATGGCTGTGAATGAAGGTGTGTACGTCAGTGCTCAATCCGTCTACCTCATGAACAAGCTACAACATATCCCCGGGATGGGATTAGGAAGGAGCGGCAGGAAAGGAGTCGCAGCATTGGCCGAAGTGCCACACAACCCGCATACCTTTGGACTGGGTTATTTGCCCACCAAAGAGGACTGAGTGAGGAAAGGAAAAGAAATGGCAGGCAGATCCAGAGCGAAGCAGGCTGGAAAGCCTTTTGACTTAATGCACAGGCCCATCCAGGGTACCCTGAACGGACGCTTCGTCCGAGAGGGGGAAGACTTTCCATTTTGCGACTTCCCAAAGCCATGGCTAAACGCGGAGAGGAAGCGCGTACTAGGTTTCGAGATCTTTTTCGACCTGCAACTACCCGAGGATGACGTTGCCACAGAGCAAACAGACCCATCAGCCGAGGTTGAACAGTGCAAGGCAGTGGATCCTGAGGGCACAGAATTTGAAATGGGGGTAGCACTGGCATGTCTCCTCTCTGATCCTCCGATCGACCAAGAGTGCTTGGGGGATAACTTCGTGGTTTCCATGATTGGGGATGGAACGCCTGCGTGCCAACCAGCAGCTATCTTGGATGCATCAATCGCACCCTCTCTCACTTGGTAGTACGAGGAGGGATTTTTGTCCAGCAGCACCGGGTCAGGTAGTGAGCCGGAATCTGATTCCACCGAGTCCTGTGAGTCGAATCGTGTTCCAAATGACCGAAGTCTGAGTCTGGTATTCTTAGGGATGTTAACCCGGATCCCACAGTCCTGTCCAGGTCGTCTTTTTCCTTTTCATTTGAGTCTGTTGTAACCAATGAATCGGATGATTTGGATGTGCCTAATGAGAATGAACTGTCTGTGGTTTCCGAGTATTTTTCTGTGCCCTTAATTTATTGCATTAATTCAGACTTTCAAAATTTTGATCAAAACGACGAGGACAAAGTTCCTCTGGTTTTACAACGTTTAATTGAGCAAGAGCAAGAGAGATTTGTTAAGCCCTTAATGGATGAAATCATTACTGTGAACATTGGTACTGAGGAGGACCCGCGGCTGGTCCAGATCGGGGTCCACGTTGTCTTCGGAGGAACGCGAGCGCTTAGTCACTTTATTAAAAGATTTCAAAGATGTTTTCGCATGGTCCCTACGAAGACATGCCCGAATCGATCCCGAGATTGTACTGACCGATCCCCTTGACCGAGGCTGACTCAGCGAAGCTCGAAGGATCCCGGATTGGGCTCTTAAGATTAAGGAAGAGGTCACCAAGCAAATCGACGCAGCTTCTCCGGTATCTAAATATCCGACTTGGTTGGCCAACATTGTTCTGGTGGCCAAGAAAGATGGCAGGATCCCGGTGTGTGTGGACTTCAGGGATTTGAACAGAGCTTGTCCCCAGGACGACTTCCCCTTGCCGCACATCGATGAGTTGGTGGATTTCACAGCAGGGCATGCATTGCTCTCATTCATGGATGGCTTCTCAGGATACAACCAGATAGTGATGGCACCAGAAGATAGGGAAAAGACTGCATTCACCACCCCGTGAGGGGACATATCGCTACCGGTAATGCCGCTTGGGTTGAAGAACGCTACTTATCAACAGTCGCGACCACAATACTACATGATATGATCCACAAAGAGGTTGAGGTGTATGTGGACGACATGATTGTCAAGTCCAAGGAAAGAGAGGGCCACTACACCGCTTGCACAAGTTTTTCCAAAGGATCGAGAATTCTTGCGGCTAAACCCTCAGAAATGTACATTTGGTGTTACAGCGGGAAAGATGCTGGGGTTTCTGATTACACAAAGGGGCATCAAGGTCGACCCTTCCAAAATCAAGGCCATCTTAGAAATGCCACCACCGAGGACTGAAAAGGAGGTGCGAGGCTTTCTGGGTAAAGTGCAATTCATAAGACGGTTTATTTCAAAATTAACCTTGACTTGTGAACCACTTTTTGGCCTCCTCAAGAAAGGAAAGAAGTTCCAATGGGACGGCCGATGTCAAGCTGCATTTGAACAGATTAAAGAATATTTACAGAACCCACCCGTTTTATCGCCGCCAAAACCGGGGAAACCGTTGATTTTGTATCTGTCAGTGACTGAAACTACAATGGACTGCATGCTTGCGCAAGAATCAGAAGACAAGATGGGGAAAGCCATCTACTATTTGAGCAAGAAAATGCTGGAGTATGAGACCCGATATACACCGCTGGAAAAGGCTTGCTTAGCTCTGGTATGGGCTACCAGGAAGCTGTGGCACTACCTGTTAGCTCACTCTGTAATGTTGGTTTCACGATTGGATCCCATCAAATATCTCTTCGAGAAACCAGCGCTTACGGGTAGGCTAGCTCGTTGGTTGCTGTTGCTCTCCGAATTTGATCTCACGTATGTGACGCGCAAGTCAGTGAAAGGAAGAGTAGTGGCAGAGTTCCTTGCCGACCACCCGATTGAGGGGGATAAAGCAGTTGAGTACCTATTCCCAGATGAATCAATTCTGCATATCGACGAAGAAACTTGGACGATGTACTTTGACGAAGCGTCAAATCAACATGGGTATGGGATAGGAGTGTTGCTGATAGCACCCGACAATTCCCGTATCCCTCTAGCCTTCAAACTCCGGTTCAAAATCTCGAACAATGAAGCAGAATACGAGGCATGTATCGCTGGTCTAGAAGCAGCCCTAGAACTAGGGGCAAGACGGCTGGACGTCATTGGGGATTCGAACCTTGTTGTGTCTCAAGCTAAAGGAGACTGGAAAGTAAAAGAGGAAAAGATGATGATGTATCACCAAACCTTGGATTTGCTGATTCCTCGGTTTGAGAAGCTAAGTTTTACTCATCTACTAAGAGAGAACAACAAGTTCGCAGATTCATTAGCAACTCTATCATCTATGATAGACATCCCGTGTGGAGTCCGAATGCGTCCAGTCATCATCGACCAGAAATTTGCACCTGCCTATGAGTCGATTGCAGCCATAGATGAAGTTTAGGACGAACACCCCTGGTATTACGATATCTGGAACTTCTTGGAGAAAGAAGCATACCCGCCAGGGGTGAATGCCAAAGACAAGAGAACAATTAGGAGAATGGCAGTTCAGTTCATCATCTGCGGGGGTAAACTGTATAAACGGGGTCATATGGGAATGCATAAACTGTGCGTTGATGCTGAAGAGTCAAAGCGTCTGATGGAAGCCATCCACGGGGGAGAATGTGGTGCACACATGAATGGGGTAATGTTGGCACGGAAGATCCTTAGACAGGGTTATTATTGGTTTACCATGGAGGAGGATTGTATTGGTTTCGTCCGGCGATGCCACAAATGTCAGATTCATGCAAATCGCATGAACATTCCGCCGTCAAAGCTGTACAACATGACTTCGCCATGGTCGTTTTCTGTCTGGGGAATTGATGTAATCGAGTCATACGCCAAGGGGTCGAATGGGCATGAGTTCATCTTGGTAGCGATAGATTATTTCACAAAGTGGGTTGAGGCCCAATCTTATGCAGTGTTGAAGGCTTCGCATGTCGCAAAATTTATCAGAAACAACATTATCTATCGCTACGGAGTTCCAAATGAGATAGTTTCAGACAATGGTTCCCACTTCAAGAAGGAGGTGATTGATTTGTTGGAGAAATACAATGTGGCTTTTCATAAGTCGTCTACTTACCGGCCGCAAACCAACGGAGCAGTTGAGGCCGCCAACAAGAATATCAAGCGCATACTACAGAAGATGGTGGAAATCTATCGGGATCGGATAAGCCGCCATTCGCCTGTGGGCTCTGAGGACTTCGATCAGAACTTCTACTGGGGTGACTCCGTACTCATTAGTTTATAGGATGGAGGCCGTTCTGCCTGTTGAGATTGAGGTCCCGTCGTTACGAGTATTTGCTGAGTGCCAGATAGCCGAAGCGGATTGGCAGCAAAATAGATTTGAGGAACTCATGCTTTTCGATGAAAGAAGGTTGAAAGCACTGTACCACGTCCAAAGTTATCAACGTAGAATCGCCCAGGCTTTTAACAAGAAGGTTAAGTCCAGGAATTTGAAAGAAGGAGATTTGGTACTCAAAGACAACCGAGCTCTCATCCACAACCCAAGGGGCAAGTTCAGACCCAATTGGACTGGTCCTTACATCATCAAGTCAATCTAGTCAGGTGGAGCTGTGGTTCTGATGGATTTAGATGGCTTAGAGTTTTCCCAACCGATCAACATGGACAAGTTGAAGAAATACTACCCCTGAGAGGCTCGCTAGGCCGAAAACCCGAAAGGGCGACCTAGGCAAAATTCAGAGCATAGAAAATTTGAAATTATAAAAACTGAGCTTGCAAGGTTGAAAACCCGCAAAGGGCGGCCTTGGCAAAAGTTAGAGCGCAAAAGGAGAGTAAAAATACCCGAGCGAACCTTAGCCTGAACTACGTAAGGCTTGATTCCCATATTTGGGATACGTAGGCAGCTTCATCCTGAAGTTCAGCCACAATCTTTTCCCCGATCAACTTTGTCCATTTTGATCATCTCAGTCATCTCTATTCATCGGCATTTATCGTGATCTCCGGTACAGTGCTATTCAGACTAGGGGCAACTTTCCGTTGCGATGAAGTGCTGCGGTACCATTCAAACTAGGGGCAACTTTCCAGTTGCTAGGATCCGGGATTGTGCATCTCAGTGACAGATCTCAGGCGTGTCCAGTTCTGATCCATATCGAAAATAGTTTTGAAAAGTTTTAATAAAAGTTGACTTTGTTCAAATTAATCTTTTCACAACCAAGACCATTTTTGGACCAAAGCGGAGAATTTTCAGTACCACAACCTTCAATTTCGTTGATTTCAAAACAGAGTTCTCTTGCTCTTGCATACAATTGAAGTTGCTTTTTATTACACTCATAAAAGAAACCTTGAAAGTACTAATAAAGCAATAAATCTAGGGCATAGTCAAGTCAGGTGTCCCTGCGCCCCCTTCCAGAGCTGGTCGAAACTTCTGATGCTAACCTAGGCCCAATCTGTGCCTCCTCATTGAGCCAATCCCAGCACTCATCAGATAAAGTGCAACTGAAAATAGGACAAGGAGAGCTCTCTAGTCCTCCAGGCCGTAGTATGTCGGGCAAGGTGTGCATCTCGAATCGGGAATGTAGCTGGATACTCTACCCCCTCCGGAGGGCAAGTCTAATCATGGCCGAACTGGCGCAGAATACGGAATGGGAAATAGAATACACAATGGGTCAGGCCAATCAACCGGATCCCGGTATCCTGGAACATGCTGTAGCTCATCGCCGGAAGGTTAAGCCAAGGACAGCGCCAAGCAATGCGATCAGCGGACAAATTGCACATCCATTCAAACCACCATCCCTCATCCGGGGCGTCGACCAGGCGTTGTCGAAAGAAGTAGCCGTGGGCTGAGTAAGCAGGGCAAGAGTCCACAACTTGCAATTTATCCATCAACCATATCTGGGGAGGGATGAAAAATGAGAGAATAAAGAATAGAGAGACGTGCGATGAGAGAAAAGTAAGATAAGAGTTTTGTGAGAAAAATCGAGCCCGAGGGCCGAGTGATGTGAGCAAATACATATGTGAACTTGGGTGGGAAACATTACCTGCAGCAGTAGTGGACTCCCTGCAAATCTGGTTGTCTTTTGGCAGTAGAAGGCATCCAGGCCCATCAGTGTCTCGGCCAAATTCATGGTGATGCAACTCTTTCCTTCCCTCAAGCCTTGAGCGACTTCAATCAAACGGATGCTAGCTCCTCCGGAGCCCGAGACAAACAGAAAATGAGATAACAGGCACAAACAGAGAGCATGTCGCCGGAAGCCTTGCCAATGATGGTCGCTGCGGTCACCAGCATCGGAGAATCGGTAAATCAGGCTCGGGATATCCAACATCCCGTTACAAATCAAGGATCGAGCATCATGCGCGTTGAGACCGCACATCCGCCCCAAACCTTGGGTGTGGCCAAAACGAGACTGAGGCAAGATCTCTTCTGAGCGTTCAGACTCCATCAAGACTTGAAAATCTTCAAAAGTAGGACATACCTCTTGCCCTCCGAAGCTGAAGACATGCGTCACCGGGTTCCAAAATCTCGCAAGATGGAGGAAAGGAAGGTGCAATGAGTCCTACCAATGTGAATAGTGCATTCAAGCCGAAACCCCAGAAATTCAACTTTTCTGAGCCATCTAAAGAAGAAATCCAAGATGTGAGATTTTTCGCGAGAAATGCCTCCATTTTTGTGAGAAACAATGATGAAATGAATGAGTTCCAAAGTTGGAGCTTTATAGGGGGGTAAAACACTATTCAAAGGACACGTGTCATAATTCTAGGAGTTGCAGGGAAGGTGGCCGGCCGGCCACCTATTCTAGCAGGCCGGCCATCCTTGACTCAAAACATGGCCGGCTGGCCACCCTTCAATCCCTAAAAGAAAATGTGGCCCACCATGCCCATTGGTCCTGTTTTGCCCTCCGGAAGGAAGTTTGAGGCACTTTCACGCATCGGGAATGTCGAAGACCTTCATTTCTCTCAGTTTCGGATGCGTTCCATCATCCAGATCGTCTGTCCGAAGTACGCGTTGTTGTATTTTGCTTATCGAGTTGTTGCTTTGTTTATCGAGTTGTAAGTTTTGTCGAGCTGTCGCACTTTGTGTTTTGAGTTGTTACTTTTTGTTTACGCAATTTTGTTGAGTCTTGTTTATCGAGTCGTTAACATTGTTGTATTTTGTTTATCGAGTTGTAAACTTGCTAAGATTCTATTATTTCTTAGTAAGTCGAATTGTTTGATTTGTTGCGTCGGTTCATTACCTGACCTGGTAAATACACATGGCACATTTCCATTCAATTCCATTTTTGTGTAAAATGATGCGATGCGATGCTAAGAGTTTCAAATACAAATATCTTTTCAAAAGCTGTTTCATTCCATCATGTTTTACAACAAAATAAGGGTACAAGTTTTACAGAAAATAAAACTGCCTAACAATATGCAAAGTGCTACAAACTACTAGCAAAAAGTAAAATAAAGCAGAAAATAGCATCAATATCCTCGGGAGCGGGGATGAGGGGGCCCCCTCATCCTCTTTTGTGGGACAACCTCTGCACCATCATCACCATCCGGGTCGGAGCTGTCATCCTCAGATCCCCTCACCGCCTCCACTCCGAACCAAGGCCGAGCCTCCTCCTCAGAGATGTCTCGACTCACACTGCATGACCTTCTCCTCCTCATCCTCACCAGGCTCCTCCTCGATAATGGGTGCCCTGCGTCTGCGAGACGACCCCGCTCCTCGAGCTCATCGAGAAGGCCTAGATGGCCCTGCTCCCTGAGAAGGCCTGGATGGCCCAGCTCCTCGAAAGGGCCCAGATGGCCCAGCACCTCGACCTCTCTGAGAAGGCCCGGGTGGCCCGGCCTGCGACGGAGCATATACGGGAGGCATCTGAAAATGAAGAGTGCAATACATCAGTTCAAATATGAAAAGCAGATGCAAGTACAGTATGCGAGTGGGGTATGTGTCAGATGTGCTCTACACAGCCTATCAATACAACAGAATGTTCAAAATCAGTATGTCATCAGAAGTATGATAAATACAGGAAAGATGGACAATACCTGCACACCCATGATGGCCAGCTGTGCCTCCCTCCGTAGGATCATGCCCTCGAATGTGGCCAGCATCCCGAGCATCTCGTCCATGTACTCAACTGGAGGCTGCAGATACAAATGCAAAACTATCTGTAAAGGGATAAATGTCCAAATATCTGACTGATAAATCAAAGCTGTAAAACATACCGGGGGCGAATCAGGATCTCTGACATATCTGTGGTCAGGAAGAGGAGGCTCCAGCGAGACCTGGTAAGGAGTCCCGAATCGCCAACTCGTCAACTCGGTCGGCATGTTTGGCCATCCGGGATGATGAAGAGTCGGAGGGATCGGAGGAATCGAACCACCTCTACCCCTAGATGCACCAGCCTTGCTGGAGGAGGGGATATCTGTACCACGAGCACGACTCGAAGATGGTACATCAGTAGGCCTCAGTGGCGGAGCACGCACTCCCGTCAAGGGGGGCATCAGATATATGCGACGATAGGTGGCATAGTCCCCCTCCATGAGATGTAGCAAAGCATCGGTGCCCTGCATAGCACTAATGACCTCCTGGGTAGATAGTCTATCAGCAGTCCGCATAGTGGCTGGAGGTACGGCAGGAGGGTCCTGAGAATTGTACCCCCACACCTGACGCAGAAAGCGTTCCCCCAGGAACCACGCTCTACCAACCGGTCCTTCGAGCAGGAACCTATACTGGGAGTTACCCGATCCTCCGGGATACTGATATCGGAGACCATCGCCCAAGACCGCCTGTGGTCGCCAAGTAATCATGGATAACCAAAGGTATAAATCAATCAAAAATCGGGAATATACAAGGCAAATCAAAGATGAAAATGAAAGGAACTGAGAGTTCTGAAATACCTCTCTCGTCCGCACAGTGTCAAAATACTGTCGTAGGTAGAAGAGAGTCTCTCGAGGTCTCGGTCGGTGCTCGCCCTCGAATACCAATGAAAACAGAGTCATAAGAGGTCTTGCCACCTCCATCTCTGGGGCTAACGTGGGAAAATATACGTACACCCACAACTGAGACAAGCAATGCAGAATGTAAATACAAAGTGCTGAGGGCAAAATACAGAGTGTAAAGTGCGCCGTGTGTGCAGTGAACAAGTAATCAGGAGCAGAAATGTAAATCAAGAGGACAGAACGTACCTCCCAGGCTCTCCAGTAGCCGCCAAGTAAGTCTCCCCGTCCGCGAGAGGCCGCACTCATATAACAATAGAGGGTAGCCAGGCCAGCGCCACCCCAGTCATACCGACTGACCTGTGATAGGTCCACTAGGGCACTCAAGAGATACAACCCGACAGTGTTCCCCTTATCAGCAAACAGAGTGGTGCCAAAGAGGAACATAAGGAAATCGCGGGTGTACTGCTCAACCTCCTCAGGAGACTCGGGCTCCATTTTCGGCCTCCGAAAACGGGAAGAGAACCAAGTATACCGGACTCTCCCGGAAGCTCTGTCCACAGGCGGGCGGGCCCCCAATAGATGTACCCAAGCGGCCTCTCACTCGCCCATATCCTCGTCATAAGGAATGGGCCAACCGCCTATGTCTAGGCCAGTAAGTACAGCGAAGTCTAGTGGGGTCATGGTCAAATCCCCGGTGGCAGAAAAATGGAAGGAATTGGTGGTGTCCCACCATCTCTCCACCAAAGCTAAAGGTGTCCTCGCGGGACGGTGTGATAACCCCATGCACGTCTCAACCCCGCCGAATCAACCAAATCCTGACAACCTCCTAAGCTCAGTACCACTCTCTCGCAGTAGTGGAGCCATATCCTCGCACGGTACGAGAGCTAACCTGCATTCAAAATGAGTACATGTGTTCAGTACACAATAAAATGAAAGCCGTGTGCAAATGCAAATGAATGAGCTGTGTGCAAATGCAAATAAATGAGCCGTGTGCAAATGCAAATGAATAAGCTGTGTGCAAAATCTTAATCAGTGGGCTGTGTGTTCACCATCAATCTGGGCTGTGTGTTCAGAAAATCAGAGTTTAGGGCTGCGTGTTCTACTCTTAATTAGTGGGCTGTGTGTTCACCATCAATCTGGGCTGTGTGTTCAGAAAATCAGAGTTTAGGGCTGCGTGTTCTACTCTTAATTAGTGGGCTGTGTGTTCACCATCAATCTGGGCTGTGTGTTCAGAAAATCAGAGTTTAGGGCTGCGTGTTCTACTCTTAATTAGTGGGCTGTGTGTTCACCATCAATCTGGGCTGTGTGTTCAGAAAATCAGAGTTTAGGGCTGCGTGTTCTACTCTCAATTAGTGGGCTGTGTGTTCACCATCAATCTGGCCGTGTGTGTTCGTAAAATCGTAGTTTAGGGCCGCGTGTTCTACTCTCAATTAGTGGGCCGTGTGTTCACCATCAACTGGCCGTGTGTTCGAAATCAGAGTTTAGGGCTGCGTGTTCTACTCTCAATTAGTGGGCTGTGTGTTCACCATCAATCTGGGCTGTGTGTTCAGAAAATCAGAGTTTAGGGCTGCGTGTTCTACTCTCAATTAGTGGGCTGTGTGTTCACCATCAATCTGGGCTGTGTGTTCAGAAAATCAGAGTTTAGGGCTGCGTGTTCTACTCTCAATTAGTGGGCTGTGTGTTCACTATCAATCTGGGCTGTGTGTTCAGAAAATTAGAGTTTAGGGCTGCGTGTTCTGCTCTTAATTAGTGGGCTGTGTGTTCACCATCAATCTGGGCTGCGTGTTCAGAAAATCAGAGTTTGGGACTGTGTGGTCTACTCTTAGTCAGTGTGTGCCATGTGTTCACTTTAATTCGGGTTGTATGTTCGACAGATCAGTGTTTGATCCATGTGTTCAACTCTTAACTAATGTGTGCCGTGCGTTCACAATCAATCAATGAGCAGAGTGGTCAGAAATTCAAGTGTTTAAGTCACATGTTCAAGATGCAAGCAAAGTACTATGTCATAAGCTAAAACTATGTGTTCAAGCATGGCAAAGGTATGAAATGCACGAAAAATACAGAAAATGAAGTAAAATACCTCTCGTGCATCGTAAGAGAGGTGATGCTCCGGCTCTCAATTGAGTCAAGAATGACGGAAAAACGGCCATGAAGTACATGTACCGACGGGGCGTATCGATCGGGGATAAAAGGGCGGACCTTCGGGGGCAGCGTCATGATATCGAAATCATCCCCGGCACCTGGAGGACCTCCACCATGAGGGAAATTTCCCGCCATTTCAAAAAATCTGCAAAAGGAGCAAAAATGAGCAAAAATGAGCCAAAATTGGAAAAAGTCAACAAAAGTCAACTCCCGAGAAATGGAAAAGTCAACAAAAGTCAACTCTCGAGAAAATCTTCCAAATATTGAGACAAACTTACCTCAAGTGGTGAAAATGAGAAAAGAAGCCCCGAAATCAAAATTTAATCGGTCCAAAGTGCTTAAAATCGAATGTTTTTGCGAAAACAACTTGCGTGGGAGGCTGAAAAACGCGTATAAAGTGCAGATCTGAAGAGGAAAATGGTTTGGGAGGCAAGAGAGGAAGATTTCGCAGCTGTGGGTGTGATCTCGGAGGCAATGGATAAGTGGTTATAAAGAAAATGGGGTGAAAAGACAAAACTGCCCCTGTTTTGGACAGGTGGCCGGCCGGCCACCTTTTCTGGCTGGCCGGCCATTTGCTTTTTGATAACTAGCCGGTGGCCTCCCCTTGGGCAATCACCTGGCCGGTGGTGTTCCCCCCTTGCTCCCCTAGCTCCCTGCAAATTTTGAGGAAGATTGGAGATCCCGGGACCTCAAAAAGTTCAAGAAAAATGCACTTTCTGGCGCGAAATTGCTCCGCCGGAACTTCAGCTGCAATTCCTGACATGTGTCTCATCATTACTCATCAAAATTAGAGTGTATCCTTTTTGAACATGTTGTAACCTCTCCAGGAGGTAAACCAGAGGTCATGATCGAAGTCGCCACGAAATGCGCTGCTTTCTCGTTATTTCATGTCAAACGGGCACCCTGATTTATGCTCGTTTTGCATTGTTGTGCACGTAACTTGCATTCTCATGAGCATTTTGCATTGTCATGCATGTTTTCTTGATATACCATACCTCTGTGCTTGAGCATGCATTGTCACGCACGTTCCCTTCTCGCATTGCGATGCATTCACTCGCCGACACTGCGTGTGTCAAACTTTCGGAATCACAGGAATCACATTGAATATATGTTGTTAGCATATTGTTCTTGTTGAATTTCTCTCTTTTGCAGGCACGATATTGTATGTACGGTTCATTTGAAATTTGGTGCGACTGCATCGAATCGCGCAGGTATCGTATCTTCTCCGTGTGAGACGCGACGAGAATTGAATAATTCTCCGCATTCCTAACTGCATGAAATGTAGTTGTTGCTTTGCATTCTTGCTTAAAACTGTTGCATTTATTTGCGAATACTTGCTTCATTACAGCTTGCTGCATTTGCATGATCATTTGGCTCTGTGCATATCGCTTTGCATTTTGCCCCCCCTGCCTGCGGGCATGCCTGCGGGCGCATATCTTTGTTTATCTTGTATGATTGTCTAAGTCTTCGGCCTTGTCAAAAATGGGTCGTCTCTGGGCTTTGACATTCACTCCCGTCACTTGTGACTTCCGAGTTCTGTCAAAGAGGGGCAACTGTAGACACCCCATTTTTGACCGACCTTAAGACTCAGACGTCACCGATTGAGCGCTCGGTGATGTTGCATATTGTGCTCGTTCAGACGTCTTAGAGTCGCGGCCGTGAGCCCTGCCTCCGGACTTCCGAACCCTCTTCTATGCCTTGCCTCGGTTTGCGAACCAGGCTCGGTTTTCTCTGTTTCTCTTCCCAGAGGGAGGGAGAGGTCCCGTAGACCATCTCTCAGTGGTCGTGGGCTACATTTCGTGGCCGTAGGCCATTTTGCCTATTTCGAAGCCCGGTTCCCGGTTTTCGGAGCTGTCAGGCCGTGTGCCTCGGTTCGGGACCGCCTAACCATCTCTTATTTCTCCAGTTTTTCGTATGCATCTCATTTACTCCCTTTTGAGGGACACTGGGGTCTTAGATACCCACTTCGTGGCCAAACACCACTTTCGGTGCTTAATGGCCGATTTTCGGGACCCCGAACTGCGTGTTTTGGCCCCCGAGCATTCTTTTTGCATCGGTTTTCGTTCATTTTTGGAAGGTACCTCTGTTTTATCACCAGGAAGGTCACTGAAGGGTGGGAGGCCATCAATTGTCTTAGCAACCAGTTATGCTCCTCCGGCGCCCTCCGACGCCCGTTTTTCTCACTTCCGGGCCAATGTTGACCACCCTAGGAGCATTTTCTTCAAGCCCAAACCACATATTTGTGTTGTACACACATGCGAGGACCCTAAAAACACATGGCCGGCCAGTAACTCCAATTGAACCTTTTGAACCCCTCCTAAAAGTGGCTTGTTGTCTCTCCTGTTTCAAAGTTGCCAATTTCCAACCATAGGGTCTTGTTGTACACACATGGGAGGACATCTTTCTCCTATGGCCGGCCAGAAATTCTTTGTGACCTTTTTGACCCTTGGCCGGCCGGCCATAGGGGGTAGCCGGCCGGCCACCTGCAACAAAAGTGGCAGGCCGGCCATGCTTCTTGGGAGGTGTGCATGGCAGTTGTATAGCTTTATCCCCCAAAATATCTGATTTCGGAGGATATTTTGTAGGAGAGGGAACTTAATCCCATAAGCCTACACTCTTTCCCTCACTTTTGGCTCTCCATCCTTGCATGCATACAACTCTCTCTCTCTCTCCCTCAAGAGTTAGAAAACTTGGCTCTAGCTCATACACACATATCTCTCTTATTTTTCTCTAAGTTTGGTGCCATTTCCTCACTACCATCAAGCACCACTACCACCACTCCATTTACAGCAGCAAGGAGAGGCTTTTCAGAGGCTTAGAAGCAACATTCCTCAAGCCAAGAGGTAGAAAAGAAGAGGTCTTCAAGGGTAAGTCTCAATCTCCCTCTTTTGTAGCATTTTCTTGCCTCTTTTCTTAAGCCTATTTTCTCACTGTTTTGGGATCCGACCATAACTGAAAGGGTCATTATTTTGAGCTATTCTTCATGTTTTTTCAAGGGCTCAACCCTGTTTGAGCCCTCCATAATGTACTTGCTTCAATATCATCTTGTATGCCATTATTTTGCATGAAATTTCTAGCCTATGAGTGATCTGTTTTCGAGCATAATATAAACTGTAAGTGGGCCTATTTTGAGCCCCTCTTCAACATTGAAGAAGGGCTCAACCATGTTTGGGCCCCCTATCTTGCACTTACTTCATAATCTCTCCTATTTACCGTAAATTTGCATGATTTGTTTGGCCTGTATGTAAATTGTTTTTGAGTGTGCCATGAACTGTGAGTAGGCTTATATTGAGTCCCTCTACAACATTGTAGAAGGGATCAACCTTGTTGGGGGCCTCCATGTTGTACTTACCATTATACCCCTCTTTGGCCCCCATTTTTGCATGCTCTTTTAGGCTTATCTAGCTTCTGTTTTTGGCCATCATCAGAAATGGATATAGCCATGTTTTGACCCCCTGGACATATTTCATTAAGGATCTTTTCTTATTTGATGAATGTTTGGGCTACTTCATGTTATAGCCTCTTGTGGCCTCAATATTGCATGGAATTTTTAGCATGTTTTCATGCTGATTTGGGGAATGTCATACACTGTAAATGTTCATATTTTTAGTCCCTAATCAGTGTTGTAGAAGGGTTTTTTTCCATTTGGGCATTGCATGTACCACTTGCTTCATAGCCTCCCTTGTGGAGCCATTTTTGTATGCCTTGTTAACCCTACTTGTGATTGCTGTTTGGCCATATTTTGTACTGTAAAAATATGATTTTTTGGGCTTCCTTGATTCTTCCTTTTCATGTCATGTATCAATTATGCATGTATTGTATAGCTATAGGCCATTTCGGGCACCAAAATTCATGTTTCGGGATCATTCCATGCATCGGGTACACTTTGGCCATGTTTCGGGACTGTTTCCCCCCACATTTCAGTGCTAAAATTCATTTGCATGTTTGCATATCATATTTCCATGCCATTTCATAGCGTATGCCATTTTCTCGATTTGCGTACCCGTGGCACGCATTTCAAGGCATCTCATTTTCATCTATTGGCCTCTTATATGAGTGTGGTTGAGGTCCACTCATGTTAGTGTAAGCCCATATTTCATTGTTTATGCCATTTTAGTCTCATTGCATTGCATATGCCATTTTCTCGGTTAGCGTGCCCGCGTGCACGCATTTCGAGGTAGCTTGTTTTCATCTGATGGCCTCCTATGTGAGTGTGGCTGAGGCTCTCTCATGTTGGTGTAAGCCCATTTACTGCATTGCGTATGCCATTTCATCCATAGCATTGTGCATGCTAGGTTGCATCTTACCTCGTATAGCGTGCATGCCATTCCACGACATTGTGTATGTTAGGATTGTATATTAGTTGCATTTCATGCATATCATGCATATTGCATCATGTTCGGGGTAGGAGTTAGCCCGGGCACGGGAAACGAGGCGCGTTTCGCACCCCGAGTGACGGAACGGGTCTCAATTCCCAAGTCACCGATACTCCGGATTACCCATGATGGAGTTAGGTTTTGTTGTAGCATTCATATGCATTCATCCTATATTGAGTTGTGCAATCCGATTCCTCGGCCATCATGCATCGAGATGCGCGATTGGTGGCACGAGGATCGAGGCATGCATATATTTGTGAAATACATTGCTATGCCCCTTTCCTGCTCTCTGTTGCAGCAAAATGAAGGATCAGCAACTTTTCAGAGCGTGGCACGCATTTCGAGAAACATTGCAAACAGAGGCTAATTGGGGCATCCCAGTGGATTTCCGCGCCAAGGCAGCCCGGCATACATCATTCATCAATAGCAAGGCAGCTCCTGGCTTGTATGCTAGTTTATCGCTTTCTTAATTAATTTGTTAATTAATTAGGAATCTGTATATTTCGGACTGTATTATTCATTTCGGATTGTATTATTATTTATTCGGGCCCTCTACGCGAGGGCATAATTGTAATAAGAGTGTGGGTGAGTGTGATGTATGTCTTCCAATCCCACGTCTTTCTTCTCTTTTATTTACCAGCTTATGATGGTTAGATTAGGGCATATTCCAATTAGCATAACAGTATGACAGCATGTTTGCACCATTCATCTGTTTTGCACGCACCGGGCTCGGCGCATCATACAAACTGCATTTGTATTTCAATTCCAAATTGTATAAATGTTAGTTGTAGCATTTCATATGCCATGTTTAGAATAGCCGAGCCTGCTATAGTTTGCATTTTTGCATGTGTTGCATTAGGCAATTCTGTGTATCTAGGATCATGCATGATTTCTAATCGGTTTTCTGTTTTGGCTTGGAGTACTCGGTGAGTTTTTATGCTTTAGCATCCTTGCATGCGTGTAAGTGACTGCCATGAATAGCATGCTTACCATGAGGCTATGTGCTTATGTGATATAACTGCCTGAATGCCTGTGGGTGGAGGTTGAGTTATTTGAATTGGGACAATTCATCAAATGTTTGTTTTAAGCCCACTAGATAGTGGCGAAATCATGTTTTCTTAAGCCCACCCGAGGGTGGCAAATCCGCGTCTTAGCCTACCTGCGGGTAGCACCATCAAACCATTTTCAAATAAACAAACATGAAATGTTTTGTTCCAATTCAGGCGATTCAGTCTATACTTGTATGCTGTGCGCATCACATAGTAACCTAGGCCAATAACCAGAATAAGAACGCACAATGTTTTCAAAATCAGATATCATGGTTAGTAGAGGCCGGTCTTTGACCGGGCGAGCGGGGGTTCTCACGAAGTGACCTTCCCCAATCGTACCCAAGTTCCCGAGCCGAGGCAACTTTGGTGATGACGGACACGTGGCCTTTGGCACCGAGTCAGGGTTTCCTAAATTTCCCATTATAAAATATTTAGGTGGCGACTTTGTATCTGGCAAAGCAGTCCATGTTTGGCACTTCTTTCAAAAATCAGTTTTCTCAAAACGATTTGCCGGATTTGGACTCTTTGGTTCAAGATTAAGAACTGTGACATTTGAGTCCTTCGAACTGTAGTGACCCAATATCGAACCAGAACGGGGGGGACTCGCACTACCTTTCCCCGGGATGCGTTCGGGGACGTCTACAATGGCTGAAGTGGTTGGCTGGATTAAACCAACGCTATGTACTCTTCAGCCGAAGTAAGTTTATGGCTGAAGAGTGGTTGGCTGGATTATACCAACTCTGTGTACTCTTGAATTAAGTAAGTTTATGGCTGAAGAGTGGTTGGCTGGATTATACCAACTCTGTGTACTCTTCAGCCGAAGTAAGTTATATCGGCTAAAGAGTGGTTGGCTAGCAAGTTAGATAGTTAAACCGAAATCACAGTTATGGAAAATTCATTGCAAATGCATGCATACTCAAAACAAAACCGAAATAAGAGTTGAAGAAGATTTTTTCATTAAAGTGCAAACCAAGTACAATTGGGGGGCTGCAGCCCGGTTACAAAAGTTCAAATACAAAAGAAAAGAAAGAAAAAATCAGCGAAGAAGCGCATCAAGTTCGGCATCAAAATCACCATCAGCATTTTGTTGAAGTCCGGTATCGGCTGGGAGCAAGGTTTAAGCTGGAAGCTCGGTTTCAGCCTGAACCTCGGTCTCAGTTGGATGTGTTCTGTCGGTTTGCAACTCATCCGTCAGATCTTCAATAACAGGCTCCAACCGAACTGATTGATTATTTGTTTGTTCATTGACAACCGGGGTGAGTGTTGGCTCCCCATCCTCTTCATCATCATCATCATCATCATCTTCATCATCACCAGAACCCTCAAGAAATTGCCTTTGAAGGTCGGCTGCGTATTGCGAGAGTGAAGCTGGAATGGAGTACGGTGGAGCATTGTAGACCTCGGTGTCAGGCGTACAACCGAGCTTCTCCACCGCAGCCCTCCAGCCACATTTGAAAAATATATCTTTTGCTGCGTCACACTGTAGAGTGTATGCTTCTTCGGCCTTCTTGAAGCCTCGTTTTTTGACTTTCTTTATTCCGGCCTTCAGCTCGTTTATTTCGGTATCTTTTTTCTCCTCAATCTTTGCCAGCAGGCGCAGATACTTGTCTTTTGTCTCAATGGCAACCTTTTTCTTTTCGGCTTCGGCCGAATTGACCACTTCGGTCAATCGACCATTCTCAGCACGTAGCTCGGCAAGTTGCTTTTTTGCTTCCTCCAATTCGGCCGTTTTTGATTCGGCCTCAGCCATGGCCTCCCTTGTGTTTCGCCAAGGTTCCATGACCCTCCTGTGAGTGACTTGGTTTTTCTAGATGGCCTGCAAAGGAGAAGTAACGTCAGCCGGACTCAAAGTTGGACAAAATTTACATAGAAAGAAGAAAGCTGCTTACCAGGATCATGGACTTTGTAGAAGACCGGATTGATTTCAGCTCGGTGTTAAGCTGTTTGTAATGGTGCTCCATGTCCTTAGGAAGGCACACACTTTTGGCCAGGTTGTAGGCCAACAAGTGGTCCTTCTCCGCAACCACCGAATCGTCAGCAGTGATATCTTGGTTGTCGAAGGAGAGGACAGGAGCCCATTTTGAAGAAGTGGCAGTTCGGTCGGATGGCTCCGGTTGGAGGCTTTGCTGAAGGCTTGGAGGAGAGCTTTGTGGTGGAATGGTCTCGTCCTCATCAGCAAGACGTGGCTCGGTTTGGGTAGTCCGAGCACGCTTGTTTCGGCGAGAAATGGATGGTTGCTGGGATGGAAGGGCCACCACGGTTTCAGTGGCTTGGCCGGTTGGTCGCAGGTCGGTTGGAGTTGTTGCGGTCAAGAGGGCCTTCAGTCTGTTCATCTTTGCCATCTCTTGCTTGGCAGTAAGTGGCACAAGGACGATCTGGGGCAGGGATGGGTCCGGTTCTGGCTCCTCTTCAAGTAGAAAGTCGGTCACCTTCGCTTTTCGGCGACCGCTGTAGCGGTAGGTCGACTCGAAATTTAGAAGTTTTTCCCAACTTCTCTCCTTAACTCTTAGTGCGGCGCGCAGAAGATCGAGGTTGGGATAGCCGTAGTTTGAAAGGAGATGGGCTTTATCTGCAAAAAGAAAATAAACTGTTAGTTCGGTTCAGAATGAAAACCGAATTGCAAAGAAAAGAATGAATTGAGACCGAAGTATGTATACCGGGTTCCCCTTGTTTCCAATTTATTCTTCGGCCAGGAATCTGGGCTTGAAGGTCCTCATAGTTCCCAGACACCCAGAAGAAGTCATCGTCATTCAAGTCTTTGTCCGGTGTATCCTTAATTATTTTTTCTCGGCCACGGCGTATTCTCAAGTAATAACACCAGCCTTCGTTCTTGGATCCTATGGAGTATTGATGGAGTATTTCGGCTAAACCAAGGTTCAGACCGGTTTGGTGGTTCAGTGCGGCTATTCCCATTATTATTCGGTGTGTATTGGTGGATAGCTGGGTTGGGCAAAGTCTGGTTTGCCTTAGGAATTCGCATATTAAAGGCTGGACTGGGAATCTAAGTCCGGTCTCTATTATTGATTGTAGGGTAAATGGGACAAAGCCTTCCTTGTCCCATGGGTCAACATCTTGTTCAGCCAGGGTGAGGTTTACATCGGCTGGAATATTGTAATCCTTTCTGAATTCGGCTAGGCCTCCTGGGGTTTCTACTAGGAACCTATATTTCCCCATTTATTGTATAAGTTAAGAATAAATTATCTTGGTCGAAAAAGTGTGCTCAGTAGCTCGGCTGAGCGCGGGGAAGTGCCTGGCAACCTAAGTCTGCAAAGTGGAAAACAAGGTGTTAAGTACAGATCGTTGACCGTGCTACAAAAAACAAAGCAGGAGAAAACAAGTCTTACTTCGGCTACACAGTGTACTACAGATCTACCTCGATTTTAAACAGGATGTTTGGTTATCTCGGTTCTGCCTATGGATTTGTTACTCCGGTTGGGCGTCAAGAGGGTAGTTTTTCTGAGTTTGGTTTTGAAACTCAAAAAACAAAAAAAAAAACAGGCTTAGCCCCCAGGCTTAGCTCGGTTTAGGACCAAAATTCACAGTTCGGTGAGTTTTTATTTCGGCTAAATCAGTTGGTGACCTATTGCAACCACTGTTGTGTACAAGTGCTAGTTCGGTTCCAGTTTACCTAGATCTTTATACAAGCAAAAACAAGTTTCCTAGTTCGGTTGGACGTGTTTATGGATTAAAAGTGTGTTCTACTATCTATTTCTTGGAGTTCATAAGTTTCTTATAAAGTTTTTCCAGGAAAACATACAAAACTAAAACAGCAAGAAGTGTTTTACGAAAATAGTATACAAAGGGTTGAATGAAAGCAAAAATAAAAGACAAGAGAAGAGGAAACAGATTTCTGATGCTTACCTGAAATAGAGGAAGAGGAACGAAATGGAAGCAAACAGCAGCAAGGCACGAGATTCAGAAATGCAAGGTTGAAGAACAGTGGGATTTTCAGAGGTTTGCAAGAAAGAGAGAAGGAAAAAAGCGTAATAGGTCCAAAAATACAAGGGATTTTGTTTTGTGAAAAGGCGGGAAACTGTTCAAAAAGTGTGGAATACGAAGAACGGCGTGACAGCTGTGGATAGCCAATAAGAGTGTGACACGTGTCATTGGAATACTGAACGATTCAGTTTCTGCAAATTGAAGAGACGTCTTTAACCGGACGTGCACAGCTCGGCTTGGGTTTTGCTCGGCTGGATAAGCTAAATGGTTTTTAGCTCGGCTGGAGGAGCTAAAAGGTTTACAGCTCGGCCGGAACAGCTAAAGGGTTGTAGCTCGGTTGGATAAGCTAGCACTTTAGGTCGGTTTATAGACAGGTAATCCCTATCATGCTTTGCAGATGGCATTAAGGGGCAATTGAGAGGGTAATTTATACTCAAAATTGGGCTGAGCTAGGATTATGGGCCTTTCTATGGGCCATGTAAAGAAGCTTAGAAGGTGGGCCATAGAAGTGGTAATCCGATCCAGAGTAAGAGATTTACCACCGAAGTAATTGGTATAGTTCGGTCGCCGTTGTTTAAGTCTGGTCTCACCGTTCAGGACCGAGGTATGTTGAGCACTGTTCACGGACCTGACTGTGGGTTAGGTCGGCTTAATTCTTCTATGGATAGCTCGGCCTTGCATGTGAGGCTGAGGTAGGAGAAAGGTTATGTAGAGCTGAGGTGAACATTAGATCGATCGAGACATGCTACAGCTAGTTTGACCTCGGCATGAGGAACCGAGGTAGGAATATGGGAAGGTGTAACCGAGCTATGTGTTAGCTGGGTCATACAGACGGTCTGCAGGGAAATGTTACTTCGGTCCTGAAGTAGTTCGGCCATAAGAAGAACCATCTCACTTGGTTTAAGCAGTGAGGGGGGTGTTGAGAGAAGCATTATCTCTCAGGAGTTTGAATCCTAGGAGGACTCTACATGGAGGAGTAAGAGTCCTACTAGGATTGTGCCACACAAAACCTATAAAAGCTCACCAATATCACATTTGGAGAGGTAACACAACTTTGTTTTCTGAATACACAGAGCTTTTGTCTATTTGTCAAGCTTACTGACTTAGGCATCGGAGAGGTTTCCGCCACACACCCGCCGGCTAGCTCACATTTGTGTTTTCAGGTGATAAAGCGACGTCGTGCAGAGGAGCGCAGACTTGATCAACATGATTATACGAGAAGGTGTATTTCTTTCCCGTACAAGGTGCATATCATATACTTGTGTAAATTTTTATAAATATACATAAGTTATTTTACAAATGACATAAATTCTCACAAATATACGTAAGTTGTGATTTTTTAAATTTTTATTAGTTAACTTACTTATATTTTTGAAAACTTATGCAATTTATTGAAATAATTTGCGTATATTTGTGAGAATTTACGTAAGTACATATAATATACTCTTACACACTTAAGAATTATCCTAAATAAATATATCACATTCTTAATTTTTCATCACTCTTAAATTTTAGTTTGAAACAATACTATGCGATATTTCAAAAGTAATCAATAATTAAAATTAAATAATATTATATGTATTAATTAATATATTAATGAATGATATGATATAATTTATGAGGTTTTTGAATCTTTGTAATTTATATAATGGGTGAGATTATAGTTTTAAAATAATAATATAATAACTATGTTGATACTTTAATACTAATTAATACATGTAATATCGCTTATTAAAATTTTAAAAAATTAATACAAGAGGGAAGCTTGGGTGGCCTTTCCTATGCACTAAAAACAACTTCCACTTTTCAAGTTTTCAGTGAATCAAAATGGAAGTTCAAGAAGAGAAAGAGCATCCACTCCAAATCCCTCTTCTCTCCCCAGACAAGATGGGAAACTTCCTACTTTCTAATAGGTATACACTAGATTTTTTTTCTTAATTTCAATCCCATTTGATTTTGTTGTATATGTTTGCAATTATAAAAGTTTGATTACGGTGTTATACTTAAACCCACATCGTCAATTTAAACCACCCAAGTTTGGTTAATATAATACAAAAGTCTCTTTATTCATCGTCAATTGGTTTTAAGTTGAATGCTTTAACGAGGTTTTGGGTGGCGTCTTGTACAATCCATCTCTCAATCTGACCTCTCAATACGGTCAATTGATTTTTAGTTGAATGCTTTAACATAGTATCATAGCGAGGTTTTGGGTGGCGTCTTACATTGTACAAACGGTCCATCTCTCAATTAGACCTCTCAATATGATTAATTGATACTTTAACAAATAGAAAGTATATTGCGTTTTTTTTTTTCTTCCTTTAATTGTTTTCTCCTTCTGGTGCTTTATGGGTTTGTTATGTTATGGCATAGCATGAATTTAACTATGCTCAACTGATGTTTGTGGAAAATCCCATATGGGAAATTTACTCATTCATTTGTTTTTAATATTCAGTACTTCATTCTCCTTTAGTCCACTCCACTTCTTTGTGTTCAAGTTTGTAATTTTTCTTTTAATTAGTGACTTTATTTATATTTATAATTATTTTAAACTTAGTGAAAATATATATATATTTACTTTGCTGGATGTTAGTTTGAAGAAATCTTTTTTCTTTATGGGTTGATTAGAATCAATCTATGGCTTGATTTTTAGTTTTATTATTTTATTGTTTTACTTCTTTGACATGAATGTGCTGACATATTATATTTTAAATTTAAATGTGTACTTTCTTGTATTTTATATTTATATTCATATTCGGGTTTAAATAGAGGGACACATAACATAACCAACCCCATAGACAATATGATTTAGATTATTTTATATGATTGATTCGGTGATTGGAGTTTTAGGATGAGATATCATTGTCTTGTAAACCACTTTGACTTGTTAGGCTAATAAAATCTTGTAGTGTTTTTCTTTTAATATTGGCTGATATATGACTATATCATGCTGATTCCGTTACATCTCCTAATACCATTATTTAAAACCATGTTCCTGGGAAGGTCATATCTTTTTTTAGGCATTCGCCGCAAATTTAAAAAGAGAATTTATTTTTCCTCTTCATTTTGTGACTTTGTTTTCATTTATTTGGTAGTTGTCATTTTCTTTTGAATTTTTCTGTTCATTTTCCCATATAGACTCATGAAAGCTATGGCTTGGTAGCTTATAACTAACACAACACAATCCATCTACAGTTCGTATGTTGATCTTGACATCTCAGTTCTTTTTAACCGTGATTGAATTTTAATCATCGATTGAAATTCTTAACTCTTTTCTCAATTTTGTCATGTCATTATTGTTTTAGTGGTGGTTCTTTTGTTCAATCTTTTGTTTGCCATGTGTTTTTTAATTCTGAAGAAGCAATTATAATTTAATTAGTGCAAGGTAATTATGTAATCCTCTTTTCAACTTTACAACGACCACATTGTCTATTTACTGTTTTAGGTAACTTCAATGCTTAATGTCGTTTTCTTATCTTCATTTTTTTCGCTCCAAAATTTTTAGAGTCGTCTTGGCACCATTGACTAGGCAGAGATCTTTCAACAACATTCTTCAACCACATGCTATCTTGTATTACTCACAGAGGACCAGCAAAGGAGGTCTTCTCATTGCCGTAGCCAATGGGGTTTCTAATACTGCACAAGGGTACATTTTAACATTAGTACTTTTCCAATTTCTATATTTTCTATAGATTTTAAAGGAAAATATATATGTTGGTGTCCATGTGCAAGAGTGTGCCTAGTGAAAAAGCATGAGTGTCTTGTCTTCATTTCTTATTGTTCTATTACTAATTTTTCTTTCTTTTCAAATGAAGATATCCATTTACACCTGGTATATGGACAAAGGAGCAAGTTGAAGCTTGGAAACCTATTGTAGATGCTGTTTAGATGATGTTCATGCAAAGGGTGGTATCTTCTTTTGTCAGATTTGGCATGTGGGGAGAGTTTCAAATCATGGTATAATTTGTACATTTTACTGATAAAAGAATTAAAAACGGTTTTGGTTCTCTCTTGGCTTAGTCATGCAATTCAGCCAAATGGGCAGGCTCCAATCTCCTGTATAGACATGTTGTTCAGTCCTCAAATTCAAGCTAATGGCATTGATGGTTCACAATTTTCACCTCCACGGAAACTAAGGACTGATGAAATTCCTCTAGTTTTTTTTAATGATTTCAAACTCGCTGCAAAGAATGCAATTGAAGCTGGTAAGTTTGTGGCTATATTCTAATGTTAATGTGTAGTCAAGTTGGTATTATTATTAAACATGTCAGACTTGTAACATGATAAAAAGAGATTGCAAATTTGCAAATTTCTTTGGTTTGTAGCTTCTCTAGTGTAATGACATTAAAAAATTGAATGAACCTTGCTTTAGACATTAAGCTCTAATTTGTATTTTGCTTTAACTACTTTTTAGTTTTGATTGTCTAACTGTTATATGCTCCAGAGAAATTTAGAATTTAATGACTAACAATTCATATATATATTTTGGCATTCGATTTCGTGAACAACCTTTTGGTCACCTATTGTTTTAAGAATACGACTTCTTGACACTAGATTCCTCAAATATAGCCACATCTGATATTGTTCTTGCAATGGCTGTCAATGACTCGGATTCCTCTGAGTTCTCTGATGAAGAAGCTATTGACTTCAATCTTCAATTATTAGAAATCAACTCTTACCTACTATCCTGCTAATGAAATTTCAGATCTTGCTGGGAAAATATGAGAAACTACAATTTTTCTCATACCAAATGAAGCTCAAGTTGCTTTTATTATTGCTTTTGCAGGTTTTGATGGGGTTGAGATCCATGGAGCTCATGGTTACCGAATAGACCAGTCTCTCAAAGACCAAGTCAATGAACGAACGGACAAGTATGGAGGCTCTTTGGAGAACCATTGTCGATTTGCACTAGAAATCGTTGAAGCCATTGCCAATGAGATAGGAGCTGATAAAGTTGGGATTAGGTTCTCTCCATTTGCAAATTACATGAAATCCGGGGACTCAAATCCGAACACTCTATGGTATCCTATATTGCCACATGGTTGAGCCTAGAATGAAAACTGTTGGAGAAAAATTCGAGTGCATCAACAAGCTTTTGCCAATGAGGAAGGCTTTCAAGAGCACTTTCATTTCCACTGGAGGGTATGACAGAGAAGATGGTATCAGAGCTGTGGCGGAGAACCATACTGACCTTGTTGTGTATGGTCGGTTGTTTCTAGCCAATCCAGATTTGCCAAGGAGGTTTGAGCTTAATGCTCCTCTTAACATGTGCAATAGTGAGACCATCGCCATTCCTGATCCTGTTGTTGGTTACAGTGATTATCCATTTCTTGAAGAAACCAATGCTTAGCATCTTCTTCAGGTGTGGATTAAGTCAGATTCACCATTTAAGATAAAATAGACATCTAAACTATTGTTAAGTATTACTTTGACTCTCTAAACTAAAAAATATGTACAATTAGGTCCCCAAACTATCAAAATGCGGCACATACACCCTCACAACCCTTCAGTCGTGACCTCAAATCACAATCCAATATTCTGATGATTTTATGACTAAAATACCCTTTAGTAGTGGGTTAATTACACGGAGACCCCTTGAACTATCATAAAGTATCATTTTATCCCATAGACTGTCATAAAGTATCACTCCACCCTGAACTATAAAAGTGATCAAAACATCACATACCCTTTGATGTTGTTAACAGTAATGATGAAATGACAAAATTGCCCCATTTTCCTATATTTCACACTCATTCTCTCTTTGAAGTCCATAAGAAACTATCACCAAAAAAAAATAAAAAAAAAAGGGATTTGTTGATGATTTTTTTGAAATGGGGTGGGGAGGTGAAGGTGTACGGCTAGGGTTTTTGATTTTTTTTTTTCGGTAGTCATTTCACTGTTTTTGTTAACAACATGAAGGGATGTGACATTTTGATAGTTGAATGGTTTAATTGTACACTTTTATAGTTCAGAGGTAAAACATGTACCCCTAAAATAAATTCCTTTCAATTTTTTTTTTTCTTTCCTGCTCTTTGTTGTATCAGTGTGATAGAATGATACAGTATATGTGTTCCACGTCTGTTTTATCATTATTCTCTACTCCATATATTTCAAGGAGTACTTATTGTCATCATCTGATGGAGAAACAATTTTATTTTATTTATTTGCTTTTCTAGTGTTCTAATGATACGTTGGTATTTGCAACATGTAGTTTTAAATGTCAAATTTAATAGGGTAGTTTTATTTTATATATATATATATACACACATCTATGCATGGTATAAAAATATGTACAGATATAAATAATATTATGATATATTAGTTATTGATGGGCATGGCCCAAAAGGGCCCAATCCACGGTCGTCTTAGATTATCCAAACAGTCACTTGGTTAAAGCCTAGCAGGTGAAACTCAAAGAAGAAGCCCGATGAACTCCGTGGTCCAAGCCCAGTGGCGTTTAGACGTGTAAGGTAGGGAGTTAGCCACGTGACAGACAAAACTCTTGCAGAGTTATTGAACCTATACACCAAGCATTAAATGCAACAATACCTCTCGCTTTGTGGTACGATGAAACCACTAAGACTGTGCAAAATACCGCCCAATCCGCTAAAATTGCACCGATCCCTATAAATCCGCACCGCTCTAATCGCTAACCTTAGTTTAAACTTTAAAATTTATAATCCGTCAATCGAATCGCTCCGCTCCACTATAGTTAATATATATATATATATTAACTTCCAATGAAAAATGAGTGTAACAGAGATTTAAGATATGCAATTTATTACAAATTAGTGGTTATACATATGAAACATATTATGTAAAATTACTTTGTGTTATATATCTAAAAAAAATATTATACAAATTAGTGTTATATACTATACAAATGTATGATAATTAGTTAGAATATTCTTCAATCTGTCAATCTATCAAAAATCGCCCAAACCGCAATTTGTCATTCCGTTAATCCGTCATTCAGTTTGTAATTTTACTTTCAAATTGTCCGAACCGCACCGCGCACACCCATAGAAACCACCATGACTAACGGCAAATGGACTATAGACTTTCGGCTAACGAGATAGCTTGAATGGACAAGGAAGTGATTAGTAAAAGATATAAAGAAGCTTCTAAAAAGCGTTTAAGCCTAGGAGGTGAAGCCCAGTAGGGAACCTCTACCGGTCCAAGCCCAATGGCGTTTAGACAAGTGTCATGTAGGAGTTAACTACGTGGCAGACAAAGATCCTGCAGAGTTATTGAACCCATACACCAAACATTAAATGAGACTGTCATGGCATTAAATGCAACAAGACTTTTCACTCCGGGGCATGATGAAACCATCATGACTAAGTTATCATTCCGACCACATTTCCATCTAACTTAATAGTTGGAAGGTCCACAGGAAGGAGCTATCCTCTTTTTGGAACCTTCCTATTGGACTTGTTGTAGGTGTGATCAAGAAGACGAAGGAAAGTCGACCCGTGGAGTGCTTGGATTAGTCTGACCCATATCCTGCCGACCAAACTATATTATCAGTTATAAAATATATGTGTGATTATTATTCTCACCAAAAATATTATAAGGATTTACTTATATTGAATAAAAAAGTTAATTCATTTCATAGTGGTTGTTAGTTACTCTTTCAAATTGAATTCAGCTGATAGCTGGGAAGGATGAATATAGTGCTTACAAGGCCACATTAAACCTAGTTTTAGTAAATTAAATGTCAACATCTAATTCTAAATATGGTGTAAAACCAATATAAAAAAAATTGAAATGAATTAGTCAATTTGTGCGTCCCATTGCCAAAGTTGCGCTCTTATTGTCATGAATAGGCAAATTAAGTAGGGTGAGGGATCTTTATTGGACGAATTAAGGGACTAGGATTGTGACATTTCTGAGCCTTTTGTCAAGGTGAAATTGAGAATTTTCACATATTCAAACAATTAAGAAACTTCATAGTTTCAATATATTTGCATCTCTTTTATTGTAAGTTTTGTTAGAAATTGAGAAAATTCTCACTTTGTGATTGAGAAAGTTATTAATTGTATACAAATTCAAATTCAAATTCAAATTCAAATTGAGATCCTCCTATAGTCAACGAACTCATAAATTGCTATTTACATCATCTACCAAATCATTTATTGTGAAATTTCTCAGTTTAAGAAACAATTTGAAAGAGCATATTATTTTATTAATGTGAGATTAGTATTTTAGTCTAAAACAGTTGAAAGAGTGTTTGCCAAAAACACTTTCATAAAAACCTGTTCAGCAAACACACTTTTATGTTGTTTGAATTAAGTTTAAATAGGCATTTTTATACCTTAAAAAGTCACATTTTTTCTGAATTATATTTATTTTTAATGACTTTTTTTTAAAAAAAAATTATGTTAAAAAATTTTACTTTTTTCATTTGTCTTATGTAGATAAATCTAAAAAGTTTTTTTTTATTTTTTGAAAAAAAAATCCAAAAAAAAAAAAAGGTTCAAAAGCCACAAAAAAATCCATTATTTTTTTTGTTTATTTTTGTCTTTTCTTGAAATTTTTTTAATTTCCGGTTTGTCACATTAAGTTGAATCTAGAAGTCTAAAATTTTTCAACCAAAAAAAAAAAAAAAATACTGAAGATGAAATTTAAAAAAAACAAACGCTAAATACGTAGACTCCAAACATCTTACATAGATGGGGCCAGTGCACACACATCATCTAAGGGAACTTTTAAGACCAATAGTATTATTTGTCTGTTTGGACTTATATTATTGTTTGGCAACTTAAAGTTTTAACTAAAAAGTTAAAAAGTTATTATAAATTATTACATTACCCTCTTTATATTTTTACACATCTTTTTGTAAAAATTTAAATGAAAAAATTAGTTTAAGTCCCTTTCTCATTTTTAGTAATGAAAGAGATTCACAATATTATTTTATAATATTTAAGGTCCCTCAATCCCACACCTATGTATTACAGAAAAATTTGGTATACCTCACGGCTTCAAACCTTCACCTCTCTCTCTCTCTCCTCTCTCAGACTCACACGTCACCTCTTCTCTCTCCTTATTGCTCTTCTCTCTCTCTCGTCGATCCAACTCGATCAATCCTAGAAGCCCTATGTCAAGACTCCTCGGCTACTGTTGCTTCGATTGAACCGTCGTATAAAGGTCTTCCACCGTGGCTCAATGACGATCTCCGACCACTCTCGAAGCTTCTTCAGAGCATTGATCCCCCGATCCCATCACCTCTTCTCCTCCTCGCTACAGTCCATGAAGAAAGCCATTAAGAACAATCACGGTTAGATGTTAATCAATCAGAGGTAGAGAATTTTGTGGTTCAGGTGGCTCCATCACCAATCCAAGAATGTGCACCAGATGCTCCAGAAGACAGCTTTCAATTAACAGTTATAAATAGTTATCACAAGAAACTAGGATCAAGTGGTACTTTTAATGATGCTTCCACAAAAGACATCTCTTTTGGTGAAATGGTTGATTTTGAGGATGAGCCTACCTTGAACACTGTGGTTACTTGATCTGGGCAAGTCTGTAGAATTGATATGCTTGAGGATATCAATGAAGATGCAAGAAATAATATGGTAGTCTTGTTAGTTTTTTAATTTGTTTATTATGATCATAAGCTACTAATAGTGCAAGTTTACTGAAATTCTTCCTTGTGTAACTTTTTGTTATTAGAACCCTTCCTTATAATCTTAGGGCAGTGAAAACAAAATCACCTTGCTGTTAAACCTTTCTCAATACTCTGTGTTGTGCTAAAATTTCTCTGGTTTGGTTAATTTTCTTTAACTTGTTTAATTTTTTCTGTGGTGTTCAATTTTCTCTGGATAGATAGAGGGATTTGAATGTTGATCCAGAAAAATTTAAATATTAGGTTCAAGGGTTTTTAATATTAGTCTAGAAATCCAGAGAAATTTGAATGTTAGTTCAAAGAAATTTGAATGTTCAAGGTCTTGAACCTAGAGAAATTGCAAGGATTGCTTTGTATGTTGAATTCCTTATGAATATAGACATAAATATAGTTATTGGATCAAGTTTCTTTTTGTAGTATAAGAATAATGTTGGATCAAATCACTGAAGCCATCAAACTGCAAGCAACACAAGTGAATTTCTCTGGTTGGAGGGGATTTTCTCTAGGGTTGAGTAAATTTCTCTAGGGTGGAGAAGTAAATTTCTCTGGATTGAATCCAGAGAAATTCTCTGGTGAGATTTTCTCTGTAAATATGCATCCAAATCACTAAAGCCATCAAACTGCAAACAACACAAGTGAATTTCTCTGGTTGAAAAAGATTTTCTCTAGGGTTTATTAAATTTCTTTGGGGTGGAGAGGGAAATTTTTCTGGGTTGAATCCAGAGAAATTTGAAATTTTCTCTGTGATGTGTCTAGAGAAATTCTCTTGATCAAATTTTCTTTAGATCGAATTTTTTCTGGATCGATATTGAAGGACCTTAAATATTATGAAAATATTGAGTGTCCTTTATGCTATGAAATCTTAATACTAGGGACCTTAAAAAAAAATCCCCAATTTAAAAAGTTACTAAAATAACATGTTCAAAATTTAATACCAATAATTATAGTTCACCTTTAGTAGTAAAGAAGATTAGACCGTAAAAATAAAATAAAATAAGTGATTTGATAATTATATCTATACGATTTTATTACAGTTGTTTAAAAGAAAAAATTTATCTTTATTTTTTTAAATAAATATAATAAAATCATATAATTACAATGAGATGAAATTGATTTTTATTAATGATCTACAGAGGGAGAGAAACAGAACAAACGGAAAAACAATGCAAATCATAAAAAGTTGATTAATGATGAGCCCGCAAAGAGAAAAATTAGACCCAAACTAAGCCCCGTTTGAGAAGTGGGTTGGTTTTTTGATTTTTTAATTTTTTTAGCTATTTTAGCTTGGATTTAAAAGTTTGGTTTGGGAATGATTTTTTGGCATTTTGACTTTTTTTAGTTTTTTTGTGAGAAAAGAATGTAATGATTATGAGTTGGATGTGATGTTTTGTTTGTTCTGATTAAAATAGCTTATTTTATTTTTTGCGACTAAAATAACCAAAAAAATCCAAACCAAAAATTAATTAGCATTGGCTCATCATCATTTTAGCAAACAGCCGCCACCATATGTCGACAACACGATCAAGGCCAAATCATGAGCCATTTTTTCAAAAATAAAGTTACACATCATAAAAATTTACAATTTTATATAAAACACCAAAATTAATTATAAATAAATGAGGGGTGTAATGTTTTTTTTGTATAGCAAGATCACAGCAAAAGTTACACCTTACTTTTTTGATAAATATTTTTTTTCATTTTTTATTGTCTTGTTATTCCTCTTAAATCTAATACAATCTTATAATGAATACTGAGCCAAATAACAAACAAAATTGCAGATTAGTTTGATTTTCGTTTTGCTTGGCTTAATTTTCTCCATATACAATTTAATATTAATTCTTGATATAAGTGAACTGTACTTTGTAATTCTAATTCTTGATATAAGTGAACTGTACTTTGTAATTCGGTCTATGATTTTATAATTGTGATTCTAATTTAAAATCAAATCAGTCTGTTCAAATATATACATATTATATATATAATTTGTTATTTGTCATAGACATTCAAATATTTTTATTAATATACAACTTCTTAATCCTCTTCTCTTACAAGTTTACTCTTTGATTATAACAAAATTAGTCTTAAATAATTATTATTTTTAAAATAATAACATATTGTTTGATATTTGAGGATGTTGTGATTACATTACAATGGACTTGGGGATGTTATTGTGCAGCAAAATGGGCCTGTACGGGGAGGAAATATTTGTCGCTCTCTGTACTCCTCACGTCCAAGTTCTGCGCTGCTCCGAACAACGTCGTTCAGCCTGAGAACAAAGCGACAGTGAGCTGCCCGGCGAGTGTGATGTCGAAAAGCCCCTCAAACGATCAAGTTAGCACCTTTTTAGAAAGAGAAAAGGAAATGAGACAAAAGACAGATGGCTCTAATAACCAAAATTGCAGACCTCTTGTATGGAAGCGTTGAACAGTTTATATAGCTTCTGCGCACTACTTTACTCGTTCTTTCCTAGACGCGTGGATGTACTGTCCTCTCTATTCCTTACACGTGTACGCATCAATACTACCAAACAACATTGGCCAAAACAACCAAACGGCATTGACGCGTACTGATGGCGGATTTTCCTTCTCGCACTCCAATTGTGCCACGTAACGGCTCCTGCCGTGCTATCCATAACCCGACACAAGGTCGTTTACCAACTTCCATCGATTGGCTCAGCTCCGAGTTGTCCAACCGGTCAACCGCGGCTCGACTAAATATTGCTCGGCCCATACAGAGGATGGCTTCATTAGTTCGGACTAACCTTAAGTCGGTCCATTCCACATGTAGTCCAGTCTTTTGTTCGATGTAATTTCCCTTCAATTGCACACATAGCTTGGCCCACACTTCTCGACCGAGCACATACATAGCTCAGCCATTCTGCTCATTGGATTTTCCCCTCTCAATTGTCCCTTAATTCCGTCTTCACCCGCGTGATCGGAATCACAATACTAGGCTGGGCTAGACTCTTTGCTCGTTGGTTCACTTTGCTTAACTGTTGGCTTTTAATCCCTTCTAGTGTAACACGATTGGGACTACTGAACTTCAACTCGGTTTAGTTTCAATATTGGGATAGCTCGGTTATAACATTCAAATGCCCCTTGCAAACATCATACTTGGCAAGTGGAAGACCAACTAATGCACGAATAATTAACCAAGCAAGACATCGGCACTTGCGAGCTTTGACAATCGAGTAATAATTCCTGCCACTTCAACTGAGCAAAAGCTTAGAACAAAGCTATCTCAAACCAAACCAACAGTCCAGACTGAATGGCTTTGACCACCGATCTGACAATAGGCTGAGCAGTGGGGCCAAGAAAACAAAAGCAATAGTTGATCAAACAATTGAAGAATTGCTAACAATAGTCAACCCACATGCAAAGTAATCAAAACAAATGAAAATGCATGGCATGATCGTACAAGGCACTCAAGGCGAGGCCCAAGTCTTGACTTTTCCAAAGCCTAACAAATTTTATAATGAAAATGCTTGGTGGGTCCCAATTAAAAGTCTTGTCTGTGCACTTATTCAATAACAAACATATTAATTAATATGTTTGTGCTTGGAGGGTCCCACCATGAAACTTTGGAAGCAATCTATTTTTTTGATGTATTGGTGACCGAGCTAATTGCTCTATTCTGATCACTTAGCCGAGCTAAAGCATACGTGCTTTCCATCGAGCTATCGAGCTTGCTAATTTGAAAACCGAACATAGTTTTTCCTTCAATACCGACCTAATGTCCTCTTAGGCAACAACACTTGTTCCAAGATTAAACTAAATTTCTTTAGCTCTAAAGCCGAGATAAAAATGTTACTCCTACTCAAAAATTGAACTGAATTGCCGACCAAATTTTGTATGTCAAGCTACAGTCAGGACCACGGGATTTGGGCATCTTAGTGGTAGTTCAAACCAAGTTAGAGATTTGATTCCGTTGTTCAGAAAACCGAGCTATACAGCTTTGCTAAAAATAGCGCCATAGCTCCCTTTAGTTCTGGTGTTGTAGACCGCCCCGAACTCCGCTCCGTGCGCGAAGGCGCGAATCGTTGTTCTTAGCTACTACAGTTCGAACTCATGTCACGGTTCTGAATCTAATCTCACAAAGTGCAATATAAGACTGATAAATCACCAAAGAGTCCAAATCCGGCAATTGGTTTTGGAAAATCGATTTTAATCAAAAAGCGCCAAACATGGACTGCTTTGCCAGATTTCAGAGTCACCACCTAAATATTTTATTTTGAAAAATTTAGGAAACCCTGACTCATGCCCAAGGCCACGTGTCTGTCATCACCAAAGTTGCCTCGGCTCAGGAACTTGGGTACGAGAGGAGAAGGTCATGCAATGAGCACCCCCGCTCACCCAATCAAAGATCAGCCTTTACTAACATGATATGTTGTTTTTGAAAACACATGCGTTCTTCTTCTGGTTATTAGACTAGCTTACTATGTGATGCGAACAACATACAAGTATAGACTAGATCACCTAAATTTGAATAAAACATCTCATGTTTGTTTTTCGAAAATGGTTTGAAGTTGCTACTCGCAAGTAGGCTGAGACGCAGATTTTGCCACCCTCAAGTGGGCTTAGAAAACATGTTTTTGCCACTCCGCAGAGTGGGCTTAAAACTTGCATTTCGATGAATTGTTCCAATTCAAGTAATGAAGACTTTATCCACAAGCATTCATGCAGTTTAACACTTAGCAGTTAGCCTCATGGCAAGCATGCTATCATGGCAACACTCACACTCATGCAAATATGCTAAAGCATAAACACTCACAGCGTACTCCGAGCCAAAAAAGAAGCTAGTTAGTAATCAATGCATAATCCTAGCTATGTCAAGAATGCCTAATGCAACACATGCAAAATGTAACTAAGATAGGCTCAGCTATTCTAAGATGGCATGTGAATGCAACTTGATAACATGTATTCAAATTGGTATTAAAATACAATGCAGTTTGTATGATGTGCCGAGCCTGGTGCATGCAAGACAGATGAATGATGCACGCATGCGAGGCATAAGGATGCTAAATGAAACATGCCCTAAACTAACCATCGAAAGTGGTTAAGTAAAAAGGAGAAAAAAATGGGATTGGAAGACATGCATTACACACACGCACGCTTATTACAACAATTGTGGCCTTTCGACGGAGGGTCCGAATAAACCAACTAACTTGCTATGCTAAGCTAATTAATTACAAGCCGAATTGAAACTTACTATACTAAGCTAATTAGAATATTACAAAGATGAAGTAAATTAGCTAAATACATTAACTAATTAATTTACAAAATCAGCAAATTAACTAATTACACAAAGCAGTTAAAACGGCCTCAAGAAGAGGGGTGTATGCATGCTCGGTCGGCTTCGCTTGGAAATCCACTACCGTGCCCCATGATGCCTCCGTTTGCACACGTCTGTACTCCTGATCCACCTTATGGACATGCTGAGGGGTGGTCGGCCAAGAGGAATGGCCATCAACCAAAGGAAATGGTTATCGACCAATTTTATAGCCGATCAGCAGACTTAGATGGCTCGTCAGCAACTCTGATGGTCAATCGGCCACTGCTTCCTACAAATTCTCCTTTTGCTGCAATAGAGCACTAACAGAGGCATGGCAGTGTATTTGCAAGAAAATGTGTGTGCAACTACACTTCTTATCATGTATAAAGCTCAAAGGAGTGTAGTGCTCAGCTCTCAAGCCATCAATCACGCATCTCAATGCATAATAGCCAAAGAGGCCGAGTTGCACAAATAAATGTCAATGAATGCACAAAAATACCACATAAGACTCGATGAACCTCCACCTTATCATGCATGATCAAAGGTGTCGGTGACCGAGAAATGAGGTACGTTTCATCACTTCAAGTATGAAACGTCCCTCGGATGAAACGTCCCTCGTTTCTTGTGTTTGGACTAACACCTTATCCAAACACAATGCAATGCATACACAAGATTCTAAACACAATGCAACATATGCACACACAATGCAATGCAACATGAGCAACCTATCAATGCTAATGGCATGCAATTACCATACAATGCAATATAAGCATTTCAAAATAAAGCCTTTAAGCATTGAGGCACACAACACTAAGGCTATACAATGTAATGCACAACATGCAAACAACATGAACATGGCAAGGACTATGTAATGCGACACTCAATGGACCACATCAATCTCAAACAAGCTTCATGCATGCCAAGACAAGGGCCAAAATATGCTGAAAATGAAGTCCTAGAACAAACACAAGCATACATACACATTGGTTCGCAAAAAAGGCATGAAGACAACAACTCTCAAACGCATTGAAGGAGTGGAAGATATGAGAGTGTGGCAATAAAATAGGCTCTGGAATTATGTAAGGAATGATGCCAAATCATGCACATAACACAAGTATAGCATGCTAGGAGGTTCAAAGCTTAAGGCTAACAAAGGGACTTGCACCATGGCCATATCAATCAAGCCCCAAAGAGCCAAGATGACTCAAAATAGTCTCAGGGTAGGTCAAAACCATACCAAAAACATGTTTGAACATAGCCAATACAAGCTAGAATTAAAGGCATGAAGCATGGAGTATACAAAGCCAATGAGGAAGGTTACACTACACCCACCCAGACCAAGCATGAGATGACTTCGCTAACAAAAATTAGAGTTATAACATGGAAAAATAAGACCAAATACACACTGAAATGGTAGTCCAAAAGCCTAAGCAAGAAGGCATACACAAAGGCTCATGTTTAAAGCATAAAGCATGATCCCTCCAATGCATTGAAAGAGTGAAAAATGTGAGGACATGGCAATGAAACATACTCTGAAATCACATATCAAATGATGCCAAATCATGCAAATAGCCCAAGCAATGCATGCTAGTGACTTGGAAACTCAAAGCCAACAAGCTAGAATGCACTATGACTATACAAAGTAAGGCATGCATGACCAAAACAACATAAAACAGAGCTAAAGCATGGTAAAACATGAATAAAAGCTTATTGGAGTTGAGCCAAAATCATGCTAGAATGATGGTCCAAAGTATGATGCATGTTAGGCCAATGAATGGAATTGCACTACAAGTACAAGGAGCATGCAAGAGGCTATCAAACCAACCCAAAACAGACCCAAGGCATGGCAAAACAACACCAAAAACATGTTGAGATGTGACCAAAACATGCTAGAAAGACATGCTCAAACATGAGGCATACAAGACTAGTTTGCAAAATTTACACTATAAGTGTATAAAGCATGCATGAGGTGACCAAGACAACCAAAAACAGTGATATGCCAGGCTAAAATAAGGCCTAATACATGCTGAGATGGAGCTAAAACAAGCTTAACAAACATGCTACTTTGATGAGCCAACAACACAAACATGCAAGACACAAGGAGAGAGGATGACCCCCTCTTATTTGGGACCTCAAAACTACCTTTCCACCACTGAAATTCCTCTAAATTTCAGTAATGAAAAGGCCAAAAGAAGGTGGTCCCAATAGCTTAAAAAGATGGAACAAAACAAAACCAAACAAGGCCCAAAATGGGGTAGACCACCCCCAACACCAAAGAGGTCTTAAACAAACATGTTAAGCACTTAAAATCTGAAATTTTTACAATTTAGAGTTAAGCCAAAAGAAACATGCAAAGGTGGCTAAAGGCTTAAGCAAAACAAAGCTTAAAAGGGGGCTAGAGACTCACCCTTGAAGACCAACTTCAAAGCAACAACTTTTCTAAGTTAAAACCAACTCTTAAGTCCAAGCAAGACCCTTAGGTGACTCAGTAACAAGATTATGGTGTTTGAGTAGGTGCTTTAGTGCAAAAGTGTGAAGAAATTACACTTTTGTGCACAAATAAGTGCAAAATATATATATATATAGAGAGAGAGAGAGAGAGAGGAAATATATATAGAGAGAGATATATATGTTTTTGTATCTCAAAATTTCAGAACCTCTGGAAAGGGAGAGAGGTCTCTCTTCTTATAAAAATTCAATTCCTAAGCTTGTTGAACAAGCTAAGGACTTGGTTCAATCCCTCTATACACGTGTATGGAGGATGAAATCTGTGCTCACCAGCTGTCACAGCTGGCACAAAAATATCTGCAAAAATAAATAAAAAAGCCTCGGCCAAAAGATATGGCCGATCGGCCAAAAGGGGTGCCGACCGGCCAAAAAGAGTGCCGACCAGCCAACACTGATGGCCGATAGAGAGAAAACATGGCCGATAAGCACAAGGCTTTTGCCGACGGGTTGTAGGGATGGCCAATAAGCCACCCCCTTCCCTCAAAAACAAAACCACAAGTCCTTGGTCCACAACCAAGCACAAAACAGACAAGTTGAGAAGTTCTAAGGCAAGGCGCACAGCCGAGACCTTTAGAAACTCAAAACGAACATGAGCATAGATGATCATTGAGTGTTCAAACGATGACGTCCAAGTCTTAAGGACGGTCAAAAATGGGGTGTCTACCGGTGTCGAGCTATATAACGTTGCCCCAGGTTCACAACCGCA
This sequence comes from Camellia lanceoleosa, assembly GCA_025200525.1. Classification (NCBI taxonomy): domain Eukaryota; kingdom Viridiplantae; phylum Streptophyta; class Magnoliopsida; order Ericales; family Theaceae; genus Camellia; species Camellia lanceoleosa. Next base: position 124,844,270 of record CM045766.1, read on the forward strand.
CAAAATACCAGGCTAAAAATCTAGATTTAAGCATTCGAACAATGTTGTTCGCTTGAACTGCTCGCCATGATTCCAGTACATTGAGTTAGAAATCGTTTAGCTCGAAAGTCGAGTAGAACTGAGGCCGAGATACATTTCTTACACAAAGATCGAGCTGTGACCAATTAGAGAATCGTGTGCCCTATAATCGGGCTAACCGTTTGCCCAATACCAAGCCAAAAAAAATGAGTTTGACATGATAAGCATTGCCACCGTGCTTAACGAAAAATTTTACTTCTGGCAAGTCTTGGTATTACTCTTATATCCAGATTTTTATGTGAATTTCAAACAAATTTTTAACTTTTATCTTGTCGAGCTAATCCTGCTTCGGTAAGGCATTTATTTGATCAAAACAGCAATTTGCTTTTGGCTGAGCTAAATCTGTTTCGATAATAGGTCCGACTGGTTAGACAGGCCATCATCTTCCCTCTTTTGCCAAGCTAAATTTGCTCTAGGCGGGGAATTTACTATGTTGGAAAATTACAAACTCCCTCTCTTGCCGAACTGAATCTGCTCTAGGCAAGGAATTCACCTAGACAAATCACCTACTCTTCATCTTGCTGAGCTAAATTTGCTCTAGGCAAGGAATTCACTTAGACAAATCACCTACTCTTCATCTTGTCGAGCTGAATGTACTCTCTGCCAAAAGCTTGAAGAGTTGATCAAAATATCAAAAGCCTTAGCCGAGCCAAGTCATCTCAGCCAAAAATCTTCGAAGTTGAACTAGTCATCAAAAAGCCTTGGCCGAGCTAAATCATCTCGGCCAAAAATCTTGGAGTTAAACAAATCATCAACTTTCATGGCTAAACTAAACCATCTCGGCCAAAAGCCTCCAAAGTTTCGAAGTTGAACAGAACATCAACTTCTTTGGCCTAGCTAAATCATCTCGGCCAAAAGCTTTCAAAGTTGAACATAACATCAACTTCCTTGACCGAGCTAAATCATCTCGGCCAAAAGTCTTAGAGTTGAACAAAACATCAACTTCCATGGCCGAGCTAAATCATCTCGGACAAAAGCTTTCAAAGTTGAACAAAACATCAATTTCCTTGACCGAGCTAAATCATCTCGGCCAGAAGTTTGGGAGTTGAACATATCATTAACTCGTTCAACAGAGCAACATCCGCTTGGCGGAGATCCGAGTTGAACAAATCATCAACTCGTTTAGTCGGGCAACATCCGTTTGGCTGAGCTCTGAGTTGAACAACTCATTAACGCATTCGGCTGAGCAACATCCGCTCGGCGAAGATCCGAGTTGAACAAATCATCAACTCGTTTGGCTAGGCAACATCCGCTCTGCCGAGCTCTGAGTTGAATAACTCATCAACTCGTTCGGCCAAGCAACATCCGCTCGGCGGAGCTTTAAGTTGAACAAATCATCAATTCGACTTGCCGAGTGAGTTCACCTTGGCCAAGAAAGTTCGAATTGAACAATTCATCAACTCGGTCTGCCGAGTAAGGTCACCTTGGCCAAGAAAGTCAAAGCTAAACAATTCAACTTATTTGGCCGAGCAACATCCGCTCGCCAACTCTTCAAGCTGAGCAAGTCATCAACTCATTTGGTTGAGCAACATTCGTTCGGTGGATAATTCCAAAGTTGATAAAATCTATCAACTATCCTCTTGCCGAGCAAAGATCTTTTTGGAAAAATATCAAGTCATTGAGATCAACCCTACTGCTTCTCCCCTAGTCTGGGCTCCTGCCTTAAACTTACACAAGCAAAGCAGTAACCCAATTGTACAGGAAGGAAATATTTGTCACTCTTCGTACTCCTCGCGTCCAAGCTCTGCGCTGCTCCGAACAACGTCGTTCAGCCTGAGAACAAAGCGACGATGAGCTGCCCAGTGGGTGTGATATCGAAAAGCCCCTCCGACAATCAAGTTTGCACCCTTTTAGAAAGAGAAAAGGAAAGGAGACAAAAGATAAATGGCTTTGATAACCAAAATTGTAAACCTCTTGTAAGGAGGTGCCGCACAGTTGATATAGCTTCTGAACGCACTACTCTGCTTGTCCTTTCCTGGACGCATGGATGTACTGTCCTTTCTAGTCCTTACACGTGTATGCGTCAATTCTGCCAAACAACATTGGCCAAAACAGCCAAACGGTATTGACGCGTACTACTAGTGGGTTTTCCTCCTTGCACTCCAATTATGCCATATAATGGCTCCTGCCGTGTTACCCATAACCCGACACAAGGCCGTTTACCAACTTCCATCAATTGGCTCAGCTTCGAGTTGTCCAATCGGTCAACCACTTGCTCGGTCCATACAGAGGACGGCTTCATTAGTTCAGACTAACCTTAGGTCGGCCCATTCCACATGTAGTCTGATCCTTTGTTCGGTGTAAGTTCCCCTCAATTGCACACATAGCTCGGCCCACACTTCTCGACCGAGCACATACATAGCTTAGCCATTTTGCTCATTGGATTTTCCCCTCTCAAGGCCCATTTTGATGCCCAATATGATAATCCGAACCATTCACATTTTAGAATACATCAAGTAGAAGATGCCTGCAAAAAATCAAGGTAATCAAATATCGTTTATCTATTCATCCACACACATTTGTATTCATTTTAGTACTTTAAATCACAATTATTATTTATTTTTGTAGATACAAATGTGAGTGGATGAATAGGTAAACGATATCGGATTAACTTGATTTTTTGCAGGCAACTTCTACCTGATGTATTCTAAAATGTGAATGGTTCGAATAATCAAAACGAGCCCCGAAATAGGCCCATTTTGCTGCACAGCAAACGCTGCTAAGTGGGCTGTGCATAGTATCCCTACGTCCCATTACAATAACAATACTTATAAAAACTATGTAATACTAATTTAGGCTATGTTTGGCATATCCATTTGGGCTAAAATAGCCACATAAGATAAAATTGGTTATTTTAGTCAAATATGACAAAATGTCACATTTAAACCATAATCATTTCATTTTTTTTCTCACAAAAATTTAAAAAATCAAAAAAATTATCTCAAACGTAACTTTTAGTCCCAAATTAAAATAACCAAAAAATTAACTTACATTCCAAACAAAAGCTTAATTTTAATTTACTAGGTGGTAAACCACTTATTTGAGAATTTGTCTATATGTAATATATTTTTTTTCATGAATATTTTTTTTTTATGGTTTATAAAAAAATAATAATATAATTTCTTTTTGCATGAATACGTAACAGCTGATGTAATTTGCAAAAACAGCCGTCTTTTGGATGGGGGAGTATCAGCTGCAAAATTTGACCCGAATTCTATTTGGGACTGGAGCCTGTCTCTCCTTCTTCATTCTAGCATATTTAACTCGTTCCTCAATTTTTTATTTATTTAATTTAATTTTAAATTTAAATAAAAAAAACTTTATTTATTATTATTATTATTTTTTGTCAAAAATAGAATGTTAATATGTTATTGAACTTTGGTTGCAACTCAAAAGAATCGTCGCTGCTAATCTATCCGTTCAAATTCTAAACTTTTTACTCATCGCACCCTAAGGTGCAATTATATATCACTCGGCCACAAAGATCTCGGAAAAAAATTTAATTTGATTTGATATTTCAAATTTTTATTAAATTTTATTTTAATTTACTAAATTTTTCTCTTATCTCCAATTTATCCTCTCATCAAATTTTATGAAAAAAATTATTTTTAATACTTCTTGTTTTTAATTTGATGAAATATTTAATGAATGAATCGAAAATAATTTTATTATTATTATTATTATTATTATTATTATTATTATTTATGAAATTTAAATTTCATAAGAAAAAAAATTAAGAATGAGATCCTCTTACTATATATACCCCCACCCAGCTTCTCCCAATCCAATATTGGAACCTCCTGTCCTGTAATCTTCTTTCTTGTATTGTTAACAAAATCCAGTTTCACTCTCTTTGGTTTTTGGGATATCATTCATTCATTCATTCATCCACAAACTTCCATTTTTCAAGCTTTTTCAGTGAGTAAAAATGGAATTGGAACAAGTAAGGCAAGGACAAGAAGAGAAAGAGCAAGAGCATCCACTCCATAACCCTCTTCTCTCCCCATACAAGATGGGAAACTTCCTACTTTCTCATAGGTATCTATCTTTCTTTCTTACATACACTAGAAATTTTTCTTGATTTTGATCCCACTTGATTTCGTTGTTTATATTTACAATAAACAGTTCGATTGATAGAAAGTAGTTTTTTTTTTTTCAATTGTTTAGTTTTTTTTTTTTCAATTGTTTTCTCCTTATGTTGCTGTGTGGATTGTTAACTGTTGGTGTTTGAGGAAAATCCCTCATGGGAAATTCATTCATTCTTTCATTTTTAATATTCAGTAATTCGCTCTGTCAATCAGTTCACTTCTTTGTGTTCAGTGTTGTAATTCTACTAAAGTGACTGTATTTTTATATTTACTGGATGTTAGTTTGAAGAAATCTTCTTCTTTATGGTTTTTTAGTCAATTTTTATTTTTTTTTATTGTTGGGTAAATTACATTGACACCCCTAGGTTTATGTTTATTACAGTTCTCTTCACCTTTTGAAAATTGCATCTCCTCTTTGAGGTTTAAAATTTCATTACAGATTGCTCCCTCAGTTAATTGACTGTTAAGTCAACTAATAGATTTTGCTGATGTCAGCAATTTAATTTTTTTAAATACTAATTTTGCCCTCACTGGGTAAATTATATTGACATCTCTCATATTTTAGAAATTACAATCTCCTCCTGAAAGTTTAAAGTAGCATTACCAATTGCCCCCCTCGGTTAGTATTAGTTGAAAATAAAATTCATTAAAAAAAATTAATTGGAAAAAAAATTATTTGAAAAAAAAAAATTTAATTGAAAAAAAATTTTGTTAGTTGAATTTTTAAATTTCTGTTTAAAAACCAACGTAAGCTCATTTTTTTAATTTACGTTTTTTCCTCAAATTTATAAACTGAGACAACCATTTATAAACCAAAAAAATTATCAAAGAAGTTTTTATGACAATTTTTAAAATTTTTGCAAATATAAATTGAAAACTGAAAATGAAATGGTTACTAAACAGGTCTCAGATGGTAAAAATGTCGTAAAATTAATAAATAATTAAATAAGTTACCGAAGTAACAAATAACTTATCAAAAAATTCTTAGGCTATGTATGGTATGATTTTTAGAATTTTTTTTTTAAATTAAAAATTAATTTGGTTAAGAAATAAAAAATAAAAAATAATTATCATTTTTTTATCTAATTTTTATCTTTCGAGTGGTTAGAAATAATTTTTTACAAGTTAAATATATTTCTTCATATTTATTTTTATTAAATTAGTTTTTTTTTTAAATGTCAGGGGGGGATCCGTATTAAATTGAAACCTCAGGGGGTGTCAATGTAATTTACCCTTTAAAGTATATGTAAAGGTTAAAGGTAAATATGTCTTTTTAACTTAAAAGTTAACACCATCAAATAATTAAATTAACAAAGAAGGTTAGTGTAATTTTTTAAATATGAGAAAAAAACTATAATAAATATAAATCTCAGGACATGCCAGTATAATTTACTCTTTATTGTTTTACTTTTATTTGACATGAATGTGCTGACATATTAGATTTTTAAATTTAAATGTATACTTGCTGGTATTTTATATTTTGGGCATCTCTGACTCAAACTTATATGAAACTCAAAATTTGGTAAAAAAATCAGTCAAACACTTAAAATGTACTAAATTGAAGGCTGTTTTGTGACTCCAAAATTTACCACTTTGCCTTTAGTGTAGTCTTTACTTAGATTTATGCTTAAATCTGACTTTGTCCATTTGTATCAAATTAGCCTTTTATTCAAATTTTTACTTATTTTGAGTAAGGGCTAGAGATGGCCTTATATATATATATATTCATAGGTGGCTTTAAGCACATGGACAGAAAACCAACCACAGACAATATGAGTAGAATTATTTTATGTCGTTGATTCTGTGATTAGAGTTTTAGAAATGAGATATCATTTTCTTGTAAACAACTTTCACTCTTAGGCTAATTATATCTGGTAGTGTTTTCCCCTTCAATATCATCTCATGTGTATCTCTCCAAAGTTCCTAATGAATATCATATGCAGTGTTCCATATTATTCGCTCATATGATCTGTGGATGCAGCCAAAACTTATTAGATTGCTCTGAAACTAGCATTTTCTAATGATTAATTAACAAGATGATTATTCTCTATGGTCATGTTTGATTCATAAGACTAATAGTGATGTATTAATAATCCTATTAAATTAGTGTGGTATTCACTATCCAATTGGATTATTATCCATTAGATTAATAATTCCACTCATACCCCATTACTAATAATCCTATAAATTTGTTAGATTAATTATCCATTAGATTATCCTAAACCAAAATGTTAAAACAAACATAGAATAATTGAGCCCACAAATTAATAATTCCAATTATATGCTTCAATCCACCCAATCAAACATGCCCTATGTATTGGCCCAAATGTATTTTCTCTCCTTAACTTTTGTTGGCAGTTGTTTAAATTTGTGTCGTGCAGAAAGTCTCTGCTCATCATCATTAAATGCGTCAATTGGAAAAAAATTCAAGAAAATTTTCTTTTTTTTTTATTTTTATTTTTTAAAACAAAAATACAGGAAAGAAGTGATGTTTTCTGTGAGATTTTAAGGGGCTTGAGAAGAATCATCTGATATCTATGTCAACAAATATCACTTAGTTTCATACCCTGACAGATAAATGGGAAGGTCACATCTCTTTTTTAGGCATTCTCTGCAAATTTCAAGAGTAGCTTCTTTTTCCTCTTCATTTTGTGACTTTGTTTTCATTTATTTGGTTGTTGTAATTTTCTTTTGTAGTTCATTGTCCCATATAGACTTATGAAAGCTATGTCATTGTAGCTTATAACTGACACAAAACACAATCCCGCTGCAGTTCGTATGTTGATCTGGACATATCAGTTCTTTTTAATCGTGATTCAATTTTAACCATCGAATGAAGTTCTTAACGTCTTTTTGAACTTTTGTCATGTCATTCTTGTTTTTGTGGTGGTTCTTTTGTTTGTCTTGTGTTTTTTAATTCTGAAGAAGCTATTATAATTTAATTAGTGGAAGGTTCATCTTTACGAGGAGCACATTGTCTAAATTCTTAATGTAGTTTTCTTATCTTCTTGTTTTGTTTTTTTTTTTCGCTCCAAAATTTTCAGAGTTGTCTTGGCGCCGTTGACTAGGCAGAGATCTTTCAACAACGTTCCTCAACCACATGCTATCTTATATTACTCACAGAGGACCAGCAAAGGAGGTCTTCTCATTTCCGAAGCCACTGGGGTTTCCGATACTGCACAAGGGTACTTTTTAACATTAGTAGTTCGCCAATTTCAATCTTTTCTATTGATTTAGAGGAAAATATATAGGTGTCCGTGTGCAAGAGTGTGCCTATCTGTGTGACTAAGCATGAGTGTCTTCAATTCTTATTGTTCTATTACTAATTCTTCTTTCTTTCCAAATGAAGATATCCATTTACACCTGGTATATGGACAAAGGAGCAAGTTGAAGCCTGGAAACCGATTGTAGATGCTGTTCATGCAAAGGGCGGTATATTCTTTTGTCAGATTTGGCATGTGGGAAGAGTTTCAAATCAAGGTATATTGTTGACTTTTGCCCCCGTTTGAATATCTCTTTCATCATTGGACAATATTTCACTGATAATAACAATGAAAAATCATTGAGTGAAATGTTTCCAGCTTCTTGTTTAGCTTCTTTGTTTGCAAAACATAACTAACATTTGTGGTAGAATTTGTGGCAACATTTTGAGTTCTAGTTTTCTGTTTACATTTGTCAGCTATGCATGGACTGTGTTGCAGAGACTCAATATGTATGTTGATTATGGTTGTGTTTTGAGGTTTTGGTCTCATTGATTACCATATCCTAGAAAATAAGGATTTTAAGTAGTTTTCCACTGGAAGAAGCTAACTAGATGTACATTCTCTGTAACAAAACACAAAACAGTGTTGAGACATGGGTGGCCACAAGATTTTAGATGTTGTATTAGTGGCTAACAAATCAGTGGATTCGTGGTTGAGAAGTAGATCCCTGGGTTTGATTTGCAAGATTGACATTTAGAAGGCCTATAACCATGTTGATTCTGTTCCTTGGTTATGTGATAATTATGATGGGTTTGGGCCAAAAGTGGAGAAACTGGATTTAGTTATGTATTTCTACAGTTTAGTTTTTTGTTTTTGGTTTGGTTAATGGTTTCCCAGATGGTTTCTTTTATGCTACTGGGATTGCGGTTGAAAGAGGAACATGTATCTTTTGGGATATCTTGTTTTGTTGGGATTGGGAAGTGGTTGTTTTCTTTGAAGAGGAGCTAAGATAATATTTTGACAGAGATGAGACTCCTATTTTTGTTGTGAGTAGTACAATTTTGGCCATTTTGTACCGCTGGTTTCTGGGTGGGATTGATCCATCCTCGGACCAATTTTTGTTGTGAGTAGTACACTTTGTTTGCTGGTAGCTGCCTCTTTTTTAATATAATTTGTAATTTTTTACTGATAAAAACAAAATAAAAACAATTTTGGTTCTCTCTTAACTTATGCAATTACTATGTACAGGTTTTCAGCCAAACGGGCAGGCTCCAATCTCCTCTACAGACAAGTTGTTGACTCAAGTTCGAGCTAATGGTTTCAAAGTTTCACAAATTTCACCTCCACGGAAACTAAGGACTGATGAAATTCCTCAAATTGTTAATGATTTCAGACTCGCTGCAAGGAATGCAATGGAAGCTGGTAAGTTTGTGGCTATATTTTCATTAATATTAAGCATTGTCAGACTTGTAAGATGATAAAAAGAGACATTTTCTTTGAAAAGAAATGCTGTAAGAACTATGAGAAACCAGTTTTTTCTCATACGAAATGAAGCTCAGGTTGCTTTTGTTGTTTCTTTTGCAGGTTTTGATGGGATTGAAATTCACGGAGCTCACGGTTACCTAGTAGACCAGTTTCTGAAAGACCAAATCAATGACCGAACCGACAAGTATGGAGGCTCTTTGGAGAACCGTTGCCGATTCGCACTTGATATCGTTGAAGCTATTGTCAATGAGATAGGAGCCGATAAAGTTGGAATTAGGCTCTCTCCATTTGCAAATTACATGGAATCCGGGGACTCAAATCCAAAAGCTCTAGGTCTTTACATGGCGGAATCATTAAATAAATATGGTATTCTATATTGCCACATGGTTGAGCCTAGAATGAAAACGGCTGGAGAAAAATTTGAAAGCCCCGACACGCTTTTGCCAATGAGGAAGGCTTTCAAGGGCACTTTCATTGCTGCGGGAGGTTATGACAGAGAAGACGGTATGAGAGCCGTGGCAGAGAACCATGCGGATCTTGTCGCGTATGGTCGGTTGTTTCTGGCGAATCCGGATTTGCCAAGGAGGTTTGAGCTCAATGCTCCTCTTAACAAGTACAATAGAGAGACCTTCTATAGTCCTGATCCTGTTGTTGGTTATATTGATTATCCATTTCTTGAAGAAACCAATGCTTAAAAAATCTTCTTCCGGGGTTGGATTACAGTCATTGTTGTCAAGATTTTAGGATTCACTGTTTAAAATAAATTCTTTTCCCTTTTTGGTTTTAGAACTGTTGTACCAGTGTAATAGAATAATACACTTACATGTTTCTAGTCACTTTGGTTGTTTAAGTGGTAGCAATGTAGCTATCATTTGACAGAAGTGAAATCGAAGCCAGAAAGTCATGTATGTTCAAGTGGATGTACCTCTTTTAACTTTTTTCCCCCCCTCTATTTTGCTTCTCTCCTATGTTGTCTCTGAAATATAATTTTAAATATATTTATAAATTAATTATACCATCCCAATTTGATTGCAGTTGACTCAATGATTAAACTAGACCTTAATTTAATATATATGATCAACGATCCAATTTTCAAAACATCGCTCTAGATGGCTACAGGCGTAATGACCTTGGGTGGCTATTCATTTCCTCACGCCTCCTCTCCGACCTGTCCATACATCATCAATTATTCTTCCAATGATAATAGCGAAAGCCTACCCACCTAGGGACAAGAAATAAATAAGGGTATGCTTTCCTTCAGTGATTGAACTGAATTAGAGGGTATTGTTGGGCTTATAAGGACTCATCACAGATCTCATTTCGATAATTCGAGCGATTCAATATGTAGAATTCGTCGAGTATTATATTTTTATAAAAAAAATCACGTTGATTAAATATCGATAGTTACATGATCAAATCAGTTTTGTATAAAAGAAAATAGACTGTGAAAAAATAGATGGTTAACAAAAATCTGACATGATCACATAGTTATTGATATCTGATCAATGTAATTTTTTATATGCATATAGTACATGATGAGTTTTACACATTAAATGATTCGGATTATCGAAACGGAACCTGTAATAACCCCAAGGGCCCAACAATATACCCAATAAATAAATGCAAGTGAACAAAAAAAAATTCTGCTCTCCCTTTTAGAAAAAATACGACCCGGTGCGTCAGGCTTTTACTTAAATGATAATAAAATATCGTATATATTTTGAAAAAACTATTTTAATGACTTGAATCTGCACTATTAAGAATAAGGTAATGTTAGGAGTTCTAAATTTTTTATCAAACAAATGATCAAATGTCTTATATGGGTGTGGAGTCCATAATTCTTAAGAGTATTAATAACAAGTCTTATCATTGAGTCAAATTATTCTTTTCTTTTGAAATAAATAAATAAATAAAGCAAGTAGCCAATAGCCTTTGGCTTCGTTTGGAATACATGTTGATTTTTTGATTATTTTAGCGTGAGGCTAAAAAGCCTTATTTGTATTAAATTTTTTGACTTTATTAACTTCTGTGAGAAAAAAAATAAAATAATTATAATTTAGATGTAACATTTTGTTTTATTGATTTTTAACCTATTTTATTTTTTTATGACTATTTTAATCTGGTAACAATTGGAGATCCTATTGCTAAATTATGGCAACAATTCATAGAAAGCCACCTCCAATAGTAAATTTTAGTAATTGCTATCTTTTGCAAATGCCCAAGCCTGTGTTAAATATGGCACAAGTTCACTACCAAGTCAGCTTTAACCAATTGTTTCCTCCCTCCCTTTCTCATCATCCTTTCCAAACACAAAAGCAAAATTCACCCAAAAACCACCAAAACATAAAAGCAAAAGCAAATTTTATGGAATAAACACAGATTAAGCAATTTCAAGCAAAATTTCAGCAAAATTTCAATTTCATCAATTTCAAGCAAAATAAATAAATAAATAAATTGAATAACACAGTGAAGTCAAAAAAAAAAAAAATTACTTGACAGAAATGGTCTTCATTACGGTTGATCTTCTTTGTGTTCTTTGGATGGTTAGGGTTAGGGTTAGGGTTAGGGTTTTTATCATTGGAGATCAGCGGTTTATAACGGAGGGAGAGAAAGATCGAAGAGGGAGAAGGTGAGAGATAAGGGGTTGTGGTGGAGAAGAGGGTTGGAGATCAGCGGTTTAGAACAAAGGAGGAGAGAGAGAGAGAGAGAGAGAGAGAGAGAGAGAGAGAGAGAGAATAGGAAGAATGTGATAATAGAGAAAAGGGTTGGACATCAGCAGTTTAGAACGAAAGGAGGGGGAGATCGAAGAGGAAGAAGGTGAGAGATAAGGGGTTGTGTTGGAGAAGATGGTTGGAGATAGGCAATTTCTTTCACTTTGGTGGTGGTTATGGTGATAAAGAAGGTGAGAAAGAGATGGAGAAAAGGGTTGGAGAATAGAGAAGAACATTTGGGGAAGAAGTTTGGAGATCGACGGTTGTGGTGCTTGTTGCTAAGGGTTTTGTGGTTGCTGTGGTTGAAAGTGGTGGTTGTGGTGATGAAAAAGATGAGACACAGAGTAAGAGAGTGAGTGAGGAAATCTACAATTGGTGACAGCGAGGGAGAGATATAAAGACTAGTTGTAGAGAGGCATTAGGGCGATAAGAGAAACAAAGAGATGGGTAAAGAGATAGAGCAGAGTTGGGAAGTTTCCAGAATCAAGAGAGACAGAGTGATAAGAGAGACAGAGAGAAGCAACAATCTGAATCGTTGGGTTGTTTAATCCAACGGTGCTTTTTTGTCATTAGAATACACAAATTAAGCAATGACTCTTTTTTTTCCTCCAATTGAGAAATGTTTGAAACAACCTGGTTTTTAATGGTTATAATTTAAACGGATAAAAAAAATGTCATATTTTTACTCTCTATAAAACTAAACAATCAATCTCAATTTGAATACACATTATCTTTAATCTACATATTTTTTTTTTTTTTTGTTTTTTTTTAGATAATCAGTATGAAAGGTTCATCAAAAACAAAAAGAGAAAAATCATTCACCACTCAAGAAGATGTAGCAATTTGTAGAGTTTGGTGTCACATTACTAAAGACCCAATTGTTGAGAATTTGCAATCTCATGCTCATTTTTTGGAATGAATTTTTGAAAATTATTGCTCGCTGCAAAATGATCACTCAAGAACATAAGTGTTTATCTCATCTCGATGGAGTATAATCATGAAATGTTGCAACAAATTTCGTAGGTGTTTGGCGCAAGTTGAAAATCTACACCTAAGTGCGATGTCTTAAGTTGATATAATAAGATTTCATCTTCATTTATTATGTTAGTTTTTTTTTATTTTGTCTCATATAAAAATTAACTAATTAATTAATTTAATATTTTATTAATACAGATGCTTGAAGTAAAACTTTTATACCATCAAGATGAAAACAAACATTTTGTTTTTGAACATTGTTGGCCAATCCTGCAAAATAATATCAGGTACAAGATGTAACTCTTACGAACACAGTGAAATTAATGATACATACACCATTTTCTCTTAATTCAACCTTTGAATCCCCTACGGATAACTGTATTTCTCTTGAAGATGACAACAATCCAAGTGTTGGTAACAATCCAACTATTGGTAATAATCCAATTGGTGAGAGTAGTATCTCTACAAGGGGTAAAAGGCCCTATATGTAGGAAATCTGCAAAAGAATTGCTTCAAAAAAATGAAGCTGTTCAAGCTGAAGTCCACAAATATAACAATTTGTTGGAGACATTTAACCAATACCTTACTAAGAAGAAGATGAAAAAAAAGTTGAAAGAAAAGAAAAAAAAACAATTCAAGCGTTGTAGGAGATAAAAAAACTAGAGATCAAAAAGGAAAAACATTTGCAGGAGATAAGAGAACTTGAGATCAAAAAGGAAGAACGTTTGATAATGACTACGGATATTTCTTGTTTGGACCTTCAGACAAAAGCGTATTACATAATGTGCAAAAATGAGATTTTCGGCATATGCCAGCAACCCTTTACTATTTTCCCCTGTCTCTTGATAATTAATTACGGGAGAATCTATTTTTTAATTTTGCAATGTCATTTATTTTTCAATATAATTTTGAGTATTTTATATTTAAATTTACAAGTGAATTATATTTAATTTTTTTTTTGGAAATTTTTCAAAAAAATTTCATTTTTTATATTTGTCTAGTTGGGTATAATATAAATATATAATTTTTTTTACAAATAGATGAAAAAAAATCACAAAACAAAGAAAAAAATTTACTAAAAAACTTATATCTAAACAATGCCTACAAATTTGTAGGAAAAATTAGTTGAGAATTGCCAAAATAGCATGTGATCCTTTGAATACCATTGCTATAATTTGGCAAAATAACATTATTCATTACCAAATTATAACAATGGCAATACTATTTTAACAAACACCATTGAAACTACTCTAACCTCCCAACTTTGGATGCCAAACGAGGGATTTACTATTCACATTCAACAATTGATATTCCTTTGAATAGAAAAGGATGTAAAACGTGAATATTCATATTTGGAAATTAGAGAACAATAGGAAGAAAGCAGCACCTATTTGTACTATGGCCTCTCACATTGTGCAGCCATTTTAAGCAATCAAATAAGGTATCTTTCCTATGATCTTGTAAGCGGAAAAAAAAAAAAAAAACAATCGAGAAGTTTAAGTTATGGGATTTGAGCAATTTGGAGCAAAATTTTATGGAGTGTGGGTTTGAAAAGAAAGGGCAATGGTGGCCTTTGATCTTGAAGGCTCCTTCAGGTGGATTTTCCCTCACCTGCTTCTCTTGAACATCAGGTGAAAGTGCATAATTATTGATAACTCTATTTGTTTTCATTTTTCAGAATTTATTTTTTCAAAAATTCTATTTTTTTGTTTTCTGTATTTTTTTTATTTTCACTGAATTTTTTTAATATTTTAAGTAATTTTTTTAATTTTTAGGCATACGTAACATAAATATATTTAGAAAGTATAATATTTGTGAAAAAAAATCTTTAAAAAATTCACTAAATACCAAAAATACAAAAAAAAAAATAATAAATAAAAATTTAGTACATTTTCATATTTTTGTGTATTTATTTATTTTTTAAAATACTTTTTCACAAATAATTTACTATTTAGATACATTTAAAAAAGTAAAAAAATTACTTAAAATTAAAAAAATATTCACTAAAAAAATATGAAAAATAAAAAAATTAATTTTAAAAAAATTAAAACCAAACTCTCTGAATAATTTCCTTTGCATGAATACGTGACGGCTGATGTAATTTGCAAAAAAGCCGCCCGGTGGGTTGGGAGGGAATTATCAGCTGCAAAGGAGACCCGAATATATTCTTATTTCATTTGAATCAAAAAAAAAAGAAAAAAAAAAAAGAAAATATATTCAATTGGAGCCTCTCCCTCCTTCTTTATGGGAGCATTTTCAACTCTTCCTTAATTTTTTTTTATTTAATTTAATTTTAATATCAAATTATTTTTAAATTTTCTTTAAAAAAAATTTCTTATCTCAAATTTATGGGTTTTTTATTGATAAATCTCATTTAAAGATTTTCTAACCCAATAAGTCTACCAAAGAAAATTATAACCTAGTTAATAATTGGGTAAACTACCAATAGGTTCTAATAGTTAGACTTAATTTCCATCAAGTCCTATTGAATATAATTCTTAGTAAA
The DNA here is from genome assembly GCA_025200525.1 of Camellia lanceoleosa. Classification (NCBI taxonomy): domain Eukaryota; kingdom Viridiplantae; phylum Streptophyta; class Magnoliopsida; order Ericales; family Theaceae; genus Camellia; species Camellia lanceoleosa. The sequence continues at coordinate 124,859,316 of CM045766.1, forward strand.
ATTGTCCTTAAAAATAATTTTTTTGTGACAATTTTTATATATGTCGCTAAAAATTGACAATTAGTGACTTTTTTTATCATGATTTTTATAAATTGTCGCTAAAACTTGTAATTAATGACTTTTTTTATGACAATTTTTTTCTCCATATGACCTATTAGACAATAAGCCCACTTATTATGACCTACACGTAAGTACCCCTTAATCCTATGTATTTATGTTTTTATTCCATAAGGTCATTTTTCCTGATTTGTATTACTTGCTGGACTATTATACCCTTTTGTCTATTGGTCTATTGTTGAATCCCATTTAGGTGTTCTATTTTTTTTAGAAGGTTCACATTGAAAAGAAGTTGTACAAATTTTGAAATTATCCAATCTGTTAATTTAAAAAGAGTTACTTTGAAAAAGGCATCCATCAATTTAGAATATGTTTTACAAGTTTATTTTCAATTTTCACATTTTTTTTTTCTTGACATGATCTTCACTTTGAATTTATAATTTATATTTGGGTAAATTACATAAATAGTCCCTATAATTTTGGACTTGTGTCACTTTGGTCCCTAACTTTTCAATTGTGACATATTTGACACTGAATTTTGAATCTTGTTCCAAATAAGGACAATTGAAAATATCATTAGATTTTTCAAGGGTAAAATAGTCAATTTGATAAAATATAAACTAACTTGACAAAAATAAATGTCAAACAAATATTTTTGAATTTTAAAAAATTAGTTCTACTTACTAAAAATAAAATTATGTAAAATTGATAAATCTTTTAGACATTTATTTATTTATTTTTTACCAAATTAATTTTTATTATGTGTTTGGATGATAATCATGTAAAATTAATTTTAAAAAATTAATCGTGTAATTTTTATTAATTTTACATAATTTTATCATTGGTGGATAAAAATAATTTTTAAAAAATTAAAAATATTTTTTTGACATTTATTTTTATCAAATTAGTTTATATTTTATCAAATTGACGATTTTACCCTTAAAAAATCTAATGATATTTTTAATTGTCCTTATTTGAAACAAAATTCAAAATTCAGGGTTAAATGTGTCACAATTAAAAAATCAGAGATCAAAGTAACACAAGTCCCAAACTATAGGGACTATTAGTATAATTAACCCTTTATATTTATTTGATAGTTTGCACTTTTCAATTCTTTTCATTTCATAACCCTAATAGCTCACAAAATTTGTATTGTAAAATATTCAAATATTAAAAAACCTCTAATTGAGAATTTGCTTTAGGCCTCGCCAAATGTTGGGCCGGCCCTGCTACAGTTACAAAGTACTACCTAGACATAATTAATCTCATCAACAATGCTAGAGACCCCCAGTGACTGGGCAACCCCAGCACCCCCAGTGCCATATGATACACTGTCAGTGGCTGAAGTCTAAAAAAAAAAATAATAATAATTTTTTTTTGAGCCAATCAGGGGCGACCCCCAGTGACCCTCACTGGGGGTCTTAGCCATTTTTCTAATCTCATTACATGAATGTGGTGGTTACAGAATTATTTTAAAACAAATAGTTACGTTCAAATAGCGGAATTTGCCATTCCATATATAATTTGATGATATCGATAATGATGTAATATTATTGTTATATTTGAATTTTTATTCGAAACAGGGGGACAAGGGTGTTGATATGTAAGAGACTTACATGACAACCAAAAAAATAAACTATCACAGTTCAATAATAAATGGGGTATAATAAATCTCATTCTATAGATGTGGTGGCGATCAAATTGTGTTCAATTTCATAGTTAGATATAAATATTGGGGTTTACTGTGTCATGTGGTTGTTTAATATTCGTTTACTGATTGTGAGAGTGTCCATTAAATAATGTAAATACATAAATGTACATATGGGAAGTGATGGAGACCCCTTCCAATCACCATCCCCACCACTCTCCATACGCACGTGGGGGCTGGTGACTGAAAAAAAAAATTAAATAAAAATAAAAATAAAAAAACTGGCCAATCAGAAAGAGAGGAGGTCGTGGAATGCCCCTTGAGGGGGTCCAAGTCATTTTACATGTACATATATATACATGATGTTGATGTTGGATTTAGTTTTTAAAAACTTATTTAAGTTTTTTTTTTTAAATAAAATTTAATTTCTTACAAAAATGAAAAAATTAAAAGCATTTATCATTTATATATATTTTTATCTTTTTTAAGAGCATAAATAATTTTTAAAATTTTAAAAATATTTTTTTATGTATATTTTTGTCAAACTAGTTTCATTTTTTTTTAAATCAAAAAATTATTTCAGAAAACAAAACCAAATATCGCTCATATTATTATTTATAAGTTATAAAAAGTAAATTATACTTTGCCCTTTTGTACCTTTGCACTTTACATCAAATTTCACTTTTCAATTATAACAGTCAGCTCTTGTTGCATTGCAAATAACCCTTTCATTAGTTGGATATTAAATTGTTAATGTGACCTTCCTTGAAAAAAAATTATGGTAAAAAAACCCCTTTTCTACTTCTTTATTTTTTTCATAATATATTTTCTTTCTATTATATTTTATAAACTTACCAGTTTATTTCTCAGCTGTATTTGCTAATCCGCCACTACGGGGTTCATGAAAATACAATTGAGAAGAAAAAAAAAATTGTGAAAAATAGAGAAAAAGTAGACAACAGAAAGGGAGAAAAAAAAAAAGTACATGTTTGAAAAAGTACTCATGTGAGATTCACATAACAAATTTCATTAGATAGTTTAAAATTAAATTAATAGAAATATCACATTACAACTTGGCTGAAAATTACAAACCGTCACAGTTAAAAAATAAGGACCAAAATAAAATTTAAAATAAAGTGCAGGATATAAAATGTAATTTACTTAATTATCAAATAGTAATGTGATTATTATTCTCAATAGGCAGTTACTTATATTAAACACAAGAGTTAATGTGTTTCTCACTTCCTAATCTAATCTAGTGGGTTGCTGGCAGTTACACATTTATTGAAATTGGTAATTCGGTCCTTATTGATCTGAAATTTTGCACCTTTGTTTAAATTTTAAATTGCATTACCAATAAATAAATAAATTGAATGAAATAACGAATTCGCACTTCCGATTACACTGTCTATGCTCTCAATGTCATGAATCCACTTCTATGGAGAGAAATTTGATACATTCTGGGCTTGAGTTTGGGTTTGGTAGGCTTTGGTATATTGATTGTGCTGGAATTTGTTGACTTTTTAACTATTGTAAATTAATAATCTATTTGATGATGTATTATATTTGTAATTACTTTCTTATTGATTGATAAAAAAAATGTCATGAATTCATGAATTAAGTGTGAATTTTATCAAAATTTGTAAATCCTGCATATGTTAAAAATTAAAAAAAATAATAAAATAAAATAAAAACATGGGTCTTAAGAATATAAGGCTCTATTTGGTAGAGCTTTGAAACTTAAGTTCTAGTCATTGGTTCTCACGTGATATTTGTTTGTAGTTTTCAAAAATTAATTTCACACTCGCTTTTGAAAACTCGATTGAAGGCGAGAAAATTTGGGCTAACAGAACGTCCCACCAGTCGTCCGGCCGATTGACCGGAACAATGCAATTTTTTTAATTTTTTTTATTTTTACAATTGACACATGTTAATTTTTATATATTCATTTTTTTGAATTTTTAAAAAAATTTTATGAATTTTAATAAAATTTTGAGTTGTGTGTTTGATTATGGGTTGTAAGTTTTTATATCAAATATCATATGTCACATCAAAAATTTTCTACTCAATTCAAAACTCATTCACTAAACAAATTTTCTACACTCAAATCATAATTCCAAAACTCACAAACTCAAAATACAGCTCATATTCTCAAATCATATTTAGAAAGCTCACTACAAGAATTAATACTTTTGCCGACCAAAAAATTGGTCGCTAAAAGCTCATTTTTGGTCGGCAAAAGTTATCCACGACCAATTTTTTTGATCGCTACTTTGGTCGCCAATTGAGGGTCGGCAAAAGTAATTCGCGACCAAAATTTTGGTTGATCGACAAAAGTTAGATTTGCCGACTAAATTTTTGGTCGCTAAATATTTAATTACTGCGATTAATTCATTTTGTTGCTAAAACACTTTGGTTGCGAAAAGTGATATTTTCCCGACTAAACATCTTAGTCGCCAATTGACACATTTCGCGACCAAAAAGTTTGGTCGCTAATTGTGACATTCCACAACCAAAAAATTTTGGTCGCCAATTGTCACATTCCGTGACCAAAGATTTTGGTCACCAATTGTCACATTTCGCGACCGAACATGTTTTGCGTAACTAAAATTTTAGTCGGCAATAGATCTATTCACGACCAAATCCTTTGGTTGCCAAAATTAATAATTTTAACGACTAATTATTTGGTCGCCAAATGTGCTTGGAGATACACCGACTACTTTATTTAGTCGGCAAAAGTATAACTCATCTTTCCCGACTAATCAATTGGTCGCCAAAACTAGAAAAACAAAACCAAATTTTGGTCGCCAACATCCAACAAAATAAACTTGTAATTTATAATAATCCATCCAATTTATTCAATATAATCTTTAATTTGCAAAAATCATTCAAACCAACAAATAAATTGAATCATGAACATTTAACAAAATACATATATCAACCATTTCTGAACCTGTTTAATTAAAATCAACAACTATTATAAGTTTCCATCCACAAATAATTCCAAACTACATATTTCATCTAGCATAAAAATTTAAAACATAACAAGTACTTGTTATTATGTTTTAAATTTTTATCCATGTACATCAACCGAAAAATATAACTAGTAGTCTACCAAATATTTTATATACACACCCATCCAAAAATATAACTACTAGTCTACCCTAATATTTTCCATATATATCTATACAAAATTATATAATCCTTCAAAAAATGTAAAAAGTGCCAATTTGTCCTGTGCAATTTAGCGTTGTGCATGAGTTCATCCATATGTACCAAACAAAAAGTGAAATAATGTCAGATAAAATTGGACAAATAATAAAAAGTGTTGATGAAAAGCAAACGTCACATTAGCAAATTAAATGACTATCATTATCAAATTGTAAATAAAACAATAGCATTCTTATAATTGTGGTTGTAAATAAAACAAGTGTGTACTCAAATTGTAAATAAATAGCATTCTTATAATTGTAAAACAATAGCATTCTCATAATTGTGATATAGGGGTGCTATTGTTTTATTTAGGCTGTATATTCTTTCTATTCTCACTTCAGCTGTGCTAGTCGCACAGAGGAATTTCATATAATAGATTATTAAACAGGCACAAGGTTATCCACATGTGTTTATTCCTTGTGTTTGTTCTGTGAAAAATAAGTCTTTAGTGATTTTTTTATTTTATTTTTCAGTCTTTAGTGATAATTGTGAAAATTTTGGTCGAGAGATTTTTTTTCTTTTGTTTTTTTGAACTATTAAAAAGATTGGTACTAGCTAAATGTGTCAAAACACAAACACATTATTATTATTATTATTATTATTATTATAAATGCCTAGGCCAAAAGCACCGCCTCAAGTAAAATCTTCTAGAGCCAGTTGACCAAAATGAGGGATTCCAAATTGCTTGAACAATACGCCTCACATGTAAAGGTTCTTGGACCACCACTTGATGCATTATGTCAAAAGTTAAGTGTGTAATCTTTTCCCTCCTAAATACACATTAATGTGTACTAATAGGGTGGCGTTGTTAATCGCCCAAAGTGAGAAGCAAAAATATTCTCACAAAGATGTTTCTCAGTATATCATCATGACTATTGAAGTCATGTGTAGTAGCAATACCATACCAAATATGACCATTAGTGGGATCTTGGGCTAAGTCCTGACTAAACCTTAAAAATCTTAATGCCACAATGCCTTTCGAATCCTCTGAGCCATTTTCTTACTACAGTAATTCTTGCTAAGAAGAATGCACATGTTGTGGCAATTCCACCCAAAAGATATATAGTTACTCCTACAACACATCCACGTACAATGCTCGAGGATCTATGCTCTATAGCACGAGCAACTTCAAATTTATTATGAACCCAAATGATGGATTCAATAAGTTAATGACAATAACAAAGTCTGCTAAATATAACAAAGCCCTAACTAATCACAAACATATCTAGGATAAAGTGTAATTTAACCTAATATTATTACTACCGAATAAGTTTTAGATTCTATTATTCATTTACACCTTTTAAGAGATTGACTTATTTGACAATAATTAACAAATTATGTTCATAGAAAAATTAATATTTTTGTTGTTCTTCACTTGTTCTTTTGTGTTAATGACTTTGATGCCCGTGTCAGACAAAAAGCTTATATTTCAGTAGTTTGACTAACCACACAAACCATGTTAAAACTATATGGACTTATAAACCCATGAATCATGAAGAACATCTGAAAATGTCCTAACTGCAATCATATGTACACAGAGATGGTTTTCTTGAGTACCTTTGCAACAGGTCAGAATGGCAACACCCATGATCAGAGATATATATATTTAAGCTTTAAAAAACTAAACCATCATCAACAACTGGATCTAAGAAATTGGGTTACTATAGAGGGCACCTAAGGTTTAATGGCTCTGAGAACTGTATGATTTAAGAAACTAATACACAGTCACACTCAAATCCCATTTGCTTGAAGTTGGTTTTGGATACAAATGATCTTTGATTTTAAAAGGTAATAAATAAATAACCACCAAACACTACATAGATGTGCCCTGAAATCCTTCCCACTTCAATTTAAACTCTATATATGGATAATACTCTGTCCCAGCTATTCTACACACATCGCGGACTAACTAAATAAATCCATTTCAATTAGAATATTGTCATATGTCACACCACACCAGTATGCATGACAATTCTCTTGCAAAGTGCTTAAACATCACCTCATTTTTTTTTTAATTAAAGAAAATTTAATTTAAAAAAAAATGAGGTGATCTTGAATATGTGCTTATGATCAGATGCAGAATGAAGGGAATTCTTACAAAGATGTAATTTTCTCTTTTGTTGTAAAATTGGGAGAAGAATTATATACTATTTGTGAACAAAATTCAAGACTCTGTCATATAAATGAGCTGTGATTTGTCCTTTTCGTGCCTTCACAGAGAAAAAAACTAACAGCAATAACAATAACAGGATGTAAAAACATTGATTCGGGCAGTAGTTCATTTAGCCAAGATGCAGCCCTCAAAACTAGAAATGCATAGATAACAACTGTATGACCTTCAGAGATTGGCCTTAAACTGATGTGGATATGGCTTCTCATTTTATAGAAATAAAAAAATACAATGCATGACATATAGACCAAAAAAACAAAAGAAAACAAAGCAGGAAGAATTTAACAGCAAAACAAGAAAATTTCCGAACACAAAACATGCATTATAAGTACCTCTGCATGCACAGCTACCAGTGTATGCAGTAACTCTACAGCAGCATCTCTCACACCCTGCAAAGTATTAGCAATTTGACTAATTGTTGAGATAAAGAGTGTGCACCAGAGAAGGCGTTCAAAGAAGCAAAGAACCGATAATTTATTTATCACCTTGACTGCAGGTGCTCCCCCCCATTGAACTCCTGAATCCAATAAATAGTTCATGGCTGCTGTTCTAATCAAATTTGCCAACCAAAAAAAGGTAAGAATGCTGAGTTAGAAGGGGAATACTGAGCTGGAAGGCCCATATATTTAGGGAGGTCACAGTAACAAAGCCTGTCTCTGGTTTTCTGTAGGGCAGAACTCTGTAGAAGCAAACATCAAACAACAGAGAGGTTGCAAATGTGAATTCTTTGTGTAATAGTTCATTTCAAAAACAAACAAACAAAAAAAATCAAAGATCTACTCCTCAAAATCACCAATCCTTCTCTTGACAACCGGCAGTGCTTCCTTTATAATTTTAAAACAGAGCTGGAGGCAAATTGTAAACTAAAAGGAAAAAAGGGATGAAAATATTAAATTTAAGAACTCTAATAGAAACTCGGTATTGAGGCAAGTAGCCTAACAGTAAATTTAGGAAAATATTATCCACCACAACTATCTGCATGAAAGATTTAGATGAGTTTATTTAGACCATATAATTTTATCATTTGACTTAGCAGTAATTTCACAAAGGAAATTCCAGAGGATGGCCAACTCAATTTTCCACCCAAATGAGAATAAATTTAGAACAAAGCCTATTTAATATAGAAAGCAAGACAAGATAGAAAACAATTCTGACCAAGAAAATAATCCTTGGGGAACATGAACCGTGTGATAGGAGAAAGCCGAGTGTATATGTACCTAGCACTCGCATGATCTTTGCCTCCCTTTTAATATAAAACAATACATGTAAGCATAGGAAACAAATTTAAAACAAAACAACTAACTCCAATATGTTTGTTTGAATTTGATTGAGTGATATTTTTCTTTCCTCACCTGATGACGAGTGCCAAATTGACCGTTTGGTTGAAGCAGGTTTAAGTTATTGCTGCCCACATAATCATGTGCCACGCCAATGATGGTACTGGCAAGACTCTGCTCACCATGATGGTAAGCTGAATGCTCAGATACATAACCAGAGAATTGAGCAACTTTTGCTTCCTTCACAAAGTTGCGCTTAAAAGAACAGAAAAGGATCTTCCTTTGACCTGGTTTCAGGCCATCAACCATTGAAGGAATTGACCAAGAAGATAGAACACTAATTGGCAGTATGATCTCTATCAATAGCATGAATGAAGTACATTAACAAACAGACAATCCAGAAAATCCAAGTAAATTGCTTTGAAACCTTTATCAACAATTGTTGATCTGACAAGCAAATCACTAGTAGCAAATAAAAAAACAAGAGTTGAACCTATAAATTCACCATGAAAATAGATATAAGCCCACAACTGAAGGTACACAACGTAATCAAAATTTACCGATCAAATTAGTTTCAAACAATTTCTAAATACAAAAATCAGAACACACAGACATCAAAGTATAAATTAAATATCTGAAATACAGATTTTTCAATTATACAAGAGAAAAGACTGAAAGATGAAACCAATATTTACAAATTATTCTGAACTTGAACTTACATTTGAAACATCCCAAAGTAATAAAAGATAAATGGCAGACATTATTATTATTTTTTTTTTGGATAAGTATAAATGCCAGACATTCTAAAAAGATTTAGCAACAAAAGTTTTAAAAAAATTACCAAAACACGAACCAGATTTTCACAACAATCACACATCACAAGATTCAGAACCAATATCATTATTGTCAGATCATATTCACCTATGGGCTTGTTTGATTGGGTGGATTATAACATAAGACTCTAATTATTAATCCATGGGATTCACATTCCATTGTAAGGTTGCAAATGTTATTATTCAGATTAGATTCCAATGACCTATCAAACAAAGACAGATTTTTTAATCCTACAACTAGTCACGCAAAACACACATAATTGGGATTATACATTTTCATATCTATTGCAAAACAAACATTGACGAGAAAATTATGTGTCTCACTAATCGAACTATATAACTAATCATACACTAATCTCATGATTGTTAATCCACGTATTATTAACCCTCTTAATCAAACAGGCCCTATATGTATTCATCAACTATCTACGACACAAACACATAAAAAAAAAAAACATTTAAATGGCAAGAAATATCAAGAAACACAAAAGCAATAAAAACCCAAAATCCATATATACTAAATTAACGATACTAAACCTTGCTTTTAACACCAGACAACACGGCAGCTCCCCCTTCGTTCATTTCAGCCTCCTGCTTGGCATCAACCTTGAGATCCACAACAATGGTCTTGCTCTCCAAATCCCAAATCTTAATACTCGCCTTAGTAGCAGCACAGAGCCAGTACCTATTAGGGCTAAAGCACAGAGCATTAATAATCGAACCCGAATCAAGCGAGTAAAGCTTCTTTCCCTCAGCCAGATCCCACAACAAAATAACCCCATCTTTCCCACCACTCGCACACAGCGACCCATCGGGCGACACGGCCACCGTATTCACATACCCAGAATGCCCAGCAAGCGAAGCCCTAATCTTATAATTGGTCAAATTCCAAATCTTCACAGTCCGATCCCAAGACGAAGACACAATCGTAGGCTGAAGATTATTAGGGCTAAATCGAACACAACTAACCCAATCGGAATGAGCATCACCATCCTGAATCGTGTACTTACACTCACCCAAAGTGTTCCACAGCTTGATCGAGCGGTCTCGGGAAGCAGAGACGATTAGGCGATTATCGAAGGAGAAAGCGACGGAGAGGACATCTTTGGAGTGGCCGACGACGCGGCGAGCAGTGATGCCAGTGGAGAGGTCCCAGAGGCGGAGAGTGGGCACCGATTGAGAGGAAGAACACAGAGAGGGCGAGGGCGAACCGAGAAACAAAGAGAGAGGGCACCGATTTGATTTTATTTATTTATTTTTTTTCTGATTTCATGGTACAAAACGACGTAGTTTTAAAATTAGCAACCAAATTTATTTGTTGCCAAAAAATTTCAATTCCCGCCCTCCCTAAAAATCAAATTTTCCTCCCAAACTTTTGGTGACAAAAAGACCATATTAGTTGCAGAAAAGGTACCTTCGCCAAACTTTTTTAGTCGCCAAATCTCAATCAACAACGACTAAAATATTAGCCTTTAAAAGTACTAATTTGGCGACTAATTTTTTTTTGTTGCTAAAAATAAGTTTTTGGCGATCAAATTTTTTGGTCGCCAAAAAATATGTGACCTTCCGCGACCAAATTTGTAGTTGGTCGGCAAAAGTATACCACTTTTTACGACCAACTCATTTTTTGGTCGCCAAAATATAACCTTCTGCGACCAATAATATTTGGTCGCCAAAAATAATGATCATTTGCGACTAATTAATATTTGATCGCCAAATGCCATTTTTTTGTGACCAAAATTTTTTTGGTCGACAAAAGTGGTCGGCAAATGTGTAAATTCTTGCTAACCAAACGCTACCTAAGTATTGCATTATATATAAATTCATAGGATGCAGGATTTTGAATCTACTATGGTAATGCTCACTGGAATTATTATTCAAACAATTATAAACATTTTATAACCCCACAAATATAACACTTATATTTAAAACATTCATTGTGAGCATTGGGAAACCAATCTTGCATGTACAAAAATTTCTTTTAAAATAAATGAACATACCTTGAATATAATATCTATCGAAATTCAATCTGAATAACAATAATTGCTATCAAACAATAAAATGTGAGTTTTGTAAATTAATATTCTCAATTATATATTATAATCTTCTGTCACGACCCAAACCCGCCTCTATGGGTTTAGTAAATCACACGATGGTCCGAGATTCTTGAAGGCACTGTTTAACAAGAAGACAATAAAATAGAAATCAGGGTATGGCGGAAGCCATTACAGTAAATAAATAATGTCCAATGAGCTGTGACAGTCTGTATGCAAAAAGACTTTCATACATATATATATATATATACGCAGTACAGAACAGTATGCACAACATTTACAATCATTCAGAACAAGGACCAAATCCCTATTAACAGTACAGTACAGTGCTATCAGTCTATACAGTTATACAAAATAGACACAGAGACAGACGGGGGAAATTAAAACCCCTAAGCCATAGCTTGGCAGGCTCGGAACCTCGCAGTGAGGCATAGTAGTTGGCTTGACAAAAAGGGAGTCTACCCCGACGCTTCTAGCTCCAGTCTGGTGCCTGTACACCTACATATATATATATGAGCAGTGAGCTAAAGCCCAGTGAATAACATAATGCGTAAAGAGGTTTAGAATGAATGTCCTTACAGTAATGAAAACAGTTCATTAATTCAGTATATCAGTCATTCAATCATATGTGGAACATCCATTAGCATAGCAGTACAGTAAATAGTAAGTCTTGAAAGACCGAACAGTTAATGAGGGCCATCATAACAGTAAACAGAAGTTCCAAGATAGGAACGGCGAGATCTCTATAACGATCAGAATAACGAAATGATGAGTTGCTATGGATGCCACAATACAGTTCAGAATAGAGGACAAACATTCAATCAATAAACAATATTAGTTCAGAAACAGTACAGTTTAAACAGTTACATTTGAACATATTTTTATACAATTGTTACTCACGAGTTACGAGCTCTGATGAAGCTAGAGCGTCTCGATCGCCAACTCTACGATTATGTAAGCGAACACACACTAAGCTACACAGTTGGGAAAGATAATAACTTAATCTCTAATTGCCTCGGTGTGTTCTACATCTATATCCTCATTAAGATGCCTTAAACTAGGCCTAAGAATGCCTAGGATGGAATGAGGATGCAAAGATGCACTTTAAAACAGTTTGCAGAATTTTGGCAGGGGTCATTTCGGCGTCACCTCCCACGCCGATGCCGCTGATCAAAAAAGTCTTGGATACTCGAAAATCACACTCGATGGGCGCTCGATAGCCGCTCAAGCGTAAGACACAAGGTCCCGCTCGAGCGTCTAATACTCCGCTCGAGCGGACATCAAAATAGTGCAAAGTACTGGGAGCACGAATTTCACGCTCGAGCGCCAGTCACCCTGCTCGAGCTCTCGAGCGTGAGTTCAAAATCTAGAATTCCCAAATTTGAACCTCAAGCTCAAAATCAAGTTTTAATGCATAAATTTCGATCCTCTTGGGCTAATTTTCTGGAAAACACTTCAAAACCCACAATATTACATGTTTCAAAGATCAATTTGATAAATCAAAGCCCAAGGGTGTTTCAATTAAATCCAATTTCAAACCAATTTTCATGAATATGATTCCAACATAACATGCATGAGTTTAATTCAATTCAAAGATTCAATATATGCTCAAAAGAGCCAAATCGTTTGAAAACAAGATGATTTCATGAACCTTAAACATAATCATGAGCATGCATATACCAAATTCTATGTAATCAACCTCAAAATGCAAGGATATAGCCATGCATGGAACAATTAAGAGCCATAACTTAGCTCAAGACTTTAACTATGCTCTAGACCATGCAAGAACCACTTAATTTCATGAACAAAAAGGTAGTTACTCTACCTTAGGTCTTGAATTAAAGGTCTAGGAGCTCAATTTGCAATACTCTCTTCAATTCTTTCAATTCCCAAGCAAAATGTAAGGAACTCAAGTTGTAATCACTCTATACTTGTAACAACCCTCACCACTGCTTACCGATTAATTACTGATTACTGTAAACTGAGACTAATTATGATGGGTAATTGAACTGATTGAAATCTTGAATCGATCGATCAAATCGAACCCAATTGATTGAATATGTTAGTTAAATTGCATTTTTATCTGTTGCCTGTTTGATTATCTGTTTGTGTTTTATGTTTAAACTGCAAATTGAAGGCCTTATCGACGGCTGAATCTGAAATTGATTGATGTTCTATGTTAATTAGAATTAATGTGAATTTATGATGTAATTATCTGAAAATTGATTAGGTATGATTAAATTAGATTAAAATGAGCCAAATTAAAGAGTTAGGCTTATTTACTTAAATGCCATTGTTAGTGGGCCATGTAGGCTAATTATACTAGAGCCTTTGTACACTTGATCAAAACTTTTCATCAACTCATTTTCCTTGTTCTTGCCGACCAAGAGAGTTAGAGGGAGAGAAATTGAGTTCCCTTTTGAAAATTTCTTGGAGACTTGAAGATTTGGAAGAGAGATTGCATAATTGAGCCTCTTTACCTTTAATTCAAGACATAAGGTAGAGCTTTTGCCTTCTTGTGTTTGATTTGAGCTTCTTCTAGCATGTTTTAGAGAATTGTTAAAGGTTGAAGCCTAGGCATGGCTTATAATGTTGAATTGTAGCTTAATTGTTGCATGCATGTTACCATTCTTGGGTTTTTAGGTTGTAAGTTCAATTCCTCACATGCATGTTCATAATATTGTTATAGTTCATGTTGTCATCATGTTTTTGCAAGATCTGAGCTCATTTGAGCAAGCATTGAAGCTTTAAAATGGTTTAAATTCATGCATGTTTGCATGTTCTTCATGTCCATGAAAATTGGTTTGAAATTTGGATTTAATTGAGCTACCCTTGGGCTTTGATTTTACAAATTGAGTTTTGAATCATGTTATTCTATGTATTTACAAGTGTTTTCCAGAAATTGGGCCCAAGAGGTCGAGTTTTGAGTTGCTAAAACTTGATTTGAGCTTGGAAATTCAAATCTGGAAATTCCAGATTTTGAACTCCTGCTCGAGTGGGGAAAGTGGCGCTCGAACGGGAAATTTGTACTCCCAGTACTTTGCACTGTTTTGAAATCCGCTCAAGCGGAATAATTGACGCTCGAGCGGGACCTTATGTCTTACGCTCGAGCGGGTGTCAAGCGCCCATCAAGCGTGATTTTTGAGCATCCAGTACTTTTGATTGTTTTGAAGTACGCTCGAGCGTGGGAAGTGACGCTCGAGCGGGAGCCGTTGTCTGCATGTCCGCTCGAGTGGAGTAATCTACGCTCGAGCGGGACCTCTGTTTTTTGAAAATTCTGAAACTGTTTTCTGAGTGCATCTTTGCATCCTCATTCCATCCTAGGCATTCTTAGGCCTAGTTTAATGCATCTTAATGAGGATATAGATGTAGAACACACCGAGACAAATTAGGGGTAAGGTTATTATCTCTCCCAACTGTGTAGCTTAGTGTGTGTTCGATCTATTAACTGTGTAGGGTTGGCATCTGGGGACGCGCTCTAGCTTTACTGTAGCCCAGAACTCTGTGAGTAACAATTGTGTAAAGATATGTTCAACTGTGAATATTTCTGACTGTTTAATTGAACTATTTTCAGAACTGATACTGTTAATTGAATAAATGTATGTCATATATTCTGAACTGTATTATGGCATCCTTAGCAACTCATCAAGCATCGCACATCATATCACAGAGAATTCTGTCGGTTCCCTTGTTGAAACCACTACTGTTTATTGATTGATGGCCATCATTGACTGTTCGGTCTTTCAAGACCTACTGTTTACTGTACTGCTATGCTAATGGATGTACCACATATGATTGAATGACTAATATACTGAATTAATTAACTGTTTTCATTACTGTAAAGATATTCATTATAAACCTCTTTACGCATTATGTTATTCACTGGGCTTTAGCTCACTGTTTATATATATGTAGGTGTTCAGGCACCAGACCGGGGGTAGGAGCGTGGGTTAGACTCCCCTTTTTGTCAAGCCAAGTACTGCGCCTCACTGCAAAGTTCCGAGCCTGCCAAGCTATGGCTTAGGGGTGTTTTAATCCCCTATCTGTTTTTGTATCTGTTTTGTTTACTGTATATATTGTATAGACTGTTACTACTATTTAATAGGGATTAGGCCCCTGAACTGAATGATTGCATATTTATGTACATACTGTTTTGTCACTGACTGTATATATATATGAGAAGTTTTTTTGCATACAGACTGTCACAGCTCATTGGATATTGTTTATTTACTATTTTGGCTTCCGCCATACCCTCAGACTGCTTTTACTATCTTATCATTAGCAGTGCCTTCAAGAATCTCTTGACATCGTTTACATTGATTAAACCCATAAGGACGGGTTTGGGTCGTGACAATACCTCCCACTCTCTCTCTCTAGTCGGTTGTGGGTTCAAAATGACTGAGGGAAAAAAAAAATGTTGAATCTAAGTCTCAAGTTGGTCTATGAAGTGGCCCACTTACAATGGCATCATGGTAATAAGTCCAATTCATGTATTACACACTACTTAATCTAATTTAATCATACCAAATCAAATTTCAGATAAATATGTCATAAAATCTTATAAATTCTAATGATCATAAAACACTAAGCAATTTCCGGTTCAGCCGCCGATAAGGCCTTCAATTTGCAGTTCAAACATAAAAACATAAACAGATAGAAATGAAATATGACAGATATACTTAATCAATTCAGTTTCAGATTCCAGTCAGTCAGTCCAGTACTTTAATCAGTTCAATTACTTATCATAATTAGTCTCAGTTTAGCAGTAATCAATAGTTTATCAATGATCAGTGACGAGGGGTGTTACATCTTCCCAATCAAATAGGCCCTAATATTGTATAAAATGCCTTATAACTCTTAACAATGGATAAAATGTTTTATTTTAATATTTGACATTCGTTTTTTATTATAATGTATCAAATGGGTTATAACTCTTAACAATGTATATTATATAAAATGTTTTTTTTAATGTTTGACATTTGTTTTTGTCTGTCAATTGCCTTTAGGATCACACGCATCTGTTGTCGCCAATGTATGAATTAATTTCCATTCATATAGAACCAATGTATTAATAAATTAGATTTTCTTCTATTTATTTTATGACATAATAGAAACTGCAACATATATTAAGAATTGTTTTGAAATTTGAATTTTTTAATAATTTTTTAATTTTTTAAAAAATATGTGTAAAAAGTTTTTTAAGAAAAAATTGACTTCCTCGCTTGAGATGTAATTGGTTAAAATAATCAATAAAAATAAAAATAAAAAATTAAATAGCTTATAAGACAAAATATTATATTTAAATTATAATTATTTTTTTTTTATCAAATCAATTAAAAAATTAAAAATTATCCTAAATATAAATTTTTTAATCAAGCTAAAATAACCAAATAACTAAAAAGTTATGCAAAAAAAAAAAATCATCCCAAACAAGGGGTGAGTTTTTTACAATTTAACTAAAATGCCAACTTCTCAAAATAGGTCTAAATGAGTAATGTTTGTATCTCCGAACTATCTAACAAAATCGATCAATGGGAAGTATTTCGGTGTGTAAGGTGCATATCATATACTTGTGTAAATTTTTATAAATATACATAAGTTATTTTACAAATAGCATAAATTCTCACAAATATATATAAGTTGTGATTCTTTAAATTTTTATTAGTTAACTTACTTATTTTGAAAACTTATGCGATTTATTGAAATAATTTGCGTATATTTGTGAGAATTTACGTAAGTACATATAATATACACTTACACACTTAAGAATTATCCTAAATAAATATATCACATTCTTAACTTTTCGTCACTCTTAAATTTTAGTTTGAAACGATACTATGCAATATTTCAAAAGTAATCATAATTAAAATTAAATAATATTATATGTATTAATTAATATATTAATGAATGATATGATATAATTTATGAGGTTTTTGAATATTTGTAATTTATATAATGTGTGAGATTATAGTTTTAAAATAATAATATAATAACTATGTTGATACTTTAATACTAATTAATACATGTAATACCACTTATTAAAATTTTAAAAAATTAATACAAGAGGGAAGCTTGGGTGGCCTTTCCTATGCACTAAAAACAACTTCCACTTTTCAAGTTTTCAGTGAATCAAAATGGAAGTTCAAGAAGAGAAAGAGCATCCACTCCAAATCCCTCTTCTCTCCCCAGACAAGATGGGAAACTTCCTACTTTCTCATAGGTATACACTAGATTTTTTTTCTTAATTTCAATCCCATTTGATTTTGTTGTATATGTTTGCAATTGTAAAAGTTTGATTACGGTGTTATACTTAAACCCACATGGTCAATTTAAACCACCCAAGTTTGGTTAATACAATACAAAAGTCTCTCTATTCATCGTCAATTGGTTTTAAGTTGAATGCTTTAGCGAGGTTTTGGGTGGCGTCTTACATTGTACAAACAATCCATCTCTCAATCTGACCTCTCAATACGGTCAATTGAATTTTAGTTGAATGCTTTAACGTAGTATCATAGCGAGGTTTTGGGTGGCGTCTTACATTATACAAACGGTCCATCTCTCAATTAGACCTCTCAATATGATTAATTGATACTTTAACAAATATAAAGTATATTGTGTTTTTTTTTTCTTCCTTTAATTGTTTTCTCCTTCTGGTTCTTTATGGGTTTGTTATGTTATGGCATAGCATGAATTTAACTATGCTCAACTGATGTTTGTGGAAAATCCCATATGGGAAATTCACTCATTCATTTGTTTTTAATATTCAGTACTTCATTCTCCTTTAGTCCACTCCACTTCTTTGTGTTCAGGTTTGTGATTTTTCTTTTAATTAGTGACTTTATTTATATTTATAATTATTTTAAACTTAGTGAAAATATATATATTTACTTTGCTGGATGTTAGTTTGAAGAAATCTTTTTTCTTTATGGGTTGATTAGAATCAATCTATGGCTTGATTTTTATTTTTATTATTTTAATGTTTTACTTCTTTGACATGAATGTGCTGACATATTATATTTTAAATTTAAATGTGTACTTTCTTGTATTTTATATTTATATTCATATTTGGGTTTAAATAGAGGGACACATAACATAACCAACCCCATAGACAATATGATTTAGATTATTTTATATGATTGATTCGGTGATTGGAGTTTTAGGATGAGATATCATTGTCTTGTAAACCACTTTGACTTCTTAGGCTAATAAAATCTTGTAGTGTTTTTCTTTTAATATTGGCTGATATATGACTATATCGTGCTGATTCCGTTACATCTCCTAATACCATTATTTAAAACCATGTTCCTGGGAAGGTCATATCTTTGTTTTAGGCATTCGCCACAAATTTAAAGAGTAAATTTATTTTTCCTCTTCATTTTGTGACTTTGTTTTCATTTATTTGGTAGTTGTCATTTTCTTTTGAATTTTTCTATTCATTTTCCCATATAGACTCATGAAAGCTATGACTTGGTAGCTTATAACTAACACAACACAATCCATCTACAGTTCGTATGTTGATCTTGACATCTCAGTTCTTTTTAACCGTGATTGAATTTTAATCATCGATTGAAATTCTTAACTCTTTTGTCAATTTTGTCATGTCATTTTTGTTTTAGTGGTGGTTCTTTTGTTCAATCTTTTGTTTGTCATGTGTTTTTTAATTCTGAAGAAGCAATTATAATTTAATTAGTGCAAGGTAATTATGTAATCCTCTTTTCAACTTTACAACGACCACATTGTCTATTTACTGTTTTAGGTAACTTCAATGCTTAATGTAGTTTTCTTATCTTCATTTTTTCGCTCCAAAATTTTGAGAGTCGTCTTGGTACCATTGACTACACAGAGATCTTTCAACAACATTCTTCAACCACATGCTATCTTGTATTACTCACATGGGACCAGCATAGGAGGTCTTCTCATTGCCGTAGCCACTTGGGTTTCTGATACTACACAAGGGTACATTTTAACATTAGTATGTTACCAATTTCTATATTTTCTATAGATTTTAAAGGAAAATATATATGTTTGTGTCCATGCGCAAGAGTGTGCCTATTTGAGTGAAAAAGCATGAGTGTCTTGTCTTTATTTCTTATTGTTCTATTACTAATTTTTCTTTCTTTTCAAATGAAGATATCCATTTACACCTAGTATATGGACAAAGAAGCAAGTTGAAACTTGGAAACCTATTGTAAATGCTGTTCATGCAAAGGGCGATATCTTCTTTTGTCAGATGTTGGTGACAATTACAAATAAAACACCAGAAAATACAAAAATAAAGTTACAATAATTATTGAAAGGGTTGAGGCGCGGGGATTCGCTCTCTTTAAGGAGATTCAAGCCCTCTACAGTTAGGCAAAGTCTCACACCGGTGCAGCAGAAAAAACCTTTACTTGTTCCCCCCAAGATACAACAGCCCGACTAAGTCGTATGGTTAACCAATACTGCACAATTGGTTGAACCCAAAACTTTATCACATACACCCTTTTTATTTGCATGATAATCTCACACTAGACATAACAAAGAAACAAAATTTCTAAGGAACAAAAACTTCTTCTCTCGTGTCTATTTAAGATATGACATATGTTCAAAATATATAGAAAAGAAAACTCAATAAGCAAGGTTCTTGGTGGATAAGATAACAAGAGACTTGACCAAGACCTTGGAATGGATAGGAATGAGAAGACTTGAAGAAGAATTAGATGGATAAGTCTAACAAAGACTTGGAGAAGACTAAGGCTAGCAAAGACTTGGAGAAGACTAAGGCTAGCAAAGACTTGGATGGATAAGGCTAGCAAAGACTAGGCAATGACTTATCTTGGAGCTTGGAAGATCATTATAATATTAAAATACCTGCTAACATTCCCCCACCTATTTTAATATTATAGGTAACAAAAATTGAGATTATTAGGCAAATAAGGATATTATGCATCATGGTAGGTGTGCTCTGCATTGAACCTCCATTAGTGAAACAATAATATCTACTCTAGAGCTAATAGTATGCTCAGCATTGAACTATGACTACTTAAGGGAAATAAATAATTATTGCACACGCATAATATTCCAGGTGTTCACAAAAGCTTTAAAAGCTAGCACATTACGGCCTTGTGCGATCCCAAGATTCATGAGTGTGTTTGAGAATTAGCCCAAATCTCATAGGTAACGGCCCCACTACCACACTCACATAGGTGAATTCTGTCAAGGGTGCTCCTGTAACTATGACACCCCACTCAATAAGAGCTACAGAAATTCATTAAAAGTTTTTTTAATAACTCAACCTCTATAACGTTACAAGATAACTGCACTTACATCATAGGGATGGGTAAAAAGTAATTTAGTGCATTTCTCACGGCTATCATATGATCGTTTTTCTCATTGAACCCAGTTACAGGATCTCTGGTCCCTAGGTTGAGTATCCTCATACATGGCTTCTGCTATATTCAATGGGCTTCAACCCCATCCCCCTCGATGTATTCCGGACTCTATCTCTTGCTAAGGCCTTAGTTAATGGATCTGCAAGATTATCACCAGATTTAATATAATCCACATTTATGATGCCATTATTCATATAAGATCTCACAATACTGTGTTTTCTTCTGATAGGTCTGGATTTACCGTTATAATAACGGTTATTAACTCGACCAATTGCTGCGGTGCTATCACAATGAATTAATATAGGTGGAATCGGTTTTTCCCGACAAGAGATTTCATTTAACAAATCTCTCAACCAATTTGCTTCTTCACTAGCTGTAGCTAAAGCAATGAGCTCAGCTTTCATTGTTGAATTAGCAATAATGGTTTGTTTTTTCGATTTCCAGCTTATAGCACCACCTCCTAATGTAAATAAGTAACCAGTGGTTGATAATGAATCACCTGACAAGGTATTCCAATCGGCATCACTGTAACTTTCAAGTACTGCAGGATACTTATTATAAAACAAGCCATATTTTATGGTACCAGATAAATATTTCATAATACGCTCAATGGCTAGCCAGTGATCACTGCCAGGCTTGCTCGTAAACCTGCTAAGTACTCCAACTGCATATGTAATGTCAGGTCTAGTACAGTCAGTCTCATAACGCAAGCTACCAATCATACTAGCATATTCATTTTGATTAATTACATCCTTATCATTTTCAATAGGAAATAAACGCACATGAGGATAAAAAAGGAGTAAGAACATGCTTGCAGTTATAAAAATTATATTTTCTCAAAATTTTCTCAACATAATGCGACTGTTCAAGAAATATACCATTACAGCTTTTGGTAATTTTCATTCCCAGAATATAATTAGCCTCACCAAGATTTTTCATATCAAAATGGCTACTAAGCATATTTTAAGTTTTCACGATGATATGCAAATTAGAGCCACATATAAGTAAATCATCCACATAAAGGCTAATAATGACATGTGAATTCTCTTCAGATTTATAGTAAATGCATTTATCACATTCATTCGTTTTATAGCCATTCTCAATCATGTAGGAATCAAATTTCTCATGGTACTGTTTAGGGGCCTGTTTTAAGCCATATAGGGATTTAACTAGCTTGCACACTTTGCTTTCTTGACCGGGTTCCACAAAACCCTCAGGTTGATCCATATAGATTTCTTCACCCAGGTCTCTTGAAGAAGGTCATCGAAGAAAAGGAATCTAAACCGAGGCCAGGGTTCAAATTTGAAAATAAAGTACTGAAATTACAAGAAAGACTATGTGTACCGAATGATACTGAACTGAAAAGGAGAGTTCTACAAGAGGGCCACAACTCAAAATTTTCTATTTATCCGGGGAATACGAAAATGTACCAAGATTTGAAACAGAACTTTTGGTGGCCGGGAATGAAGAAAGAAATTGCCGACTTTGTGTCAAAATGTCTTCATTGCCAACAAGTCAAAGCAGAACATCAGTGACCCGCAGGCTTACTGCAACCCTTACCCATACCGAAGTGGAAATTGGAGCATATCACGATGGATTTTATCGTTGGATTGCCTCGCTCCAGAAAAGGTATGGATTCAATTTGGGTTATTGTTGATAGACTGACCAAATCTGCTCACTTCTTACCTGTCAAGACAATTTATAATGCAGACAAGTTGGCTGTAATTTATATTGATGAAATTGTTAGACTGCATGGGGTGCCTGTATCCATTGTTTCTGACAGGGATTCGAAGTTTACATCGAGGTTTTGGCAAAGCCTACAGACTGCATTGGGTACTGAATTGAGACTGAGTAGTGCTTATCATCCTCAGACAGATGGATAGTCAGAAAGGACCATTCAGACTCTGGAGGATTTACTGAGAATGTGTGTCCTTGATTTTCAGGGAATTGGGAAAGCCATTTGCCGTCGGCTGAATTCGCCTACAACAATAGCTATCATTCAAGCATTGGTATGGCGCCTTTCGAGGCATTGTATGGTAGAAAATGTCGATCTCCAATTTGCTGGGCAGAAGTTGGAGATGGGCCTTTGCTTGGGCCCGAGATTGTGTATGAAACAACGGAGAAAGTGAAACTGATATAGCAGAGACTGAAAACTGCACAGAGCCGACAGAAAAGTTATGCAGATATTAGAAGGCGAGACCGAGAATATGAAGTTGGTGATCATGTGTTTGTGAAAGTGACACCGATGAAAGGCCAGACTCGTTTTGGAGTCAAAGTGTAACAACCCCATCATGTATAAGGATTAGTACTTGATTAATTAAGAGGATTTGAGATTTAATTGCCGAGTATTATAATTTATTTGGGATTTATGAGAATTGTGGAATCTGATTCGTATGTGATTTTATCAAAGGTTTATTGTGGAATTAGAAATTAAGGGTCCAAATGGCTTAAGGGAGTAAAATTGAGAAGCTAATCAATTTAATTTTAATTACGGACCCATTTGGGAGTTTAATTAAATATTCGATTCAGTTTAGTGCAATTGAGATTCAATTAATTAAATCCAAATTGGAGAAAATTAAGTTAATTAAATCATGAAAGATTGAGGATTATGAATATTGCGAATTAAATTTAGTTATGGGGTGACCAATTTGAATATATAATTTAATTGATTAAACTTGGGGTCCGATCGAAATTGAAGGCCTAAATAATTTAAGAAACCAAAATTGAGGTTGGAAATAAGTTCGATTTATTATTTGAAGCCTTTTGGGAGTCTGATTAAAAATCTGATTCGGATTAATAAAATTAAATATAATTAATTAGGCCCTAATGGAAGTCAATGAGACTAATTAGATTATGTGGGATTTGTGATTGGGCTAATTAAGATTAATTAAAATTAAATGATTTCCAATTAAATTAAATATGAATGATATATAATAAAGTTATGTTACAAAAAATGTTGGCGTATTGGAGGTCCTAAGCAAGATTTATTAGTTAATGAAAGGATTAACCCATCACCCCATGAGTTCAGATAACAATGACAAGTGTCCCATTAAATGAAATAAAATAAAAATAAAAGAATAGATGGATGAATGAAGTTGGGGAGGGTTCTGGAGCCATTCTTTAGCTAAAGTAATAATAATAATAATAATAATAATAATAATAATAAAAGGAATGGAATAAAAAAAAGAGAGTGCAAGTGTGCTAACCCTCTTGACTTCAAAGGTTCAGCTAAGGAAAACGTGGGAAAAGAAAGGTAGAGAGAGAGAGAGCACCGAGAAGGAGAGAAAAACAGAGAAAGAGAATGCCGAGAGGGAGAGATGGCTCAATTCCTTTGAAGAAGAGAATCACTTTTGCTGGAAACTGTATAGGGACTCAAGAAATCCAGCCATTGAATAGTTAAGGTAAGAAATTGAAGTTTAGACTTTATAAATAATTTGGCTAAAAGTTGAAATTAAGAAGTAATTTGAAGATTAATTATATAAATTGATAGGAAAATGGGTTTTGAATGTTAAATCAAGTTAGGTTGAAAAACATGAGTTGTGATCCTTTTAATTTGTTAAATTTGAGTTCAATTTTATATAATTGGGATGAAATTAGAAAATAAAGATTATTATGGAAGCTAATTTGGATTTGGGATGTAAACATGAAATGGGTTGCATGCATGTGGTTGATTTTGGAATAAATTTAGGAACTTATTTTCTATGGATTTGATGTGGTGATTTTTCATGAAAATGTTACATGCATGAGCAAATTAATGCTCTAATTACAATATATTGCATGAATTATGAAAATCTAGATTTATTCAAGCTCATATTTGAAGAAAAAAAAAAGGGGGGGAAAATGTTTGATAAGAATCAAGTTTATGAAAATTTAGAATAATAGATAAAGTTTTGGGTTCATAATTAGATTTTTAACCCATGCATGTAAAGTAAGTTAAGAAATTAATCCATAATTTAAAGAAAATAAGTTTGTGATTGAGTTTTGGTGTAAATTAAGAGTTTAATTATGGTTGGAGCTTAATAAGGTAGAATTTGTGGGGTTTTGATAAATGTTTTGTACATGCAAATATTTTTTTAAAAGAGTTTGTAACTTTAATCTCATGACTTAAGAGGAATTAGTAAAATAATGAAGAATTGGAGCTAAGGTCAACTTATGAAGGTTAATTAGAAATTAATTATTTTGGATTTGGTTTTCGAAGCTATAATTAAATCAAGCTCCATAAATTATATGTAATTTTATTGTGCATTTGATTTTGGAAAAAGGATTTTAAAATCATGAGTTCATGAGTTTTGATTTTATTATGAAAACTAGGAATTTGTTTAATCCATGCATGAGATTTAATTTAAAAGGTTTGTTCCATTTAAGTGTATATTTGAGAAATTGAGTTGAGTTGAATTTCTAAGAAATTGATTTTGTGTAATTTATAATTAAGTTGATTTTGTTATTAATGATAGAATTGGGCCTATTGGTATTGCATACATCATGGATTTTGGAGGATTTAGATTAATTCAATCTCATATTTTGAAGAGAGAAATGAAATGTTTTATAAACATCAAGTTTATAGAAAATTAGAATTAATCCTAATGTTAGATAAAGTATTGATTTTATAATTAAATTTTAATCCATACTTGTAATTTGAGATTAAACATATTTTTGGGCATCTATGGTTATGAATTAAATTGAGGTTATAAATTAAGCTAAGTCCAAGATTATGGAAACTAGTTGATAAATTTATAAGAGTATAAAACTAGTAATTTTGATGCCAATTTCATGCATGTGAATAATGTCCTAAGGAATTTATGACTTAATAAAGAATAATAAGCTACTAATCAACATAAATTAGTTAGTTAAAGAATGAATCATTGATCTAGTGGTAATTGTTTAATAAGCCAAGTAAAGGATCAATCTATTTGGAAAGAAAGGACTTAGTAATGAAGGAATATGTGAAATAAGAACCCGGTTTATTTAAATGAGAAAGAATAAGCGTAGTAGAACCTCAGACTATTTAGACGGAAAAAGATAAGAAAAGTCAAGTTTGACCAATGAAGTAATATTGTATCTCAATGTGTATGTATTATGTGCTTGTATAGGTCACGCGCCATTGTCTGCCTGATTTATCTGATATGCCCAGTCTATCTGATTTGCTTCTGCAGCCATCTGTGAGTAATAACTTAGTAAAGTTATGTTTAAGTTAAATTATTTTCAGTATATGAAATATGATCTGTTAAATGGAATATTATGTTTTTACTATGAATGATTGTCCAACAATAACAGGCGTTTATGACATTATGCTATGATTTCAGTATGTTACAAGTTCCCGGTCCGGAGGTTCCTCATGGAACTGACAAGCTATATGTACCCGGCTGGAGGTTCCTTATGGAACTGATAAGTTTACAAGTTCCCAGTCCGGAGGTTTCTTTAAGAAACTGACAAGTTATATGTACCCGGCTGGAGGTTCCTTATGGAACTGACAAGTTATGCTATACCCAGTCCGGAGGTTTCTTTAAGAAACTGACAAGTTATATGTACCCGGCTGGAGGTTCCTTATGGAACTGACAAGTTATGCTATACCCAGTCCGGAGGTTTCTTTATGGAACTGATAAGTTATATGTGCTTACCGAGGTTCCAAATTGAATCGACAAGTTATGCTATACCCAGTCCGGAGGTTTCTTTATGAAACTGACAAGTTATATGTGCCCGGCCGGAGGTTCCTTTATGGAACTGACAAGTTTACCATTTAATGCTTTACACTGAGGTGTAGCGCTAACGGTTGAACTGTATATGTTCTGACATGACTTATGTAATCGGTATATAGTTGAGCAATTATGAACATGCTATGTGTTGCATCATGATTCTAAATTTGTATGGACTTATTCATTAAAACCCTTTACTCTGTTATTATTCACTGGGCTTTAGCTTACTGTATTATTTATGTATGTAGGTGATCAGGCGCATGACCAGGCTAGAGACTTCTGTCTAGGATCCGTTCGTCAGCCAACCTATGTGCCTCCCGTGGAGGTTCCGGATATGTTAAGTGTTGTCGTTATATGATTTAAAGTTTAAGCTATGTTTTTGGTCCAGCAAGTCTTGTGTATTTTGAAAAATGGACTAAGTCACTTTCTGCCTATTTTGTATATATATATATTGTGACGTGAGGACGATGTGTATATACGTATGTAAAAAGTTTAAAATTTTTCTGTCTCATATAAGTCTGCACAGCTCAATGGACATTGTATATTATTATTTGCTTCCGCTAGCCCCTAATATTTTGTTAATCTGTTCAGAGGCCGTAGGTAATCCTCGGATTACTGGCCGGTTATGGTGCCAAACCTATAGGGGCGGGTTTGGGTCGTGACACAAAGGCAAGTTAGCGCCGAGATATGTCGGGCCGTGTGAGATTATTAAGAAAATCAATCCGGTGGCGTATCAAGTTGCGCTTCCTCCTAAAATGGAGCATATGCATAACGTCTTTCACATTTCGATGTTGAAAGATTATCTTCGGGATCCATTCCATGTGATTGAGCCTACTCGGGTAGTGTTGAGTGACGACTACACTTACGAGGAACGGCCTATACAGATTATAAACAGACGGATCAAGAAACTGAAAAACAAAAAGATCCCATTAGTGAAAGTTGACTAGCAAAACCATGGTGGCGTGTATGCTACTTGGAAAAGGGAAGATGACATGGCTAAGAGATATCCTGAATTATTTCCACTGAATCTTGTTTTCTTCCAAAATGAAGGTAACTCGAGTTTAGAGGACTAAACTCTTTTTAAGAAAGGGAGACTGTAACAACCCTCATGCTATTTACCGATAAATTACTGAATTAACTACTGATTACTGCTAAACGGATGCCGATTCTAAGTGATAATAGAATTATTGGAATACTGAACTGACTGACTGAGAGTTGAACCTGATTGACTGACTGTATCTGTTTAATTCCATTTTCTATCTGTTGGATGTTTGATTATCTGTTTGTGTTTTTATGTTTACACTGTTAATGGAAGGCCTTATCGGCGGCCGAACCGGAAACCGATTGGTATTTCATGATCGTCATAATTTATGTGATTTTATAGTATATTTATCTGAAAACTGATTTGGTATGGTTAAATTAGATTAATTATTGATGAATTGCAAAGTTAAACTTAATTACTAGAATGCCACCTAGTGGCCCACTATCTACAAAACACATTGAGCCTATTTACACTCAACAAAAACATTTCATCAGCCTCATTTCATTGCTATAGCCGACCATAGAGAAGAGAATTAGAGGGAGCATGAGAGACTTGACTTGGTCTTGTGGATTTTGCTTGGAACTCGGTAGAATTGAAGGGGTTTTTGCACAATTGAGTTTCTATAGCTTGTATTCAAGACCTAGGTAAGGAAATTTAACCTCTTATTGTTGAGTCTATGTTGATTCTTGCATGTTCCATGTCAAATTGTAGAGCTAAGTCATGTTTTAATTCATACATGTTGGATCATGTTAGAATTCATGCATGCATGGTTGTATTGTTGAATTTTGAGTTGATTTCATGGAAAATTGTCACATGCATGTTCATAATTTTGCAATGGTCCATGTTTTCAACTTGTTTTTGGAACAATTGGCTCACTAGAGCATCAAATTGAAGTTGTGAAATGATTTGAATTCATGCATGTTTGCATGTTCTTCATGTTCATGAAAATGGGTTTGAATTTGGACTTAATTGACTCACCCTTGGGCTTTAAATTCACAAATTGAGCTTTGAAACTTGTTGTGTATTGAGTTTAGTTGTGTTTTCCAGATTTTGGGCCCAAGAGGTCGAGTTTTGAGCTTAGGAATGCTTGGTTTGAGCTTGGGAGACAAATCTGGAAATTCCAGAATTTGGTTTCTACGCTTGAGCGAAGGATTCTGCGCTCGAGCGACCACCGTTTACTCTGAGCTACGCTCTTGCGACGGAATGGCGGCTCGAGCGTAAATTGCAAGCTCTCAAAATCTTGGTGCGCGCAGGCGTACGCTCGAGCAAAGGGACCTACGCTCGAGCGAAGAGCTGTGTCTCACGCTCAAGCGAGCATCGAGCGTAAATTTTGAGCATCCAAAGATTTTTATCAGAACATACCGCTCGAGCGACGGAATTCACGCTCGAGCGGAGCTCCTTTGTCTGCATGTCCGCCGAAGCGAAGGAATCTCGCCGAGCGAGACCCTGCCAAAGAAATTTAGTAAAGAGTCCAAAAGTGCATCTTTGCATCCTCTTTCCATCCTAGGCATTCCTAGGGCATATTTAAGGCATCTTAAAGAGGATATGGATATAGAACACACCAAGGCAAATTTAGGGATTAAGTTATTATCTTTCCCCAACTGTGAAACTTAGTGTGTGTTCAACTGCTAATCGTATAGGGTTGGCTTTACGAGGAGACGCCTAGTTCATCGTAGCCCGTAACTCGTGAGTAACAATTGTGTAAAGATATGTTCAAAATGATTATCTTCAATCTCGAATCGAATCCTGTTTATTGAACCGATATTCTTATCAATGAATGTATGTCCTATATTCTAACTCTTGTGGCATCCTTAGCACCTCATCGCATCGTTATCGTTATTCAGAGATCTCTGCTTGGTTCCTCGTGGGACCACTATCATTTCTTGATTGATGGCCATCATTATTATTCGGTCTTTTAAGACCTATTGTTTACTGTTATGCTAATGGATGTACCACATATGACATTTCTTGTCTTAGAACAACCGACATCTTGATTGAAATGAACCGCTTTTCATTCAGAAGGACATTCATTCTAAACCCCTTTACGCATTATATTATTCACTGCGCTTAAGCTCACTACTCATATATATATGTAGGAGTACAGGCACCGGATCAAAGCTAGAGGCGTCGGGGTAAACTCCAGTTTTGTCAAGCCAACCAATGTGCCTCACTGCGAGGTTCCGAACCTGCCAAGCTATGGCTTAGGGGTGTTTTTATTTCCCGTCTGCTCTGCAGACTTTTTGTAACATCAGATAGACTAAACGTTTTGCCTGCATCTTGTTTATCGGGATTAAGTCCCTGCTCGATTGGGTTGTATATGATATACATACTGTTTTGTATTGTTCTGTATAAATGTATGAAAAATCTTTTGGCATACAGACTGTCACACATGACTCATTGGACATTGTTTATTTCTTGTATCAGCTTCCGCCAAGCCTCAGACTATTGTATTATTGTATTCATGTTAGCGCCTTCGGTAACCTAGGGTTACTGGCCGGTTACGATGCTAAACCCATAGGGGCGGGTTTGGGTCGTGACAGAGTGGTATTAGAGCGATACTTAACCATGAGTTATACCACACATACGTGTCCAAATGAGCTATAGGGTGTCCTAGAAAAGCAATTAGGGCATTACATAAGCATAAAAAGTGTGTGGTTATGAGCTATAGGGTGTCCACAAGTCTAACAAATGAGCTATAGGGTGTCCACAAGTCTAACAAAAGGTAGACAACCTCAAACCCTCAAATATCTTAAATTTGGCTTATGCCCTTTCCACAATTCAAAACGTGTAACTTTTGTTTTTTTATGTGGCACTCTATTCATAACATAACATGCAGTTAAAATTGCTTCTCCCCACAAATTTGAAGGAGCACCTGCTTCAATTAGCATAGCATTTGTTAAATCAATTAAAGTTCTATTTTTCCTTTCTGCTACACCATTCGATGCAGGTGAATATGGTGGAGTAGTTTCATGGATTATTCCCAAAGACTGAGCAAACGAGTTGAATTCAAAAGATTCATACTCCCGGCCTCTATCACTTCTATATCTTTTAATCTTTTTACTGAATTGATTTTCAACTTCAAGAAGGAATTCTTTAAATTTTTCAAAATCATCACTTTTATTTTTCAACAAGTATACATAAGTGTATTTTGAAAAATCATCAATAAAAGTGATAAAATATCTATTTCCACCATGTGTTAAAATTCCTTCAAATTCACATAAATTAGTGTGAATTAATTCTAACAATTCAGTATTTCTCACCACACTTTTATGAGGCCTTTTAGTTATTTTTGCTTGACTACAAACTTCACATTTCTCAAACTTATTTGTTAGTCTATGAATTAATCCTAAACTACTCATGACTCCCACATATCGGCTATTAATATGACATAGATGAGCATGCCAAAAATTCATAGAAGACAGCATGCAAACAGAAACATGTGCTTTCTTATTCTCAACATTTAATTTAAACATTCCATCACAGGCATACCTTTTCCCCACAAATATGCCTTTTTAAGTGATTACATATTGGTCAGATTCAATAGTCTGCTTGAAACCAGCTTTGTTGAGCAAATAACTCGACATCAAATTTTTTCTCATGGACGGTGTGTACAACACATCTTTTAAAACAAGCACACGTCCAGAGGTAAAATTCAGCTCAACATCCCCACACCCAAGCACCTTGGTTAAACTGGAGTCACCAAGCATAACAGTCATCTCCTCATTAAAAGGAGTGAAATCTTTGAATCAATCTTTATCATAGCAGACATGCCTATTGGCACCAGAGTCTGCCCACCACCCTTCCACAGATTGAACCATAAAAATATCTGTGATCATAGCCACAAATGGTTCCTCGGTAATATTAGCCTGTGGTCGAGACTGTTGTTTCCGAAATTTGCAAGTTCGAGCAATATGCCCACTTTTGCCACACACAAAACATGTCACGTTTTTCAAATCTTGTGAAGGGGGTTCTTGGTTCCATTTCTTTTGCATCGGGTAATTTTTATTTTGTGGCCTTTCAGTATTTTTCCAAATTTTCTTAACTGGCTTCAAGTGACTATTTTTATGAAATCGACCTTTAGGTAAAGTATTTCCAGAAGTTAAATTTACCTTAGCAGTGGAATGCTCTTATGTCATAAGCGCATGTTGTCCTCGTGCTTCCTCCTCCACCCGAATCCGTGTGATTAGAGTCTCCAAGGATGTCTCTTTTTGCTTGTGACGCATCGACTTCTGGAACTCCCTCCAAGATGATGGAAGTTTGTCAACAATACCTGCTACAACAAGATTGTCTCCAATTTTGATGCCTTCAGATCTAACTTCAGCTACTAACATCTGAAAATCTTGAACTTGCTCCACCACTGATTTTCCATCTATCATTTGATAGCAGAAAAAACGGCTTGCAGCATATTTTTTAGCGCCTGCCTCTTCAGTGTTATATTTGTTCTGCAAGGCTTTCCAAATTTTCTTGGCAGTGGTGTAAGTAGTATCATAATAATCATAAAATTGATCTGAAAGACAATTCAAAAGATAGTATCGACATTTATACTCATCTGTGTTGTATTTCTCGATTTTTTCAAGATGAGCAGCATACTCCTCGTCGGTCATCTCTTCAGTGGGGACTTTGTTCGAATTTTTCTCAGTCAGGATATAAGCCATCTTGAGGAGACTGAGGTAGAAAAACACCTTGCCTTTCCATCTCTTGAAATGGGCTCCCTTAAACCGGAAGGGCTTGTTGAGATCGCTGGTATTCTCATTGGGTTTCTCCAGTATTGGCTCCATGGCTTTTTGCTATTTGAATCTCCTTAAAATTGTTGGTGATAATTACAAATAAAACACCAGAAAATACAAAAAATAAAGTTACAATAATTATTGAAAGGGTTAAGGCGCGGGAGATTTGCTCTCTTTATGGAGATTCAAGCCCTCTGCGGTTAGGCAAAGCCTCACACCGGTGCAGCAAAAAAAACCTTGACTTGTCCCCCCCAAGATACAACAGCCCGACTAAGTCGTATGGTTAACCAATACTGCACAATTGGTTGAACCCAAAACTTTATCACACACACCTTTTTTATTTGTCTGATAATCTCACACTAGACATAACAAAGGAACAAAACTTCTAAGGAACAAAAACTTCTTCTCTCGTGTCTATTTAAGATATGACATATGTTCAAAATATATAGAAAATAAAACTTAATAAGCAGGGTTCTTGGTGGATAAGAAAACAAGAGACTTGACCAAGACCTTAGAATGGATAGGAATGAGAAGACTTGAAGAAGACTTAGATGGATAAGTCTAGCAAAGACTTGGAGAAGACTTTGATAGATAAGGCTAGCAAAGACTTGGATGGATAAGGCTAGCAAAGACTAAGCAATGACTTATCTTGGAGCTCGGAAGATCATTAAAATATTAAAATACCTACTAACATCAGATTTGGCATGTGGGGAGAGTTTCAAATCATGGTATAATTTGTACATTTTACTGATAAAAGAATTAAAAACAATTTTGGTTCTCTCTTGACTTACTCATGCAATTGCTATGTACAGATTATCAGCCAAATGGGCAGGCTCCAATCTCCTGTACAGACAAGTCGTTTAGTCCTCAAATTCAAGCTAATGGCATTGATGGTTCATAATTTTCACCTCCACGGAAACTAAGGGCTGATGAAATTCCTCTAGTTTTTTTTTAATGATTTTAGACTCGCTGCAAAGAATGCAATTGAAGCTGGTAAGTTTGTGGCTATATTCTAATTTTAATGTAAAGTCAAGTTGGTATTATTATTAAACATGTCAAACTTGTAAGATGATAAAAAGAGATTGCAAATTTGCAAATTTCTTTGGTTCATAGCTTCTTACTACAAGAAATAACAGCTTTGCCGATCAAAATATTAGTCGCCAAAAGTCAGATTTTTAGTTGCTGATACCATTTAGCGACTAAATTTTTTTGTTGCTAAGTTAGTTGCCTAAACCCTGTTGGCAAATGTTTTAGCAACTAAACGCGTGTTTGGTCGCTGAAAGTGCATTATTTGGCTTCTATTTTTTTTAGTCGGCAATGTTACCTTTTAGCTACTAAATTTTATTTGGTCGGCAAAATTAAATATTTTGGCTACTAAATTATTTGTTGCCAATAGTCAATTTTATTTTTTAAAATTATACATTTACCGACCATTACTCAAGGAATCAGCGACCAAACCTTTTAGTCGCCAAAAGGTCATTCGTGAAAAAAAAAATATTTGCACTCACTAACTTCTCATTTGCTCTTGTGGAGATTCGAACCATCAACCTCTCACACTATAAATATTATACAAAAGACTCTTTCC
Source organism: Camellia lanceoleosa (assembly GCA_025200525.1). NCBI lineage: Eukaryota > Viridiplantae > Streptophyta > Magnoliopsida > Ericales > Theaceae > Camellia > Camellia lanceoleosa. The sequence goes on from CM045766.1 coordinate 124,892,986, forward strand.
ACTACGCCTCTATAACACCATATGATTATGTATGCAACATATATTATTTATATAGTACATAGACCTGTATTAATATAAAAGTATATATATAAATATAATTATTTTTTATTGAACATAATTTATGTAAAAAATAAATTATTTACTAGAAAAAAAAAAGAAGATCACTTTTGGCGACTAAACTTCTTTTTAGTCACAAATTCTATACTTTTGGCTACTAATTTTTTTAGTCGCTAAAAAATTTAATTCCCGCACTAAAATTATCACTTTTGGCGACTAAACTTCTTTTTAGTCGCCAGAAAGCCTTACTTTTGGCTACTAAAATTTTATTTGTCGGTAAAAGCATCACATTTGGCTACTAAACATTTTTTTAGTCGCCCAATACCTCACTTTTGGCTACTAAATTATTTTTAGTAGCCAAAAGCCTTACTTTTGGCTACTAAAATTTTTTTAGTCGGTAAAAACATCATTTTTGGCTACTAAATATCTTTTTAGTTGTCCAATGCCTCACTTTTGGCTACTAAATTATTTTTAGTAGCCAAAAGCCTTACTTTTGGCTACTAAAATATTTTTAGTCGGTAAAAGCCTTATATCGGCGACCAAATAGATTGTCAGTCACTAAAACCTATACTTTTGGCTACTAAATTTTTTTGGTCGCCAAAAGCCTTACTTTTGGTTACTAAAATATTTTTAGTCTCCAAAACCTACACTTTCAGCGACCAAATGTGCTTTTTTAGTTGTCAAAGATGCTTTTTCTTGTAGTGTCTCTAGTGTAATGACATTAAAAAATTGAGTGAACCTTGCTTTTGACATTAAGCTCTAACTTGTATTTTGCTTTAATTACTTTTTAGTTTTGATTGTCTAATTGTTATATGCTCTAGAGAAATTTAGAATTTAATGACTAACAATTCATATATATATATTGGCATTTGATTTTGTGAACAACCTTTAGGTCACCTGTAGTTTTAAGAATAGGACTTCTTGACACTAGATTCCTCAAATATAGCCACATCTGATATTGTTCTTGCAATGGCCGTCAATGACTCGGATTCCTCTGAGTTCTCTGATGAAGAAGCTATTGACTTCTGAAAAATATAGAAATCCCCTAAATATTGATTTGTAATTATGTATCAATTTTAACTAGTAAATAGCAATCCCAATCAAACAATCAAAGATAAATCAACACAACGATTTAACGTGGAAAACCACAATTGGAGCACTTCCAATTGTGATAAAAAAATCACGGGCAAAAGCCATACAACAATCCATTAAGAAGACATAAAGGAATTACACACATGTACTCTCAATTACCTAGCGAATCCACGTCCGAATCGAACCAACCTCTTTGTGCCTCTTTCAACCCCGTCTTCACCTCGGAATTGTCTTATCCAAAGTTGAATCCACAACGCCGATGTCGAACCCACGACGATGAGCCACTCCGGAATCCACCAAAGCTTCAGGCCTGAATTCCACCGAAAAACAACACTCTCTTTTGTATTGAATGAAACAAACAATCCTTTAATGTATACTTTTCAAACCAAATTTAAACTCAAACAAACATCAAAGAAACTAGCAAAAAAGCTCCAGATATAAACCCTAATATCTAAAAAGAAGATCTGGAAGTCATAACCCTAAAAACAGATGAAACCACATATTTATAGAAAACTGATCCGCGATCTCTGCTCAAGCACAAAGATGGCCACTCGAGCGAACTAATGCTCGAGCACAAAAACACAACTTCCAGTACTTTTGCAGACAGTTCAAACTTTTGGAACCAAAGATTCTCCGCTCGAGCAGACAAATGGCCGCTCAAGCGGACAAGCAACTTCGACTGTATTTTTGCTTTTTACTTTGGGGGCGCTACCCCGGACTCGCCAAGGGGCGCTGCTCCCTGGACTTCCGCAAGCTGATCAGGAAGCTCAATCCTCGACAAAGTTAGCGAAGTGGCAAACATGAAAGAATAAACTTCTGAAACATCTCTGCAAGACGCAATTCGGGTTGGATTCGCATCTAAAAGTCATAGTCTCACTGAAATAAAAAAACGAATAAAATTATAACTGAAAGGAGTTTTGTCAAACGAAATTGACAAGAATAAAAACCTAACAACTTCAATCTTCAATTATTAGAAATCAACTCTTACCTACTATCCTGCTAACAAAATTTCAGATCTTGATGGGAAAATATGAGAAACTATAATTTTTCTCATACCAAATGAAGCTCAAGTTGCTTTTATTATTGCTTTTACAGGTTTTGATGGGGTTGAGATCCATAGAGCTCATGGTTACCTAATAGACCAGTTTTTTGAAAGACCAAGTCAATGACCGAACCGACAAGTATGGAGGCTTTTTGGAGAACCATTGTTGATTTGCACTAGAAATCGTTGAAGCCATTGCCAATGAGATAGGAGCTGATAAAGTTGGAATTAGGCTCTCTCCATTTGCAGATTACATGGAATTCGAGGACTCAAATCTGAATGCTCTAGGCCTTTACGTGGCTGAATCTTTGAATAAATATGGTATCCTATATTGCCATATGATTGAGCCTAGAATGAAAATTGTTGGAGAAAAATTCGAATGCATCAACAAGCTTTTGCCAATGAGAAAGGCTTTCAGGAGCACTTTCATTTCCGCTGGAGGGTATGACAGAGAATATGGTATTAGAGCTGTGGCGGAAAACCGTATTGACCTTGTTGTGTATGGTCAGTTGTTTCTAGCCAATCTGGATTTGCCAAGAAGGTTTGAGCTTAATGCTCCTCTTAACATGTACAATAGTGAGACCATCGCCAATCCTGATCCTGTTGTTGGTTACAGTGATTATCCATTTCTTGAAGAAACTAATGCTTAGCATCTTCTTTAGGTGTGGATTAAGTCAGATTCACTGTTTAAGATAAATGGTTAATTACACATAGACCCCTAATCTATTGTTAAGTATTACTTTGACTCTCTAAACTAAAGAAAATGTACAATTAGGTGCCCTAACTATCAAAATGCGTCACATACACCCTCACAACCCTTCAGTCATGACCTTAAATTCTGAGATTTAAGGTCACAATCCAATATTCTGAGAATTTTATGACTAAAATACCCTTTAGTAGTGGGTTAATTACACGGAGACTCCTTGAACTATCATAAAGTATCATTTTATCCCCTACACTGTCATAAAATATCACTCCACCCATGAACTATAAAAGTGATCAAAACATCACATACCCTTTGATGTTGTTAACAATAATGATGAAATGACAAAATTGCCCATTTTCCTATATTTCACACTCTCTCTTTGAAGTCCATAAGAGCATCTCCAATGCAAATACTCTCACTAAGAGGATGAAAATAATGTTTTTTATTCAAAAAGTAAATATAGAGGAGGTCACTATTCATTCAAGCTCCAATCACAAACCTTCATTTTCTTCATTCAAACTCTATCCAAAAAGTAATTTTTATTCATTAATAAATATTTAATTTTAAAATTTTTGTAAAATATATTTAATATTATACTCATTTTAAAGGTATGATTTTATACTTTTTAATGATGTCAATTTTATAAAAATTAAATTTACAAATTAAAAGTTATTTGTAATATAATAAAAAATATAAAATGAATAGTGTTTTAGAGGCATCTTTCATTTTTTCATCCTCTCTTCAAATATGAAGGATGAACTCATTGTCCTCCCAAATGGAGATGAATTTGAAGGGTGGGTTGGAGGAGACCATCCTTCATATTTGAAGATATGAAGGATAGGTTGGAGATGCTCTAAGAAACTATCACCAAAAGAAAGAAGAAAAAAAAAAAAAAAAGTTTGTTGATGGATTTTTTTGAAATGGGGTGAGGAGGTAAAGGTGTAGGGCTAGGGTTTTTGATTTTTTTTTTTTTTTTTTTCAGTAGTCATTTCACTGTTTTTGTTAATGGCATGAAGGGATGTGACATTTTGATAGTTGAACGGTCTAATTGTACACTTTTATAGTTGAGAGGTAAAACGTGTACCCCTAAAATAAATTCCTTTCAATTTATTTATTTTCCCTCCTTTCTGTTGTTTCAGTGTAATAGAATGATACAGTATATGTGTTCCACGTCAATTTTATCATTATTCTCTACTCCATATATTTCAAGGAGTACTTATTGTCATCATCTGATGGTGAGAAACAATTTTATTTTATTTTATTCATTTGCTTTTCTAGTGTTCTAATGATATGCGGTTATTTGTAGCATGTAGTTTTAAATTTCAAATTTAATAGGGTAGTTTTATTTTATATATATATATATATCTATGCATAGTATAAAAATATGTACATATATAAATAATATTATGATATATTAGTTATTGATGGGCATGGCCCAAAAGGGCCCAATCCACGATCGCCTTAGATTACCCAAACAGTCACTTGGTTAAAGCCTAGCACGTGAAGCCCAACAGCAATCCTAGTAGGGAACCTGCACCAGTCCAAGCCCAGTGGTGTTTAGACATGTGTCAAGTAGGGAGTTAGCCACATGACAGACAAAAATCTTGCAGAGTTATTGAACCCATACACCAAGCATTAAATGCAACAAGACCTTTCGCTCCAGGGCACGATGAAACCACTAAGACTGTGCAAAATACTGCCCAATCCGCTAAAACCGCACAAATCCCAATAAATCCACACCGCTCTAACCGCTAATCTCAGTTTAAATTTTAAAATTTATAATCCGCCAACCAAACCGCTCCGGTCCACTATAGTTAATACATATATATTTTTTAACTTCCAATGAAATATCAATGTAAAAATGAATGTAAGAGAGATTTAAGATATGAAATTTATTATAAATTAGTGGTTATATATATGAAATATATTATGTAAAATTACTTTGTGTTATATATCTAAAAAAAATTGTACAAATTAGTGCTATATATTATGCAAATGTATGATAATTAGTTAGAATATTTTTCAATCCGTCAATCTGTCAAAAACCACCCAAACCGCAATTTGTCAATCCGGTAATCTGCCATTCAGTTTGTAATTTTACTCTCAAACCGCCCGAACCGCACCGCGTACACCCATAAAAACCACCATGACTGACGGCAAATAGACTATAAACTTTCGACTAACAAGACAGCTTAAATGGACAAGGAAGTAATTAGTAAGAGATATAAAGAAACTTCTAAAAAGCGTTTAAGCCTAGCAGGTGAAGCCCAGTAGGGAACCCGAATCGGTCCAGGCCTAGTGGCGTTTAGACATGTGTCATGTAGGGAGTTAGCCATGTGACAGACAAATATACTGTAGAGTTATTGAACCCATACACCAAGCATTAAATGAAGCTGTCATGACATTAAATGCAATAAGACTTTTCACTCCGGGGCATGATGAAACCACCATGACTAAGTTATCGTTCCGACCACATTCCCATCTAACTTGACAGTCGGAAGGTCCACAGGAAAGAGCTATCCCCTTTTCGGAACCTTCCTATTGGACTTATTGTAGGTGTGATCAAGAAGACGAAGGAAAGTCAACCCGTGGAGTACTTGGATCAGTCCGACCCATATTCTGCCGACCAAACTGTATTATCAGTTATAAAATATATGTGTGATTATTATTCTCACCAAAAATATTATAAGGATTTACTTATATTGAATAAAAAAGTTAATTTATTTCATAGTGGTTGTTAGTTACTCTTTCAAATTGAATTCAGCTGATAGTTGGGAAGGATGAATATAGTGCTCACAAGGCCACATTAAACCTAGTTTTAGTAAATTAAATGTCAACATCTAATTCTAAATATGGCGTAAAACCAATATAAAAAAATTGAAATCAATTATGTCGTGTTTAGTTGGGAGATTTGGGGAGGGATTTGGAAAGGGAAAGGGAGAAGGTGTGTGAAACTAAATGAAATATAGGTATGTTTTATTCACATTTCACCTACCTTTTTTATTTTCCTTTCTAAATTCCTCTTCAAATTCTCCAATCAAACACAGTATTAGTGAATTTGTGCATCCGATTACCAAAGTTGCACGCTTATTGTCATTAATAGGCAAATTAAGTTGGGTGAGGGATCTTTATTCTACGAATTAAGGGACTAAGATTGTGACATTTCTGAGTCTTTAGTCAAGGTGAAATTGAGAATTTTCACATATTCGAACAATTAAGAAACTTCATAGTTTCAATATATTTGCATCTCTTTTATTGTAAGTTTTGTTAGTAAATCAATACTTGTACAGATTCTCAAAGTTCGAGAAAAGTCTCGGTTTCTGATTGAGAAAGTTATCAATTGTATTCAAATTCAAATTGAAATTGAGTTCCTCCTATAGTCAACCAACCCATAAACTGCTATTTACATCATCTACCAAATCATTTATTGTGAAATTTCACAGTTTAAGAAACAATTTGAAAGAGCATATTATTTTATTAATGTGAGATTAGTATTTTATTTAGTCTAAAACAGTTGAAAGAGTGTTTGCCAAAAACACTTTAACAAAAATCTGTTTAGTAAACACACTTTTATGTTGTTTGAATTAAGTTTAAATAGGCATTTTTATACCTTAAAAAGCCACATTTTTTTTCTTATTTTTTTTTATTTTTAATGAATTTTTAAAAAAAATTATGTCAAAAAACTTTACTTTTTTCATTTGTCTTGTGTAAAAAAATCTAAAAAGTTTTTTTTTTTTGAAAAAAAAAATTTCTAAAAAAAAGTTCAAAAGCCACAAAAAAATTCATTTTTTTTTTTTTGTTTATTTTTGTCTTTTCTAGACTTTTTTTTGAAATTTTTTTAATTTCCGGTTTGTCACGTTATCTAGAAGTCTAAAATTTTTTCCAAAAAAATAAATAAATAAATAAAGATGAAATTTAAAAAAACAAGCACTAAATACGTAAACTCCAAACATCTTACATGGCGCCAGTGCACACATCATCTAATGCTGTGTTTGTTGGAGGATTTGGGGAGGGATTTGAAAAGGGAAAGGGAAAAAGTGTGTGAAACTAGGTGAAATATAGGTATGTTTTATTCACATTTCACCTACCTTTTCCATTTCCCTTTCTAAATCCCTTCTCAAATCCTCCAACCAAACACAGCATAAGGGAACTTTTAAGACCAAATAGTATTATTAGCCTTTTGGACTTATATTACAAGCCTATCACCCGTACTATGCACGGAATAATTATAAATATTTATATTTATTTTAGATTTTTACAATAGGTATGTGAAAAGTTAAGAAAAATATGTGTATTAAAAAAGTTATAAAGATTTGAAAGAATTTAATAAGTGTTTATTTATTTTTTTTTCAAAAAACAAAACAAAAAAATTAAGAGGGAAAAAAATTAAGAGCCATTTACACAATAATCACATGGGTCTCTTGGGGATGCAAAAAGTAATGGCGTGTAAATACTGGGATTTGACCGAGGAGTTTGAAAGAATTAAATAAGTGTTTTTTTTTTTTTTTCAAAAAACAAAACAAAAAAATTGAGAGGGAAAAAAATTAAGAGCCATTTACCCAATAATTACATGGGTCTCTTGAGGATGCAAAAAGTAATGGCGTGTAAATACCTGGGGTTTGACCGAGGAGGTAACCCCGAAGGCAAATACCTTTTTTATTATCACACATATACACACCACATAATCATATAGCCTCTCTCTCTCACTTATTGCTTTATTCTAGTCAGTAATCTTTGAACCAATCACCAAGTCAATTTTTTTTTTAAAATCTTGAAATTAGAATTTCATTTATTGTGTTATTCTAGTCAGTCGTGCTTCCCCACCCTCTATCTCCTCCATTTGTCAATAGTGTAATTATTATAATCTTTGAACCACTCACCAAGTCAATTTTTAAAAAAAAATAAAATAAAAAATCAGAAAATTAGGATTAGCATATTAGAGCTTCCACAGGCCTTGGGGGTTAAAACATCATTTTCCTTAATATATAGTATAGATTGTTTGGCAATTTGAAATTTTAGTTAAAAAGTTAAAATGTTATTATATATTATTATATCACTCTTTTTATTTATTTATACATTTTTTTATAAAAATTTAAAAAATTATTAAAATAATATATTCAAAATTCAACATCAATAATTATAATTCTCCTAACTAGTAAAGAAAATTAGACCATATTATTAAGTTCTTATATTATTCATTAAAAAAAATAAAACAATTTAATAATTATATCTATACGGTTTTATTACAGTTGTTTTAAATATATATATATATATATATATATTTTAATAAATATAATAAAATTATATAATTACAATGAGATGAAATTGATTTTTATTAATGATCTATAGAGGGAGGGAAACAGAACAAACAGAGAAACAAAACAGAAAAACAATGCAAATCATTAATGATGAGCCCGAAAAGAGAGAAATTAGACCCAAACAAAAATTCAATTTAGGGTCATTTTTGGAAGTTAGCTTTTAGTCATTTTTTTTGATTTGTAGCAAAAGTTAAAAGTTAGTTTTTTTGCATTTTTTCTCATTTGAGAAGTTAGTTTTTAGCTACTGGTGAAATTATAATTTTGCCCCTCATGAGTCAAAATGTGTTACATGAGTGAAGTTGTAAATATTTTAAATTAATAGGGGTAGTTTGGTCATTTTATTGTGATTTGACATCATAAACAAATATTAATAAAAAAAGTCAAAAACAACTTTTTACTAACTTTTCAAATCATTTGTCTAAAAAAACTAAAAATTTAATTAAAAGTCAAAAAATCACTTTTTACCATCTTCCAAAAATAAGCCTTAGTATTGGCTCATCATCATTTTAGCAAACAGCCGACACCATATGTCGACGTCACGATCGAGGCCAAATCATGAGCCATTTTTCCAAAACGGAAGTGCTACGTAGCTCGAATTACATGGCCCGAAAGTTGGCTCGACACCAAAACGATGTCGTTTTGGTTTCAATTTTTTTTTTTTTTTTTGCAGAACGAAGAAGAAGAAGAAGGGAGAAGAAGAGAAGGGAGGAGGAGAGAGAGGAGGAGGGGGAGGGGGAGGGGGAGGAGGAGGAGGGGGCCATAAAATCGGCTGGAGGAGGAGGCGGGGCGAGCTGCTGCGAGAGGCGGTGGCGGTGGTGCGACGATCGGCGAGGAGCAAAGGTGCTGCGACGACGGCGAGGCGACGGTCCGGCGAAGCAACGGCGGTGGCGGTGGCGATGGCGAGGCTCTGCTTCTTCCTTCCTCCCTTCCTCCTCTCTTCTTCCTCTCCTCTTCCCTCTGCTTCTTCCTTTCGAGCCGTGTTTCGAGCCTCTCACTTTCGAGCACTCGATCATTTTCCTTTCCAAAAATAAACTTACACATCATAAAATCTTACAATTTTATATAAAACACGAAAATTATTTATAATAAAATGAGGGTGTAATTTTTATTTTTTTTTATAGCAACATCACAGCAAAAGTTACACCTTAGAGCATCTTCAATGACACTGTCAAAGGAGTTGCCAAAGTTATAATTTGGCAAAAGTGAAAAAAAAAAGATCTCTAATGATATGCTATTTCTCTTGCTAAACATAGCATATGCCATTTTTGTTGCCAAATTTGACAACAGAAATGGCATTTGCCAAACATGCCACATCATCAAGAATCAACAGATTTTTGGCTCCAAATTTAGTTGACAAAACAGAATCCATTCACCCAGAAAAACAGAATTCGTTCACCAAATTTTTTAAACTTGGCAATTACCAATTTCTTTCTTCTTCTTCTTCTTTTTTTTTTTTTTTTGGGAAACAAAATTCACCACTAAGCCCCCCTCCAAAAAAAAAAAAAAAAAAAAAAATAGAATTAGGTTAAAAACAACAACAATCAAGCAATTTCAAACAAATTTGAAGCAATTTCAACAAATTTCACATAATCTGAAGCAAATCTCAAGTAATCTGAATAAATTTGAAGCAAATTCTAAACAATAAATACCTAAATTTCAAGATGCTTGATGAATTTCAGATAATTTTAGCATTCTAAAACTTCAGCTTGATCTTCTTCGTCTTCATCTTCGTCTTCTTCGTTTTCATCTTCGTGCTTAGAGTTTGACTTGGGGTTTTAGATCTTTTCATTTTTGATTTAGGGTTTTTTTCATATTCGAATTAGGAGATAGAGTGATTAAGAGGAAGAGAGACAACATGGTGGTAAGAGAGAAAGATTAAGGAGGGAGGAAGAGAGAGAGAGAGAGAGAGATATGGGGTTGGTTGTTGTAGGTTGTTCTACCTTTGAAGCTCAGAAAAGCAGAATAAAAGTATGGTTTTATTTCCAATGGGTTTTATCTCATGTGGATGGAGAGTTTGGTATATATAAAGATTCTAGAATGGGTTTTATCTCAGCGAGTAATTTTTATTTTTATTTTCAAATAAGAGTAATTTATTTTTTCATTTTAAAATTTTTTTTTATAGAATATAAATATTTAATCTTTTTAGAAATTTTTTTTAAATGGTCACAAAAGATAAAATAAACAAAAAAAAAAAATTACTAAAAAACTTTATATTCAAACAACACCTACAAATTTAGAAGGAAAGTTGGTTAAGATTTGCCAAAATAACATGTGTACCATTGGAGCACCATTGCTATAATTTGATAAATTACTACTATTCATTGCCAAATTATAGCAATGGCAATAGTATTATAGCAAATACCATTGGAGATGCTCTTACTTTTTTGATAAATATTTTTCTCATTTTTTATTGTCTTGTAATTCCTCTTAAATCTAATACAATCTTATAATGAATTAGGGCTAAGCCAAAAAACAAACAAAATTGCAAATTAGTTTGATTTTTATTTTGTTTGGTTTAATTTTCTCAATATACGATTTAATCTTGATTCTTGAAATAAGTGAACTATACTTTGTAATTTGATCCATGATTTTATAATTATGATTCTAATTTAAAATCAAATCAGTCTATTTAAATATATACATATTATATATATAATTTGTTATTTGTCATAGAGATTCAAGTATTTTTATTAATATATAAGTTCTTAATCCTTTTCTCTTACAAGTTTACTCTTTGATTATAACAAAATTAGTCTTAAATAATTATTATTTTTAAAATAATGACTTATTGTTTGATATTTGAGCATGTTGTGATTACATTACGATGAACTTGGGGATGCTACTACGCAGCAGTAGTTGTTGTGCGGCAAAATGGGTCTGTATGGAGAGGAAATATTTGTCGCTCTTTGTACTCCTTGTGTCCAAGCCCTGCGTTGCTCCAAATAGCGCCATTCAGCCTAAGAACAAAGCGATGGTGAGCTGCCTGGTGAGTGTGATGCCGGAAAGCCCCTCCAATGATCAAGTTAGCACCATTTTAGAGAGAGAAAAAGAAATGAGATAAAAAAACAGATGGCTTTGATAACCAAAATTTCCTGTATGGAGGCGCCGCACAGTTTATATAGCTTCTGGGCGCACTACTATGTTCATCCTTTCTTGGACACATGGATGTACTGTCCTCTCTATTCCTTACACATGTACGCGTTAATACTACCAAACAACATTGGCTAAAATAGCCAAATGGTATTGACGCGTACTGCTAGCGGGTTTTCCTTCTCACACTCCAATTGTGCCACGTAACGACTCCTGTCGTGCTATCCATAACTCGACACAAAGTCGTTTACCAACTTCCATCAATTGGCTCAACTCTGAGTTATCCAACCGATCAACCGCGGCTTGGCCAAATATTGTTCGGCCCATACAGAGGACGGCTTCATTAGTTCGGACTAACCATAGGTCGGCCCTTTTCACATGTAGTCTAGTCCTTTGTTCGATGTAAGTTCCCCTTAATTGCACACATAGCTTGGCCCACACTTCTCGACCGAGCACATATATAGCTCAGCCATTGTGCTCATTGGATTTTTCCCTCTCAATTGCCCCTTAATTCCGTTCGCACCCGCGTGATCGGAATTATAGTAGTAGGTTGAGCTAGACTCTTTGCTCGTCGATTCACTTTGCTTAACTGTTGGCTTTTAATCCCTTCTAGTGTAACACGATTGGGACTACTGAACTTCAGCTCAGTTTAGTGTTTAATATTGGGATAGCTCGGTTATGACATTCAAATGCCCCTTGCAATCATCATACTTGGGCAGTGGAAGACCAACTAATGCACAAATAATTAACCGAGCAAGACATCGGCACTTGCGAGCTTTGGCAACCGAGCAATAATTTCTGCAACTTCAACTAAGCAAAAGCTTAGAACGAAGCTATCTCAAACCAAACCAACAGTCCAGACTGAATGGCTTTGACCACCAAGTTGACAACAGGCCGAGTAGTGGGGCCGAGCAAACAAAAGCAATAGTTGATCAGACAATTGAAGAATTGCTAACAATAGTCAACTCACGTGCAAAGTAATCAAAACAAATGAAAATACATGGCATGACCGTGCAAGGCACTCAAGGTGGGGCCCAGGTCTTGACTTTTCCAAAGCCTAACCAATTTTATAATGAAAATGCTTGGTGGGTCCCAATTGAAAGTCTTCTCTGTGCACTTGTTCGATAACAAATATGTTAATTAATATGTTTGTGCTTGGAGGGTCACACCATGAAACTTTGGAAGCAATCTTGCTCTATTCTGATCACTTAGCCGAGCTAAAATATCTGTGCTTTCCACCGAGCTATCAAGCTTGCTATTTTGAAAACCGAACATATAGTTTTTCCTTCAATATCGACCTAATGTTCTCTTAGGCAACAACACTTGTTCCAAGATTGGACTAAATTTCTTTAGCTCTGAAGCCGAGATAAAAATGTTACCCCCACTCAAAAATTGAACTGAATTGCGGACCAAATTTCCTAAGTCGAGCTAAAGTCATGACCACTGTATTTGGGCATCTTAGTGGTAGTTCAAACCAAGTTAGAGATTCGGCTCCGTTGTTCGAAAAATCGAGCTACATAGATTTACTAAAAATAGCGCTATAACTCCCTTTAGTTCTGGTGTCGAGCTATGTAACGTTGCCCCTAGTTCACAACTGCACAAAATACCAGGTTAAAAATCTAGATTTAAGCATTTGAACAATGTTGTTCACTTGAGCTGCTCGCCATGGTTCCAATACATCGAGTTAGAAATCATTTAGCTCAAAAGACGAGTAGAACTGAGGCCGAGATACATTTCTTACACAGAAATTGCGACCTATTAGAGAATCGTGTACTCTATAACCAGGCTAACCGTTTGCCCAAAACCGAACAAAAAAAACGAGCTTGGCATGATAAGCATTGCCACCGTGCTTAACGAAAAATTTTACTTTTGGCAAGTCTTGGTACTACTCTTATGTCCAGATTTTTATATAAATTTCAAACAAATTTTCAACTTTTACCTTGCCAAGCTAATCCCGCTTCAGTAAGGCATTTATTTGATCAAAACAGCAATTTGCTTTTGGCTGAGCTAAATCTGCTTTGGTAATAGGTCCAACTGGTTAAACAGGCCATCATATTCCCTCTTTTGCCGAGCTATATCTGGTCTAGACAGGGAATTTCACTATGTTGGAAAATTACAGACTCTCTCTCTTGCCGAGCTGAATCTGCTCTAGGCAGGGAATTCACTTAGACAAATCACCTATTCTTCATCTTGTCGAGCTGAATCTGCTCTTGGCCAAAAGCCTGAGGAGTTGATCAAAACATCAAAAGCCTTAGCCGAGCCAAATCATCTCGACCAAAAATCTTTGAAGTTGAACCAGTCATCAAAAAGCCTTGGCCGAGCTAAATTATCTCAGTCAAAAGTCTTGGAGTTGAACAAATCGTCAACTTTCATGGTCGAGCTAAACCATCTTGGCCAAAAGCCTCCGAAGTTGAACAGAACATCAACTTCTTTTGCCGAGCTAAATCATCTCGGCCAAAAGCCTTGGAGTTGAACAAAACATTAACTTCCATGGCCGAGCTAAATCATCTCGGCTAAAAACTTTCAAAGTTGAACACAACATCAACTTCCTTGACCGAGCTAAATCATCTCGGTCAAAAGTCTTGGAATTGAACAAAACATCAACTTCCATGGCCGAGCTAAATCATCTTGGTCAAAAACTTTCAAAGTTGAACAAAACATCAACTTCCTTGATCGAGCTAAATCATCTCGACCAAAAGTCTGGGAGTTGAACATATCATTAACTCGTTCAGCCGAACAACATTTGCTCGGCGGAGATCTGAGTTGAACAAATCATCAACTTGTTTGGGCGGGCAACCTCTGCTTGGCCGATCTCTGAGTTGAACAACTCATCAACTCGTTCAGCCGAGCAACATCCGCTCAACGAAAATCCGAGTTGAACAAATCATCAACTCGTTCAGCCAGACAACATCTGCTCGGCCGAGCTCTGAGTTAAACAACTCATCAACTCGTTCGGCCAAGCAACATCCATTCGGCGAAGCTCTGAGTTGAACAAATCATTAATTCGGCTTGCCGAGTAAGGTCACCTTGGCCAAGAAGGTTGGAGTTGAACAATTCATCAACTCGGTTTTCCAGGTAAGGTCACCTCAGCCAAGAAAGTCAATATTGAACAATTCATCAACTTATTTGGCCGAGCAACATCCGCTCACCAACTCTTCAAGCAGAACAAGTCATCAGCTCATTTGATTGAGCAACATCCGCTCGGTGGATAATTCCAAAGTTGATAAAATCTATCAATTATCCACTTGCCGAGCAAAGATCTTTTTGGCAAAATATCAAGTTATTGAGATCAACCCTACTGCTTTCCTCCAATCTGGGCTCCTACCTTAAACTTACACAGGCAAAACAGTGACCCAGACTAGATGGGTTGCCCCTAGACCGTGTTCACTCTTCGATTAGAATTCTCTTCAACTGAACAAATCATCAGTTTCTGTTGGAAGTTGTTAGGCAAAATCGGCTTAGCAATTTCTTGGTGAGCAAAATTCAGTTTGGTAAGAAATCTGAAAGTTGGCGAGCAAAGTCAGAGCATGAATATCTCAACACTGTCGTCGGACGTAAAGAGTGGTAACTGCCATCCTGCGTACGAGATATCGCCATCAGTGCGACGTTGTCTCCAGCTTTGAAATGTCTTGTGACGGAGAGTGAAGGGGTGCGATGTCTATTCTAACTACCGGAACAGCGAGAATGAGCGTGCTTATTGTGGTTTCCCACTCCAACGACACCCTTTCCCTTCATCTGACGTTTCATGGCTTTCATCTCCATCGCCATCTTCTTGATGATGGTGTCATGGTCTCTCAACTTGTCTTCCAGGTACTGAGTGTGTGAGTCTCGCCGTTAGCAACACTCTTCTAAGCTAACAGAGTGCCTAGAACTCCTTGCGCTTTTATCTCAAGCAGCTCTAGGAAGTCCTCGCGCTAAGGTCTTTAAACCAGCCATCGTCGAAATGGCGGCAGCCATTTCTGGCCAATGGACTGGCGTGATGCAGATTAATGGCAAACAACACAATGTCGTTGTTTACCATAAAAGATGATCGGAAAAGCTTGGAGAACAAGGTTTTGTTTGTCGATTTCCATAGATGGCGCCCAATTATACGGGGAGAAATATTTGTCGCTCAGTACTCTCGCATCTAACAACGCTGCTCACCGAGAACAAAGCGACAAAGTGAGTCGCCCGTGGGTGTGATGCCGGAAAGCCCCTCCGACGATCAAGTTAGCACCCTTTTAGAGAGAAAAAATGAAAGGAGACAAAAGACAGATGGCTCTGATAACCAAAATTGCAGACCTCTTGTACAGAAGCGCCGCACAGTTTATATAGTTTCTGCACGCACTACTCTGCTCATCTTTTCCTGGACACATGGATGTATGTATATGCGTCAATACTGCCAAACAACAACAGCCAAACGGTATTGACGAGTACTACTGGCGGGTTTTCCTCTTCGCTTTCCAATTGTGCCACGTAACAGCTCCTGTCTTGCTACCCATAACCCAACACAAGGCCGTTTACCAACTTCCATCAATTGGTTCAGCTCCGAGTTGTCCAACCGGTTAACCGTGACTCGATCAAATATTGCTCAGTCCATACAGAGGACGACTTCATTAGTTCGGACAAACCTTAGGTCGGCCCATTTCACATGTAGTCCGGCCCTTTGTTCGGTGTAAGTTCTCCTCAATTGCACACATAGCTCGGTCATTCTGCTTATTGGATTTTTCCCTCTCGGGGCCCATTTTGATAATCCGAACCGTTCATATTATAAAATGCATCAAGTAGAAGATGCCTGCAAAAAATCAAGTTAATTGGACATCGTTTATCTATTCATCCACTCACATTTGTATTGATTTTAATACTTTAAATCACAATTATTGTTTATTTTTATAGATACAAATGTGAGTGGATGAATGGGTAAACGATATCCGATTAACTTGAATTTTTACAAGCATTTTTTACTTGATGTATTCTAAAATGTGAACCGTTTGAATTATCAAAATGAGCCCCGAAATAAGCCCATTTTGCCGCACAGTAGATACCGTAGCATGGGCTACGCAGCAATATCCCTACGTCCCATTACAATAACAATACTTACAGAAACTATGTAATACTAATTTAGGTTATGTTTGGCATACCCATCTGGGCTAAAATAGTCACATAAGATAAAATTGACTATTTTAGTCAAATATGACAAAATGTCACATCCAAACTATAATCATTTCATTTTTACTCTCATAAAAGTTAAAAAAAATCAAAAAAATTATCCAAAATATAACTTTTTAACCTCAAATTAAAATAGTCAAAAAGTTAATTTACATTCCAAACAAAAGTTTAATTTTAATTTACGTAGGTGGTAAACCACTTATTTGAGAATTTGTCTATATGTAATATTTTTTTTTTCATGAATATATATATATACATATATTTTTGGTTTATAAAAAAATAATAATATAATTTCTTTTTGCATGAATACGTAACAGCTGATGTAATTTGCAAAGAAAAGCCGTGCTTTGAATTGGGAGTATCAGCTGCAAAATTTGATCCGAATTCTATTGGGACTGGAGCCTGTCTTTCCTTCTTCAGTCTGGCATATTTAACTCTTCCTCAATTTTTTTTAAAATTTAATTTAATTTTAAATTTAAATTAAAAAACTTTATTTATTTATTTATTTTTTATCAAAAATAGAATGTTAGTATGTTATTTAACTTTGGTTAACACTCAAAAAAATCGTCGCTACTACTGATCTATCAGCTTAAATTCTAAACTTTCTACTCATCGCACCTTAAGATGCAATTATATGTCACTCGACCACAAAAATCTTGAAAAAAAAAAATTTAATTTGATTTGATATTTTAAATTTTTATCAAATTTTATTTTAATTTACTAAATTTTTCTCTTATCTCCAATTTATCCTCTCATCAAATTTTATGAAAAAAAATATTTTTAATACTTCATGTTTTTAATTTGATGAAATATTTAATGAATGAATCGAAAATAATTTATTATTATTATTTTTTTTTTTATGAAATTTAAATTTCATAAGAAAAAAATTTAAGATTGAGATCCTCGTACTATATATACTCCCACCCAGCTTCTTCCAATCCAATATTGGAGCCTCCTGTCCTGTAATCTTCTTTCTTGTATTGTTAACAAAATCCAGTTTCACTCTCTTTGGTTTTTGGGATATCATTCATTCATTCATTCATCCACAAACTTCCATTTTTCAAGCTTTTTCAGTGAATAAAAATGGAATTGGAACAAGTAAGGCAAGGACAAGAAGAGAAAGAGCAACAGCATCCACTCCATAACCCTCTTCTCTCCCCATACAAGATGGGAAACTTCCTACTTTCTCATAGGTATCTATCTTTCTTTCTTACATACAGTAGAAATTTTTCTTGATTTTGATTCCACTTGATTTTGTTGTTTATATTTGCAATAAACAGTTCGATGGATAGAAAGTAGTTTTTTTTTTTTTCAATTGTTTTCTCCCTATGTTGCTGAGTGTTTTCCCCTTCAATATCATCTCATGTGTATCTCTCCGAAGTTCCTAATGAATATCATATGCAGTGTTCCATATTATTCGCTCATATGATTTGTGGATGCAGCCTAAACTTATTAGATTGCTCTGAAACTAGCATTTTCAAATGATTAATTAACAAGATGATTATTCTCTATGTATTGGCCCAAATGTATTTTCTCTCCTTAACTTTTGTTGGCAGTTGTTTAAATTTATGTCTTGCAGACTGTCTCTGCTCATCATCATTAAATGCGTCAATTGGAAAAGAATTCAAGAAAATTTTCTTTTTTTTTTTAAAGCAAAAATACAGGAAAGAAGTGATGTTTTCTGTGAGATTTTAAGGGGCTTGAGAAGAATCATCTGATATCTATGTAAACAAACATCCCTTAGTTTCATACCCTGACAGATAAATGGGAAGGTCACATCTCCTTTTTAGGCATTCTCTGCAAATTTAAAGAGTAGCTTTCTTTTTCCTCTTCATTTTGTGACTTTGTTTTCATTTATTTGGTTGTTGTCATTTTCTTTTGAACTTTTCAGTTCATTGTCCCATATAGACTTATGAAAGCTATGTCTTTGTAGCTTATAACTGACACAACACACCATCCTGCTGCAGTTCGTATGTTGATCTGGACATGTTAGTTCTTTTTAATCGTGAATCATCGAATGAAGTTCTTAACGTTTTTTGTCATGTCATTCTCATTTTAGTGGTGGTTCTTTTGTTTGCCTTGTGTTTTTTAATTCTAAAGAAGCTATTATAATTTAATTAGTGTAAGGTTCATCTTTACGAGGAGCACATTGTCTAAATGCTTGATGTAGTTTTCTTATCTTTTTTTCTTTTTTCGCTCCAAAATTTTCAGAGTTGTCTTGGCGCCATTGACTAGGCAGAGATCTTTCAACAACGTTCCTCAACCACATGCTATCTTATATTACTCACAGAGGACCAGCAAAGGAGGTCTTCTCATTTAAAACCAGGGGTTTGATACTGCACAAGGGTACTTTTTAACATTAGTAGTTCGCCAATTTCAATCTTTTCTATTGATTTAAAGGAAAATATGTAGGTGTCCGTGTGCAAGAGTGTGCCTATCTGTGTGACTAAGCGTGAGTGTCTTCATTTCTTATTGTTCTATTACTAATTCTTCTTTCTTTCCAAATGAAGATATCCATTTACACCTGGTATATGGACAAAGGAGCAAGTTGAAGCCTGGAAACCGATTGTAGATGCTGTTCATGCAAAGGGTGGTGTATTCTTTTGTCAGATTTGGCATGTGGGAAGAGTTTCAAATCAAGGTATGTTGTTGACTTTTGCCCCAGTTTGAATATCTCTTTCATCATTGGACAATATTTCACTGATAATAACAATGAAAAATCATTGAGTCAAATGTTTCCAGCTTGTTGGTTAGCTTCTTTGTTTACAAAACATAACTAACATTTGTGGTAGAATTTGTGGCAACATTTTGAGTTCTAGTTTTCTGTTTACATTTGTCAGCTATGCATGGACTGTGTTGCAGAGACTCAATATGTATGTTGATTATGGTTGTGTTTTGAGGTTTTGGTCTCATTGATTACCATATCCTAGAAAATAAGGATTTTAAGTAGTTTTCCACTGGAAGAAGCTAACTAGATGTACATTCTCTGTAACAAAACACAAAACATTGTTGAGACATGGGTGGCCACAAGATTTTAGATGTTGTGTTAGTGGCTAACAAATGAGTGGATTTGTGGTTGAGAAGTGGATCCCTGGGTTTGATTTGCAAGATTGACATTGAGAAGGCCTATAACCATGTCGATTCTGTTCCTTGGTTATGTGATAATTATGATGGGTTTGGGCCAAAAGTGGAGAAACTGGATTTAGTTATGTATTTCTACAGTTTAGTTTTTTGTTTTTGGTTTTGTTAATGGTTTCCCAGATGGTTTCTTTTATGCTGCTAGGATTGCGGTTGAAAGAGGGATATATATCTTTTGGGATATCTTGTTTTGTCGGGATTGGGAAGTGGTTGTTTTCTTTGAAGAGGAGCTAAGATAATATTTTGACAGAGTTGAGACTCCTATTTTTGTTGTGAGTAGTACAATTTTGGCCATTTTGTACCGCTGGTTTCTGGGTGGGATTGATCCATCCTCGGACCAATTTTTGGATGAAAATATGTATAGCAGTTTTGCTTTACACTTTGTTTACTGGTAGCTGCCTCTTTTTTAATATAATTTGTAATTTTTTACTGATAAAAACAAAATAAAAACAATTTTGGTTCTCTCTTAACTTATGCAATTACTATGTACAGGTTTTCAGCCAAACGGGAAGGCTCCAATCTCCTCTACAGACAAGTTGTTGACTCAAGTTGGAGCTAATGGTTTCAATGTTTCAGAATTTTCACCTCCACGGAAACTAAGGACTGATGAAATTCCTCAAATTGTTAATGATTTCAGACTCGCTGCAAGGAATGCAATGGAAGCTGGTAAGTTTGTGGCTATATTTTCATTAATATTAAGCATTGTCAGACTTGTAAGATGATAAAAAGAGACATTTTCTTTGAAAAGAAATGCTGTAAGATTTTTCTCATACGAAATGAAGCTCAGGTTGCTTTTGTTGTTTCTTTTGCAGGTTTTGATGGGATTGAAATCCACGGAGCTCACGGTTACCTAGTAGACCAGTTTCTGAAAGACCAAATCAATGACCGAACCGACAAGTATGGAGGCTCTTTGGAGAACCGTTGCCGATTCGCACTTGATATCGTTGAAGCCATTGTCAATGAGATAGGAGCCGATAAAGTTGGAATTAGGCTCTCTCCATTTGCAAATTACATGGAATCCGGGGACTCAAATCCAAAAGCTCTAGGTCTTTACATGGCGGAATCATTAAATAAATATGGTATTCTATATTGCCACATGGTTGAGCCTAGAATGAAAACGGTTGGAGAAAAATTTGAAAGCCCCGACACGCTTTTGCCAATGAGGAAGGCTTTCAAGGGCACTTTCATTGCTGCGGGAGGTTATGACAGAGAAGACGGTATGAGAGCCGTGGCAGAGAACCATGCGGATCTTGTCGCGTATGGTCGGTTGTTTCTGGCGAATCCGGATTTGCCAAGGAGGTTTGAGCTCAATGCTCCTCTTAACAAGTACAATAGAGAGACCTTCTATAGTCCTGATCCTGTTGTTGGTTATATTGATTATCCATTTCTTGAAGAAACCAATGCTTAAAAAATCTTCTTCTGGGGTTGGATTACAGTCATTGTTGTCAAGATTTTAGGATTCACTGTTTAAAATAAATTCTTTTCCCTTTTTTGTTTTAGAACTGTTGTACCAGTGTAATAGAATAATACCCTTACATGTTTCTAGTCACTTTGGTTGTTTAAGTGGTAGCAATGTAGCTATCATTTGACAGAAGTGAATTCGAAGCAAGAAAGTCATGTATGTTCAAGTGGATGTACCTCTTTTAACTTTTTTTCCCCCTTCTATTTTGCTTCTCTCCTATGTTGTCTCTGAAATATAACTTTAAATATATTTATAAATTAATTGTAACATCCCAATTTGATTGGAGTTGATTCAATGATTAAATTAGACCTTAATTTAATATATATGATCAACGATCCAATTTTCAAAACATCGCTCTGATGGCAACAGGCGTAATGACGTTGGGTGGCTATTATTCTCCCTACAATAATAGCCAAAGCCTATCCACCTAGGGACAAGAAATAAATAAGGGTATCATTTCCTCAGTCCGTGATTGAATTAGAGAGTATTATTGGGTTTATGGGAGTTCACCGCTAATCCCGTTTCGATAATCTGAACCGTTGAATATGTAGAACTCGTCAAGTACTATGTTTTTATAAAAAATCACATTGATCAGATATCGATAGTTGTGTGATCAATTTAGTTTTGTATAAAAGAAAATAGACGGTGAAAAAATAAATGGTTAACAAAAATCTGATTTGATCACATAATTATCGACATTTGATCAATGTAATTTTTTATAAGCATATAGTAGTTGATGATTTCTACATATTCAACGGTTTAAATTATCGAAACGGAACCTGCAATAACCCCACAAACCCAACAGTATACCAAATAAATAAATACAAGTGAACAAAAAAAATTCTGCTACCCCTTTCGGAAAAATTACGACCCGGTGCGTCAGGCTTGTACTTAAATGATAATAGAATAGAATATCGTACATAATTTGAAAAAACTATTTTAATGACTTGAATATGCACTATTAAGAATAAAGCAATGTCAGGATTCTAAATTTTTTATTAAATAAATGATTAAATATTTTATATATATAAATTTTCTATTAAATAAATTATTAAATGTTTTATATATGTATGAAGTTCACAATTTTTAAGAGTATTAATAACAAGTCTTATCATTGGCTCAAACTATTCTTTTTTTTTTGAAAAAATAAATAAATAAATAAATCGAGCAAGTAGCCAATGGCCTTTGGCTTCATTTGAAATACAAGTTGGTTTTTTGGTTTTTTTATTATTTTAGTGTGAGGTTAAAAAGTTTCGTTTGTGATGAATTTTTTGACTTTGTTAACTTCTATGAGAGAAAAAATAAAATGATTGTGATTTAAATATAACATTTTGTTTTATTAATTTTTAACTTATTTGGTGGTGTTTGGGAAGCAAGTTTCCAAATTTTTTTCTCATTTTTTCCACTAAAAGACAAAAGTTTTGCAAAACTAAAAAAAACACATCCAAACAAAATATCACATCCAACCTCATAATCATTTCACTTTTTCTCTCACAAACATCACATCCAACCACATAAAAACTCAACTATCTTCCCAAACACCAAAAATTTTTTATCTCATAAAAACCTACATCTAATAAAATCTACATAAAAACTCACTTCCCAAACACTATCTTTTATTTTTTTATGACTGTTTTAGTCTGGTAACCATTGGAGATGCTATTGCTAAATTATGGCAGCAATTCATAGAAAGCCACCTCCAATGGTAAGTTTTAGCAGCTACTATCTTTTGCAAATACCAAATCTTGTGTCAAATATGACACAAATCAGCTGTCAAGTTAGCTTTGACCAACTATTTCCTCCCTCATTTTCTCATCATCCTTTCCAAACACAGAAGCAAAATTCATCCAAAAACCATCAAAAAATAAACACATAAGCAAAATTTATGGAATAAACACAGATTAAGCAATTTCAAGAAAAATTTCCGCAAAATTTCAATTTCAGCAATTTCAAGCAAAAAAAATAAATAAATAAATAAATTGAACAACACAGTGAAGTCAAAAAAAAAAAAAAATTACCTGACAGAAATGGTCTTCATTACAGTTGATCTTCTTCATGTTCTTTGGATGGTTAGGGATAGGGTTTTGATCATTTGAGATTAGCGGTTTAGAACGGAGGGAGAGAAAGATCGAAGAGGAAGAAGGTGAGAGATAAGGGGTTGTGGTGGAGAAGAGGGCTGGAGATCAGCGGTTTAGAACAAATGGGGAGAGAGAGAGAGAGAGAGAGAGAGAGAGAGAGAATAGGAAGACTGTGAAAGATAGGAAGTTGTGGTGGAGAAGAGGATTGGACATCGGCGGTTTAGAACGAAGGGAGCAGGAGATTGAAAAGGAAGAAGGTGAGAGATACGGAGTTGTGTTGGAGAAGAGGGTTGGAGATCGATGGTTTCTTTCACTTTGGTGGTGGTTGGTTCCTTTCATTGTGTGGTGGTTATGGTGATGAAGAAAGTGAGAAAGAGAGGGAGAAGAGGATTAGAGAATATAGAAGAACATTTGGGGAAGAAGATTGGAGATCGACGGTTGTGGTGGTTGTTGCTAAGGGTTTGGTCGCTGCTGTGGTTGAATGTGGTGGTTGTGGTGATGAAGAAGATGAGACACAAAGTAAGAGAGTGAGTGAGGAAACTACAATCAGTGACAACGAGAGAGAGAAAGAGATAAAGACTGGTCGTGGAGAGGCATTGGAAAGATAAGAGAAACAGAGAGATGGGTAAAGAGAGAGAGAGCAGAGTTGGGAAGTTTCTAGAATTAAGAGAGACAGAGTGATAAGAGATAGAGAGAAGCAACAATCTGAACCGTTGGGTTGTTTAATCCAATGGTTCTCTTTTGTCATTGGAATACACAAATTGAGCAACGACTCTTTTTTTTCCTCCAATTGAGAAATGTTTGAAACAACCTGGTTTTTAATGGTTATAATTTAAACAAATAAAAAAAAAATGTCATATTTTTACTCCCTATAAAACTAAACAACCAATTTCAATTTGAATACACATTATCCTTAATCTACATAATTTTTTTTGTTTGTTTGTTTTTTTAGATAATCAATATGAAAGGTTCATCAAAAACAAAGAAAGGAAAATCATTCACCACTCAAGAAGATGTGACAATTTGTAGAGCTTGGTGTCACATTACTGAAGGCCCAATTGTTGGGAATTTGCAATCTCATGCTCATTTTTTGGGAAGAATTTTTGAAAATTATTATTCACTGCAAAATTATCACTCAAAAACATAAGTGTCTATCTCATCTCGATGGGGTGTAATCATGAAATGTTGCAACAAATTTCGTAGGTGTTTGACGCAAGTCGAAAATCTACACCTAAGTGGGATGTCTTAAGTTGATATAGTAAGATTTCATTTTTATTTATTATGTTAGTTTTTTTATTTTGCCTCATATAAAAATTAACTAATTAATTAATTTAATATTTTATTGATATAGATGCTTGAAGTAAAACTTTTATACCATCAAGATGAAAACAACCATTTTGCTTTTGAACATTGTTGGCTAATCTTGCAAAACAATATCAGGTGACAAGATGTAACTCTTACAAACATAGTGAAGTCAATGATACATACATCGTTTTCTCTTGAAGATGACAACAGTCCAAGTGTTGGTAACAATTCAACTATTGGTAATAGTCCAATTGGTGAGGGTAGTGTCTCTGCAAAGGATAAAAGGCCCTATAGGTAGAAAATCTACAAAAGAATTGCTTCGAAGAAAAAGTGAAGTTGTTCAAGCTGAAGTCCACAAATATAACAATTTGTTGGAGATATTTAACCAACACCTTACTGAGAATGAGATGAAAAAAGCTTAAAGAAAAGAAAAAATAATTCAAGCATTGTAGGAGATGAAAGAACTAGAGATCAAAAAGGAAAAACATTTGCAGGAGATGAGAGAACTTGAGATCAAAAAGGAAGAACGTTTGATAATGACTACGGATATTTCTTGTTTGAACCCTCAGATAAAAGCGTATTACATAATGTGCAAAAATAAGATTTTTGGCAAATGATCGGCACATGCCAGCAACCCTTTACTATTTTCCCCTGCCTCTTGATGAATAATTACAGGAGAATCTATTTTTTAATTTTGCAATGTCATTTATTTTTCAATGTAATTTTGATTATTTTATATTTAAATTTACATGTGAATTATATTTAAATTTTTTTTGGAAATTTTTCAAATTTTTTTTTTATTTTTTATATTTGTCTAGTTCGGTATAATAAAAATATATAACAGATGAAAAAAAGTCACAAAAGAAAGAAAAAAAAAATTACTAAAAAAATCTATATCTAAACAATGCCTATAAATTTGTAGAGAAAATTGGTTGAGATTTGCCAAAATAGAATGTGATCATTGGAACACCATTGCTATAAGTTGACAAAATAACACCATTCATTGCCAAATTATAACAATGGCAATACTATTTTAACAAACACCATTGAAACTGCTCTAACCTCCCAACTTTGGATGCCAAACGAGGGATTTACTATTCACATTCAACAATGATATTGCTTTAAATAGAAAACTATATTCATATTCATATTTGGAAATTAGAGAGCAATAGGAAGAAAGCAGCACCTATTTGTACTATAGCCTCTCACATTGTACTGCCATTTTAAGCAATCAAACAAGGTATCTTTCCTATGATCTTGTAAGTGAAAAAATAAAATAAAAAATAAAAAAATAAAATTGAGAAATTTAAGTTATTCGATTTGAGCAATTTGGAGCAAAATTTTATGGAGTGAGTTTGGGTTTGAAAAGAAAGGGCAATGGTCACTGCCTTTGATCTTGAAGACTCCTTCAGGTGGATTTTCCCTCACCAGCTTTTCTTGAACATCAGGTGAAAGTGCATAATTATTAATAACTCTGTTTGTTTTTATTTTTCAGAGTTTATTTTTTTGAAAATTCTATTTTTTTGTTTCCTGTAGTTTTTTTATTTTCACTATTTTTTTTAATATTTTAAATAATTTTTTTAATCTTTAGGCATACCTAACATAAATATACATAGAAAGTATAATATTTGTGAAAAAAATCTTTAAAAAATTCACTAAATACCAAAAATACAAAAAAAAATTAGTACATTTTTCATATTTTTGTGTATTTATTTATTTTTTAAAATATTTTTTCATAAATAATTTACTATTTAGATACATCTAAGTAAGATACATTTTAAAAAGTAAAAAAATTACTTAATTTTTTTTAAAAAAAATTCACTAAAAACAAAAAAAAAATGAAAATTAAAAAAATTTAATTTTTAAAAAAGTAAATTTAAAAAACTGAAACCAAACTCTGAATAATTTTCTTTGCATGAATGCGTAACAGCTGATGTAATTTGCAAAAGAAGTATCAGCTGCAAAGCAGACCCGAATATATTCAATTGGAGCCTCTCCCTCCTTCTTTATGGGAGCATTTTCAACTCTTCCTTAATTATTATTTTTATTTAATTTAATTTAATATCAAATTATTTTTAAATTTTCTTTAAATTTTTTTCCCTTATCTCAAATTTATGAATTTTTTATTGATAAATCTCATTTAGAGGTGCTTTAGCCCGATAAGTCTACTAAGAAAAATTATAACTTAGTTAGTCCTATTGTTGGTTTCAACCCAATATGGTAGTGCAACATTTAGTGCAGCATTAAGAGTATAGTGCAGCACTTCTGCATCCAGTGGAGATACTATTCTACCCACCCTATTCCATTAGCTTGGTGGAGGTAGTAGGTGAGCTCCAATGAGCTTCTCCCTCAATTGTGTATAAATTGAGGGAGGAGGAGGAGAGGAGAATAGACAACAACACAGCAGGAACAGATTAGAGAGTGTAATCTGTGAGAGAAGAGTGAGTTTGAGAGTTATATAGAGAGACAGTGAGTAGAGTTGTGTAATCTCCTCAATTCGTTGATATATAACAACATCGCTCCCGTGGACGTAGGCCGGTTTGCCGAACCACGTAAATCTTGTTGTGTTCTTGTGTGTGTTGGATTTCTGGGTGTCTTGTTGATCCTAACAAGTGGTATCAGAGCCGAGGTTGTGAGTTTTTCGAAAAAAGAGTGTATTAGAAAAGTGCCCGTAAATCAAAGTGGTCGAAATCCACTTTTGAACACACCAGTGTGAAGTACTCCACGAGACGAGCACAGAGGTGAAACCCTCGCCGAAAACCGACGCCGACGCCGCCAGTGACCACGCCGTCAACGCGCTTTCACGCCCCACGCGTCTTCTCCCAAGAAGACAGACGCCGACGCTATTGTTCTTGTCATCGCGCGACGTCGGCGTTAATCGACGTTGACCAGCGAGCGCGCCGCCGAAATACGCCGATTGAGCGCCGTTGAGCCGCGCCCTGCGCGTTGACCGCGCCGTTGTTGACCGTTGACCGCGCCGTTGACCGGAGGAGTAATCCGGTGCCATGAGCCTTGAGTTCTGCCGTCTGAGCAATTAAAATTGTTTTGGCTTGATCGAAGCCATTTCAGGTCCGATTTGGGTGAGCCAATAGTGGTTTCTAACTATTTGGAATATTTCGGACACATCCGTACGGTCAGTTTTTGCAAATAAGTGATCAAAAATTTGCAGTTTGTATTTTGGCAATCCGAAGTGCTTTTCCGGCTAATTTGAGCAGCCCGGACTTTACAGCAAAGCCTGTTTTTCAGACAGAGATCAATTTCTGGAAGATGGAGGAATCCACATCAGTTTCAGGGCCGATGATTCGGTTGAATGCTTCTAATGATGCGATATGGAAGCCGCGGATGGAGAACATCCTGTGTTGTAGAGACTTGCTTGACCCTATAGCGCTAAAGGGGGTCAAACCAGATGGAGATAAGGATGGGGACTGGATAAAAACCAACTGGAAGACTGTCGGTCAAATCAGACAGTGGATTGACCAGTCCAAGACCGCATGGAACAAAGCCTTGATAATGAGAAGGCTTATAAACCTGAAACTGAAGAGTGGTGTGTATGTTCTTTGCACACACGATGAATTCCACGACCTTGTGAACACTTGCATCAAACAAAATGGAGTTAGAAGATGAGATGCAAGCATTATTATTACTCAGTTCCTTACCAGACAGCTGGGAGACGTTGGTGGTTTCTCTCAGTAATTCTGCAGCTGAAGGAAAGGTGACCATGGGGATGGTCACAGATGCCTTATTCAACGAGGAGGCAACGAAGAGAGATGGAGGAGAGCGGTCCCATGCCCTTGTCACGAAAGTAAAGAGCGGTAGAGGAAGAAAGTAAGCGAGGCGTTCACAGTCCAGACAAGGTAACACGGGGAGGTGTTTTTACTGTGATCAAGAGGATCACGTAATAAGAGATTGCCCAGTGAAAAAGGCGGATAGACAAGCCAACGAGAAGGCTAAGGGACACGGAGGTCCCTCAACTACAACGATTCTTGATGAATTCTTCTGACGATGAAGAGGTAATGCTTACAGTCTCGTCAGAGTTGGAGACACCCGGCTGGATTTTAGATTCAGGGTGTACGTTCCACATATGTGCGGATAAGAAGCTTTTCTCCACTTACCGAAGAGTCGGCGGTATCACTGTCCGGATGGCCAACAACACAATGAACAGAGTTGTCGGCATAGGGACAGTACGGTTCCTTACGAAGGACGGAAGAAAAGTAAGTTTATCTGAGGTCCGACATGTGCCAGGAGTACGGAGGAATCTAATCTCCCTGAGTATGCTAGATCTGAAGGGGAATAGTTTCTCATCTAGTGGCGGGGTTCTTCATGTACACAGAGGTGATAGAGAAGTGTTGCAAGGCAAATTGTGCAACAAACTGTACAGACTGGAAGGAGAAGTTTTGACAAAGATGAGTGTTGTCACACGCCAGTCGAAGAGTACAAAGAGAGAACATACGCAACCAAAGCGTATGACTGAGCAAGGCTTTCAGCAAGAACGGCGAAAAAGGTGCACGGGAACGCAAGGAGGCAGTTCGAAGGTGCACAGACCTGAGCCATTGAAGTCAATCTTGAAGAAAGTTCAGAGCAAAGAAACCAAGTCTGTAGGGACTGTGCTAGTGAAGAAGCGAGTTTCTTTTGCTCCCGTGTTAGAGACATTTTGCAACCTCTCAACAGATGCATGGAAGGGAGGGATGCAATCTCGAGTTGCAAAGTGAGCTTTGCATGGCACCCCAGTAAGGGGGTGCGAGCACTATGCACGTAGTTGCATAGTAGTAACTTGTACAGACCAGTGGGAGTTGTCTTGGCAGAAGGGCTAACTGTCAAACATCAGTACGGACGTACAAGTGAGACAGAACCGAACATCAGGGATTGTAGCACAGACAACGGGCGTATGTAGAAACGCCAGGAGGTTGTTCAGAAGTGCAAAAGGCAAAGGCTGACCGTTCAAAGAAATAAGCTCCGAGCAAGGAAAATTGAGGATGTTGATGTGTTTCCTCTGAAGTTTTCTAGTTGCTCCCGTGTTCATCATGATGCAAGAAGTTGCACGGTAATGCAGGGTATCCCGAGCAGGGGGTGCAGGGCATCCAATCAGGGGGTGCTATTGTGGATCACCTCATATGGGTTGAGGGGGTGATTGTTGGTTTCAACCCAATATGGTAGTGCAACATTTAGTGCAGCATTAAGAGTATAGTGCAGCACTTCTGCATCCAGTGGAGATACTATTCTACCCACCCTATTCCATTAGCTTGGTGGAGGTAGTAGGTGAGCTCCAATGAGCTTCTCCCTCAATTGTGTATAAATTGAGGGAGGATGAGGAGAGGAGAATAGACAACAACACAGCAGCAACAGATTAGAGAGTGTAATCTGTGAGAGAAGAGTGAGTTTGAGAGTTATATAGAGAGACAGTGAGTAGAGTTGTGTAATCTCCTCAATTCGTTGATATATAACAACATCGCTCCCGTGGACGTAGGCCGGTTTGCCGAACCACGTAAATCTTGTTGTGTTCTTGTGTGTGTTGGATTTCTGGGTGTCTTGTTGATCCTAACATCTATGTATTTATGTTTTTATTCCATAAGGTCCTTTTTCTTGATTTGTATTACTTGCTGGACTATTATACCTTTATGTCTATTGTTGAATCCCATTTATAGGTGTACTATTTTTTTTTGGAAGGTTCACATTGAAAAGAAGTTGTACAAATTTTGAAACTATCCAATCGGTTAATTTAAAAAGAGTTACTTTGAAAAAGCCATCCATCAATTTAAAATATGTTTTACAAGTTTATTTTCAATTTTCACATTTTTTTTCCCCTTAACATGATCTTCACTTTGAATTTATAAATTATATTTATTTGATAGTTTGCACTTTTCAATTCTTTTCATTTCATAACCCTAATAACTCCCAAATTTTGTATTGTAAAATATTTAAATATAAAAAAAACCCTCTAATTGAGAATTTGCATTTGCTTTAGGGCTCGCCGAAGGTTGAGCCGGCCCTGCTATAGTTACAAAGTAGTACCTAAACATAATTAATCTCATTACATGAATGTGGTGGTGGTTATAGAATTATTTTAAAACAAATATAGTTACGTTTGAATAGTGGAATTCGTAATTTGACGATATCAATAATGATGTGATATTACTGTTATATTTGAATTTTTATTCGGAAGAGGTGGACAAGGGTGTTGATATGTAAACTATCACAGTTCAATAATAAATGGGGTATAATAAATCTCATTCCATAGATGTGGTGGCTATCAAATTGTGTTCAATTTCATAGTTAAATATAAATTTTGGAGTTTAGTGTGTCATGTGGTTGTTTAATATTCGTTAACTGATTGTGAGAGTGTCCATTAAATAATGTAAATACATAAATGTACATATATATATACATGATGTTAATGTTGGATTTGATTTTTAAAAACTTATTTCAGTTTTTTTTTAAAATAAAATTTAATTTCGTAAAAAAATGAAAAAATTAAAAGCATTTATCATTTCTATATAGTTTTATCTTTTTTATGAGCATAAATAATTTTTAAAAATTAAAAAATATTTTTTTATATTTATTTTTGTCAAACTAATTTCATTTTTTTTTTAAATCAAAAAATTATTTCAGTAAACCAAACCAAACATGACTAATATTATTATTTATAAGTTATAAAAAGTAAATTATACTTTGTACTTTTGTACTTTATATCAAATTTCACTTTTCAATTATAACAGTCACCTCTTGTTGCATTGCAAATAACACTTTCATTAGTTGGATATTAAATTGTTAGGTGACCTTCCTTAAAAAAAAATATTATGGTAAAAAAATTCGTTTTCTACTTCTTTATTTTTTTCATAATATTTTTTCTTTCTATTATATTTTATAAACTTACCAGTTTATTTCTCAGCTGTATTTGCTAATCCACCACAACGGGGTTCATGAAAATACAATCGAGAAAAAAAAAATTGTGAAAAATAGAAAAAAAGTAGAAAAAAAAAAAAAAGAAGAAAAAAGAAAGAGGAAAAAAAAGTGCATGCTTGAAAAAGTACTCATGTGAGATTCACATAATAAATTTCATTAGATAGTTTAAAATTAAATTAATAGAAATATCACATTACAACTTGATTGAAAATTACAAACTGTTACAGTTAAAAAATAAGGGCTAAAATAAAATTTAATGTAAAGTGCAGGGTATAAAATGTAATTTACTTAATTATCAAATAGTAATGTGATTATTATTTGTTGGAACAATCTTCTGTGTAAAATAAATAACTTCAAACAAATCAAACAAATAAAAATAAATTACGTACTGAATTTATTTTACCGAACTGAATAAATATTTAAAAGATCAAGTCGAGTATGTGACACTTTGTCCTTAAGACAGATTTGCTCCGCTACGATACTTACAAATAAAAGGCGTCTAACTCCCAAGATATAATGATTTTCACAAATTGTAGTAGCACTCCAAACAATTTATACGGCGAACCAAACCTGTGTTCTTTACTCTTTGAATTTTTTTTTCTAAAATAATATGAAGAATAATTGATGCAAGAGAGCAAAAATAAGGCAACCAAATGAATTTTTCAGAATTTCAAAATGCTAGAACAAATCTAGTATTTATAGACCCGAACAGGTGTTATTTTCAAACTGGAACAGATTGGTTTTGAAACCAACAGGTGCACTGCTGTTTGAACAGATAACTGCTGGGTAGTTTTTATCTGTTGGAAACTGCAACAGTTAAAAACCTGTCTGGGATGTTTTGAATCTGGCCGGGTTCCAACAAATCTGAAAAACTGTTTGGACAGTTTAATCTGTTTGGAAAAATTTGACTGGAAGAGGTAACATTGGACAGAAAATTAAATTCAAGTTTAAATTAATTTCGTTAAGAATTTTAGAAAAAATTCAAATAAATTTTCTCAAAAAAATTAATATTAGAATCGACACGACCCACAACTGCGCACGACACGACCGGGCAGCACGTGTGGTGGTTTGAGCCAAGGTTCTATTTGCCCATAACTCCTCCCTTCTACAAACTTGGGGTGCCCCTTAGGGCCCAACCCAAATGTTACCACCTAGAACTTATATACACATATAAATTCTTTTAAGTTTCCAATGTGGGACAAGCCTTACAAAGAAACCTATATTTAATTCTTGAATTGTCCATTCCACGAACCCGAAACGACGTCAAATTCTCATTCACTCATAAATGGTTTTGACAAATCGTCTTCACCGTATAATGTGCCATGCGGTAAGGAACACGTCACCTCTTCGGATTCACTCCAAAAGACGTGTGAAATCCACTTAATTTTAAATTCAAAATTGAGCCAAAATAAACCTGTAAAAACCAATTTTCTAACAGTATTCTCAATAGACAGTTACTTATATTACAAGAGTTACTCAGTGTGTTTCTCACTTCCCAATCTAATCTAGTGGGTTGGTGGCAGTTACACATTTATTGAAATTGGTAATTCGGTCCTTATTGATCTGAAATTTTGCACTTTTGTTTAAATTTTAAATTGCATTACCAATAAATAAATAAATTGAATGAAATAATGAATTCGCACTTCCGATTACACAGTCTGTGCTCTCAATGTCATGAATCCACTTCTATGGAGAGAAATTTGATACCTTTTGGGCTTGGGTTTGATGGGCTTTGGTATAT
Organism: Camellia lanceoleosa; assembly: GCA_025200525.1. NCBI lineage: Eukaryota > Viridiplantae > Streptophyta > Magnoliopsida > Ericales > Theaceae > Camellia > Camellia lanceoleosa. The sequence goes on from CM045766.1 coordinate 124,926,063, forward strand.
TGGTTGTGTTAGAATTTGTTGACTTCTAACTATTGTGAATTAATAAGCTATTTGATGATGTATGTATTTCTTATATTTGTAATTATTCTCTTATCGATTGATAAAATAAAATGTCATAAATTCACTAATTAAGGCCTCGTTTGGGAACCTTCTATTTTAGCCAAAAAGTCAAAAAGTTACTAAATTAGTCAAAAAGCTAACAACCCATACCAAAAAGTCAAAGATTCTCTTTTCTCTCTACTTTTTGCACATCTTTTCGAAAAAGCCAAAAAGTCATCCCAAACATACTAGTTTTTTTTAGTTCATATTTTAACAAAATAGTCAAAAAGTTACTAAATTAGCCTGTTCCCAAACGGGGCCTAAGTGCGAATTTTATCAAAATTTGTAAACCGTGAAAGAATTATCAATTCATGGAATTAGTGTCAGTTTGGTTATCTAACTAAATTAGTAAGATAAATAATTTCCTCTTATCTAGGTTTGTTTTTATTATTAGTTGTAAAATTGTGAATTTTATTGAATATAATATCTATGGAAATTCAATTTGGATAGCAATAATTGCAATCAAATAATAAAATGTGAGTCATATAAATTAATAATCTCAATTATATATTATGATCTTCCCAATCAAATAGGCCCTTATATTGTATAAAATGTCTTATAACTCTTAACAATGGATAAAATGTTCTATTTTAATATTTGACATTCTTTTTTTATTATAATACATCAAATGGGTTCTAAGTCTTAACAATGTATGAAATGTTTATTTTAATGTTTGACATTCGTTTTTGTCTGTTAGTCAATCGTCTTTAGGGTCACACGCATCTGTTGTCGCCAATGTACGAATTAATTTCCATTCATATAGAACCAATGTATTAATAAATTAGATTTTTTTTATATTTATTTTATGACATAATAGAAGCTGCATAAAAAAAAATTAACTTCCTCGTTTGGGATGTAATTGGTTAAAATAGTCAATAAAAATAAAAATAAAAAACTTAATAATCAATAAGACAAAATATCATATCTAAATTATAAATTTTTTTTTTCTCACAACCATCAAATCAATTAAAAAAGTAAAAATCATCTCAAACCCAACTTTTTTAATTAGGCTAAAATAATCAAATAACTAAAAAGTTACACAAAATAAATTCATCCCAAACAAGGGGTGAGTTTTTTACAATTTGACTAAAAAGCCAACTTCTCCAAATAGTTCTAAGTGAGTAATTTTTTTATCTCCTAACTATCTAACAAAATAAATAAATAAATAGGAAGTGTTTAGGTGTGCAAGGTGCATATCATATATATTTGTATAAGTTCTCACAAATAAATATAAGTTATCTCACAAAATCGCATAGATTCTCATAAATATATGTAAGTTGTGATTTTTAAAATTTTTATGAGTTAACTTACTTATATTTGTAAAAATTTATGCGATTTTGTGAGGTAATTTAGGTATATTTGTGAGAACTTATGTAAGTTTATATAGTATACACTTACACACTTAATAATTATCCTAAATGAATATATCACATTCTTAAATTTTTCGTCACTCTTAAATTTTAGTTTGAAAGGATACCATGCGATATTTCAGAAGTAATCAATAATTAAAATTGAATAATGCCATATGTACTAATTGGTATATCAATTAGTATATTAATGGATGATATGACATAATTTTAGAGATTTTGAGTCTTTGTAATTTGTATAACTAGTAGGTGACCGGTGTGATGCACGGAAATTTATTTTTAAAATAGAAAATTAATTATGAGTTACGTGTAGAAAATTTTAACAATTGAAAACTAAATACAAATAAATTTATTGATGGCTATTGAAATTTTTTGTCACGGTATGTGATCCTATGTAAAATAAACTCGTAAAAATAATCTCTTTCAATTTTTTTTTAAAAAATATATATATATATATATTCTCAACCTGAAATCAAATTTTCATTTATGTTAATCAAATTTACCAAAAATCATGAATTTCACTTGTATCAAAATATGTTTTTTTTTTTGAAAAAATAAAAACAACGAAAAATTCTATAATATATAAATTATGATTTAGTTATAAATCATTATGTATTATTTTGGTTATTAATCGAAATGCCTTTGCTAATTTCTTATGTTTTTAGCTATGTCTAAAGTGGTGTATCAGGTCATTAATTATGCTTCAAATGGTATTTGATTATAATCTATTATAATATTTTTCTATGACAATATTTAAATTTTTATTATACAAAAAAGTGCTTAAGATGGGTTGACTCAAATGTAGGATTTATGCTTATATCTGTAAGATCATAAAAATTATTTACATTGATGCATACAAAATTATAAATCCAAATCATAAATAGTGTCCTCAAAAGGAATCATGCATAAAAACTATGCAACCTTAATAATTTCAATTCTCAAATAGGTTTTGATTAATTATGTGATACATCATAATAATCACAAAATTTTTATTCCAGCCAAATTATTTTTGCATACCTTTTCTGGCAGAACTCATGGAAGTGCATTATCTGTAATTTTATAAATTCAAAATTTTTATTTAAAAATTATTCAAGAAACATCAATAGGTGCCTTAAATATATATAATCATTTTCGATGAATCATTATTTTTTAATAATACTTCACACTATTTATCATTTGACCTTTGTCAATTTATCTTTTAAAAACTTAACAAAAAAAAAAAAAAGTATTGAGTTTCATTATTTTAATCAATTAATATCAAATTGGACAATACACGTATATATAAATCACTTTTAGAAATATGATATTTGATATAAAATCACAATGAAGTTAATTTTAATTAATGTAATGATATTTTATACTATGATATGTGTTACAAAAGATAAAATTAATTTTAATTTAAATTACTTATTTTCATAATTTTAGCTTTATCGTTCTATAAAGTATCACTTGAATACTTATATATAATAAATTTAGTTATATTATTTGTTTATTTTGATAATTTTAGTTTTATTGTGCTATAAAAGTGTAATTATCATATAATAATTTTATATTATATATATTAAATTATAAGATAGTAAAATAAATTAATTTTGACATTAAAAATAATAGTTAAATTAGAAAGAGAATTAATAATATAAAACTAAAAGTGATTCTAATTATTCAATTTTATTTTTACTTTTATATTTATTTAGAAAATAAAAATATGTAGAAATAAAACCATACAAAATTTATTTAACAGATTAAAAATAAATATGTTGTGATTGGATTATGAAAAAAATACATAAATTAATTATGTAGAGTATTAATATTTTTCTTTAATATGCTTTTTAAATTATTCATACATATTGTATATAGGTCTACAAAATTTAAATTAAATATAAATGTTTTGTAATAAATAATTTCATGTTAAATAAAAAAATTAATATTAAGACATTAATAAAATAGATAAAAAAATAAAAAATGAAAATTAATTTAATCTGTGCAATAAACATAATTAAACACATTATGTATTATTTATTTGTATATCGAGATAATTTTTTTCCAAATATTATAATAATTAAATTAAAATATCAACTATATAAAAGAAATCTGACAATGACAAAATTAAATATATAAAAAATAAGTATTTATTAAATAGAATCCATATAAAATTGATTATTATAATTGAAAATGAATTTATGTAGAACTTTATATATAAATAGAAAAGACATGCTGGTATGGCTTTTTATGAAAAAAGTAAGTTTTTAGAACGTACCACAACGTGCCACCTAAGTAAGGAAAAACACCAACAATGATAGAAAGCCCTAATTTTGGAGATCTAAAGAAAGTTCTAGTGATGTGACAAGAGAAAGAAAAATAAAATAAAACATAGGCATACACATCACATCACATGTGAGCCCTATTTCTTACCACATCACTAGAACTCTCTTTAAAGTTTAAAAATTAGAATTCTCCATCTTTATTCTAATATATATATATATATATATGATGAATGGTGTTATAGTTCTAAAATAATAATATAATAACTTTATTGATACACTAATTAGTATTATTGTATGTAGCACCATTGATTAAAATTTTTTAAAAATTAATACAAGAGGGAAGCTTGTGTGGCCTTTCCTCTGCACTGAAAAAAAAAAAGGAAAAAAAAAGAAAGTTAGTTTGCGGGGGCCCTTCCTATGGCATTACGTAACAGATGCAGCGGGTGCCTGGTGGGAGGTGTGAGCTGCAAAATTCAACCCAATTTAATTGGGTCCTCTCCTCTTTCTCTTCTCTGTCATTATTATTAATACCCAGCTTCACTCTCTTGGGTTTTGGAAAAACCATTCATTCATTCATTTATCCACAACTTGCACTTTTCAAGTTTCCAGTGAATCAAAATGGAAGGGAAAATGCTATGCATCTCAAATGAATTACAAATTTTTTTACCAAGCTTCTTACATGTTGTGGGATCCACACAAATCACATGTACAGCTCCCATACCATGTGAGAGATTTGATAGAAAATTTTGTAATTTATTTGGGACCCCTAACATTACTCAAATGGAAGTTCAAGAAGAGAAAGAGCATCCCCAAATCCCTCTATTCTCTCTCCAGACAAGATGGGATACTTCCTACTTTCTCATAGGTATACACTAGATTTTTTTTTTCTTCTTAATTTCAATCCCATTTGATTTTGTTATATATGTTTGCAATTATGGAAGTTTGATTACTAATGTTATACTTAAACCCACATCGTCAACCTAAACCACTCAAGTTGATTAATATAATACAAAAGTCTCTTTATTCATTATCAATTGGTTTTAATTTGAATACTTTAACATGATATCAGAGCGAGGTTTTGGGTGGCGTCTTACATTGTACAAATGATCCATCTCTCAATCGGACCTCTCAATATGGTCAATTGACTTTTAGTTGAATGCTTTAACATAGTATCATAACGAGATTTTGGGTGACGTCTTATATTGTACAAACGGTCCATCTCAGACCTCTCAATATGATTAATTGATTTTGAATTGGATACTTTAACAAATAGAAAGCATATTGTGTTTTTTTTTTTTCTTCCTTTAATTGTCTTCTCCTTCTGGTGCTTTATGGGTTTGTTATGTTATGGCATAGCATGAATTTAACTATGCTCAACTGGTGTTTGTAGAAAATCCCATATGGGAAATTCACTTATTCATTTGTTTTTAATATTCAGTACTTCATTCTCATTCAGTCCACTTCTTTGTGTTCAGGTTTGTAATTTTTCTTTTAATTAGTGACTTTATTTATATTTATAATTATTTTAAACTTAGTGAAAATATATATATTTACTCTACTGGATGTTAGTTTGAAGAAATCTTTTTTCTTTATGGTTGATTAGAATCAATCTATGGCTTGATTTTTATTTTTATTATTTTATTGTTTTACTTCTATTTGACATGAATGTGCTAACATATTATATTTCAAATTTAAATGTGTACTTGCTTGTATTTTATATTTATATTCATATTTGGGTTTAATTAGAGGGATATTCATATTTGGGTTTAATTAGAGGGACACATAACCAACCCCATAGACAATATGATTCGGATATTTTATATGGTTGATTCGGTGATTGGAATTTTAGGATGAGGTATCACTGTCTTGTAAACCACTTTGACTTCTTAGATTAATAATATCTTGTAGTGTTTTTCTTTTAATATTGGCTGATATATGATTGTATCGTGTTGATTCCGTTACATCTCCTAATACCACTATTAGAACCGTGTTCTTGGGAAGGTCACATCTTTTTTTAGGCATTCGCAGTAAATTCAAAGAGTTAAATTTCTTTTTCCTCTTCATTTTGTGACTTTGTTTTCATTTATTTTGTAGTTGTCATTTTCTTTTGAAGTTTTCAGTTCATTTTCCCAATAGACTCATGAAAGCTTGGTAGCTTATAAGTGACACAACACAATCCTTCTGCAGTTTGTATGTTGATCTTGACATCTTAGTTCTTTTTAACCGTGATTGAATTTTAATCATCGATTGAAATTCTTAACTCTTTTGTCAATTTTGTCATGTCATTATTGTTTTAGTGGTTGTTCTTTTGTTCAATCTTTTGTTTGCCGTGTGTTTTTTAATTCTAAAGAAGTAATTATAATTTAATTAGCGCAAGGTAATTATGTAATTGTTGGTTTTTTTGGCTTTTGAAGGTTAGTATTGTAATTTTAAGCGTGCCAGCAAGAATCAATCAGTCCTTAGAGAAAATTAATTGCCAACCAATTATCAGACGATTGTGTTTCAGTTCTTTCAGCCTCAACGAAGAGGACTTTTACTGGTGACTTTGTTTAGGAGAATTTAGCAAACAATAATTAAATGAAGAACAGTTGTAGCATTTCATTAAATAAAAATGAAAGACTTACAATGATCTAATTCAGCCTCGTAAAAGTTTACAGTAACAAGCTACTTGAAACTACTTCTATGAATGAAGTGTAGTGCAGGAATTTGAAGTACAGAAATGTAAAGAATAAGAAATATAAAAACTGGAAGGAAAATAAAGTAAATAAAATTGGTTTCTGGATCTGAATTTTGGGGCTTTTTCTGCGACTTTCTCTACTATTTATACTTCTCAATGATAACCGTCGAAATAAGCTTCTAACCATCGAATCATCCTTCCATGATTATTGATCATATTTCCTCACAGTTAGCTCCACTACGCCCTGTCTGCAGTTAGGCTTCCCTTATGATTTTGAATTTAACTATATGAGTAACCGTTAAAGTTACGTCATCTTACATCTCTTTGCTGATCTAGTGTTATGCAGATCCACAATAACCAATACTAACTGTCATGTGTGTGAGTACGATTGAAGATTTGAATTATCTTCCCATATTGCCCTCATCCTGCCACGTGTTGAACTGTGATTGGCCTGTACAAAATATATAGCCAACATTACCCCCCACACTAATATACTCAATACTTGGTGATATTAGTGGATCAAGGCATTTTATCCATGTCTTAGAACGTGCATGGGCTTTGCATTTTTCCAGAAATGCAACCGTCATTTATCAATGAAACATTTGCATTAAATTCTCTTCTATCCTTTGAACATTCCCACTATCTCAGTATTCGAAAAGATTGGTACAACTATCATGGCCAAGCAAACCTTTTCTTACCATGATCAAGCATATGAAGAGTTGTTTGATAATGTTGTTCATCCTCGAAAGAACCTTCATGCATTGATTAGCCACATTTATCCACCTTCCTATATTCAAGTCATGGAAGTTTTTGCAAACTATCGACCTTTGGATTACGAACCTATTGTCCACAATTCTTTAAACCAAAATTTTGCAAACATGGATATTGGAAGTTCTTCTTATCCTGACTTTTCGCATGGGATGAAATTTGCGACTTCTTCTTCTTTTGAGACTTCTAGCTGGAGAAGCTGGCCAGAACCTGAGGAGTCCAAGTTAAGAGAGCAAATCAATCATCATTTTGTCGAATTTGTTGATCTTCTAACTTTCCCTCCCTTTGCTCGGAGCTCGGTGGTTTACTCATATGTACCCATTGACCGCCGACGCCATTTGGAAGACAACTTACTTGTAGCATGGTACACATCCTCCATGCCTACGAAGATAATACAAGCCACTCATCATCCAGACGAGGCACAAGGGTATAGCCCGTCGTTCTTAGCCTAGAAGGAAAAACTTTGCTCTTCTGACTGGCTTGATTGCGTCAGTAACCCCCAATTCCCTCATTCTTTCGAGATGGAAGCTCCTGCACCTCATTTTTCGCAAAATCGTCACTGGATGGAGGAACTGAGACTTACTCTCTTTGAGGACCAGTTTCTTCCCTCCTCTAGCCCTCCATCTTTGCCTACTATATTTCAGCAATATCAAGTCCAACTTCTGCTTGTGGCCTTTTCTCACTTGCCCTTCAATATTCTCAAGGATGATGTTCCTCTTAAGAACTTTCGATGGGTTTGTGATGTTATGACCAGGGGTCATGTCCTCAACACTATTGCCCAAGCAGAGCTCTAGATGTTTTTAGACCAACTCCTACTACTTCTTCATTGGCATCAAATTTCTGTGGCCACCACTCGATCTTTGGACCAAATCTCAGCCCGTCGAGTTCATACCCGGTATGAAGCAGAGAACCTCATCGACGGATATGATGATTTCAAAAATAAAGACTCTGTATACTGGGATGACTTGGACATGGATAAGATAGAACAAGGGTTGAAAGAAACAAAGTTTGAAATAAAGGCTGAAAAACATTTTTATCAAATAAGAGCATATCAACTTCAGCAGCCTAGCCTGGAGAAGATAGAAGATAGAATTAAAAAGGAATAAAAGTTCATTGACCATAGTTGGAACAAATTCCATGACCTTGTCATTTACTCTATTCCTTATTTTTATGAACTTGAATATGTAGCCAAAAAAGGCTTCTGATGTAATTGTTTTTGTTTTAATAAAGTTAAAATGTTTTCTCTTTATTTGGCATGGTCTGATTTTACTCCATTTGTCAAAAAAAAAAAAAAAAAAACAAAATTAGGCCTTCGAATTCACCAATTTTGTCATTCGAAACTTGATTCGATCATACCCAATGAAATACTAGAAACCCAATTTGAACTTTTCCAATATATGGAGTGTAATTGACAACTTTTGCCTTAGATCTCATTTCAGAATCAGAGCTTCGAATTCACCAATGTTTCCATTCGAAACTTGATTTGATCATATTCAATTCCCCAACATATGGTTAATACAATCAAGCAGTTTCAAATCAACTAATTTTGTTTTGAACAAACATGTTTTATTCTAAAAAAGTGATTCCTTTTGTATACTACTAAACCAAGAACAAACAAACTCTAACCGTAAGGTATTTCAAATTTTGCTTCGAAGGATTTTACTCTCATTAAGAAGCCTAAATGCAGGTCTTTAGTCCTTTTGAAGTAAACAAATACCTGGGCATTCCTGCACCCTTAGGTGTGGAATGTGCTTCGAAGTCAACTTCTTGCTTTCGAAGCTGTTTGTCACTTGATTTTGGCACCAAAACTTGGCTTCAAAGCCAAACATTTTATTTCAAAGCTAATATTAATATTTGAGATAGGTTTCCCTCCATAACTGTCAACATTGGGAGAAACTTTTCGCACCCATAACTTTAGTACTTTTTTATGAATTCCGCCCACATAAAACGACTGGGTGTTTTTCAGACAAAAAGGTTTAAAAACCCTTTTATTTTGTGCTCCCAATTCACTTGGTCACCTAACACACAAACCCTTCATCTTCTATTGGCTTTTTCTTTCCCTTTACTCTCTTTCCTAACTTCGTCTTCTTAAAAAACTCCTGTCAATGGCTTCTTCTTCCTTGAAAATACTAGTTGTGGAGTGTGCAAGTCTATCCGTAGCCTTGAAAAGGATCATTGATGAAGAGTATGAGAAATACAAGGTTGGTGAGAAAAGTGCCATCAACGGAAGCATCTTTATTCCCCGTCGCCATGAGCCACAAGAATATGTGCTTGGGCCCATTTTTAAGGAGATTCTCACTGAGTTTCCAGTTCTATATCTACGTCTGAAAGATCATTGTCTCCTTTATGAAGGTGGTCTTGATTGGGGAAGTTGGAGGATGAACCGACCCTATCGCTGTTGGCCCACAGTGGGACCAGAGTAGGAGGAATGAAATGATCGGGTTGTCCCTGATAGGACACTAGATCTTTAGGAGCTTTGTCTCTTCGACGCCCTTCAATTATCCAAGTTCACCATTTTAAAGGACCCTTTTTTAATACCTGCTGCCTTTTGTTTTTGGAATTCTGCTTTCAATTTCTTTCAATTCAGATGTGGGATGATGGCTCCTACTGTCCTTGACATCTGCCATCTGTTAGGATTATCCCCTACTGGTACCCACATTGATCCAAACTATCCTGATCTCAAAACCCCTTTTTTCCTCTCCTCTTTGAACTCATCCTATAGTGACTTTGTCAAGGTTGACAACAAAAGAGAGGGCCCTGTGACTGATAGGGAATTTTTCTCTTTTATATTGTATTGGCTTTGCAAATTCCTCTTCTGCACCTCTTCTCAAAGGATCATGCATGAGTTTGTCCCTCTTGCCAAAGCCTTTGTTCTACAAAGAAAGGTGGCCTTAGCTCCATACGTTCTAGGTCATGTTTTTAGAGCTTGTTCCATTTTTTGTGAAAAAACCTTTGGATGCCAATCAGGGAGGCCCATTTTGGATACTTTAACTTTGGCTTTTTGCATACTTCACTGATTTACAATCTAAATGCCTAAGGTTTTTGGAGCCAAACCCTACCACTCGCGGTATGAAGTTAGCCAATGTTTCACTCTATCCTTCCAACTTTGCTTTTTTACTTTTCTTTCTTCCACCAACTCCCAGCTTTCCTTTCTTCTCACAACTTCCATCTCTTCAAAACTACCAATATTGGCCCATCCTGGTTGAGGACCTTTTTGAGTGATAGGTCCTGTTCTACACCCCAGCACAAAAACATGTGGGCCTCTATTTTGATTCCCAAGGAATTATTCATTGGGACTATGAACCCCAGAGCTTACAAGTGCATCTCTGAGACCTATTGTCCTGTCCAATTTGCTAGGCAATTTGGACTCTCACAAGGGGTCCCTATACCTCTCTGCAATCAGACCAATTTAAGCCTTACTAGCAGGGATTTGAAGATTCGAAGATCTAGATTTGAAGAAGCAACTTCCAAATACATCCAAGATTTAATTGACTTTGAATACTTACCCTTCATACCTCAAAGCAACATACTGAAAAGGTGCCAAAACTGGTAGATGGCCAATATAGAGGTGCACTTAGCCATTCCTCCTCAAGATCTATTAATGGTACTGGATGTACCTCAAGCCAAGTCCAAAGGGACTGGAGCTGTTATCTCCTCCACTGCTCATGTTACTTCAGCTTTTGCGCCTACCACTACAAAGTCTGTTCCTGCTGCCTTAACTCCTCCTAGAGTTACTCGAGCTACCTCGAAGAAAAGTATGTACTCTTGTTTCTTTTCTTTTCCCCTCCTTTATGATGCTCTTGTCCTCACTTATAGTTCTTTCTTTGGTGTAGGTGGTGCGGGTGCCTCACAGGAAGATTCTTCCCAAAAGGTTCAAGCTTTAAATCTTCTCAAGAGCAAGCAACAACAACAAAGGAAAAGAAAGCTCTTACTTGACCCTGAAGAGGAGGTACCTGAGGTTCATGTAGAAGCAGAAAAAGAAGAGACAGAAAAAGAGCAAAAGACATCCTTAAAAAGAATGAGGAAAATGACTGTCTCTCTTTCTGATTCACTGAAGACCCCATTCATAAAGCATCTGCTAAAGCAATAGAAGCAGAACATTCCAAAGAGGTTATTGTATTTTAGAGGGCTGAGAAGAGGAGGCAACAACAAATGCTTAAGGATGAGGTTGCTGCTGCTAATGAACTCCAAAGGGAAGCTGCAAGAAAACAACAAACTGTTGAACATTATACCCTTCGCAGCTCTCCAATCATTGCCACCACTTCTGAAACCAGTAATTTCCTTCGTGCCTCTATTTTCCTTTCTCAAATTCTTGATACTGAGACTTAACATTACTTTGTATTTTTTCTTTTGCAGCAACAACTACTCTGCCTTCTCCTTCAATAAGGACTCCTTCAATTTCATCTGAAGTTGAAAGACCTCGAACTGTAGAGCCAATTCAAGCAATACTCCCACTCCCTGGTCCCACCTTTTTCATACCTTTCTTGAGGCAAAGCATTCATGCATCCCTATCTTTCGGCTTAACTCCATACTTTTCTCTTTTATCCTTCAACTCTACCCAATTTATTCTCCCTTCAAGCCTTGCTGCTCCTTCCCTCCTTAAGGAAATTCCAGCTGTTACTTCATCTCCAGTGATAGCTGATTCCTGTAGAGAAGACACTGGTAGCTCACCAGTTCCTTGTCCACTATCCTTATCTAGCTCCAATCCCTCTTTTCTTGACTTACTGGTAGCTAAGACTATAGAAACTGCTAGGGATACTTCATCTTCCTCTCATATTCTTATGTAGCAATCTCTTCCTCCTATCAAAGCCCTTTCTGCACCAACCATATCAACAGAAGAAGTGGACATTTTTTAAGCTAGACTAGCTAGCCTTTTTGACATGCCTTCCACCACTTTAACAACTAGCAATGAAACTGAGCCATTAGTTCTAGCTGATTCTCTCTTAGAAATCTTTGAGAGCTCTTCCTCCACCAGTAGGACTTCCTTGCCTTCATTAGACTTGGACAGTTGTTTGGAGTTGCTGACATCCTTCTCGAGGATCCCCTTCGAAACCTTGCAAAGGCCTATTATCAAGAATGGCTTCCTCCAGTGCTGCAAGGTTGTCAAGCAATCCAGCATGACTATTTCAAGTCATTTATCTCAAGCGGCAGCTACCATTGACTTTTACATTAAGATCTGCCATGTTGCCAAAGCTGCAGAAGAGAAATTGCTGAGAGACTAGAGATTTGTTTCCCAAATACATCCTGAAGTGTCAAAATTGAAAGAACAACATTCCTCTATCTTCCAACTTCGAACTCAACTATTAGAGAAGAAAGCTCAGCTTGAAGAAGAGTTTATCAGCAGTCAACCTGGCTTTAGATTGAACTGCCACCAAGATGCAGATTACTAACTATGGACTGGCTGTTCGAAAGCAGGAGATGGCTACAGCCATTCAGTTGTTCCCATCTCTTAGGAGTAGAGAGTCAATTATAAAGGAACAACTGAAACATTGTACTAATTTTTGGGCCAATCTATGGCTGCATGTATCCAACTCATTATAAAATAAGATCTTTATTTATTATTTGAGTGTTTTCATGCTCCTTTTGTTTAACACTTATTATATTCCTTGTGTTTTCCACACGGTTGGATAATAAGGCTTCAAATATTTGCCATTAATTTTCTTGGGGTGTACATATCCATTAAAATTTCTCAAATGATATGTTCCCCAAGGCAAAACTCTATGAACTTGATATGGTCATTCCTAATTAGGTGGCCATTTACCAAACTTATGGCTTTTAATCCCTATTGGGAGTATTGTCTTCCATACCAAATCACCTTCATCAAAGCTAATGTGCTTGACCTTCTTATTATAGTTTTTAGCTGCTTTCTTCTTTTGGAAAAGAATGCTACTTAATGCCATAATTCTAGCTTCATCCACGTTCTCTAATTCCAAGCACATACTCTGATGGTACTGCTCAAGAACTAACTGATCCTGGCATCTCACCCTCAAGGACTTGATGTTAATTTCTACAGGTAGTACTACATCATGCACATATACTAAAGCATAAGGAGTGACTCCTATACTTGATCTTGGAGAAGTCCTATAAGTCCATAATACATCCAACAGTAAGTTATGCCAATCTTTGGGATTGTCTTCTACAATTTTTTGTATTCCTTTCTTCAAAGATTTATTGGATGATTCTGTCTGACCATTGGCTTGTGCATAATAGGGGGTAGAATTAACAAGGCTATTTCCAAACTCTACCACAAAAGACTTTACCATCTTTCCATTAAATACAGTCCCATTATCAACAGTTATAGTCTGTGGGATGCCAAATCTATGGATCAGATCTTTAATGAATCCAATAACTTCAGTCTGGTCTACAGCCTTATACGGTTTAGCTTCGACCCACTTAGTGAAGTAATCTGTGGCCACTAAGATGAAACAATGATGCTTCGAAGAGGGTGGATGTATTTTCCCTATCATATCCATAGCCAATCCTCTAAACGGCCAAGGCTTTACAACCGCATGCAGATCAGTAATGGGTATATGTCTTATTGTGCCATGCTTTTGGCATGCCTGGCAACCTCTAGCATATTCTATGCAATCTTTAAGGATGGTTGGCCAATAGTAGGAATGTCTTCAAAACAGCCATCTCATCTTCACACCAGGCTGATGAGCACCACAGATGCCTTCATGAACCTCAGTCATGGCTGTCAATGCTTTCTTTGGGCCTAAACATTCCAATAATAATCCATCTGCCCTTCTTTTGTAGAGAGCATTACCATACATTATGTATTGTATAGATTGCAATTTGATTTTTCTTCTTGCTTTCGAAGATGGGCCAGCTAGATACCACATTATTGGATGCCTTCAATCTTGTTCTTGTAAGGTGGTGCTACCTTTTGATATGTTGTTTGGCTTATGTTCATTTGATTATTATCCGTTCTCCTGAAATTCGAAACTTTCTAAGCCACATCATTAGCTTTATTATTCAAGAATCTTGGGACATAAGTCACATTTGCTATCTGAAATTAAGAAAGCAAATGTAATGTAACAACATAGTATGGTAACATGCTTGTACTTTAACACTTGAAAATTCTTTTCACTTGGTGAACCACCAATTGAGAATCTCCAAATATATCAACTGCATGAGCTTGTAATCCAATAAGTATTTCCAGTCCCATTATTAAAGCTTCATATTCGGCTTGATTATTGGAACAAGTAATTTCATCCACTCTGAAACCATGTGTGGTTTCTACCCTTTGTGGTGACTTAATCACCACACCAATTCCAGTTAGATCATTGGCTTTTGATCCATCAAACCACATTTGCCATGGTTCAACACTAACCATACCAAGCTCCATTATCTCTTGGCTTCCTGTCTAACATGGATGATCTACCAAGAAATTAACTAAAAATTGTCCTTTTACTGCCTTTTAGGGGACATATTCTAGATGAAATTCTGATAAAGCTAGTATCCATTTGCCAATTTTTCCTCTCAACATAGGTCTAGACAACACATATTTAACCAAATCTATGGTTGCAATTACCAAGACAGTTATAGGCAAAAGATAGTATCTTAGTTTCATTGTAGCAAAATACAATACAAGGCACAGTTTTTCTATAGCTGAATATTTACATTCACAAGAATTTAGAAACCTACTAAGGTAATAAATCGTTTGCTATTTGCCTTCTTCATTGTCCTAGGCCAAGAAAACTCACAGTGAATTTTCTGCCACAGTAATATACAACTTCAAGGGCTTATCACCCTTTGGTGGCATCAGCACTAGAGGCTTGGCCAAGTAAGCTTTGATTCCTTCGAAAGCAGTTTGATGCTCTGTTGTCCACACAAACTCCTCTTCATCTTTCAACCTTAATAAGGAAGAAAATACTTTAGTTTCCCTACAGTATTAGAAATAAATCTTCGAAGAAAATTAACCTGTCCAAGGAATTTTTGTACTTCTTTCTTACTTGATGGAGGTCTGGCTTCAATGATAGCTTTGGCTTTGTTCTGATCAATATGTATTCCTTTCTTATGTACTACATAGCCTAAGAAGTTTCCAGCTGATACGCCAAAAGCACATTTGAGAGGATTAAGTTTCAACTTGAATTTTCTCATTCTTTCAAAAGCTGTTTCTAAGTGAAACAAATGTTCCTCCATGGATTAGGACTTCACTACAATGTTATCAATGTAACACTCTAAATATCCTCCAATGAGATCATGAAAGATAGTGTTCATAGCCCTTTGATATGTAGCCCCAGCATTCTTCAGGCCAAATGGCATTTTAACCCATTCGAAGGTGTCAATGTTCCTAGGACATCTGAATACTGTCTTGTGGATATCCTCTTCTATAATGCAGATTTGATTATAACCAGAGTGCCCATCTATCATTGATAAAATTTGGTGCCCTGCTGAACTATCCACCAATAAATCTACTTGGGCATGGGGTAATCATCTTTTGGAGTCGCTAAATTCAGGTTTCTGAAATCGATGCATACCCTCATTTTACCATTCTTCTTAACTACAGGTATAATATTGGATAGCTATTCAACATACCTGGCTGTCCTAATAAAGCCTGCCTTAAGGAGCCTAAGAATTTTCTCCTTGACCTTCTGAATTACTTCAGGACTCATCCTTCTTGGTTTTTGCTTGTATGGCTTGAAATTAAGCCTCATAGGGAGCCTATATTCTACTAATGATCTATCCAATCCTAGTAGTTCATTATAAGACCATGCAAAACAATCTTTATATCTCTTTAAAACCACCAACAACTGGTCCTTGTCAGGAGCATTTAACCAAGCACTTATATAGGTGGGCTGTTATGTAGAGCCTTCCCCTAAGTTAACTTCTTCCAATGGGTCTTGTATCTGAGAACTCACTAATGCTTCTTTTTTAATTTCTTCTATCTTCAAAGCAATTTCTTTGCTTTGTTCTGCTCCCAGTTCTTTTGATTCAACATCTTTGTCATCCTCCTCGTAAGCAAGATCTGTCTATAATGCTTCTTCTTCCTTTATCTCCTGGACTTTTGTTTCGATGTCCAACGCACAGTATTTATCAAATGCCAAAACCCGACTGTTCTTTGCTCTGCGTCTGACCAACTACCATGGCTTCTTTCTCTTACTCTTGCACATTCTGGACTATTGATTTTATGTCCAATACTGAGAACTTAATTAAAGCCAAAGATCTGGCCTTCTAGGTTCCATCTTTTTGCCTACAACCAGGCATCATTGTCATCCTTGGCGACAAATTCTTCATCAGCATTTTCTTGGACTAAGTGCTTCAGGTATGCTAATTCCTCATCAGCCGTCACTTCAGCATACTGAGTGGTGTCACTCCTTCAGTATATAATTTGGCCTCTACAAAAGTCTGCACAAGCTATGAAAGGTTGAGGGTCTGCATTGATCTCCTTTGTCTCTCCACTACACAAGGCCATCATTATCTTCTCATGTAGAGAGGAAGGCACACATTTGTCAGTGTGAATCCAATCCCTACCAAGTAGAGCATTATACTTAGCATTGTTGTCGATAACGAAGAATGCCGTCATATAATCCCTGGTTCCCACACTCAGGTTAATGGGCAAAATACCCTGAGCCATCTGTTTGTCTCTAGAGAAACCAACAATGGTTGTGCTGGTTGGGATTAATCTGGGGTTCCTTTTTCCTAGTTTCTTCAAAGAAAACTTCGGAAGCAGGTTTACTGCTGCCCCATTATCCACCAATACCCGGTTCATCTGTATCCCATCAAAGATGGCCTTAATATACAAGGGTTTGACATGTTGTGTCATGGACGTTGTAGGATACTCAAAAGGGTATGAGAGGTTAATACTCACCTTTTCCTTACTATCATCTCCAGTTTCCATTGGTGTGGCCACTTCGGATTCGTCTTGCACCATGCTAGCCTGTGAATCTTCACTAGAAACTGGAATTGGGTCAATCTCCTGACCTTCTTGATTTTTATCTTCAGCCTGGAACTCCTATAGTAGTATATGCACCATATTCACTGACACTAGAAAAAACGAGCCAAATTGGACCGCTGGCTGTACCTGCTTCTTTTCCAGGCCAACTTGTTCAATTACTTCAGAAACATCTTCCATGTTGTATTCTGGCACTTCAGTACTAGTGACTTCCTTCGAATGGTCTGTTTCTGCTAGTTTTTCGACCAAAAATGTCTGTTCAGCCATGAAGGCTTCAAACATTTCCTCCTCAACCATCTCCTTCCTTTGGCCTAGGCCAACTTCTCCCTCTGTCTCACTATCGCTTTCCATCAAAGCCCTTTCCAATCCTGCTAAACTAGATCTTTCTTTGACTTTCAGTTCGAAGTGAACTTTGGCCAACTGCTATTTGCCGCAACTTCTTTTGTCTTAGGAAGTCAATTTTGGACTATGATATAACTTTGGACTTTTTCTTCCCTCTGTCTGGCCCTTTGGCTAGACCAATGAAGAGCTTTCTCCACTTTCTTTCAGATCATTCTGGTACTGAGTGTACCTTCGCTGGATCTTCCTCCTTTGGGATCTAGAAATCACTGAGACCATATTTGGTTCCTTTGTTTTTGGATGCTTTAGTAACACCCAATTATTTGAAGCTACCAAAGAAGGTTTAACCATCCTACCCTGGTCTCCAACAACATTTCTTTGGGTAGGTATTTCCTTAGGTTTGTTCTGCATAAAAAACCAATCTGGAACTCCAGGTACCCATGAACCCACTAGCTCAGTTGTCGAACTGTCTCTTTCTTTTTTCGAAGCCAGTTTCGAAGCTGCCTGTGAAGGCCACTACTTGGCCTTGACTCCCTATTTTGGGCCTAATTCAAGCCTTCTATGAAGGTGGCCACTTTTTATCTTGTGTGAGGCTGGTCTAGGGGGCCAATCTCTGGCTTTGATCCTATAACTTGAGCCCACTTCAAGTCTCCTCTCAGGATGATTGCCCTCCATTCTGTAATAGTTGGGTGGTCTGAACTCATGTAGAGGTCTCTTGCCCTTGGAGTGCATTTTAATGGCTGTTGGCCCAGCCATAAATGGTTGCTGCCTAGGACCAATTGGATATGGCCTTTTGTTATAGGCACTGGTTGGTTTAGGACGCCTTTGTACATCCTTGTAATACAGCTTCCCATCAATCGGAAGCCTTTTCAACCACTTGTAGCTCAACCTGCATCTGGGACACATTCTTTGCATGACAGTTGCCTCTAAAGAGTTATCATCCAGTGCCTCTTGATTAGAGTCTTTCCTTTGGTCTGCAAAGCCCTGTCCATCAGCTGGTGAACTTCTAGCATCTTTCTTGATAGTAGTCTGGTTGGCAACATGCATTAGCACATTAACCTCTTCGAATTCCTTTAAGGATAAGTTCTCGAAGTCTGGCACAATAACATTGGCTGCAACTTCTCCAATTTCTGGGAATGGATTAGTGTAATGACCCCAAATCGTATGGCGTAATTATCGATAATTAATTATGTGTTTATTTGAATTAATGAGAGACTATCTGTTTGAAGTAGAAAAATATCTGTTGGAATTACAACTTCGGGACTGAAATTGACAACCATAATGGGTTCGGAAAATGAAATTGAACACGCATATGTGATACCGGGAATTTTTAGAACCATTTGGGAAATTTAATTGAGGACTGAATTTCGTCTGATTCGTTAAGCCTTGTTTGGCTCAAGTGTTTTGGCTTATTTGTTTATATGATATATATGACTTAAGAGATAAGGATTGTTGACTCATTGACTCAAAACAAGAGAAGAAAAAAATCTGGAAGGGAGAGAGAAAAGAGAATTCGTGAAGAAGAAAGAAAACAAGGGGAAAGGAGAAGGAAAAGAGGAATCAAGTTCAAATCTTCTCAAATTAAGTGAATAAGGTAAGGATCTTCTTTTAATGTCTTGAATAAGGTGGATTCATCCATGTTTTCATGGTAAATAAGTGAAGTGAAAGGGAAATCATGTTTAATTGATGGTAATATGTGGTGTTTTTAACCTATGGAACATCTATAAGCATATATGGCATCATATCATGAAATATATGTTTAAAATCATGGTTTTCTTGCATGATTTTCATATTTGAGGAAAATCTCCATGGAAAGTATTATGTTGTATTTGGATATTTGGAGAGAGAAACTCCATGGTTTTGAAAGCGAAGCTTTTTATGAGCATGATTATGGTTTTCTATTTTAATTCAAAGTTTGATTTTATATATATCTTGCATGTGGGTTTTATTTTTAAGTTGTGATGTTTAATTTAACTGTTTTCCCAAATGTTTTGGCCTTGAATTTGATGATTTTGAAAGTTGATTTTGCAAATAGAGGCCACGGTTTTGCAGATTTTTGGACTGGTTTTTCCACCCAGATTTTCCCAGTCCGCTCGAGCGGGGGTTTGGCCGCTTGAGCGGGAATTTCGCATCGATATTTTTGTCACGATTCTGATCCGCTCGGCGGGGTTTTAGCTCGGCGGGGACCTATTTTTCAGAAATTCCAGAAAATGTTTTAATGCATGTTTTGGGCATCCGCATTACATTTTTAGCATTCTTAAGCCTCAATTAAGTTATGATAATGGGATTAGGAGATGGTGACACCATTAAGAGATTACATGTATGTGTTCACTCTATGTGTTATGAGATCATGCTATAATGTTTATGTTTGCAGGTCAAACTTTGAAGACCGTGCAACTGTAACAAGCCCGCGAGGGACCTCGCTACAGTTTGGACTCGATTTTGTTGCGGTTCCAAATCTTGAACCAAAGAGTCCAAATCCGGCAAATCGTTTTGAAGAAAAACAGATTTTTTGAAAGAAGTGCCAAACATGGACTGCTTTGCCAGATAACAGAGTCGCCACCTAAATATTTTTAAAATGGGAAATTTAGGAAACCCTAACTCGGTGCCAAAGGCCACGTGTCCGTCATCACCAAAGTTGGCTCGGGAACTTGGGTACGATTGGGGAAGGTCACATCGTGAGCACCCCCGCTCGCCCGGTCAAAGACCGGCCTCTACTAACCATGATATCTGTTTTTGAAAACTTTGTGCGTTCTTATTCCGGTTATTAGCCTAGGTTACTACGTGATGCGCACAGCATACAAGTATAGACTGAATCGCCTGAATTGGAACAAAACATTTCATGTTTGTTTGTTTGAAAATGGTTTGATGGTGCTACTCGCAGGTAGGCTAAAATGCGGATTCGCCACCCTCAGGTGGGCTTAGAAAACATGATTTTGCCACTATCTAGTGGGCTTAAAACAAGCAGTCAATGAATTGTCCCAATTCAGATAACTCAACCTCCACCCACAGGCATTCAAGGCAGTTATATCACATAAGCATGTAGCCTCATGGTAAGCATGCTATCATGGCAACACTCACACACATGCAAGGATGCTAAAGCATAAAAACTTACCGAGTACTCCAAGCCAAAGCAGAAAGCGATTAGAAATCATGCATGATCCAAGATATCTGAGGCCTAATGCAACACATGCAAAATGCGACTATAGCGAGGCTCGGCTATTCTAAACATGGTATATGAAATGCTCTGACTAGCAAGTATTCATTTTGGAATTGAAATACAAATGCTTAGTATGATCTTGGAGCGCAGTGCGTGCAAAAGCAGATGAATGATGCAAACATCTTTGTCATCTTTGTATCTTGATTGAAGTATGCCCTATATCTAACCATTGTAAGCGGATAAATAAAAGGGAGAAAGAAATGGGGTTGGAAGACATACATCACACTCACACACCCTTATTACAGTTGTGCCCTCGCATGGGTAATAAATAAATATGATCAGGAAATGAAAGAATAATAATACAGTCCAAATAAATACAAATTCCTAATTAATTTACAAATTAACTAAGAAAAGCAGAATGGCCTTGAGCCAGTACCCTCGATTCTGATGAATAATGCATGTTGGGCTGTCTTGGCGCTGAAATCCACTGGGATGCCCCAATTAGCCTCTGTTTGCAATTTTTTCGAAATGCGTGTCAGACTCCGAAAAGTTACTGATCCTTGATTTTGCTGCAACAGAGAGCAGGAAAAGGGCATAGCATGTATTTCCACAAATATATGCATGCCTCGATCCTCGTGCCATCAATCACGCATATCGATGCATGATGGCCGAGGAGTCGAATTGCACAACTCAATATAGGATGAATGCATATGAATGCGACAACAAAACCTAACTCCATCATGGGTAATCCGAAGTGTCGGTGACTTGGGAATTGAGACCCGTTCCGTTACTCGGAGTACGAAACGTGCCTCGTTTCCCAATGCAATACGCATGATATGCATGAAATGCAACTAGTATACAACCTAGCATGCGCAATGCTACGAAAATGAGATGTCTCGAAATGCGTGTCCATAGACACGCAAACCGAGAAATGCGGAATGACATGCGAAATGCAATGATGGGCTTATACCAACATGAGGGAGCCTCAGCCACACTCACATAGGATGCCGGAATGATAAAAATGAGGTGCCTCGAAATTCGTGCAGGAGACGCATACTGAAACACGGAATGACATGCGAAATGCAATGATGGGCTTATACCAACATGAGGGAGCCTCAGCCACACTCACATAGGATGCCGGCGGATAAAAATGAGATGCCTCGAAATGCGTGCCCGCGGACACGCAAACCGAGGAATGCATAAAATGACATACGGAATGCGAATGATGGGCTTACGCCAACATGAGAGGGCCTCAGCCACACTCACATAAGCTGCCGAGAGACGAAAGAAATGCCTCGAAATGCGTGCACACGGGCACGCAATGTGAAATGTAAATCGGATAAAACCGAAGTGCCTCGAAATGCGTGCACACGGGCACGCAAACCGAGGCAGTGATGCGAAATGCAAATCGGATAAAACCGAAGTGCCTCAAAATGTGTACTGCAGACGCATAAACCGAAAGGCGATGTGAAATGCAAATTGGATAAAATCGAAGTGCCTCGAAATGCGTGCACACGGGCACGCAAACCGAGGTGGTGATGTGAAATGCAAATCGGATAAAACTGAAGTGCCTCGAAATGCGTGCACACGGGCACGCAAACCGAGGCGGTGATGTGAAATGCAAATCAGATAAAACCGAAGTGCCTCGAAATGCGTGCACACGGGCACGCATAACCGAGCGATGATGTGAAATCGGATAAAACCGAAGTGCCTCAAAATCGTGCTGCACGCATAACCCGAGGCAATGACAAAATGGAATGAAATGGCATAAGGAATGCAAATTGGGCTTACGCCAACATGAGAGGACCTCAGCTGCACTCACATAAGCTACCGTCGGATAAAAACGGAGTGCCTCGAAGTGCGTGCCCACGGGCACGCAAACCGAGGCAATGCACTAAGGCATGAAAAATGCAGATCGGGCTTATACTAACATGAGAGGACCTCAGCCGCACTCACATAAGATGCCGATGAATGAAAACGGAGTGCCTCGAAGTGCGTGCTCACGGGCACGCAAACCGAGGCAATGCACTAAGGCATGAAATGACATGGAAAATGATATGCAAGCATGCAAACCAAATTTCAGCAGCTAAATGAAGGGGAAAACAGCCCCGAAATGGTACGAAATGACGATCAATGCATGAAATCATCCCGAAATGTGATTTTAAGTACCCGAAATGGCCTACGGCTATGCTAAACATGCAAAATTGGTACATGAAAGCAAAAAAAAGTAGCAAGGCAGCCCCAAAAATAGCATCTTTTCAGTACAAAACAAGGCCAAATTGTGAGCATAGACATGGCAACGATGGCATGCAAAAATGGGGAAAAAGAGGAGAATTACAAAGAAAGTGGTATCTACAATGCTCAAACTGAAAAACACAGTTCTACAACATTAAAGAGGAGCAAAAAATATGCATATTTACAGTGAATGACAACCCCAAAATCAGTATGTAGATATGCTCAAAATAGCATGCAATATATGGAGCAAAAGAAGGCTATAATGATAGGTCATGCATGGAAGCACCAAATGAGGTTGAGCCCTTCTACAATGTTGTAGAGGGGCTCAAAATAAGCCTAAAACCAGTAGGTGTCGGAGCCCAAAAAACAAATGTATATAAGCCAAAAATAGCATGCAAGATTATGACATACAAGGTGGATATTGAAACAAGTGGTATATAGAAGCATCAAACAAGGTTGAGCCCTTCTACAATGTTGTAGAGGGGCTCAAAATGAGCCTAAAACCAGTAGGGGTCAGAGCCCAAATCAGTAGGCAAGTAGGGTAGAAATAGGAAGCTAGAAAATGTCACAAAAGATGGAATTTGAGACTCACCCTTGAAGATCTAACTTTTGCTACCTCTTGGCTTGAATTTGTTGCTTCTTAGCCCTTGAAGAACCTTCCTTTGCTGCTGGAATGGTAGTGTTGATGGTGAGGCTTAGGGTTGATGAAGGAATTAGCTAGGGACTTGAAACTTTTTAGGATTTTTGGCTATGGAAATGGAGCTTTTGGAAGAGAGGCTCTTGAGATCAAATGTTCTAACCTTAGGGAAGGAGCTGTCCAGCCCCTCAAATAGGCAAGAAAGGGTGTAAAAGGGGAGGGAAATGCATCCAAGCTTTCCCTCCCAAAATATCTCCCGGAAGGGTGAGATATTTCAAAAAGTATCCGGACAGCTGTAAAAATTTGAAGCGAAAGCTAGTCGACCAGTAATTTCTTTGCAAGTGGCCGACCACTCCTCATGGCATGGCCACCTCCCATGGCCGGCCAGCCAAGGGCAAAAAATGAAATGTTGAATTAGTGGCCGACCATAGGGGATTAGGGTCCTCCCATGTGTCCTCAACACAACCATGTGGTTGAAAATTGGCAACTGTGAATCAGGAGAGACAACACTCAACTTGAAGGAGAGGCTCAAAAATGAAAACAAGAATTACTGGCCGACCATGCACTTTTAGGGTCCTCCCATGTGTGTAGAACAAGGTTCCAAGGTTGGAATTTGGCAACATTGAAGCAGGAGTCACAACATAGAGCTTGAAGGAGAGGCTCAAAAATGAAACTCTGAATTGCTGGCCGACCATGCACTTTTAGGGTCCTCCCATGTCCCCTGATCACAAATATGTAGCTTTGGTTGGAAGAAAATATCCCCAGGGTGTTCAACATTGGCCCGGAAGTGAGCAAAAGCAGCGAAGGAAGCTAAACCGGTTATCTGGGATAATTGCTGGCCTCCCACCCCGATGATCTTCTGGTGTTGAAACAGAGGTACCGCCAAATTTGAACAAAAACTAATGAGAAATGCACGCGCGGAGCCAAAACCGGGCAATTCGGGATCCCGAGAATGGGCTGCAGGTGCCGGAAGTGGTGTTCAGCAGCGAAGTGGGCACCTGCGCCCCCAGTGTCACTCGGAATGACAAAAGCGAGGTTCTGCCAAAAATCGAGAAAGCCGATGCAAAATGAATCCTCGGGGCCCAAATCACGCGTTCGGGGTCCAGCAAAACCTGAGCAAAGTGGCATTCGCCTGAAAGTGGGCATCGAGGCCCAGTGTTCCTCGAATGATAAAAAAGGTCCATGCCAAAACCGAGAAATCGGAGATGGTTGGGCGGTCCCGAGCCGAGGCACACTTAACGGCCTAAACCGGCTCCGAAATGGGCAAAATGGCCTCTGACCCACGAACGTAGCTCACGGCCACCGGAGATAGTCTCTGAGACCACTCTCTTCCTCGAAAGAAAACAGAGAAAACCGAGTCCGTTATAACCGAGACAAGGCACAGAAGAGGGTTCGGAAGTCTGGAGGCAGGGCGCACGGCCGCGACTCTGAAACTTCTGAACGAGCACAGTATGCAACATCACCAAGCGCTCAATCGGTGACGTCTGAGTCTTAAGGCTGGTCAAAAATGGGGTGTCTACAACCGTGCAACCAGTTTTGGAAACCCACTGTGAGTAACATTTCTGTAAAGTTATGTTATTCTAAAGTATGTTCCAAAATGCTATGTTATGAATGTTTTCTGAAATGATAATGTTTTCTGTGAACGAATATCCTATTTGCGAATCTAGTATGGCATCCATAGATAGTCCTTGGTGGACTAGTTTGCCCTACGTGGACCAGTTTACAAGATCTCGCTATCCACTTCATTGTGGCAGTATGTGTTTAATCGGTATCCGGAACCGATTACTCTAGTCGGAAGACAGTATATGTTATGTTCTATGGAGTATGCCATTATGTATGTTCTGATATGAGATGATTATGTTTATGAATGATTTGTTTTACGGATATATGAAATGTGGAATTCATTCACTAACCCTTTACTTTAATGTTACTTGCTGAGCTTTAGCTCATTGTTTGTATATATGTATTTATAGGTGAGCATTCTGGGAGTCAAGCCTAGGCGGAGTCCGAGCCGAGCCGCTGTTTTGAAGCCTACCCGGTGTTTTGGTGCCTCCAAGCTGGGGCTAGGCCTGGAAGGCCATATGAGTTTTGTTTAGTTGCATCAGTGGCCTGTGTCCATATTTGTATATGATCTTATCATGGTACATGTTATGTAAAGTTAGTGGGTAAATTAACACATTTTTGGCATGTAAATGTATGTTCATATAAATGCATAGCTCTTTGGACTATAGTGTTTAGTTTTTGCTTCCGCGAGCCCCGATTATTTATGTTTTGTATAGGAAGGCCTGTGGTAATCTAGAATTACTGGCCGGTTACGATGCCAACCTTCTAGGGGCGGGTTTGGGTCGTGACAATTAGTGTCAATCCCCATAGCCTTTTCTGCTTTAGCTGAGAATTTTAAACTCCCTTTTCAAATTTGTTCTTGGATCTTGTCCCGAAAAACAATACAATTTTTAGTTCAGTGAGACTAAGAATTATGTCATTTACAATACACTTTTCCTTTAAGTTCTTCTGGAGAAGGAATTTTGACTCATTTTGGTAACTTTACGAAGTTTGCCGTAAGCAAATGATCAAAAATGTCATCTGCCTTTGTTAAATCGAAAGAATATTTCCTATGAAGGTCTTTCTTTTTAAACTGCTAGTCTATTGTAGTATTTTTATGAATTAATGTCTCACAGATCACATGTTTTTTCCCTACAATCTCTGCTGCATCAATCTCATAATTAGGATCTCTATAATACGTCTTGTAGGATGCATTACTTCGATCTTGTTCTTCCTCTAATAATGAATCATACCTCGACACCTTATAGGTTAATTCTACTAAGTCTCTAAACTCAGTTTAGTCAAACTTCTTTCGAAACCTAAACTCTAAACCATTTTGAGCTAATCTCACGAATTCAGGCTCTGGTAGAATGATCCTACATTTGTTTCGTGCTCTTTTGAATCTGGCAATAAATTGAGCAGCCTTCTCATCAGGCCTTTGACTCAACCTTGCCAAATCTGCCATGGAAATTTCTAGCTTCGTTTGGAAGAATTGGGCATGGAACGCCTCCTTCATTTGTTGCCAAGTTTGGATAAAGCCAGGTGTAAGGTTAATATACCATACAAAAGCTGCCCCAGTTAGAGAATTTGGGAACAGTCTTAACTTCATGTAAACGTTATTGGTAAATTCACCACATTGGGCAGCGAACCTAGCAATATGTTCTACCGTTGACTGGTTTGCATTTCCATAAAAAGGAGCAAAGTCTGGTATTCTAAACCCTCTTAGGTATTCATGTATCCTATCCACCCATTCTGGATATGGTTTCCTATACATAGGAGTTTAAAACCCTCAAGCCATAGGTCCACACATTTCTCTAACAATATCAGCAATTTGGTCCCTAGGAACCATATTTTGTACTTGTTGAACCACCACTAGAAGAACAAACACAGAATTCGGTGGACAACATTGTACCTGAGGTCCTCTTGGTCCATAGAGAGGTATATTTGGGACCGGTTGTCCCTATGGTGCTAGTGTAGACACCCCATTTTTAACCGTCCTCAAGACCTGGACGTCACCGCTTGAACACTCGGTGATTATCCATGTTCGTGTTCGTTTGGAGTTCCCGGAGTTCTCGGCTACGCGCCTTGCCTCAGGACCTCCGAACTTGACCGTTTTGTGTCTGGTTTTGCACCAAACACTTGTGCTTTGCCTTGGAGGGGCAGGGATGCCTTGTGAGGCATCCCCACACACCACCGGTAGTGGCTAGAGGCCACCGGCTGGTTGGTGTTGCCATCGGCACTATATTGTGCCGGTCGGCAGTAAATTTTGTCAAAATGACAATTTTGCCCTGCCGACTACAGTGCAGTTGCTTTTTGAGATATTTTTAGGCAGCTGTATCACACTTGCTTCCCCTCCATACACGTGTATGGAGGGATGAGCCTCTTGTTTGCTTAGTGGCTAAGCTTACAAAGTTGTCTCCTCTATAAGAGGAGGCCTTGTCTTCTTGGTTGAGGGGTTGGCCATTTGAGAGATCAAAAAAACCAGAGCTCATATATCTCTCTCTCTATATTTTTCATCTCTCTCATCCTTGTGTGTGTATTTTAGACCTAAATAGTGTGTTTTACCTTACTTTTACACCATTACACACACTATTACACCTAGCTCCGAGATTGAGGGGCTTGGGAGGTTGTTTGTGGTATTTTGGACAGACTTTGACCACTAGAGAGTGGCTGGACCACCTGCTCTTCAAGGGATCTTCAAGGGTAAACTCTTTACTTTAGTTTCCCCATTCTTGCAACTAGTTTCTACCCCTCTTGCTTTGTGTTTTGAGCTTTGCCTATAACTGAAAAAACTCTTGTTTTTACTTGCTCTTGAACCTTCATTAAGGTCATTTTGTGGTTTGAGTAAAGGCTCACCCTTTTAGGCTTTGTTTGGTCATTTTGGTGTTCTTTTGGTAAGGCTTTGTTTACTTGTTGTTCTTGGTCTTCTCACCACTAAAAACCAGTGGGTTTTCAGTGGTGAGGAAGGTGTTTTGAAGTTTCATATAGGGGAGGGACACCCATCTCCCCTTTGTCCCTTGCTTGCCTTTGTTTTTCGCCTAAAAAATAGCATGCATGCTTGGTTGGTTTTGGCTTCATTTCAGAGCATATTTGTGATTCATATGATATGTTATACCTCTGTTTTGGGTCGGATTTGTAGCCCTTAGTATGTCTCTCACACTTGCTTTGAAGTGCTCTCTTTTGCTTAAAAGTATGCCATGCATCTAGGCCATGTTCTTTGTATGTTTTAGCATAATTCCATGAGGGCATTAGCATCATATTGCTATGTGTAAGGGCTGTTAGCCACTGTTTTTGCCATGTTTGGCATGTTTGGTATTGTTGTCTTGCTTGTTGGCTTGTAAGCTTTTGGTGTGTGAGACTCTAGCATGTTTAGCCTACCTCGATCTTATGATTTGGCATCATTTTAGATCACATTTCAGTCCCTATTCCATGCCTATATGTCTCTATTTATCACCTCTTCCATGTCTTGAAGTGTTGGTCTCTTATGCTTTAAAGAGGGTATTGTGCATGCTTGCATGATTAATGCATTTTGGGGCTGCCATATCAAGGTTTGTGGGGGTATTTTTGCATGATGGAACTCTGTTTTTGCTTAAATAATTCATGCCGTGATTGGTCTTAGTAGTAGTGGAAGGGTGCTCCCTTTTTGTGCCTTAATCTTAGGCCATTTGACTTGCATGTTTGCTTGAGTGTTGGTCACCATTTCGGGCATGTTTTGCCACTGTTTTGGGGAGATTTGAAGGCTGCCCCACTGTAGTTAAATCCACCATTGCATGCTTGCCTCATGGTTATTGCTTAATTGATTCATTAAGTGTTGAAGTATGTTGGTCTCATTGCTTGATTGGTCCATGTTAGCATGACATTGGTACCTTGCATGTTCTAGTATTTTGCATGCTTAATATGATAGTTGCATTACATTTGGCATACCTTGTACCTTAGCATCACATTGCATTGTTGAGCCATGTTGCATACATGCATTTCATGGTTTGGTTTGGGGTTGTCAAGCCAAACATGGGGATTGAGAGGAGTTCACACTTTGAGTGGTGCAACTTGCCTTAACCCTCATGTCACCAAGGCCCTTGACCAACTCATGATAAGGTCTTGGTTTCATTTGTGTGTTTGCATGCATTTTCACATTAAAATGCAAACTTAGTTCCTTAGGCTATCATGCACCAAGATGCATAATTGATGGCTCAAGAACCAAGGGTCATGCTTCCTTGAGTCCCGCGCATGATAGGAAACATTGGCCATGCATAAATTTGCTCTAAAATCCATATCATGCACTGTTTGCCTGCTGTTGCTGTCAAACTGTTCTCTGTAGGAATTTTGTGCCAACTGGCACTTTATGAACAGCCGATAACTCCAAATTCAGCCGGTGGCCACACCCTTTAGCCGGTGGTGTTCCCTTTCAGCCGGTGTGATCTTCAGTGTATGTAGAAGGTTT
This sequence comes from Camellia lanceoleosa, assembly GCA_025200525.1. Lineage (NCBI taxonomy): Eukaryota > Viridiplantae > Streptophyta > Magnoliopsida > Ericales > Theaceae > Camellia > Camellia lanceoleosa. Next base: position 124,955,490 of record CM045766.1, read on the forward strand.
TCTGAGACTTTGGCAGTTTTCAGAGAAGAAAAGGCAGTAAAACAGAGGCAACAGTGATATGGTGCGGACTTTCGGGACAAGTCGGATTCGAGCATGCATCATTCGCGCATCCCGAGGCAGGGCTAGGGCCCCTTTCTTTTATGTTGATTTTAATTTGATAGATAGAAATTTTGTAATAATTAATTTATTCTGTATTTGGACTGTATTATTTTGGGACTGTATTATTCTTTTGGGTCCCTCTGTGCGAGGGCGTATTTGTAATAAGTGTGCGTGGGTGTGTGCATGTCTTCCAACCCCCATTTCTTTCTTCCCTTTTACTTACCTGCTTTTAATGGTTAGTATTAGGGCACGTTTATTTTAGCATACCTTATGCAATGCATGCGTGCATCCATGCATTTGTTTACATGCATCAGGCTCGGTACATCACGCTAACTGCATTGTATTCCAATTTTCAAATTGAATACGTGCTATTTGTAGCATTCCATATGCCATGCTTAGGACGGTAGAACTGTTTAGATTACACCATTGCTTGTGTTGCATTAGCCACTTAACATGAATTAGGATCATGCATATGATTACTAACTGATTTCTGTTTTGGCTTGGAGTACAATATAAGTATTTATGCTTTAGCATATCGCATGTGTGTGGATGATAACATAATAGTATGCTTACCATGCGGCTAAGTGCTTATGTGAGATAAAATGTTTGAATGCCTGTGGGTGGAGGTTGGATTACTTGAGTTGGGAAAACTCATTGAAATCCGTGTTTTAGCCTACTTGCGAGTAGCAACTTCAAATTATTTTCCAAACGAACGGATATGCAATGTTTGTTTCCAAATTAGGCAATCTAGTCTATACTTGTTTGCTGCGTGCATAACATAGTAATTCTAAGCTAATAATTGGAATAAGAGCATGTAATGTTTTCAAAAACGGATATCACGGTTAGTAGAGGCCGGTCTTGGACGAGAAAGTGCTCATAGCTAACCTTTCCCGATCGTACCCAAGCTCCCGAGCCAAGACCACTTTGGTGATGACGGACATGTGGCCTTGACGAGTCGTGGTTTAAATTTCCCATTTTAAAATATTTAGGTGGCGACTCAGAATGCAAAGCAAATTCCATGTTTGGCACTACTTTTCAAAAAATCTGTTTTTCTTCAAAACGATTTGCCGGATTTGGACTCTTTGGTTCAGATTTAGAACCGACACAAATCGAGTCCGAACTGTAGTGACCCCAACGAACAGAACGGGACCTAACCCTCCCGGGGCGTTCGGGGACGTCTACAGCTAGCTGCTGTTGAGGGTATGGGTGACCCCTCTGAGCTTGTCCTGCGAAATGTGTTGGAACAGGTGTTGTGTCTTTTCCAGTCGCAGAAAACCCTTCCAACCCCCCTGGGTACAAATTCAAACAAAGGATTAGTGAGCCCCCTTGTGCCAGGTATGGCTTCGAACATGGGATTTGGAAACATCCTTACGCCATTTTCTTGTGTTGGCCCAGATCCACTAATTTGCATGGTTTTATTGTTAAGCAATGAGACATTTTGATTTGTCACAGGCCTCAAATGAGGCTCATACCAAGATTGAGGTGATGGTCTTTCATAGTTTTGATTACTAGTTTGACCATTAGTATGTCCATTACTTTGTATAGACTATTTATCTCTAGCCAATCTTTGCTGAGAGACATTTGAAATTTCCTCTATGTGCCTTGTGTTAATTGGTTAATGGGTATTCATTCGATCCATAAAAAGATATTGCCAATCTTTCCATTGTGTTCATTAACTGCTGTCTCATGGCATTTACTAGGCCTCCATATGGATTTATTGGCTAAGTAGATGGAACAGTGGATGGTCCAACTCCATGGCCTCGTCCAATATTTTGAACATGTGATACTTACTCCAAAGTGCTGGTCTGTTCGACCATAGGTTCTGATAAGACAGGTACTTCCACAAGATGTGTTATCACATTATCCTCTGGATTAGGTATTTCTACCTCTCCTTCCACACCTTCTTCCAGGGGTTCATTTTCTCCTTGTCTCCTACGTCTAGCCATTTCAATTAGTCCCACTGGGCGTGCCAAAAATATATGTTGGCTTTTTTCACTTTCGAAGGTTAGCATTGTAATTTGAAGCGTGCCAGCATGGATCAATCAATCCTTACAGAAGATTAATTGCCAACCAATTATTAGACGATTGTGTTTCACTTCTTTCAATCTCAACGAAGAGGACTTTTACTGGTGACTTTGTTTAGGAGAATTTAGCAAACAATAATTAAATGAAGAACAATTGTAGCATTTCATTAAGTAAAAATGAAAGACTTACAATGATCTAATTCAGCCTCGTAGAAGTTTACAGCAACAAGCTACTTAAAACTACTCTTATGAATAAAGTGCAGTGCAGGAATTTGAAGTACATAAATGTAAAGAACGAGAAATGTAAAAACTGGACGGCGAATAAAGTAAATAAAATTGGTTTATGGATCTGAATTTCGGGGCTCTTTCTGGGGCCTTCTCTGCTATTTATACTTCTTAATGATAGCCATCGAAATGAGCTTCTAACCATCGAATCATCCCTCCATGATCGCTGATCATGTTTTCTTATAGTTAGCTCCACTACGCCCTATCTGCAGTTAGGTTTCCCTCATGATTTTGAATTTAAATATATAAGTAACCGTTAAAGCTACGTCATCTTGCATCTCTTTGCTAATCTAATGTTATGCAGATCCACAATAACCAATACTAACTGTCACATGTGTGATTACGATTGAAGATTTGAATTGTCTTCCCGTATTGCCCTCATTCTGCCACGTGTTGAACTGTGATTGGCCTGTACAAAATATGTAGCAAACAGTAATCCTCTTTTCAACTTTACAAGGACCACATTGTCTATATACTGTTTTAGGTAACTTCAATGCTTAATGTAGTTTTCTTATCTTCATTTTTTTCGCTCCAAAATTTTCAAAGTTGTCTTGGCACCAATGACTAGGCAGAGATCTTTCAACAACCTTCCTCAACCACATGCTATCTTGTATTACTCACAGAGGACCAGCAAAAAAGGTCTTCTCATTTCCAAAGCCACTGGGGTTTCTGATACTGCACAAGGATACATTTTAACATTAGTACTTTTCCAATTTCTATATTTTCTATAGATTTTAAAGGAAAATATATATGTTGGTGTCCATGTGCAAAAGTGTGCCTATTTGAGTGAAAAAGCATGAGTGTCTTGTCTTCATTTCTTATTGTTTTATTACTAATTTTTCTTTCTTTTCAAATGAAGATATCCATTTACACTTGGTATATGGACAAAGAAGCAAGTTGAAGCTTGGAAACCTATAGTAGATACTGTTTAGATGTTGTTCATGCAAAGGGTGGTATCTTCTTTTGTCAGATTTGACATGTAGGGAGAGTTTCAAATCAAGGTATAATTTGTACATTTTATTGATAAAAGAATTAAAAACGGTTTTGGTTCTCTCTTGACTTACTCATGCAATTGCTATGTACAGATTATCAGCCAAATGGGCAGGTTCCAATCTCCTGTATAGACAAGTCGTTCAGTTCTCAAATTCAAGCTAATGGCATTGATGGTTCACAATTTTCACCTCCACGAAAGCTAAGGACTGATGAAATTCCTCTAGTTTTTTTTAATGATTTCAAACTCGCTGCAAAGAATGCAATTGAAGCTAGTAAGTTTGTGGCTATATTCTAATTTTAATGTAAAGTCAAGTTGGTATTATTATTAAACATGTCAGACTTGTAACATGATAAAAATAGATTGCAAATTTGCAAATTTCTTTGGTTTGTAGCTTTTCTAGTGTAATGACATTAAAAAATTGAATGAACCTTGCTTTTGGCATTAAGCTCTAATTTGTATTTTGCTTTAACTACTTTTTAGTTTTGATTGTCTAATTGTTATATGCTCTAGAGAAATTTAGAATTTAATGACTAACAATTTATATATATATTTTGGCATTCGATTTCGTGAACAACCTTTAGGTCACCTGTTGTTTTAAGAATAGGACTTCTTGACACTAGATTCCTCAAATATAGCCACATCTGATATTGTTCTTGCAATGGCTGTCAATGACTTGGATTACTCTAAGTTCTCTGATGAAGAAGCTGTTGACTTCAATCTTCAATTATTAGAAATCAACTCTTACCTACTATCCTGCTAACGAAATTTCAGATCTTACTGGGAAAATATGAGAAACTATAATTTTTCTCATACCAAATAAAGCTCAAGTTGCTTTTATTATTGCTTTTGCAGGTTTTGATGGGGTTGAGATCCAACCTAAACACTCTAGGCCTTTACATGGCCGAATCTTTGAATAAATACGGTATCCTATATTGCCACATGGTTGAGCCTAGAATGAAAACTGTTGGAGAAAAATTCGAATGCATCAACAAGCTTTTGCCAATGAGGAAGGCTTTCAAGAGCCCTTCATTTCCGTTGGAGGGTATGACATGTTAGATCCAACCTACATGCATGCATGCAAAGATGGCATAAGAAGATTTCCACCTCTCAAGTGAAGGAGGTCTGAGCTGGGCATCTCTCTCTTCTCTTCACGTTGTTACCACTATTGACTCTCACCAATAGAGGGTAGAAATTTTTGGTTGGTTGATATCTCTCTCTCTTTGTGTATAAATAGAGACAGGAAGGAGATGATGAATTGTATCAGAAATTTGACAGATAGAGAGCTGTGAGTTGAGTGACAGTTTTTCTCCTCCTCTGATTTGTATTTGCTCTGTTTTAGTGAATTTCTCTTTTCTGCTATGTGGACGTAGTCATTGGGTCGAACTACGTAAAATTTGTGTTCTCTGTGTGTGTGTGTGAAATATATTCTGGGTGTCCATGATCCTAACAAAGTGGTATCAGAGCCGGTTGTGCATTTTTCGCAAAAACAGAGTGTGATTTTCAAAATTATCCAAAATTCAAAGTGGTCAAAATCCACTTTTGATCATAATACGTGAAAGCCCTCGATGAGATGAGCACATGGGTGAAAACCGTGTCAAAAAAGGAAGCCGGAAGGGCCCGCACGCGCCCCACGCGTTATGTGCAGTCGTTCTTACGCACACCCACTCGCACACGTACTGCACGCGCCTCCAAAGGAAGAAGATGCGTGATATCACACACAAGGACACGCCACAAGCGCTCACACCAGATGCTGGCGTCATTACGCCGGAGAAGGTGACCGGAGTGACGTCAAACTACCGCCAATTGATGACGACATGCTGTTATATATTGACATCATCCCAGCCGAGTCGGAGCCAAGCCGCATTGACCAAGCCGCTGATGAAGCCACTCGCCAGCCAAGCCACGTCGCCGTTGTTGACGTCAGCCTGACGCCAGCCGAACCGAAGGAATTATCCGATGTTTTTCAACTGTACCAGATTCTGCCGATTTGAACCATTCAACTTATTTTGGCTTGATCCGAGGCATTCTGAGTCCCTTTTTTATGATCCAATAGTGTTTTCCAACTATTTAGAATATTCCGGACACATCCGTATGGTTAGATTTTGCAAATCAGATTTCAAAAATTTGCAATCTTTATTTTGGCAATCCGAAGTGCTTTTATGGCTAATTTGACCAATCCGGACTCAACAGTGAAGCTTGATGTAATGACCCCATCACGTATAATGATTAGTACTTGATTAATTAAGAGGATTTGAATTTAATTGCCAAGTATTATAATTTAAGTTAGGATTTATGAGAATTGTGGGATCTGACTCGTATATGATTCTATTAAGGATTTATTTTGAAATTAGAAATTAAGAGTCCAAATGACTTAAGGAAGTAAAATTGAGAAGTTGAATCAATTTAATTTTAATTACGGACCCATTTGGGAGTTTGATTAAATATTCAATTCAGTTTAGTAAAATTGAGATTCGATTAATTAGGTCCTAATTGGAGTTGATTAAATCATGAGGATTGAGAATTGTGGTTATTATAAATTAAATTTAATTATGATGTGTCCAATTGGAATATGTAATTTATTGATGGAAATTTGAGTCTGATCAGAAATTGAAGGCCTAAATGATTTGGGAAATCAAAATTGATAATGATAATAAATTTAATTTAATATTTAGAGCCTTTTAGGAGTCTGACTAAAAATCTGATTCGGATTGATAAATTTAGATATAATTAATTGGGTCTTAATGGAAGTCAAACTAATTAAACTATGTGAGATTTGTAATTAGTTACGATTGATTAAATTATGTGCTAATTGGAATTATTAAGATTAAGTATTAATTATAATTAGTTAACACTAAGTGAAGTTAATTAAGTTAACACATAAATTAGTATAAGAAAAACTAATTCTAGAGCCTTTCAATTATGTGCACGTATATGAAATAAAGGAAAAGAATATAATGTTCATCTAGGCTCAAGGAGTTCAAAACATAGAGTTAAAGAGAGGAAGAGAGAACCGTACGATGAGAGAGAAAGAAAAGTTCTGGAGAAGTGAAGTCAGGAAAGGAGAAGGAAGATAGGAAGAATAAAGAAGAAGAGGGTTTTGTGGAATACTAAAATTGAAGTCAAAATTATGAAAAATTCATCTTAAGGTAAGAAATTTCATCATCTTTCTAGTGTTGTTTACTTAATCTAAACAAAAATTTATTGAAGGTGGATTTTGAGAAGATTCAAAATAAAGATTTGAGGATTAATTATAATTTCATAGAAATTAGATTTGTATGTTAAATCAAGTTGGGTTGAAAAACTTGAGTTATGATTCTTTTAATTTGTCAAATTTGGGTTCAATTTAGAGAATTATTCTTGGATTAAGTTCTATAATTTACATGTAACAAGGGTTTATTAAAGATTTGGCCCATACAAATGAGTTAGGTTAATGATTATGGAAATCAATTTAGAAATTAATTATTTTGCATTTAATTTTTGTAATCTTGCATGAATTTGGGTCTTATTTCTACATGCATGTAATTTGGAAGAATTAAAGAATAAATATGGGCTTTGATTTTAATTATATTAACCCATGCATGTAATGTAATCTAAGAGTTTGACTCAAATTAAACATATTTTAGGACATCTATGACTATGAATTAAATTGAGGTTAAAATAAATTGAGTTAAGCTTGAGATTAAGGACATGAGTTTGGGAAAATTTATCAAGTAAGTTTAATTTGTGTTATTCCTCATGAATTTGGACTTCATCTTTACATGCATCAATGAATCTTTAAGAAAGTTATGGAATTAGTCTCATGGATTTTGTAAGAAATTAAGGAGACTCATAGTTGGGGAAATTAATTTGGAAAATTAATTGTTTTGTTTTGATTTTGTAGTATTTCTTGTAATACATAAGTTTTAAGGGAATTGAGCCATTCAAGTTCATATTTTGAAGAGACAAAGGAAATATTTTAAGAAAATCATGTGTATGGAAATTTGAAATTAATCCTAAAGCTTTGATTTTATAATTGGACTTTTATTTAATCCATGCATGTAATGTAATTTAAGAATATTTAGATACATTTTAGAACATCCATGTTTATAAATTAAGTATTTGGTTAAAAATTGAGTTAAGTTAATTTTGTTATTAATAGTAAAATTGAATCTATTTGCATTACATACATCATGAAATTTCAAGAGGTTGGGAAGTCTAATTTATATTTTAGAATTGTGGGTTGATATAAAGAAAATGAGTAAAAACTAAATTTGGACAAGTGGAGCATGATTTTGAATAAATGATTTCTAATTGAGAGTGTTTACTAAATTATACAATGATTCTCCATTTTTTTTTTTTTTTTTGGTACCAAAATACATATTTTGAGGCTTTGAACATCAAATTTGAACTTCAATTATAATTCTAGAAATTCCAGAATTTACGCTGTCCACTCGAGCGAGGAAAGTCTCGCTCGAGCGTGAAAATCGAGCTCCTAGAAGTTTTCAAATTTTACAGTCCACTCGAGCAACCAAAGCGGCGCCCGAGCAGAGACCCATTTTCAGCATATTTTGGAAAGTTGCATTTAGTCCATATTTTTATCCTCATCTCTTTCCAAAGCACTCTAGACATGATTTGTGATTCAATAAAGACTAATAAGCTACCAATCAACATAGATTAGTTAGTTGAGGAATGAATCATTGATCTAGTGGTAATTGTTTAAAAAGCCAAGTAAAAGATCAATCTATTAGGAAAAGAAGGGCTTAGTAATGAAAGAATATGTAAAATAAGAACCCGGTTTATTTGAATGAGAAAGAATAAACGTAGTAGAACTTCGGACTGTTTAAACGGAAAAAGACTAGGAAAGTCAAGTTTGATCAAGGGAGTAATATTGTATTTCAATGTGTATATGTTATGTGCTTGTGTAGGTCATGTGCCATTATTTGCCTGATTTATCTGATATGTCCAGTCCATCTGATTTGTTTCTGCAGCCATCTATGAGTAATAACTTAGTAAAGTTACGTTCAACTGTACTTATTTTCTGTGTGACAAAATGAGATCTGTTTTCTGAAATGATATGTTCTGTACAATGAATGATTGTCTAATTTCTGATATCTATTCGTGACATCTTTAGCATCATGTGATATCTGTTAGCTGTTACCCAGTATCGGAGGTTCCTTTATGGAACTTAATCTGTCAGCATTCCGTTACCCGTACCGGAGGCCCCGTCATAGGGGCTCATCTTCTATTCTGTTACTCGGATCCGGAAGTTCCTTTATGGAACTGGTTATTCGTAACCTCACGTGTATGCATCCTGTTCTGTTCTGTTCTGTTCTGTTAATGCTAATGGATGTATCACGTAAACTTAAGCATGACTTATGATTTCTGTATATGATCTGGACAAATTATGAATTTGATACTGGCCAGATTCAATCTGAATCTCATGCGGACTCATTCATTAAAACCCTTTACTCTGTTATTATTCACTGTGCTTTAGCTCACTGTATTATTTATGTATGTAGGTGATCAGGTGCGTGACCAAGTTTAGAGGCATCTGCCTAGAATCTGTTTTTGTCAACCAACCTATGTGCCTCCCGTGGAGGTTCTGGATGTGTCAAGTGATTATGGCTATGCGATTTAAAGTTTAAGTTTTGCTTTCTTGTTTGGTTAAACAAGTCTTGTGTATTTTGTAAATGGGGTTAAGTCTCTTTTTGTCTAGTTTGTATATATATGATGACTTGAAGGTAATGTGTATATATGTATATAAAAAGTTTAAAATTTTTCTGTCTCATATAAGTCTGCACAGCTCAATAGACGTTGTATATTGTTATTTGCTTCCGCTAGCCCCTAATATTATATTAATCTGTCTCAGAGGCCTTCGGTAATCCAAGGATTACTGGCCGGTTACGATGCTAAACCTATAGGGGGTGAGTTTGGGTCGTGACACCTGATTTTCAGACAAAGACCATTTTCTGTAGAGACAAGTGTTGATGGAGGAATTAAAGTCTTCGAGATCCATGATAAAGTTAACTGCTTCCAACTATGCAATCTGGAAGCCCAGAATAGAGAATATCCTGTATTGCCGAGATTTGTTTGACCCCATTGAGCTTAATGGAGTTAAACCAGCAATGGAAAACGACGAAGACTGGAAACGGAAGAATTGAAAAACCATTAGCCAGATCAAACAATGGATCGATCACAGTGTCTTCCACCATGTCGCCCAAGAGACTGATGCCTATGCTCTCTAGATGAAGTTAGAAGGCATGTACCAGTTAAAGACTGCTTGGAAGAAAGCCCTTCTAATGAGAAGACTTGTAAATTTGAAGTTGAAAGGTGGTATCTCTGTTACTGAACACACTAGTGAGTTTCAAAATCTAGTGAACCAACTGGCAACTGTCAAAATAGAGTTAGATGATGAGATGTAGGCCCTTTTGCTGCTCAGTTCTTTGCCAAACAGTTGAGAGACGTTTGTGGTGTCTCTCAGCAACTCCGTACCAGAAGGAAAACTGACCATGAGCATGGTTACAAATACTCTATTTAGTAAAGAGGCAAGGAAAAAAGATATGGGTGGAGATCAGTCTCATGCCCTCGTCATAGAAAATAAAGGTAGAGGCAAAGGTAGGGGAAGAAGCAAAAGTAAAGAACGCAGCAGAGGAAGATCTCAAGACAGAGGGAAATCCAAAAAATGTACGAGCCAGCCAAGGTTCAAGTGTTACCATTGTGGCTAGGAGGGTCACATAAAGAAATATTGCTATGCCTTGAATGGAGAACAAAAACAAGGCAATAGACAGCCAAAGACCGAAGATGAGAACACTGTAGTTACTGTCTAAGAGGATATTGTATTATTCTCTGTTAAAGAATAAGAATGCCTCTATATGTCAAACAATAAGACCGATTAGGTGGTAGATACAACAGCTTCCTACCATGCTACATCCTGGAAGGAGTTTTTTAGTACATACCAAGTTAGAGATTTTGGTACAGTGAAGATGGATAACTACAGTTTTTCAAAGATTGTGAGAATCGGTGATGTTCGAATCCAAACCAAAGTTGGGTGCACGATGGTGTTGAAAGATGTCAGGCATGTTCCCGAGTTATGCCTGAATCTTATCTCAGGGAGAGCCTTTGATCGACAAGGCTATGAGAACTACTTCGGTAAAGGCATATGGAAGTTGAAAAAGGGATCTCTGGTGGTGGCCAGAGAATAGAGAATTGGCACACTATACAACACTCATGTAGAGGTGAATTCAGATAGCCTCAACATAGCAGAAAGATGAGGCGTCACCAAATTTGTGGCACAAAAGGCTGGGTTGCATGAGTGAAAAAGGGTTGCAGATTCTGGCAAAGAAGTCTCTTATTCCTTTTGCCAAAGATGCGAAACTGAATCCTTGTGACAACTACTTATTTGGGAAGCATCATAAAGTTGTTTTCCACTCATCATCCAGAAGATAATGAGAGTTGTTGAGCAGAGTATACTCTGATATATACAGTTCCATAGAAGTGAAATCATTAGGTGGCAGAAAATACTTCCTGACGTTTATTGATGATGCATCACGGAAGGTATGTGTTTATGTCCTAAAGACCAAAGTCGAGGTGTTCTAGCATTTTCAAACATTCTATGCTATGGTGGAAAGGGAAACCGAAAAGAAACTGAAGTGTCTCCAAACAGACAATGGAAGCGAGTACACGTCAAAAGAGTTTGAAGTCTACTGTGCTACTCGCGACATTCAGCATGAAAAGACTGTTCTTGGAACCCCACAACACAATGGTGTAGCCGAGAGAATGAACCGGACCGTTGTGGAGAATGTTAGATGTATGCTCAAAATGGCAAAGCTGCCAAAGCCATTTTGGGGAGAAATTGTTCGTGTTGCCGACTATTTGATCAATAGATCGCCATCAATTCCACTGAATTTTCAAATTCCAGAAAAAGTATGGTCTGGAAGGGAGATATCTTCCTCTCACTTGAGAGTGTTTGGGTACAAAGCATTTGCACATATATCCAAGGAGCACAGACAGAAGTCGGATGATAAAGCCACTCCATGCATCTTTATTAGCTATGGAGATAAAGAATTTGGATATAGATTATGGGATCCGAAAAACAACAAGGTCATTCGAAGCCGAGATGTGGCATTTCAAGAAAGCCAGACCTTAGAAGACTTTGGGCAACCAGTCAAACCCAAAGTTGATGATGTTTCAGAAATTATTCCCAATCCTGCACCATCACAGCATGCCACTGATGAAGAAGAGCTACCGCAGCATGCAGCCAATGATGTAAAGTTGCAGAATGGATTTCCAAAAGAAGAAGATCCAGAAGAAGAGGGTGTTGAGTAGGGGAAGCCACAACTCCCTCCGTCAGAGACTATTGGTCCACAGTTACGAAGATAAACAAGAGAGTCTAAGTTATCATCAAATTACCCTACTTCTGAGTATATTTTGGTTACTGATGAAGGGGAGCCAGGAAGTTTTCAAGAAACTCAAAATCATAAGGAAAGGAGTAGTTGGTAACAAGCTATACAAGAGAAAATGCAGTTCTTGCAAAAAAAATCAGACTTATGATTTGGTGAAACTTCCCCAGGGTCGAAAAGCACTGAAGAACAAATGGGTGTTCAAGTTGAAGAAAGATGGCAGCAGGAAGCTAGTCAAGTATAAGGCCCGATTGGTTGTCAAAGGTTTTGGGCAGAAGAAAGGTATTGATTTTGATGAAATCTTCTCGCCAGTTGTAAAAATAACATCCATTCGAGTAGTTTTGGGACTAGCGGCCTGTTTGAATTTGGAACTTGAACAAATGGATGTGAAAACGACATTTCTCCATGGTGATCTGAAAGAAAAAATTTACATGGAGTAGCTAGAAGGTTTTGAAGTCAAAGGGAAATAAAACTTAGTCTGTAGATTGAAGAAGAGTCTTTACGGCCTCAAACAAACGCCGAGACAGTGGTACAAGAAGTTTGACTCATTCATGGTGGGTCATGAGTACAAGAGAACTATTGTAGACTAGTGTGTTTATGTCAGGAAATTTCCCGGTGAAAACTTCATCATACTCATGCTCTATGTTGATGACATGCTGATCGTTAGACAAGATGCCACAACAATCAGACCACTAAAGAATGAGTCATCACAGTCCTTTGACATGAAGGACCTAGGCCCTGCACAACAAATTTTGGGCATGAAAATTATACGTGATGGGAAAGCCAATAAGTTGTGGCTATCACAGGAGAAATACGTTGAACGGGTGATTGAGAAGTTCAACATGAAATATGCCAAGCCAGTTAGTACTCCGCTGGCTAATCATTTCAAGTTGAGCAAGAGTTCTTGTCCTTCCTCTACAAAAGAAAGAGAAGAGATGGAGTAAGTCATCACAGTCTTTTGACATGAAGGACCTAGGGAGTTTGATGTATACAATGGTGTCCACCTGACCAGATATTGCTCATGCTGTTGAAGTAGTAAGCAGATTCCTTTCCAATCCAGGAAAAGAGCATTAGGAAGCAGTCAAGTGGATTCTGAGGTACCTCAAGGGTACAACAAAAATGTGTTTGTGCTTTAGAGATGCTAAACCAGTCTTGGAAGGCTATACGGATTTAGATATGGCAGGAGATCTTGATGGTAGAAGATCTACATCAAGATTTATGTTCACTTTTGTAGGGGGAGCTGCGTCTTAGTAGTCCAAGCTGCAAAAGTGTGTTACGTTATCCACAACCGAAGTAGAGTATATTGTCGTAGCGAAAGCTGGGAAAGAGATGTTGTGGTTAAAACAGTTGCTCTAAGAGTTGGAATTAAAGCAAGAAAAGTTCACGGTACATTGTGATAGCCAGAATGCCATAGACATGAGCAAGAATTCAATGTACCATTCTCGCACAAAGCACATTGATGTTTGGTATCATTAGATATGCGAAGTGATGGAAAAATAATTATTGGAACTGATCAAGATCCACATAGATAAAAATCCAGCTGACATGCTTACAAAGGTGGTCTCGAGAGACAAACTCGAAATTTGCAGAGACATTGCAGGGATGGACTTCAAGTGAGAAGTCAGTCATGCATGTAGGTACGAAAGGGGAGAGTTGTTAGATCCAACCTACATGCATGCATGTAAAGATGGTGTAAGAAGACTTCCACCTCAAGTGAAAGAGGTCTGAGCTGGGCATCTCTCAATTCTCTTCACGTTGTTGCCACTGTTGACTCTCACCAACAGAGGATAGAAATTTTTGGTGGGTTAGTATCTCTCTCTCTCTCTCTCTCTCTCTCTCTCTTTGTGTATAAATAGAGACGGGAGTGAGAGGATGAATTGTATCCGAAATTTGAGAGATAGAGAGCTGTGAGTTGAGTGAGAGTTGTTCTCCTCCTTTGATTTGTATTTGCTCTGTTTTAGTGAATTTCATTTTTCTGCTCTGTGAACATAGGCATTGGGTCAAACCACGTAAAATTTGTGTTCTCTATGTGTGTGTGAAATATATTCTGGGTGTCCATGATCCTAACATGACAGAGAATATGGTATTGGAGCCGTGGCGGAGAACCATACTGACCTTGTTGTGTATGGTCCGGTTTTTCTAGCCAATCCGGATTTGCCAAGGAAGTTTGAGCTTAATACTCCTCTTAACATGTACAATAGTGAGACCATCGCCATTCCTGATCCTGTTGTTAGTTATAATGGGTTAATTACACATAGACCCCTAAACTATTGTTAAGTATTACTTTGACTCTCTAAACTAAAGAAAATGTACAATTAGGTCCCCTAACTATCAAAACATGTCACATACACACTCACAGCCCTTCAGTCGTGATCTTAAATCCTGAGATTTAAGGTCACAATCCAATATTCTGAGAATTTTATGACTAAAATACCCGTTAGTATTGGGTTAATTACACGAAGACCCTTGAACTATCATAAAGTATCATTTTATCCCCTAGACTGTTATAAAGTATCAATCCACCCCTGAACTATAAAAGCGATCAAAACATCACATACCCTCTGATGCTGTTAACAGTAATGATAAAATGACAAAATTCCGCCATTTTCCTATATTTCACACTCATTCTCTCTTTGAAGTCCATAAGAAACTATCACCAAAATAAAGGGGAAAAAAAAAGAAAAGGATTTGTTGATGGATTTTTTTGAAATGAGGTGGGGAGGTGAAGGTGTAGGGCTAGGGTTTTTTTTTTCGATAGTCATTTCACTGTTTTTGTTAACGGCATGAAGGGATGTGACATTTTGATAGTTGAATGGTTTAATTATACACTTTTATAGTTCAGAGGTAAAATGTGTACCCCTAAAATAAATTCCTTTCAACTTTTTTTTTCTGCTTGCTGTTGTATCAGTGTAATAGAATGATACAGTATATGTGTTCCACGTCGTTTTTATCATTATTCTCTACTCCATATATTTCAAGGAGTACTTATTGTCATCATCTGATGGTGAGAAACAATTTTATTTTATTTTATTTTATTTATTTGCTTTTCTAGTGTTCTAATGATACACTGGTATTTGCAACATGTAGTTTTAAATGTCAAATTTAATAGGATAGTTTTATTATATATATATACATCTACGCATTGTATAAAAATATGTACATATATAAATAATATTATGATATATTAGTTATTGATGGGCATGGCCCAGAAGGGCCCAATCCATGGTCGTCTTAGATTACCCAAACAGTCACTTGGTTAAAACCTAGTAGGTGAAGCCTAGTAGCAGGCCCAGTAGGGAACTTGCACCGGTCCAAGCCCAGTGGCGTTTAGACATGTGCCAGGTAGGGAGTTAGCCACTTGACAAACAAAAATCCTGCAGAGTTATTGAACCCACACACCAAGCATTAAATGCAACAAGACCTCTCTTTCCGGGACATGATGAAACCACTAGGACTGTGCAAAATACCGCCCAATCTGCTAAAACTGCACTGATCCCTATAAATCTGTACTGCTCTAACCGCTAACCTAGGTTTAAACTTTAAAATTTATAATTCGCTAACCAAACCACTCCGCTCCGCTATAGTTAATACATATTTTTTTTTAACTTCCAATGAAATATCAATGTAAAAATGAGTGTGAGAGAGATTTAAGATATGAAATTTATTACAAATTAGTGGTTATATATATGAAACATATTATATAAAATTACTTTGTGTTATATATCTAAAAAATATTATACAAATTAGTGTTATATATTATGCAAATGTATGATAATTAGTTAGAATATTTTTCAATCCGTCAATCTGTCAAAAACCGCCCAAACCGCAATTTGTCAATCTACTAATCCGCTATTCGGTTTATAATTTTACTCTCAAATCGCCCGAACTGTACCGTGCACACCCATAGAAACCACCATGACTGACGGCAAATAAACTATAGACTTTTGGCTAATAAACAGCTTGAAACAAGGAAGTGATTAGTAAGAGATATAAAGAAGCTTCTAAAAAACGTTTAAGCCTAGTAGGTGAAGCCCAGTAGGGAACCTGCACCGGTCCAGGCCCAGTGGCGTTTAGATATGTGTCATGTAGGGAGTTAGCCACATGGCAGAGAAAGATCCTGCAGAGTTATTAAACCCATACACCAAGCATTAAATGAGATTGCCATGGCATTAAATGCAACAAAACTTTTCACTCTGGGGTATGATGAAACCACCATGACTAAGTTATCATTCCGACCACATTCCTATCTAACTTGACAATTGGAAGGTCCACAAGAAGGAGCCATCCCCTTTTTTGAACTTTCCTATTGGATTTGTTGTAGGTGTGATCAAGAAGACGAAGGAAAGTCGACCCGTGGAGTACTTGGATCAGTCCAACCCATATCCTGCCAACCCAGGTCCAGCCCTGAGGGGCCGGTAAGAGATGCTTGCACCTTGGGCCCCAAAATTTGGACTGAAAATAGAGGCTCCCAAATATAATTTTGTGTTTTAGATATACAAAAAAGGCACAAATATTATAGGCCAAATTGAATATGGGGCCCAAAAAAAAAAAAAAAAAGAAACACAATCCACAGATTAAATGTGTTAGCTTTATTATCCATTGAAAAGGATATAATGGATAAATTCGATTATGCAAGCTTCATTAGTGATTTTGCAGCTAAAAATGTGAGAAGGGTAATGTTTATGTGATGGTTGGTTCAATTGTAAACTGGATATTGCTAAACTATAAAACAACAATATCAGATTTTTTTTTTTTTTTTTTGAGTATTTGTAATGATTGCTTTCTATCTTAATATATGAAAGTAAATTTTTGTTTATAATTTTAATGATTATATGTGCAAGTAAATTTTTTTGTGATTACAAACAAATAAAAAAGTTGTTACTTATCTTTTTATTCATAAATTTCTTCTTTTTTTCAATGTAAGAGGGGTCCAATTTTTAAAATTCGCCTTGGGCTCCCTAAATCTCAGGGTCGGCCCTATACCAACCAAACTATATTATCAGTTATAAAATATATGTGTGATTATTATTCTCACCAAAAATATTATAAGGATTTACTTATATTGAATAAAAGAGTTAATTCATTTCATAGTGGTTGTTAGTCCCTCTTTCAAATTGAATTCAGCTGATAGTTGGGAAGAATGAATATAGTGCTCACGAAGGCCACATTAAACCTAGTTTTAGTAAATTAAATGTCAACATCTAATTCTAAATATAGTGTAAAACCAATATAAATAAATTGAAATAAATTAGTGAATTTGTGCGCCCGATTACCAAAGTCGCGCCCTTATTGTCATGAATAGGCAAATTAAGGGATAGTTTGGAATGATTTAAATAAGTAAATTTTTTGAATTTTTATAAAATATGAGTTAGGTATGGGTTGGGTTTGAAATGATGTGATAGAGAGGTGATGTGACTTAAATAAGATAGTGATTTTTTAACTTTTTTAAGACACCTCAAACAAGGCCGAGAGAGATCTTTATTGGACGAATTAAGGGACTAAGATTGTGACATTTCTGCGTCTTTTGTCAAGGTGAAATTGAGAATTTTCACATACTCAAACGATTAAGAAACTTCATAGTTTCAATATATTTGCATCTCTTTTATTGTAAGTTTTGCTAAGGGTGGTTTGGCAATGATTTTTTTAGTAGATTTTTTTGATTTTTTTAATTTTTTTAGCTTAGGATTTTTTTGTTTGTTTAGATTTTTTAACTTTTTAATTTTGGAATGACAATTTTTTTTTTGTCTTTATATAATTTTTATCTTTTTGTGATTTTTTTGACTTTTTTTTTGTTTTTTTTTGTGATTTTTTAACCCCACGAAGGAAATCAATACTTGTACAGATTCTCAAAGTTCGAGAAAATTCTCAGTTTCTGATTGAGAAAGTTATTAATTGTATTCAAATTCAAATTGAAATTGAGATCCTCCTATAGTCAACCAACCCATAAATTGCTATTTACATCACGAGAAAAGATAGGGATCATGAAAAATTTGTCATGAAAATGGTCATGAAAGAGTTATGACCCTTGAATTACCTTGATTAGTGTGTGGCACTTTATTCTAAGTGTAATCCAAGGGTCACAAAACTTTCATGACCATTTTCATGACAAATTTTTCATGACACCTAGCATTGTTGTTACATCACCTACCAACTTATTTATTGTGAAATTTCTCAGTTTAAGAAACAATTTGAAAGAGCATATTATTTTATTAATGTGAGATTAGTATTTTATTTAGGGAAAATATTTTGTGGCACTAAATTAGGGACACTAATGTCCCTAATTTCTATTTTGGGTAACTGTTTTGTTTTGTTTTTTTTTTTTTTTTTTTTGCCTTATATGGAAATTAGGGGCATTAGTGCCCCCAATTTAGTGCCACCAATCAAAATCCTTTATTTAGTCTAAAACAGTTGAAAGAGTGTTTGCCAAAAACACTTTCACAAAAACCTATTTAGCAAACACACTTTTATGTTGTTTGAATTAAGTTTAAATAGGTATTTTTATACCTTAAAAAACCACATTTTTTTCTGAATTTTTTTATTTTTAATGAATATTTAAAAAAAATTATGTCAAAAAAATTTACTTTTTTCATGTCTTGTGTAGAAAAATCTAAAAAGTTTTTTTTTTTTTGGAAAAAAAAATCCTAAAAAAGAGTTCAAAGGCGACAAAAAAATCCACTATTTTTTTTTGTTTATTTTTGTCTTTTCTAGACCTTTTTTTGAAATTTTTTTAATTTCCAGTTTGTCACGTTAAATTGAATCTAGAAGTCTAAAAAAAATACTAAAGATGAAATTTGAAAAAACAAGCACTAAATAGGTAAACTCAAAACATCTTACATAGATGGGGCCAGTGCACACATCATCTAAGGGAACTTTTAAGATCAATATTATTATTAGTCTGTTTCGACTTATATTATTGTTTGGTAATTTGAAATTTTAAATAAAAAATCAAAAAATTATTATAAATTGTTACATTATTTTTTATTTTTTTCACATTTTTTCATAAAAATTTAAAAAATTATTAAAATAATATGTTCAAAATTCAACACCAATAATTATAGTTCTCCTTACTTGTAAAGAAAATTAGACTGTATTATTAAGTTCTTATATTATTCATTAAAAAAAATAAAGCAATTTAATGATTATATCTATACGATTTTATTACAGTTGTTTTAAAAAAAATTTATTTTTATTTTTTTAATAAATATAATAAAATTATATAATTACAATGAGATGAAATTGATTTTATAGAGGGAGAGAAACAGAACAAACAGAAACAAAACAGAAAAACAATGCAAATCATTAAAGTTGATTAATGATGAGCCCAAAAAGAGAGAAATTAGACCCAAACTAAAAATTTAATTAGTATTGGCTCATCATCATTTTAGCAAACAACCGACACCATATGTCGACGTCACGATCGAGGCCAAATCATGAGCCATTTTTTCAAAAATAAACTTACACATCATAAAAATTTAAAATTTTATATAAAACACGAAAATTAATTATAAATAAATGAGGGGTGTAATTTTTTTTTTTTATTGCAAGATCACAGCAAAAGTTACACCATGCTTTTTCGATAAATATTTTTCTCTTTTTTTATTGTCTTGTAATTCCTCTTAAATCTAATACAATCTTATGATGAATTAGGGCTAAGCCAAAAAAAAAAACAAAATTGCAAATTAGTTTGATTTTTATTTTGTTTGGTTTAATTTTTTCAATATACGATTTAATCTTGATTCTTGAAATAAGTGAACTGTACTTTGTAATTTGACCCATAATTTTATAATAATGATTCTAATTTAAAATCAAATCAGATTGTTTAAATATATACATATTATATATATAATTTGTTATTTATCATAGACATTCAAGTATTTTTATTAATATATAAATTCTTAATCTTCTTCTCTTATAAGTTTACTGTTTGATGATAACAAAATTAATCTTAAATAATTATTATTTTTAAAATAATGACATATTATTTGATATTCAAGCAGGTTGCGATTACATTACGATAACAATACTTAAAAACTATGTAATACTAATTTAATCTTAATTTACGTAGGTGGTAAACCACTTATTTGAGAATTTCTCTATATATAGTATATCTTTTTTCATGAATTTGTCTATATATAGTATATAATTTCCTTTTGCATGAATACGTAACAGCTGATGCAATTTGCACAAAAGCCGTCCGGTGGGTGGGGGAGTTATCAGCTGCAAAATTTGACCCCAATTCTGTTGGACTGGAGCCTTTCTCTCCTTCTTCATCCTAGCATTTTTAACTCTTCCTCAATTTTATTTTTTAAATTTAATTTTAAATTTAGATTTGGTCAAAAATAGAATGTTAGTATGTTATTAAATTTAAGTTACAACTCAAAAGAATCGTCGCTGATATATTAATTCAAATTTTAAACTTGTCACTCATCGCATTTTAAGGTGCATTTATATGTCACTCGATCACAAATGTCTGGAAAAAAAATTAATTTGACATAAACTATTTGATATTTCTAATTTTTATCAAAATTTTTCTCTTATCTCAAATTTATCCTCTCATCAAATTTTATAGAAAAAATTATTATTAATATTTTATATTTTTGATTTGATGAAATATTTAATGAATGAATTAAAAATAATTTATTATTAATATTATTTTTTTTATGAAATTTAAATTTCATAAGAAAAAAATTAAGAATGAGATCCTCTAGCTATATATACCTCCACCCAGCTTCCCTAATCCAATATTGGAGCCTCCTGTCCTCCAATCTGCTTTCTTGTATTGTTTACCCAGTTTCACTCTCTTTGGTTTTTGGGATATCATTCATTCATTCATTCAACCACAAACTTCCATTTTTCAAGATTTTTCAGTGAATAAAAATGGAATTGAAACAAGTAAGGCAAGGACAAGAAGAAAAAGAGCAAGATTATCCACTCCATAACCCTCTTCTCTCCCCATACAGGATGGGAAACTTCCTACTTTCTCATAGGTATCTTTCTTTCTTTCTTGCATACACTAGAAATTTTTCTTTATTTTGTTGTTTATATTTGCAATAAACAGTTCGATTGATAGAAAGTAGTTTTTTTTTTTCAATTGTTTTCTCCTTATGTTGCTGTGTGGATTTGTTAACTAGTGGTGTTTGAGGAAAATCCCATATGGGAAATTCATTCATTCTTTCATTTTTAATATTCAGTAATTCACTCTCTCAATCAGTTCACTTCGTTGTGTTCAGTGTTGTAATTCTTCTTATTAGTGACTGTATTTTTATATTTAATGATGTTAGTTTGAAGAAATCTTCTTCTTTATTGTTTCTTAGTTAATTTTTATTTTGTTATTTATTGTTTTACTTCTATTTGACTTGAATGTGCTGACATACTATATTTTTAAATTTAAATGTGTACTTGCTGGTATTTTATATTTAGGGCATCTCTGACTCAAATTTATATGAAACTTAAAATTCGGTAAAAATCACTCAAACACCCTCCACTCCTTGACCCAAACTTGTACTAAATTGAATTTACTCAAAATTTTGAAGGCTGTTTTTTGTGACTCCAAAATTTACCACTTTGCCTTTTAGTGTAGTCTTTACTCAGATTTATGCTTAAATCTGAGTTTGTCCATTTGTATCAAATTAACCTTTTATTCAAATTTTACTTATTTTGAGTAAGGGCTAGAGATGGCCTTGTATATGTTCATAGGTGGGTTTAAGTACATGGACAGAAAACCAACCAACCACAGACAATATGAGTAGAATTATTTAATGTCGTTGATTCTGTGATTAGAGTCTTAGAAATGAGATATCATTTTCTTGTAAACCACTTTCACTCTTAGGTTAATTATATCTGGTAGTGTTTTCCCCTCAGTATCATCTCATGTGTATCTCTCCAAAGTTCCTAATGAATATCATATGCAGTGTTCCATATTATTCGCTCATATGATCTGTGGATGCAGCCTAAACTTATTAGATTGCTCTGGAACTGGCATTTTCAAATGATTAATTAACTAGATTATTATTCTCTATGTATTGGCCCAAATGATTTTCTCTCCTTAACTTTTGTTGGCAGTTGTTTAAATTTGTGTTGTGCAGAAAGTCTCTGCTCATCATCATTAAATGCGTCAATTGGAAAAGAATTCAAGAATATTTTTTTTTATTTTTTATTTTTTATTTTTTATTTTTTAAAACAAAAATACAGGAAAGAAGTGATGTTTTCTGTGAGATTTTAAGGGGCTTAAGAAGAATCATTTGGTATCTATGTAAACAAATATCCCTTAGTTTCATACCCTGACAGATAAATGGGAAGGTCACATCTCCTTTTTAGGCATTCTCTGCAAATTTAAAGAGTAGCTTTCTTTTTCCTCTTCATTTTGTGACTTTGTTTTCATTTATTTGGTTGTTGTCATTTTCTTTTGAACTTTTCAGTTCATTGTCCCATATAGACTTATGAAAGCTATGTCTTTGTAGCTTATAACTGACACAACACACCATCCTGCTGCAGTGCGTATGTTGATCTGGACATGTTAGTTCTTTTCAATCGTGATTAAATTTTAATCATCGAATGAAGTTCTTAATGTTTTTTGTCATGTCATTCTTGTTTTAGTGGTGGTTCTTTTGTTTGCCTTGTGTTTTTTAATTCTGAAGAAGCTATTATAATTTAATTAGTGTAAGGTTCATCTTTACGAGGAGCACATTGTCTAAATGCTTGATGTAGTTTTCTTATCTTTTTTTCTTTTTTCGCTCCAAAATTTTCAGAGTTGTCTTGGCGCCATTGACTAGGCAGAGATCTTTCAACAACGTTCCTCAACCACATGCTATCTTATATTACTCACAAAGGACTAGCAAAGGAGGTCTTCTCATTTCCGAAGCCACTGGGGTTTCTGATACTGCACAAGGGTACTTTTTAACATTAGTAGTTAGCCAATTTCAATCTTTTCTATTGATTTAAAGGAAAATATGTAGGCGTTCGTGTGCAAGAGTGTGCCTATCTGTGTGACTAAGCGTGAGTGTCTTCATTTCTTATTGTTCTATTACTAATTCTTCTTTCTTTCCAAATGAAGATATCCATTTACACCTGGTATATGGACAAAGGAGCAAATTGAAGCCTGGAAACCGATTGTAGATGCTGTTCATGCAAAGGGTGGTATATTCTTTTGTCAGATTTGGCATGTGGGAAGAGTTTCAAATCAAGGTATATTGTTGACTTTTGCCCCGTTTGAATATCTCTTTCATCATTGGACAATATTTCACTGATAATAACAATGAAAAATCATTGAGCCAAATGTTTCCAGCTTCATGTTTAGCTTCTTTGTTTGCAAAACATAACTAACATTTGTGGTAGAATTTGTGGCAACATTTTGAGTTCTAGTTTTCTGTTTACATTTGTCAGCTATGCATGGACTATGTTGCAGAGACTCAATATGTATGTTGATTATGGTTGTGTTTTGAGGTTTTGGTCTCATTGATTACCATATCCTAGAAAATAAGGGTTTTAAGTAGTTTTCCACTGGAAGAAGCTAACTAGATGTACATTCTCTGTAACAAAACACAAAACATTGTTGAGACATGAAAACTTTTGTGGGTGGCCACAAGATTTTAGATGTTGTGTTAGTGGCTAACGAATGGGTGGATTTGAGGTTGAGAAGTGGATCCCTGGGTTTGATTTGCAAGATTGACAATGAGAAGGCCTATAACCATGTTGATTCCGTTTCTTGGTTATTGGGCCAAAAGTGGAGAGACTGGATTCAGTGATTTATTTCCACAGTTTAGTTTTTGGTTTTTGGATTTGGTTAATGGTTTCCCAGATGATTTCTTTCATGCTGCTAGGATTGCGGCTGAAAGAGGAATATATATCTTTCGGGATATCTTGTTTTGTCAGGATTGGGAAGTGGTTGTTCTCTTGGAGAGGAGCTAAGAGTAATATTTTGACAGAGTTGAGATTCCTATTTTTGTTCTGAGTAGTAAAATTTTGGCCATTTTGTACTGCTGGTTTTTGGGTGGGATTGATCCATCCTTGAACCAATTTTTGGATGAAAATATGTATAGCAGTACACTTTGTTTACGGGTTGCTGCCTCTTTTTTAATATAATTTGTAATTTTTTACTGATAAAAACAAAATAAAAACAATTTTGGTTCTCTGTTAACTTATGCAATTACTATGTACAGGTTTTCAGCCAAACGGGCAGGCTCCAATCTCCTCTACAGACAAGTCGTTGACTCCTCAAATTCGAGCTAATGGTGTTGATGTTGCACAATTTTCACCTCCACGGAAACTAAGGACTGATGAAATTCCTCAAATTGTTAATGATTTCAGACTCGCTGCAAGGAATGCAATGGAAGCTGGTAAGTTTGTGGCTATATTTTCATTAATATTAAGCATTGTCAGACTCATAAGATCATAAAAAGAGACATTTTCTTTGAAAAGAAATGCTGCAAGAACTATGAGAAACCAGATTTTCTCATACGAAATGAAGCTCAGGTTGCTTTTATTGTTTCTTTTGCAGGTTTTGATGGGATTGAAATCCACGGAGCTCACGGTTACCTAGTAGACCAGTTTCTGAAAGACCAAATCAATGACCGAACTGACAAGTACGGAGGCTCTTTGGAAAACCGTTGCCGATTCGCACTCGATATCGTTGAAGCTATTGTCAATGAGATAGGAGCCGATAAAGTTGGAATTAGGCTCTCTCCATTTGCAAATTACATGGAATCCGGGGACTCAAATCCAAAAGCTCTAGGTCTTTACATGGCGGAATCATTAAATAAATATGGTATTCTATATTGCCACATGGTTGAGCCTAGAATGAAAACTGTTGGAGAAAAATTTGAATGCCCCGACAAGCTTTTGCCAATGAGGAAGGCTTTCAAGGGCACTTTCATTGCTGCAGGAGGTTATGACAGAGAAGACGGTATGAGAGCCGTGGCAGAGAACCATGCTGATCTTGTTGCGTATGGTCGGTTGTTTCTGGCGAATCCGGATTTGCCAAGGAGGTTTGAGCTCAATGCTCCTCTTAACAAGTACAATAGAGAGACCTTCTATATTCCTGATCCTGTTGTTGGTTATGTTGATTATCCATTTCTTGAAGAAGCCAATGCTTAAAAATTCTTCTTCTGGGGTTGGATTACTGTCATTGTTGTCAAGATTTTAGGATTCACTGTTTAAAATAAATTCTTTTCCCTTTTTTGTCTTAAAACTGTTGTATCAGTGTAATAGAATAACACACTTATATGTTTCTGGTCACTTTGATTGTTTAAGTGGTAGCAATGTGGCTATTATTTGACAAAAGTGAATTGGAAGCCAGAAAGTCTTGTATGTTCAAGTGAATGTACCTCTTCAACTTTTTTTACCCCTCTATTTTGCTTCTCTCCTTTGTCTCTGAAATTATCTTCATTTTTTATTGATATATAATTTTAAATATATTTATAAATTATTAATGATATCCCAGTTTGATTGTCATTGACTCAATGATTAAACTAACAAAAATGGATTTTAAAAATTTTACTAAAAATTTTACCAAATGTCTCACGTGGGTGTGCAATTCAGATTTAGGCTAAGTTTGGCATGATTGAAAAAAGATAAAAAGTTAAAAAGTCACTATCCTATTTAAGTCACATCATCTTATTTAAGTCATATCACCTCTCTAACACATCACTTCAAACCCAACCCAAACCCAACTCATATTTCATAAAAAGTCAAAAAGTACACTTATTTAGTCTTCCTAAACTAGGCCTTACATTTTGTGAGTCTTACACCCATATGAAACATTTAATAAATTTTTTAATTTGTCTAACATCTATCTATCTATATTTATATATTATATAAGGAAAAATGAATTTCTAACTCACAAGCCTTGTGAGAGTTCCAATATCTCAACCTTAATTTTTTAATTTTTTTATTTTTAAAAAAAAAACAAAAAAAAAAAACTCAGCACTTAATGAATTCTCTCAAGTCTTTTTGACTTCTCCCATATACACACCCTTTTTAATTTTTTACATACCTATCACAGCCTCTCTCACTTTTACCATACACTCTGTCAACTTCTTCACTTCACTTCTACAGCATCACTTCTCTAACCTTTCTCAATCAATAAGCAATAACATTGAGCAAACAATGAGCACCCTACCGTGAGCAAACAGTGAACTTCTTCAGCCTTGCTCAAAGGAATCATTGAGCAAACAGTGAGCACCCTTTTCCTACTATTTTAATGGTTCTTTTTTTTTTTTATTGAAATTATCTCCTTTAATTTATAATTTGAGAAAAATGTGATTTTAGGCATTTCAATGGGTTTTTTTTTTAATGTGATTGTAGGTATTCGATGGTTCTTTTTTTTAATGTGATTGTATTGTAGTTAGTTCAATGGTTCTTTTTTTTTCATTGAATTTTTTTATTGGAAGAAAAATGGGATGTGATTGTAGTTTGTTCAATGGTTCTTTTTTTTTTTAATGTGATTTTTAAATGTGATTGTAATTAATTCAATAGTTTTTTTTTTTTTTTTTAATGTGATTGTGATTGTAGTTACTTCAATAGTTCTTTTTTTTAATGTGATTGTAATTAGTTCAATAGGTTTTTTTTTTTTTTTTTTTTTTAAATATGATTGTATTGTAGTTGGTTCAATGGTTTTTTTTTTTCATTTAATTTTTTTATTATGAGAAAAATGTGATGTGATTGTAGTTTGTTCAACGGTTTTTTTTTTTTTAATGTGATTTTTAAATGTGATTGTATTGTAGTTAGTTCAATGGTTCATTTTTTTTTTCATTTATTTATTTTATTATAAAAAAATGTGATGCGATTATAGTTTGTTCAGTGGTTCTTTTTTTTAATATGATTGTATTGTAGTTAGTTTAATGATTCTTTTTTTTTTCATTTATTTTTTTTATTATGGGAAAAATGTGATGTGATTATAGTTTGTTCAATGGTTCTTTTTTTAAATGTGATTTAATCTTTTTATTTACTATTTTAATGGTTCTTCTTTACAATTATTTTTTTTTTTATGAAAAAATATATGATTATAGTTAGATAGCATAAAAATAATTGTGCTTTTTAACTATGAATTGACTTAATTTGTGATTTTATTTTTAATTCACTGTGTTTTTTGGGGAAAAAAAGGATTGCATTCAATAGGTTCACATAAAGTACCCATTATTGATGATGATTAGATTGTATTTTGAAAAAATATATATATATTTGTAATGTAGTTAGATAGCATAAAAATAATTGTGCTTTTTAATTATGAATTGACTTAATTTGTGATTTTATTTTTAACTCACTGTGGCTTTTTGGGAAAAAAAAAAAGAAAAAAGAAAAATGATTGTATTCATTAGGTTCATATAAAATACCCATTATTGATGATAATTAGATTGTATTTTGAAAAAAAAAAATATTTGTAATTGATTTTTTTAACTCACTGTGTTTTTTAATTATCAACTGACTTAACTCACTGTGTGTTTTATTATTATTATTATTATGAGCAAAAATGTGATTGTATTTTTAACTACCAATTGACTTAATTTGTGATTGGGTTTTAATTCATTGTATTTTTAACTAACGATTGTTGTTAGTTCAATGGTTCACATAAAGTACCCATTATTGATGATGATTAGATTGTATTTTGAAGCAAAATGTTTGTAATTGATTTTTTTAACTCATTGTGTTTTTTTTTTAAAAAAATTATTGTGTTTTTTAACTATCAATTGACTTAATTTGTGATTTGATTTTTAACTCACTGTGTTTTTTTGGGGAAGAAAAGATTGTATTCATTAGGTTCACACAAAATACCCATTATTGATGATGATTAGATGGTATTTTGAAGAAAAAAATTGTCATTGATTTTTTTCTCACTGTATTTTTTGAGAAAAAAAAAATTAATTGTATTTTTTAACTATCAATTAACTTAATTTGTGATTTGATTTTTAACTCACTGTTTTTTGAAAAAAAAAAAAAAAAATGGATTGTATTCATTAGGTTCACAAAAAGTCCCCATTATTGATGATGAATTATTGATGATGATTAGATTATATTTTGAAAAAAAAAATATTTATAATTGATCTTTTTTAACTTACTGTGTTTGTTGAAAAATAAATTATTGTATTTTTTAATTATCAATTGACTTAATTTGTGACAATATCTATGTTTTTTGAAACAGAAATGGATTGTATTCATTACTTTTGATGATGATTAGATTGTATTTTATCCTTAAAAAAAAAATTTGTAATTGCGTTTTTTTAACTCACTGTATTTTTTGAAAATAAAAAAATTATTGTGCTTTTTAATTACCAATTGACTTCATTGCAATGAATTTTTTAACTACCAATTGATCACAAAGTGAATTTTTTTAACCAATTGTGTTTTTTTACACTCTATTTCGATCACATGATGAGGAAAAAAATTGTTTGCGTTGTGACAATCTCTGTGTTTTTACAGGATGGAACGTGATATAGTTATTGCTAAAATCAATTAACTATCTCGAAAAAGAAAATTACTCATTTCACGCCAGACTAATTATGATGATCCCATATTCAAGGATAAATTGAAACAACTTCAAAAAGAAGCACGTCGATTAAGAGTATGTGTTCTACGTGACAAACAACTGCATTATACAACGAATGTTTGAAATGTCATAAGTAAGCTCTGAAGTTTTATCATGTTCATATATATTAATTGAAACATTAGTTTTTATACTATATATATATATATATATATTGCTGCAATTTAAAATACAGAAGTTGTTATGCCTTCCACATCAGAGGGTGTTCATTTCCACCAAAATGTTTCAAGAGTTACCACATTGACAAACAATACTAATATTCTAAATGGTAAGAACCCCAAATAATAATATTTTTCTAATTATGATTCTTTTATATTATAACTTGCAAATACTAATATCTGCTCCTTTCATAATGAATGCTAATTGTTATATTGTTTATATTTTTCATGAAAATTATATGATGCAATAGTCATGCCTCCCATAACTGAAAAAGAAGGTAAGAAATATTATTTATATTAATTTTACAATTATGATTTATTTGACAATATTCTTATAACTTCAAAAAAGTAATGATTTTATACTAATTATTTTATTAATGTAAATCCAAATAAAGGAATTGTTATGTTTCCAATATCTAAGGGTGTTCAGATAGATGAGGATGTTTCAGAAGTCACAAGGGTGGTAAATAATAATATCCTACAACAAGGTAAACACTAAAATATATATAGATTTTGTAATTACGATTTTTAAAATTATAATTCCCAATACTTATATTGTTTATTTTTTCATCTAATTAGATGACAGGATAGTCATGTCTCAAAATTTAGAGGGCATTTAGTTGCTTAGGGATTTACTACATGAAATTGTAATAGCGAACAACAATATCGTCATAGAAGAATAAGGTAATAATTATTATTTGTATTAATTTTAGAATTATGATTTATTTGACAATATTATCATAACTTCAAATAATAAATGATTTGACACTAAATATTTTATTCATGCAAATTCAAATAAAGGAATTGTTGTGTTCTCGATATCTGAGGGAGTTCACATACATGAAGATGTTTCGGAAGTTACAAGAGTGGTGAATAATAATATTGTCCTACCAAAAGGTAAATCCTAATATATATATATATATATAGATAGATATTAATATTTTTAATTATAATTTTTAAAATTATAATTGCCAATAATTGATATTCATGAATCTTTAAATTAAATAGGGGGATTTGGTGATAGACCCTTCACTATTTAATTTGTCATTCAAAAGGACAAAAATTATATAAGTACTTTCAAAACCTCCTAATATTTTAAAACTTGTTTCTTTTACTATATTACCCTCATATCTATCAGCTCTCCTATTAAGCCATTTTCACTGTGTATTTCAGAATAAAATTTTACTTTGAATCACAGTAAACTTTACTCTGATTCAAAATCAAATTTTACTCTGAATCAGAGTAAAGTTTACTATGATTCAAAGTAAAATTTTATATTATTAAGCAAAACAATATGTTTTTAACCAAAGTAAAATTTCAGAGTAAAGTTTTACTCTGAATCAGAGTAAAGTTTACTATGATTCAAAGTAAAACTTTACTCTAAAATTACTCTAAATTAGAGTAAAGTTTACTATAATTCAAAGTAAAATTTTATATTTTTAAGCAAATCAACATGTTTTTAACCAGAGTAAAATTTTACTCTGATTCAGAGTAAAATTTCTGTGTGAAATTCTTATTAGAGAGATTCTTATTAGAGAGAGAGAAAGATAGAGAAATTGAATAGATCATCCATTGAACAAGCTGAGTATGAACAGATCAATTCAAAAACTAGTAAAATGTTAGACTCTACACAAAAGTAAAATTTTACTCTGAAAAACGAGTAAACTGTGAAACTCTGAAGCTAAAAGTAAAATGTTACTCTGCACAAAAGTAAAAAAGCGAAGGCAGTGTTTGTGTCGGCTGAAGTGTTTGGCAATGACCACCTCTTAACAGTAAAATTTTACTTTCATTCTAACACCAGAGTAAAATTTTACTCTAATTCTCTCCAAAAAAAAAAAAAACAGAGCAATAGATTCAGAATAAAATTTTACTCTCGTTATCTGAAACAAAAAAAGAGCAATAGAACCAGAGTAAAATTTTACTCTGGTTCTGTCAAATGAAATTAGATCAAAAAACAACAAAAAAAAATCCAAAAAAAAAAAAAAAAAAAAAAAAACAAACAAACAAACAAAAGCAAAACAAATTAATTAACAAAATCAACATATCTAATTGAGAAGAAAAACTTCTAAAACTCGATCAACAATCACAAATCTCAATGAAAAGAATACATATGTTCAACAACACTCATACACACAAATATATATATATATATACATACATATATTCAAAACTCAAATCTGTGTTTAAAAAAGTATGTATAACCAAATAACTCCACCAAACATGCCTTTGTCGCCTCCTAGAAGGGAGAGAGGGAGGAAAGAGAGAGAGAAAGAGAGAGAGTGAATTAATTTGTAACTTTGCAGGAGGTGATTTTGAGCAATCATTCAATGACTTTTCAATCGACGAGGCTATCATCAACGGCAAGAACATGAACTTCATGAGAATTGGAAGGCGATACATCGTCGTCGTCGAAGCTTTCTCCGATCATCTCCGACGATCTCTTCCGCCGCGAAATAGCACCGGAGAATCGGAAGGCGATACGTCGTCGTCGTCGAAGCTTTCTCCGATCATCTTTGACGATCTCTTCCGCCACAAAACAGCACCAGTTCTGATCATCGCTCTAATCCGAATCTCTTAACCTTTACCAACAAAAAATTGATTGTAAATTAATCAAAAATATGACACTCCCTGATTATATATGCAGAAGCTGTCTGTGGATTTAGAAAGGAAGAGAGTGGAGAAGAAAGTGGGAAGAATTAGTTGAGGGTATAATAGTCATATAAAATATTTAAATAATAAATTTTGTCCTTTATGCAAGATTTTATAATTATGAAGGGGTTTAGAAAGTATAATTTTTTTCTTAGTCCTTTTAACAATGAAAGGAAGGTAAAGGGGGTTTATAGCTAAATTTTCCAATTAAATATTAATTTTTAAGTTAATCATTTCTCAATTAAATTTTAGATGATGGAATAATCATGCCCCTCATATCTGAGGACATTCAATTGCATGGAGATGTCTCAAAAGTCACAATGACAACAAATATTAATATTCTTCCACAACAAGGTAAGAATAAACTATTATGTTATTCATGACTCATAATTTATACTTATCTCATTACTATTCTTATTGTATTATTTCACATAAGTTTATTTTGGGATATTTTATTATTTTTCAACGATTTTTTATGATGAAATAGTCATAAATCCCATAACCGAGAGCGTTCAATTGCATGGAGATGTGTCACAACCCGCAATGACAACAAATAATAACATTGTTCCACAACAAGGTAAGAATTATTTTATAATAATTTTGTTTAAAAAATGATGCCAACTCCTGCAATTTAAATATACATTGTCTCAAAAGTATGTATATATATATATATATGTTAGGTATGCCTTTCATAACTTTTCACAAAATTTCATAACTTAAACCCAAAATGTCATAACTTTTTCACTACAAAAATTATGACTTTTTTTCACTAAAAAATGTCATAACAAAATCTCAAAGTGTCATAATAAAAATCACAAAATGTCATAACATTATTATTCCTAACTTTAGGGTGCACATCATAAATTCGCTATTTATGACTTTACTACAAAATGCCATAACACACATCACAAACAATCATAATGTTCATCATAAAAAATCATAACTTTTTTACAATGTGCATCATTTGAAAGGGTGCACATTGTAAATTTTTCCTACATGTAATACTAATTATTTAGTATATGGCACATGTAATTATGTTATATATGTTATATTTGTCAGATGTTGCAATTGTTGCATGTCGCAAAAAACGATGCGTAATAAGTAGATGGAAATTTAGTAACAGAACATCCACATGTCCTCGATGTCACGCCATCATGTGGTTAGATGAGAGAATAAAGGATAGTTTTAAAACAATCCCAAATTCAGATTATGTTGTCAAGCTGGGGAGGTCCTTTTATCTTTATTGCCACACGCTTTTGACTTCTTAGATGCACAATTGAGGAATGCAAGTTTTATGGAAAATATTAGAATGTATAATTCAATGTTGTCTTTCATATCAATGGGTGGAAAAGTAGATCATTCAGTTTCAGATAGAAGAGGTCCATATGCATTTCGGATTAGCAGGGAAAATTATCATCAAATAGGGTCACTGTTACCAACTCCTGGTCAGAAACCTAAGTTTGCCCAACTGTATATATATTATACAGAGCATGAATAGCAAAATCATCTTGATGTGATGGGCCAAACCAGTACAAATATTTCAGGCATTAATTTTTCAATATTGGAAGGTTTACAAGAAATGTTAAATGTAGTTAATCCTTATGTGAAAATATTTCAAAGTACTGGAGATTTGTTGCAGGATCGTAATGTATTGAATCTACATGTGCATATTTTAAACTCCAAAGGTGAACAACAATATATCAAGCCAACTGCAAATGAAGTTGCGGCGATAATCATTGGTGATGATATTGGAACTGAAACACATCGTGACATCATTGTTCAGAAAAATGATGGTATATTAAAAAGAATCAATGAAATACATCCATCATATGTACCATTATAGTACCCATTACTGTTTCCATATGGTACAAATGGATGGAGGTGTGGCATCTCTTTTAATACATCCTCAAGTAAATCTCAAAACAATGTCTCAATTAGAGAATTTTATGCATTTAGACTCCAACATAGAGAATTTGAAGGTAAAACACTTTTAAGAGGAAGGCATTTGTTTCAACAATTTGTCGTTGACTGTTATGCTGCTATTGAGCAAACTAGATTGAATTACATCAAGACCCATCAAGCTGAGTTACGCGCAGATCTATATCAAGGAATAGAAGATGCTGTAGTTGCTAAAGATTTAGATGCATCAGCAGTAAGGAGAAGATTTGTGTTGCCTTCATCATTCTCTGGGGGGCCACGTAATATGATCCAACGTTATCAAGATACTATGGCAATTTGCAGAACTATTAGAGCTCCTGATTTGTTTATCACGTTCACATGCAATCCTATATGGCCAGAAATAAAAGTTGATCTTCCAAGACTACTTAATCAACTTGCAGAAGATAGACCTTATATTGTTGCTAGAGTTTTTCGAATTAAGTTTAAACAACTACTAACCAACTTGAAGGAAAATAAAATATTTGGAGAAGTACTTTCAGGTATTATTATTCTAACACCTATGCATTTATGATATAACAAATACTCTTAAATGTCTAATGTATCAATAATTATTTTTATGAATAGTTATTTACGTCATCGAGTTTAAAAAACAAGGATTGCTACATTCTCACATTACAATCACATTGGCAACGAAGAATAAACCAATCACACCTGAACAAATTGATGAGTTTATATGTACTGAATTGCCTGACAAAAATGCAGACCCATTGGCATATGAGACTGTTGTCAGATACATGATACATGGACCTTGTGGTGTTGCTAATCCCAATGCCCCATTCATGATAGATGGAAAGTGTACAAAACATTATCCAAAGAAATTTTGTAATGAAACAACAATTGATGATAATGGATTTGTATCATACAAGCGCAGATGTAATGAGGGCAACACAATAAACATAAATGGATTTATAGTTAATAACAGATGAGTCATTCCATATAATCATAATCTTTTAGTGTGATATGATTGCCACATTAATATTGAACGATGTGTGCACCCGAAGTTGATGAAATATTTGTACAAATATGTCAACAAAGGGCCTGATCGTGCAACAACTGTGATTAAGGATAATGTTATTCATCCAAACAATAATGGGCAACGACATTACAAACAAGTTAATGAGATCAAACAGTATTTGGATGCTCAATACGTGTCTGCGATTGAAGCGTGTTGGAGGATATTTGAGTTTGAAATTCATAAACAAACTCCTTCTGTTGAGCGTTTACAATATCATCTTCCAGGTCAACAATTTGTTATATTTAATGATAATGATCATCTACACGAAGTTATTGACCAACAATGTGTTCATGACACAATGTTGACCAAATGGTTTGAAGCAAACAGAACCCAACAATCTGCAAAGGAGTTGACTTATGTTGAATTTCCAACAAATTGGGTATGGAAAAGAGATAAAAAAGAATGGGATGTCCAAAAAAAAAGATAAATGTATTGGTAGATTGCTATATGCACATCTAATATCGGGTGAGAGATATTATTTGAGAATGTTATTAAATAAGGTTCGTGGTGCAGAAAGTTTTGAGCATATCAGAATTGTAAATGGGGTCGTGCATACAACATTTAAATCTACATGTATTGCACTTGGTCTACTCGATAATGATAATAAATGGCACGAGGCATTGGCAGAAGCATCAAATTGGGCATCAGCAACAAAACTTTGACATATGCATTGCACAATGCTCATGTTTTCTAATATAACCAATCCAATCGAATTATGGGAACATCATTGGAAAAGTTTCACCGATGATATACAATATAGAATCAGAAGAGATATGAGAGATAATGATCTACATCTTGACGATGAAGACTTAAAAAATTAGGACTTCTCGAAATTGAGCATATATTAAATAGAAATGGAAAATCTCTCAAAGATTTCCCTCCAATGCCATTGCCATCTTCGCAAGGTGCTCAATTTGTGACAAATAGGCTCATCAGAGAAGAGATGGAGTACGATAATGTTTCGGAAAAATAATTGTTCAATAAATTACATTTTGGTTTAAATAGTGACCAGTTGGAAGTTTATGACACCATAATGAATGCATACAATTGTAAACAAGGGGGTTTGTTTTTCCTTTACGGAAGTGGGGGAACAGGAAAAACATATATGTAGAAAACATTGATAGCAAAGTTTAGATCAGAAAAAAAAGTGTCCTTTCAGTTGCATCATCTGCAATTGCGGCTTTACTGTTACCAGGAGGTAGAACTGTGCATTCACGCTTTAAAATTTCTATTAATTTGGGTGAATTCTCAAGTTGTAGTATTAATCAACAGACTAAATTGGCAAAATTAATTCAAGAGGCATCATTGATCATATGGGATGAAGCTCCAATGCACCATCGTTATGGATTTGAGGTAGTTGATCGTACTTTCAGAGATATACTAAAGAGTACAGAATTTTGTTAAAGTGGTTGTGTATTTGGTGGAAAACTATTCATACTTGGTGGTGATTTCAAACAAATTTTACCTATAGTACCAAAAGGTAGGCGGAAAACCAGAATTGCAGCATCGTTAAAGGAATTGACTATTTGGAATCATTGTCGTGTGTTGTATTTGAGGACCAATATGCGTATTATGGCCCGTGATACTTCTATTCAAATGCATCAACAACTAAGGTATTTTGCTAATTGGATATTGATGATTGGTGATGGAAAAATACCTGGAATTTCTTTCACTGAAGGCGGGAAGACTAATTGGATTGAAATTCCAGAACAGTTCTTGATTAGAAATGGATCACATGCTTTACATGATTTGATCCATGCAATCTATCCAAAATTAAGTACTAGATACAGTGACAGTTCTTACTTGAAAGAATGTGGCATCTTAGCACCAAAAAATGTTGATGTTGGTGAATTAAATGTCATAATGCTATCAATGTTGCCTGAGAATCTCAAAAATACCTAAGTGCAGATACGATATGTCCAATTGAGGGTAAGAACATTGATGAAGGCATGCATCCACCAGAGTTATTGCACTCATTAAATTTTCCAAGAATTTCAAGGCATTGCCTTGAACTCAAAAAGGGCGCGCCTATAATGCTACTGAGAAATCTCAATCAATCTCAAGGTCTATGTAATGGCACCTGTCTTATTGTTAAGAAAATGGGAGATAAAGTGATTAAGGCACGAGTGATTACAGGTTCAAATATTGGGGAAGGAGTCTTCATTCCACATATCATTTTATCACTATCTACCACACATTCACCTGTCCTGATTAGAAGAAGACAATTTCCCATAAATTAACATTTGCAATGACCATAAACAAAAGTCAAGGTCAGACTTCAAAAAAAGTTGGCGTATACTTTCCTAATCCAATATTCTCCCATGGTCAGTTATATGTTGCTTTATCGTGTGTTACCGCACCATTAGGCTTGAACATATTGATTGTTTATAAGGTTGACCAACCGTCAAATTACACAAAAAATGTTGTATATCGTGATGTCCTTGATGGCATTTCAAGATTGATATAAAAATTCTTTTCAAAATTTCAATGACTATGTTTTTTTTATTCTTTAATTATACAGTACTTACTATTCTAAATTCTAAATCTTATCCAAAATATTACATTTAGTATACAAAACATTGGATGATCTAATCTTTTTTTTTTCATTTTCATTTAATAAAAATAATTGAAAAACTTACCCTTACAAAATATGTTTGTATAATATTTTTTGTATAATAATTCATTACTTATTTTTTCAGTTTTATTATAATGTAAACTTAACATTTTTTTTTATTTTTTTATTAAAAATTCTTAATATTTTCATTTTCAAATTTCTTGAGATATATAGATACATCATATAAAAATTATAAATTCATATTTTGCTCATATGCATCTATATTGTTAATAGGTGATAGAATTATCAGATATCCCTATTTTGCTTATTTACATCCATATGCAAGTAATTAGAGCGTTAAAGCTCAGGTGGTCAAGTTGTTATCTATGACTAATCGTCCTGGGGGAAATATGACATTCAGAATGATTTTTGTTGATGGACAGGTATTTACAACTCTTATCATAAGATAATTGTTAAATATTTTGTTTTATATTATGTTAAAAATGTGTACTTATTACATTTTTTCAAAGGGTGATGCCATGGAAGGAACTGTATGCTCTGAGGAATATGATTACTTCAAAGAACATTTAATTGAAGGACAAATATATTGTTTTAGAGGAATTCATGTTACATTGGCTAATGAGAAATTCAAGTTAGTGCCATATTATTATGTGATGTCTTTTACTAATGATACAACAATTGTGCGCATACTTGATCATGATAATAATATACCACTTCAGTGGTATTTCATTAAAAAATTATCAAACATTGGCCAATTTCTTCTTCAAGATGTTCAATTAATAGGTACGTTACTTTTACTAAATGATACTTATCTAGATTATATACTTACATAGTTTATTACCAATACAAAAATTTAAACTATCAAAACAATAAACATGCCAATACTAAAATATGCAGATGTGATTGGCTTGGTTGTTAGTGCAACTGAATGTCAAGGTATTGCAAATCATGATAATTAGAAGAGAGATTCTACTACTTGATACAAGGTATGATACCATAACATATTTCTGTGTCTTTACCAAATTTGAAATACTCTACGAATTATATTATTTTTCCTAATCTCAACTTTTTTTTTTAATTGTAAAAACAGTTTCACATTAGTAAGATTAACTCTATGGGATGCGTTTGCAACAATTGATAGCATGCAACTATATCATACTCTAGAGAATGATAATATTTTGTTTGCTACTGGATTAACAGTTAAAAATTATCATGGTAAGATTACTTTTCATTCACTTTTATAATATCTACATGCATATACAAATATTGATATTAATAAATTATCTTTTCTCAACTTCTAGATCCATGTCTCGCTACATGGAAATACAGTAAGTTATACATTAATTATTCATTTCGTTATACAAATCATATTCGAGTGTGGTATGTTATGACTGTATAATATTAACCAATTAGCTATGACAATATAATTCTCACAATTATATATATATATATATATTAACATGTTTGTCTAGACTTGATATGAATCCTATATCACAAAAGTTGGTATCTTGAAACCGAAAAAATGGATTCTCAATTTCACAATCATTGGTACTATCAAATACCAAAAGAATTCGAATACGTGATTTTGCACCCATGCCAAAGGTAAGAATTGTTATCATCCCAAATAATGCAAGTTAAACGATATGTATATAAATTTGTTTATAGAGAGATTAATTTATGTTTTTTCAAATATTTTGTAGGTTTCATATTTTCGAATACTTGGGTACATCGAACAAATTGATATTAACAACCTTTGGATTGATTTGTGCAAAAGCTACTATCAAAAAGTTGAATATCATTATGGTCACATTGTTTGTCGTCGCTACCTACATGATGATATTGATATTATAGCGAGGTAATTTTCTTTCGGTAAATAATTGCTATGTGTAATAATAATTCAAACTTAATAAGTATTTTAATTTTTTATTAGGCACAATATTTCCTTTTAACAAGTGTCCTTTTTTTTTGTTTTGATTAGATACAATGTTAACATTGTGGTCAAAGACAGTACCGGTTCAATAAATCTCACTATTCAAGATAAACGGGCAGAGTTTATTTTGCGATATCAACCATCATATTTGAAGAATATGAGATCAAAGGTAGGAAATTATAAAATTTATTATAAATAACTTATTCTTACCTTTTCAAACACAAAGTTATAATTCCAAAATTTTATAGGATAATTGCGTTTAGAATGATTAAAGATTATATTGTGTCATGCCAAGACTGTGTCTATGCATTTATCATACCTGTACCAATAATGCCACGTCAATTAGATTGTGCATCGTGCGTGACCTTTGTTTTAAATATAGATTGATCTGAAGAATGTCTATACCTTTCAAAAGGTAAAAAATATATATATAATATGTAGGTATAACATTTTTACTTTATAACATTTTACAAATACATAATATATGTGTTGTTCTTTAATTATAACACTAACTATCATGTTAATAATGCAGGAATGCTGATAGAAGGCTCACAACAATTTAGATTTTAGTTATACTTTGTTTTATTTATTCAGTGAATTTCGAACAAATGTAATACATTCTTATTTATATTACTTTAATTATGCAATGTCAACATTTTCTTTTAAAATTACATATATTTTATGCTAACAATTTAAAAATATATTTGACATAACTATAAATAATTTTTTTAAAAGTCAATCTCATACATAGCATGGGTGATATGATAGTTACTTTTAAACTAAAACTTAATTTATATGTGCTCAATGATCCAATTTTCAAAACATTGTTCTAGATGGCAACCGGCATAATGAGGTTGGTTGGCTATTCATTTCCTCACCCCTCCTCTCGGATCAGGCCATACATCATCAATTATTCTTCATACGATAATAACAAAAGCCTACCCACCTAGGGACAACAAATAAATAAACACAAGTGAACAAAAAAAATTCATATAGTGATCCTAGTTTTACCCCGACCTTTATTGTGTTTCGGACTTGAGTTTCCTGATCGTATGTTATTGTCTACGTCTTGTTTCTTCCCTTTAATTCTTTTAACTTGAGTTTTGGGACTTGTTGAGCGAGTTTTGGAACAGGTTGGTTGTTAGTTAGTTCAAATGGTTGTTGGCCAGATTTTGGCCTCTTCGCTCGAGCAAGACTTTTTGCGCTCGAGTGAGCCTTGTGGAATTTGCTTCTTCGCTCGAGCGAGGTTTCTTGCGCTCGAACGAGAATTGAGGATCTTCAGGTCTCTTTCCCAAACGCAGCTTTTCTGGGAAGATGTAAGTTCTTCGCTCAAGCGAGACTTCTTGCGCTCGAGCGTGCGTCTGCATTTGTGGCAGACCTGAAGCTTTGCATTGTGCGCTCGAGCGAGGTCACTTGTGTGTCTGGTCGCTCGAGTGACAACTCCTTCGCTTGAGCGAGCCTCGCATATATCAGTTCGCAGCAACGATATTTTATATCACTTTTTGGTCCCATTCTCACTCAAAACCCTAACACAGCTCCATCTCTCTCTAAAAGTCACTCTCTCTCTACATTTTCACCTCCATCCATTGATTTCTCTACCCTTGGGCCTTTGTTAAAAAGGTAGAGCACCTTGAAGACTCCGTGTTGATCCGAGTAGATCTTGGTTTCGGCTTGTTTGAAGTGTCTCCATCGTCTCTTTTGGTCTCCTAACTTTGAGGTAGGGATATTCTACTCTTTGATATGGATTCTAACCTAGATGTTGGTCATTTTGTATAAATGTTGGATTTGGGAAGATTTGGGTAAAAGCTAAGGTTTGGGCTCTAAACTAAAGAGGGGTTTTCATGTTGATTTATTAAATAACCTTGGGGGTTTGTGTATGAGGTTCTTTATTGTTGAAATAGTGAGATTTAGATATATGGGTTGATGTTTTGGAATAGGGAAAAAATTGCCCTAAGTTGAGTTGAGTCAACTATTTATGTAAATAATGAAATTGGTTTGGAAATTATGAAATTGGGGGAATATGTGATTGAATGGTGTAGTTAGATTTGATAAATCACACACCAATGAAAAGTTGATAATTTATCTGTTGTTAGATTTGTTTGTCTGTTTTGGGCTATCAATGGAGGATAGCTATGATTGTTGTAGAAACTACATGAGGACTAGGTAAATTAAAACTAGTCACATGAGTTATGTCATTGAATATGACGGGTTAATTGAATTGTTGAATATGTGATTTGATTAGTCATTGTATATGACAACATGTTTAAATACATTGTATATGTATCATTGTTTGGAAGAAGATGGAGGATGTATTCCATTGTTTGGGAAGAGATAAGGGATGGACTCCATTGATAATTAAGTTCGCCGGAGTGTCCAGAATGAAAGTCCCGAAATCTTATATATGTTTGGGTGCTGGTTCTCTCGGATGTGATTCCGTAAAATGGTAAGAAAATGGAAGTGTTGAATAATGCTTGTTATTGAAGTGTTGATAAGTGAGTTGTAGTCTCGTTTTGAATTGTTTAGGTAACAGTGAATTATGTCGATGGACTGACTTGGATAAATGAATAAAAATGGAAATGAATTGAGGTATTGGTTATCTATATTGAATGGTCTTGGAAAGAACATGTGTTGATTAAGAATGTTGCACATTTATCTGATGCTTATATCTTAGTTAAATCTCATATATTGTTTTAGCATATCTCTACTGGGCTTTGGCTCACCCTACTTGGGAAACTATTTTCAGGTGCAAGTGACATGCCACCTCCGAGGACATAGCTTGGGAGGCTTAGGGGTTAAAGGTTGCACTTTTGTGATTTTATTTTATGTTTATATGGTTTCTTTTCAAGCCAAAGACTTTAATTGTAAAGAGCTTATGACTCTCTTTTGTTGTAACCAAGTGATAACTTGGAAAGATGTAAGCCCTTAGGGTATTTATTTTGTTGTTCTAAACTAAAGTTATATACTATAGTTTCGAGATGAACATTTATGAAAGTGTAATGCATGTGATATCTTTTGTAATATTAACTCTAATGAATGAAAATATAACATTTCTATTATGTCTATAGATCTTATGAATGGTTGATTTGAATAATATTTTGAGGGCGTTACAATTCAACTCTCCCTTTCTGCAAAAATACGACCTGGTGCATCAACCTTTTCCTTAAAAGATAACTAGTGGTATGGACGAGACTTTATAAATTAAAAATATACATATTATAAATATATTGAAGTAATTTAATATTTTGTCTTGTGATATAAATAAAATTTATAAGTTAATTTTTATGTTTATAACTTTTTAAATTATTAGTTTAAAAAAAATTAAAATATATATATATATATCTATTTAGTGCAATTTTGATAATTTGTAATAAAAAAAAAAAAGTTTAACCTAATTAAATAAGGTTACATGAGTTATGATATACCTCTTCTTGTTATGAAAATATACAAATTTAAAAGTTATAATTAAGACAAATATACAATTTTATTATTAAATGTGAAGTGAAATGATATTTAACAATGACTGTCTCATGCCCCTTTTTTAATCAGGGCCCCATATCCTCACCTTCCAAGCTTAAGGCTGTAGGTATCCTTCCTTCATATACTTCATATCCCTGACTATCTCATGCCCTTTTTTTTCTCTACAACACTAACTTGTTTGACCTTTGACAGCCAAAATTGGGCTTGCTGCTAAACCATTGGTTAGGAACCAACATAAAGGCAAGGCTCCAATGGATCCAACTACTCAGACAAACACCCCCTCAGTTTCGAAATTAATAGGAGACTCTTTCGCAGCCTTGTAGACATAAGCACAGAGAGGCACTACCACCTATACCTCTGTCGAGACAGAGGTCACGGCGAAGAAGAGAGAAGAGCCTTTTACTGCTCCTGCTCTAAGTACAGACCTAAGTGATTGAGATATCCTTCTCAACCAAATGGTTGGCCAAACAACATCAAATCCTTCAGGGCAGCTCTACCAAGTATGCCTTCACTTTACATATTTACATCATCTCTATTTCTCAAAAAACGTCCGACTGATCACTTACTTTTGTGTAGAGAAAAAGAAGGAGATTACTCCTTACTGCTGCTGATGATAAGAATCCTTTCACTTCTCCTTAACACATTCATCTAATTCCCAGTCCCATCACCAATGTACCTAGAGAACCCACTCTAGAACCAACTCCACCACCACCTCAAACATCTCAACAAACTTCATTACAACCTGCTTCGCAGTCTTCGCCACAATAATCTACAAAATCTGAATCACAACATCCTTCCACTTCTCCTCAACACATTGATTTTGACATTTCAATCAAGAGCCAATCCTCTCCAACAGATGACAATACAAAATCCACTCAACCAGAAGTTCACAACAACCAAGGTAAATAGAAATACAAATGTGACTGTTCGTTTGGAAAAAAAAAAAAAAACTTCTCTTTAAGTAACTACTCTTCTTCTTCAATTTACAAGGTCGGACATAATACATGACTCATCTCCACGATCTATGTCTGACAAAGAACTTGAAGGTCCTCATAACTTTTCCCTCTTACCAGAACCAGAAAAAGAGCCTGAAGGCGCTGATGCTGCCATTTTATCAGTACCCGTAACAACTCCTCATGCTGCCACAACCACAGCCGAACAAGGCCAACCGTCTGCATACACTTTATCCGGACAGGTACTACCATTTCCAACCTCATCCTATTTACTCTTTATTACTTGCAGCATATATTCTCATGAAACTATTAATGTTCACAGGCCATCGTTCCATCTCAGGATATTTGGTCCGAACTTTCTATTCTTCAACAACATCTAGACGAAATATCCCTATTGCCTCAAAGGCTACATCTCTTTCATGCTGAAACTCAACAAACCTTAACCACCTTCATCAACCTTATTAACACCCCAGTTGAAGAAATCATTCTCGACAAACCTAATGAATCCTTGGCCTGTCTTTCTGCTGTTCTAAACCTCTCCCCTAATCCTTTCAACCCCATTCAACTAAAGCAATTGTCTAAGATCATCACGGAATAGCCAACCCTTTCACAGATAGTTTAAACTTGCTCGAAGGATATTCAAACCAAAAAAGATTTCCTAAACGAAGCCCACACCATATCCACTTCACTCAAACTCAGCCAGCAAACCTCTGCAGCTATTCTTGAGCAACACTCAATACTTGAACTTGAGGAGACCAAACTCATGGCAGAACTTGCCTCTGTCCGGCAAAGAAATGCTCATCTGCAGCAACAACATCACCAGCTTAATCAAGAAGTAAGGATGATGCTCTCCCAAATTAAACATGGTCCTGCATCAATTCAGACAACTAAAACTGAGTTGGACCAAGCCCGAGCCATGCTGGCAGATGCTCAATCAGAATGGGGTGTTCTAGTCATTCTCTTCCCGAAATCCTAGAATAGTTTATATATGTATATTTTTTGTATTGCACAGAATGCGTGCTATCTTTCAAACCATTGTGTAGACTTGTTCATTAATGAATATCAATACTTTGTTTTTGAATGGTCTGTTGTATGGTTTTTTATTTTGTTATGCAATTTTTCTCCCTTTGT
Source organism: Camellia lanceoleosa (assembly GCA_025200525.1). NCBI lineage: Eukaryota > Viridiplantae > Streptophyta > Magnoliopsida > Ericales > Theaceae > Camellia > Camellia lanceoleosa. Next base: position 124,999,654 of record CM045766.1, read on the forward strand.
GCATTGTTATGAAGTAATCAACTCCCCTTCAAAGTTTCCCACATGGTTGGATAATACTTTTTCACATATTTTCCGTTTATATATCTTCTATGTGGTTGCCCTTCCAAGTGTGGGATCATGCAATAATGTGTCACAAAAAGAGTATACGGATATCAAAACTGACGATGTTGGCCAAAGACAAGACAACATCATGAGCAACACAAGTTAAGCAGTTTATAATTCTTGCATAATTTAGGAGTAGCTTTATCATTAAACGAACAGGTTCTTGTGAAAACCGTATCGTTCAAACCCACGATGTTCTTCTATTTTGTATGGCAGATATTCAACTTATACGTTCCGTCAATGTTTCATGGCATCAAACCATGTCCAAGCAAGATCCTTTTGTGGTTCTTTGAAGGCCAACTTGTTGAAGGGAAGCAAAATTAGTTCTCTTCTTATATATCGGACCATTGAGGTTACCATCATCGTGAGCAGAGTCTTCCGAGTACCATCATTGGCATGGCACACGAGTATATGGGCACCATTAAGTTCAACCTGCTTTAAGCAGGTGCCTACTTTCGTACTCACAATCAACTGACGATATAAATGTTGCACTCAATTAAACATATTCCAGTTTCGTATTTTGTTTTCAAATCGGTTCTTAGTCGCACATGTATAGTCGTACATGTACACGTACTGTACTATTAAAACAACGTGTATCGTTGTTTCGTAATTGGATTGTCCATGCAGTGGCTTGTACACGCAGTTCACCCGTGGCAGGACTTTCAGGCCCTCTCATCAAATGCATGTTCTTTATTCGAATCAGTATCCAAGTTCTACCAAGTTCTACTTGTCAGGCATTTCAATCAGTTTGAATGAGTTGGCTGGTAACTTTGGTTTAATTGTTTGCTTGAAATTGTTGTTGATTTTCTGTCCATTCCTAATAAGCATGATTTATAGTCAGACTTGAGCATGAAACATTATATTTCTTCTAAGTTGTAATACAAAACTCCTTTAAGTGCTTTAAGTTGGGATTGATTAAGAATTGGTGTCATGTTATTGTTTGTAGTTTAAAATTTGTACTTGTTTGTGCCTGTCGACACGTGGATCAACCACAACATGACATGTGCCAAAGTCAATGTCTGAGTCCATCAGTTACACATATGAAAGGGGTTTAGTTTCATTGCACTTGAGTGCCCACATGATGCAGCAGTTATGAGGATATTGCATGGACTAACTGGGTGGATTGCAGGAACGGTCATTGGCAGAATACAGAGCTTGACCTGTTGATGTTCAGCCCACAATGTGCAGGGACAGTTGGAAACATAATAGTAAGGTGGTTCGACAGGAGAATTATAGCAGTTTGTTGACCACATGAATTCCTGTCGACAGGTGGACCCCTATTGGTGCATTCTAGTCACTGTTATTTGTTTGTTCTATGGGATATTTTTTTGTTTTGTTTTGGACAAAATTATGGCATTCAAAAAAATCGAACAAACATTACTACTTTCAACTTGCATTGTTTGTTAGACAAATATCACATTGCACTGGACAAACATTACTATATTCATTTGGACAAATCTCACATTGCATTGTTTGTTCTGTACCCATAATTCCATTGATCGATGGAGTTGCAACATCCAACTTATGCACAATTTCGTAAGTACGTACAGGCCATAATAAAATCGAACAAACGTTACTACTTTTCATCGTTTGTTCCAGTCCCGAACATCGGAATTATGTGTTCAATTAATATGCATGGGAAATTAGTATTATCACAGCTGTGACCTAAAAATTGTCACGACAAGCTAATGCAGTAATCCAGTTGTGGTTGGGCATCCAATTTACTCTCATAGTGGCAGGCCATGATAAAATCGCTGCCCTATTTGTTGTAATTGTAATCAATCACATGCACGAAAGATATTGGCCGATCTTTGAATTATTCAAATCCATAACGAAGTCAAGCATCAACTTCCGACGCACAGAATGATAAAACTATGTACAGAAAGCGAATAACAGAAATCAGGTACAGTTACAGCGGTAGGAAATAAACGGATTTATTTCACAATTGGAAATGAAGCGGTAAAATGTACCTTGTATGGACCGCTGGGTATATCAGGCCGCTGCATGTACTTGATCACAAACATCCTACAGTCGAAAGTGCTACAAATGAAATGTAACATTAAGTTTCTCGTAAATATAAGCAGGTTCGTTAAATGAGTCATTCAGGAGTCAAGTAAATGTGATGCAGGGTTTGTGGATTACTCGTCCAGTTGTTGTAATGGCCTTTTTTCTAACATACGGATGTCAAAGGTACGCACGTCTACAGCATATTCATTTCCAAACTGTAGTTGCATTAAGGCATGCATTGTTTGAACCTGTTGCATAAGTGTGATTTGTTGAAAATCACACGTGTGATTTGTTGATAACTATTTCAGTTCGATAACTATTAGTTGAATCACACTCTCTAACAATCTGCCCATAATCATTTCACTTCAGTATGATTTGTTGATAATAGTTGTGTAACATGTGTGATTGATAATTGAATTGACATTGAACTGAAATGTTTGTAAAACTGCCGTGTTTGTTCAGTTTGAAACTGCTATGTGTGTAACATGTGTGTAATTAATCACAAATGCTATGTTTGAAACTGAAGAAAATGACTGTCATTGAACTGCCATGTTTGTTCAAATTTTATTAATAATTTAGTCTGTGTAACCTCTGTTCAAATGTTATTAAACATGACAGTTTGAACAAATAGATGTTTTCAGTAAAGACACACTCTGTCCCTCAAATTCAAATAGAACTGTTATTAACCCCATCAAACACAAGCATAGCACAGCACTACAAATTTCTCATGTATGTAGATTTAAAAAATGGCTTCTTCTTCTAACAATAGCAACATAAGATTACAACCGAGGCTGTGCAATTGTGGAAGAATCGCTGCTATATATATTGTAAGAACCAATGACAATGGAAATCAAGGGCGTTTGTTCTTTGTTTTCCCATCAAAATATGCAAGTATGTGTTGGAAATTTTAATCCTTTAGTAGTCACATTAATATTTGTCTTATTCAACTAACTAATTGTCATGCATTATAGAGTACCACTCTCACTCCCCATTGCAATTACTTCAAGTTCGTGGATGAAGATGATGAAGACGTTACGTCCAGAATCCATTCCAACACTAGAGCTTGTGATACTATACCAGTAGAAGACTTTAACGATGTAAGGACGAGGCTTGATGACTTGGAAAATGATCATGGTCGAAGGCTTGAAAAGATAGAAAATAATATCAAAGCGATGGTGTATTTCATTATATTTTCTATCATTTTGTACTTGATCATGTAACTTTTGTACTTTATAGTATTTTGGAAAATTGAATAGAAGTTTGTATCAGTTTTGGTTGTATTGTACTTCATGATGTAACTAATGTTTATGGATTGAATTTTATTATGATGTAACTTATGTAACTTACTTAATAGCGTTGTGGAATGAAGTTTATTATGGAATGAATGTACAGAATGAATTTTATAAGTTATTATGATGTAACTTATAATTTTAATAGTTGAAAAAATTGTGCACAAAGGGAGAAAAATTGCTAATGCACAGGTTGACCCCACGGGGTATGCTTCTATACAACCGTTGTGTTTGAAAAAACAAAACATTTGTGCCCATATTGATATTAGAGTGTACGAGACCATTGGCCGGTCGTGCACAATTTTTTTTTGCAATTACAGCTTGTGATTCCATTCAATGATTCTGACAATTAAACCTTATTGTCCATATTCAACGATTCACAAAACATGAAGTAATCAACAAAACATAGGTTAATGATAGCTTCTGATATTGGTCAATGACATTACAAAAAAAATTACCTTGTCATCATACCAACAAAAATCATAAGACAGCTTTTAGTCGATGACGTTGACCAAAAAAAATACCTTCAACAAAGCGGAAATGATGAAGACATTAACACATGCACCGTTGAAATGGTTAGCAGAGTTTGACGATTTGTTAGTTTCTAAGTCGTATTTTTTCGCACCATGACAACATCTTACAACACTACGCTTACTATGTCATACACATCTCCAGGTCTCCTAATCCTCGCTCAAATCAACAACCTCGTAGTCTGAGTAATCTGAAAAGTCAAGGTCCGACACCAGTGCAGGATCCTCCATTATAGCCTTGATCACAGATGTCAGGTCCGATCCATGTATCTTCAACTCTGCCTTTGCGTCCTCTATGCGTGAGTGCCTAATGAGTCGATGAGTCATTTGATCAATCTCACTTTGCAAATGATGCCTAACTTGGGACTCGCTGGCATGAGGGAATTGTCGCTGCATTTCAACCGATCAGGCTTTAGTAACCTTGAGAAAAACACATCGACAGTGGTGTTCACACTGAACTCGTTTGGTAAATAATGAAATTGGAATTCCAAAATACTTTCTCAGGCCAGCATCTTGTATTGGTTCAAAACTCCATAGTGGGAACCCTGTTTCAAAGAAACGTCGATCACCGAAGGAATCGATATACCCACCTGCATAATCCAATTCTGGTGACTTCGGTCGGGAGCTGTCAGCCCTTGCAAGTGATTGTCCACAACCGCGTTTACCATGGTGTGCATCCATAGGTGTGACAGTTCTTGATTGAGTACAACTTTGTTTTCGCAGGTTCATGAAGAATATATTGACGCAGAAACAAACCTAAATGCAAAGGAAACAACACTGGTTACAAACTTGAATAGTGGTTGATTGTAAATGTTAAATTACCTTAAACCCATAGTCATTAATACGTTGGTGGTAGGTGGAAACACGTACTGCTTTAGTTGTGGTTTAAACATATTAAATTACAGTTATTGTTGTTTGGTAGAAACACCTACCCAAACTGAGTAAAAGCAAATTAATTAATTTGAATATTTCATTTAATAGGTTCGATGTAGTTGGAAAGGCATATGTATCTGATAAGAGGAATTTTGCTAAGCTTTATGGATGAGTAGACATGTAATTGCGTTGGGGTAGACCAAAAGTTGGGTTGGGGCACAAATACAAATGACGAATGTGAATGTATGATAAACTGTGGGTGTGGAAATCAATGACAGTGGGATAGTACTGATGGAAGGTACAATGCATGTGTGTTGGAAATGCCAAATAATGAACGATCAGAGGTACTAAAATTGGTTAACTTGGTACATGCAAGAAGGAACGAATTTGTGCAAGATGAATTCGGGTAGTTTGAGAAATTAATACAATGTATGTCACAATACATGAGGTCTTCTGAAAACATACAAGTCATTTATCATATCTTATAAATACTTACAGCATAGTGTTGTGTAATATTATGAATCTATACATTTCTTTAAAAAAGTAGTAAGTAAAATAAACCATACACATATTCCTACAAAATGTTTGATTCAAACAAGATTGAAGCTATTGTTGAAGCTCATGTTTCTCCTGTATTGCAGCAATTGCAAAACATCTACGAAAGGCTAAATAAAGTGGACACACGGTTGTCAAGTTTGGAGCAGCAAATCGGCGCTATGAAGCAAAACGTTGATCAGCTGATCGATGAGAAATTGGCGGCGGACGAAGCGAACTCTGATAAGACAATGGATGAGGACAGTCAATCAGACGGTACAGACAACTCTTCAGAAGGCGCTGCTGATGATGCAGCAGATATGTAGATTTTTTTTTTTTTTGACCTTCCCTGTAAGACGTTGCATGTTTTGGCTGGAGTCATATGTGCTAATGGGCTAATATATAAATTACCTACAAAGAGTATTGAGTTTTCATTCATAATGTGGTTGGTTTCATTTCTGAAAATTAATTTTTCCTTTTATGTAATTAAATTATAAATTAATTTCGTTAACAAATAAAAAATACAACCAAGACAGCAACCAGTAAAAAAATTTCATTATAAATTCATCTTGTAATTATATTAGTTTTTATTTATTTTTAAAAATTTCAAATTGTTTTTTTATTACAATTGCGACATCAAAGTTATGTTGACAAATTGGGCAGCAAGTACATTCCTCAAAATATAAGTAAAAAAAAACAGCTATAAATTATATTTGTTTCAGTCGCATTCATCCGAACAAGAAACATGCGTAAACAAAATAGTACTAAGACAGCAGCCACATCGACATGTTTGACCCATGTTTACATTTGACTTGCACTTCGCAGTTAGTCAATCTTTACATCGTCAAGCAAAAACAATATTGGGGAGCCATAATTAACATCCATATTGAAAGCAAAGAATAAAAAATTAGTGAAGTCTTGTTGCCACCCAAATTACTGGCGTACTGGCAGCCCATTCCCATCATTGGCCTAGCTTGTGGCATTGCTGATAGCAAGGCAGTCCCGGTACTCTGTGATCTTTGCATTATTGATATCCATAACGATGTCAACCAACAACTTATGATGCACATAGGGATGGAACTTTGTAAAGAAAGATCATAAGACAAATTAGTTCAAATTGCAGGACAAACAAGGAAGGATTTGCTTGACAAATGGAAATCAAGCGGTAGAATGTACCTTGTGTGGACCGGGGCTTAAACCAGGTCGCTGCATGAATTTGATGATGAACATCCCACAGTCAAACGTGCTACAAAAATAATTTCACATTAAATTTGTCATCAATTTCAGTAGGTTCGTTAAATCAGTCATGCAGGATACACATTAATGTGAGGGAGGGATTATGGATTACTCGTCCAGTTGTTGTACTGGCCTCTTATTTAACATGAGGAGGTGGAAGTTACGCACGTCTGTAACATAATCATTTTCAAAGTGTAGTTACAGCAAGTCGTGCATAGTTTGCACCTGTTCCGCAAGGTTGAAGTTGGTTTATGTAAAGGATGTTCAAGTTTGTTGTAGTGTTAAGAAATGCACCAGAAAGACATACCAAAATTTGTGCCGCATTTAGCTTCTTTTTGTTCGATCAGTTGGATGGGAACGAGTCAAATAGGTAGGCTACACCGTCCACTATATCAATTTTAACGCACAATCAATGCACTCCTCTGTAATTGAAAGACATGTAAATCTATACGCAAACACAAGTGCAGACCTTGTTTAGAGGGCATGTAAACATGTAATGGCTTGCATATTTTCGTTTTAATATAACGGGATGAACATTGATATTACCCTCTGGCAAGCATCAATCATATCTGTCATGTCCAAAAAATGATATGACGATATTTTCATGGTGCAGAGGTTGCGTATCTTTATTTAGAATCAAAGTTTGCATGTGTAATGCATAAAGGTCATTGACAGAAACATTTGTCCAGATATGTCATACACAAAACACAACCTAGCTTTAAACACTTACTTACCGACAGATATATGAGAAAGAACCAATCAGTATGCCTCCCGTCATTGTGTAAATCCCTCTGTCGATTAGTCAATTGCACCACCACCAAGTTGATTGGCTGGAACATTGTATGTAAGACACAAGGCAAGTTGATTAGAAAGGTTTCTGAGTTCTTCAAATGGAAAATGCAGATTCATATGTGTGCAGCCAATACTTACAGTGTCTGATAGCCACGACCCTGGTTTGAGCGTGCCCATGTCACGCCGAGTACCAACTTCACATGCCCGTCCATGAAGATTCATGGAAACAACAATGTCCTTACAAGCAATAATGATCCTTAGAACGATAGTTATTTCATAGTGGACTGTCATTTAAATTTTGCAAGTACTAAATGAAACAATACATTTCATTTTTGCTATCGTCAAATACATAGTAAAAGTTTTTGTTCCTCCGCCGATAACAACCCTTCGCTGTCCAACATCCTCAACGAGTCCTACAAAAATAAACAGCCAACTAACACTACACATTTCATAAAAAAAAAAAATTGAAGCTTACATTACAAGGTTGTTAGTCATAAAAACAAACATGAAATGATGTATAAACTCTGAACCTCAGAGTTTTCCCAACTTGTGATGTTTGGTGCAGAGTTTGTTAGAAATGTGTAAAAACATATGCCAGCTGTCATAACTGCAAACATGCAATTGTTTTACAACTAGTACAATACAACACAGATGATTGTAAAATTAGTGATTCACATTATTGATGTGGGCATGAATTGGTTATTCAGAACTTATGGGGCATTAAAGGCGGTATTTGTACCTTGTTCGCCTTATTCACACTATCAGCATCCACAAGTGAACTGATGTCGTCAACTCCACTATTTGTTTTGCTATTGATGCACAATTGCATATCCCCAACCTCAGTGGCTTGAACTCCACTTCTGCGCATTTTTCCTTTTCCTTTTCCTCTTTCTCTTCCCTTTCCTCTTCCTCTAACAATTCCAGTTGCTCCCAATGGTTGGCCAAGCTTAGTAGGAGAAGTATGCACATCGCACGCCATATTATTGGCTCCCACTGACTGAAGGTCAGAAGTGTATTTATCTTCAGTTTCGTATGTTTCTCCCGACTGAAGGCCTCCCTTCTTCTAGTTGTCCCCACCTTCTTCGATGTTCAGCTTGTGTCCATCATGGAAATGACTTTTGTCCATTACCAAGGTTCCCTTCACAATCTGTTGTTGGTGATCCATCCCTTGTACATCTGAAATATTACACTCCATTAGGTTAACTTCATCAGATGGTTTGACCACGGCATCGTCATGCGCCTCAACTCCAATAGCAGGGTCCACACCATGTTTATCCACGCCTGCCGGTTGTGGTGTGGAGAATATACCTTCAATGAGGTGGTGTAGCATTTGCTTCAATTCACCTAAATTGGTTTGTTCAGTGAACGGTTCGGTGCAGCCCAAACTGAAACGTTGAAGCAATTGCTTCAGCATTTTCTTCAGTTCAGCAACATTGGAGGAGATGTTAATGACATACACATCATTGCCTTCCACCTAATCATACAAACACAATCGTCAACTTAGTCTTATAAATCATCTTCAAATGATGTGGCTCAACGGTGTCAAAATTACGTAATGATTGGATAGATTACCTTGTCATTGTCAACAACTTGCTTGCCTTGGAAATGTCGCAACATGTCCATTAAATCTGTTTGGTTCTGGAGAACTTGCTTCATCATTTCCTTCAGTTCGCGAATGTCAGACTCTAAATTGCTCATACGAACTTCATCGTACTATCCTTTTTGTTGGTTATCGACATAGTGTGCATCCATATCAGCATCATCGGCGTCACTTTCGTTGTTACTGTAATCAAACTCCACCTAATCATAGAAACGCATAAATGAAGTCTGACATTGTATGTTGAAGACAAGTGGGTCGATGGTGTGAAATGTGCACAGTGGTTGGAGTGCTTACCGCAATTGTTGGGAAAGTTTGCTTCCTTCTGATACGTCGCAGCGTCTCCCGTATTTGGGTATCACCCCAATCATGAAGCCGAGGCGTGGACCACGCTGTAGCCGACGTACTTATTGAGCTCAGTCAAACACAATTAAGGTACAATAGCTGTGGACATTAAGGGGCACACCATAATTAATTTCTTCTTCCCACAAAAATCAACAATATTCAGTAACAATGACATTCATTCTTGTCAATTTTGCAGCTAAACGTACATAGAATACCAATTTTGTGTACGATGCTATCAACTTTATAGGCACATATCATGCAATGTTTTTTGGGAAAAAAAATTTACAGCAAACCAAGGACTTTATTGATGAAACCAAGAAAAAAAAAGTTATATACATGTTTGTATATATGAATGGCTGCAACCCGAAAGACCTTTCCCAGAATCAATACGTTTGGTTTGGTAATGGTCCTATCAAGGTTTCTGCTGTATATTCTTCTTCAACTCTGCCTACAAATGTGTATAATATTTCCTGTGTCAGTTCTGTGTCTGATTGATTATTCCAAACCAATGAAGATCAATCAATTATGTTCCCCTCTTCGCAACGTAGGCAATTTGGTTCCTCCATTGAGGTCCACAATACTTTTTGCCCTGTACTCTTTGTTCTTAAATTCATGACAGTGGCTGCAAAAAATATCTTTCTGCGAGTACCATACTTGGTCAGGAAGAGTGTTATTTGTCGTACTCACATAGCAGGTAACATTGTATGTCCCAATGAAGCCCAATTTGTTGAACCATGACAGAACAATCCATGAAACATATGAACGGGGGACTGGAAAAAACAATCAAGTTATTGGTATACCATTAGCAGGAAAACACATCCAGTTGCACCGCAATGACCTTTACTCTTATACTTGCGAACACCGTTGTGAAGGAATTGTAGTGTTAACTTTGCCCAATTACAAGCTCACATACCATTCATGTCCTTCACGGCATGAATGAATGATGGCTTTAAGGTGGTTGTAGACACCCCATTTTTGACCGTCCTCAAGACTTGGACGTCATTGTTTGAACACTCGATGATCATCCATGTTCGTGTTCGTTTTGAGTTCTCGGAGGTCTCGGCTACGTGTGTCACGACCCTAACCCGCCCCCGTGGGTTAAGGACGTAACCGGCCAGTAATCCTGAGATTACCTACGGCCTCCATATAATTCAGACATAGCTCGACAGAGTAAAGGGGGCTAAACGGAAGCAACAATTAAAAACTTTGTCCATAGAGCCGTGCTTATATGCACTAAAACAACCCATGCACATACACGTTAATAACCCACATCAAAAGTACAGTAGCATAAACTTCTTTACGGACAGGATCATCTAAACTGAGTCAACCCATAGCAACTATATACGACATACACAAGATCCTTGCCAACTAAACAGAATATAAACAAGTGACAAAAAGGGGCAAGGTTTGGTCTCGTGCGTGAGACCCAAGGCTGACTCTCCCAAAACTCCTGCTGTTCCTGGCTGACTTTACTGAGGCTGGGGTCGGACCTCGCTTGGCTCACCTACAATTACATGAATGAGCGTGAGCGAATGCCCAGTGAACAATATCAAATAAACAAGTGACGTAAGCAATTAATAGAACAATACAACAAATGGCCTTCGGCCCATTCATTCATGTCAATCGGCCTTTGGCCCAATCGTTCATTTCCATCGGCCTTTGGCCCAATTATTCATTTCCATCAATCATTCATTTCCATCGGCCTTTGGCCCAATCGTTCATTTCCATCGGCCTTTGGCCCAATTATTCATTTCCATCAATCATTCATTTCCATCGGCCTTTGGCCCAATCGTTCATTTCCATCGGCCTTTGGCCCAATTATTCATTTCCATCAATCATTCATTTCCATCGGCCTTTGGCCCAATCGTTCATTTCCATCGGCCTTTGGCCCAATCATTCATTTCCATCAATCATTCATTTCCATCGGCCTTTGGCCCAATCGTTCATTTCCATCAATCATTGTCCGCCATTCAAATTTAGGAACATACAAAACTTGCATATAGGTAAACGATTGGACAACGATATACTTCAATTATCTTGTTAAGATATTACTCACAGTGATCGGCTTGTGGATTTGCCCTGGAGCTTGACCCTACACATTTCATGAACACAAAAAAGGGTCATTAACAGTTCAATCCGTTCTTAAATTCACATATCCCTCTTTAGGCTTTATTCATATCTCATTAACTCATTTATAATGCTTAACATATGCCTAAGAGTGCTTGCAAGTGAAAGAGAACGAAAAACAGAACACAAAATGCTAAAACGAGTTTTCAGGAAACAGGGTCCCCGCTCGAGCGTAGACTTCCCCGCTCGAGCGGACCCTTAAGTCTGAAAATCTTGGTTGCCTCAATCCCCTCGGCGTGAATTCTTCCGCTCGAGCGTACTTCATGTCACATAGCTCCCCGCTCGAGCGCCGACTTCCCCGCTCGAGCGGGCATCATGTCTGCAGAAAATATGCTGGGAGCTCGATTTCTCCGCTCGAGCGGCCATTACCCCGCTCGAGCGGGCACCAAAATTCTGGGTTTTCCAGATTTTGTTCTTGAGCTTCATTTCGATTTTCCAGCTTCATTCCTTGCATGCAGGGCTCAAATCTCAAATGTGATCATGCCAATATGGTTCCCTTACAAGATTATAGCATTATGAAGTTCAATTTCTTGGTTTACCTACATGCATGTCCCAAAACATGACAAACCCATCTCCAATATAACAATTTCATGCATTCAAGTTCTTGTACCCTTATAATCTGCACATGCATGTGATACATTATTCTCAATCTCAACCTATGTGATGAAGAGATGGTCAAGAACATGATCTTCAACTAAAAACTCACATAGATCATGCATTTGGTGCTCAAATATGAAAATTCAAAGCAATTACATACATGCATGCAAACATTGACCTTCAAATCCAACACACACAATTCAAATTCCTTTCAATTCTCACTCTTGACTATAAATCAACTTGAATACACAAAATTGCCCATTAGACTCATGAATTACTCACCAAGGAGCTTGATCCTCACAATCTATAATCAAATCTTGAATAATCTTCAAGGTTCCCAAGCTTTAAGTCAAAATTGCACAACTCCTCTCCCTTTCTCTCTCTAGGCCGGATCTCCCTCTCTCTCAATAGTATCTCTCAGATTTTTGAGTTCCATAGAGTAAAAGGGAAGTGAGAGTTAATGCACAACAAGCTCCACTAAATCAAAATAATAATAATAATGTAATTGGGCTCTAATTTATCAATTTAATCGGTTTAAATTGACCCGAATCAATTTCCAATTAAGTTTCACCGTAGGCTCTAAAAATTATGCCAATTGCAACGGCGTAATTAATTTCGGTTTCTGTAGCCGATAAGGCCCTCAATTTAATTCCCGAAGGAGACTATTCAAACAGATATTCCTACGGCGAACAGATATGAATTCAAAATCACACATTATCACATAATGGCACACAAGATCATGCTAAACACATAGCCATAAACAAATTAAGGACCAATTAGCACATTACGGGATAGGGGTATTACAACGTGCCTTGCCTCAAGATCTCTCAACTTGTCTATTTTGTGCTTGGTTGTGGACCAAGGACTTGTGTTTTTGCTTTTGAGGGAAGAGGGTGGCTTGTTGGTCATCCCCTCAATCCATTGGCCAAGGCATGAAGCCATCGGCCTTGTTTTCTAGCCATCGGCCAAAAGTGTTGGCCGATTGGCACTTTTTTTGGTCGATTGGCACTTATGTTGGTCAATCGGCCATATTTTCTGGCCGAGCCCTATTCATCTGCTTTATGCAGATATTTTATGCCAGCTGTCATAGCTGGCATGCATAATTCACATCCTCCATACACGTGTATGGAGGGATTTGTTTCAATTGCTTAGCTTGCTCAATAAGCTTAGGAATTGAAATTCTATAAAGAGGGAGCTCCTCCTCCCTTTCCAGAGGTTCAAAAAATTAGGGTTAGAGTGATAGATATAGTTTTGTATCTATCTTGCCTTGATTCTTCATTTTGTGCTTCAAAAGTGTCATTTTGTCTTACTATTGTACACAAACACACACTAGAACACCATCCTCTTAGAGATGAGGTCCCTCAAGGTTTATTTTAGTGTTCTTGGGCTGGTTTTGATCAGAGAAAGGTGCTGAAGCTTTGTTCTTGAAGGTGTTCTTCAAGGGTGAGCTTCTTGCTTTTAAACCCCCATTCTTGCTTAAGCTTTTAGACCTATTTGCATATTGTTTTAAGCTTAACTCTAAACTATAAAAAGTTCTGATTTTGCATGCTTGATACCTTTGTTTAAGGTCACTTTTTAGTTTGGGGTTGTTTACCCCCTCTTAGGCCTTGTTTGGCCTTACTTTTGTGCCTTCTTTATGAGCTTCGGGATCACCTTGTTTTGGCCTTCTCACCGCTGAAATCCAAAGGGATTTCAGTGGTGGGGATGGTGTTTTAAGGTCCCAAAAATGAGAGGGTCATCCCCTCTCCTTGTGTCTTCAATACTTGCCTCAAATGCCTCATGTGTGAGCATGTTTGTTAGGTTTGTTTTAGCTTGTATATTAGCATGTATTTGTGGTTATTTTGCTGAGGCTTACCACTGTTTTTGCTTGGATTGATCACTCCATGCATGGTTTATACACTTGTAGTGTAAATCACACACATTAGTCTTGTATGCTTCATGTTTGAGCATGTCTTTCTAACTTATGTTGACTCCATTTCAATGGGTTTTTAGTGTTACTTTAGCATGCCATGACTCTATTTTGGGTGGGTTTAGTTGGCTTTTACATGCTTCATGTACTTATCTTGCAATCCTCTCATTTGCCTTAATATGCATCTTACGTTTAGACTACCATTCTTGCATGTTTTGGCTCAACTCAAAGAAGCTTTTAGCCTTGTTTTACCATGCTTGAGCTCTATTTTGTGTTGTTTTGGTCATATATGCCACGCTTTGTATAGCCATAAGGCATTCTAGCTTGTTAGCTTTGAGTGTCCAAGTCACTAGCATGCTTTGTTTGGACTATTATCATGATTTGGCATCATTTGAAATGTTATTTTAGTTCATGTTTCATGCTCATATACTTGCACTTATCACTCATTTAATGCTTTAAAGAGTTGATGTATTATGCCTCATGAATGGATCATTGTGCATGCCTCCATGCTTAGGTCTTTGGGATACCATCTAAGTGGGTTTTTGGTCTTATTTTACCATGCCATAACTCTATTTTTCATTGGTTAAGTCATGCCATGTTTGGTTTTGATAGGTGTAGTATAACACCTCTTTTGTAGCCTTGCATGTCTCATGCTTTTGAGCTTTTGTTCTAGCTTGTATTAACTAGGTTTAAGCTTGTTTTTGGCCCTACCTTGACCTGCCTTGGGACTGTTTTGGGTGCCCTTGGCCCTTTGGGGCTTGCCTTGTGTGGCCTTGGTTTGAGTCCCTTGGTTAGCCTTAAGCTTTAGGCTTTCTTGCATGCTATACTTGCTTTGTTTGGTTAATTTGGCATCATTCCTCACATATTTTCAGAGCTTATTGCATTGCCACATTCTCATGTTTGTCACACCTTGCTCATGTTTGAGAGTTGTGTCTTGTTGCCTAGGTGTTGGACCATTTACATGTGTATGTTTGTTTTTCATTTTCATGCTTCCAATTCATAACTTTGGCCACTGATTTTGGGCATGGCTGAGGTCTGTCCGTCTTTAGTTTAAGTCCATTTACCATGTTGTTCAAAGTTGCTACTTTACATCATGCTTACATGCTTGTCATATTGCATGTTGTCACATGTTTGCTATATATTTAGTACATTATATGTTGTTGCATATTAGTTCCATTACATGTTGTTGCATGCTTAGGTTGCATTGCATTGTCTGTGCATTGCTTTGCCTCTTGATCAAACATGATAGAGGTTAAGGTCCCTTATGTGTTTTGTGCATTTCATTTGATATTGAATTGCACACTTGACTCTTTTGGCCATCATGCATTGAAATGCACGATTGATGGTCCGAGGGTCGAGAACTACACTCCTTTGAGTCTCAAACATGATAAGGGGTGTAGTTGCAAACATTGTCTTGTGAATGCATTGCAATGCTTTATTTGTCCTCCGCTGCAGCAAAAGAGCATTTTACAGGAAGGGATGGCCGATCGACCATCTTCAGTGCCGGTCGACTACAAATGTTTGGCCGATGTCTTCATATTTGGTCGATGACCTGTTTATCTTAGCCGATGACCATGATTTTTGGCCGATGGCCTCCCACAGTGCCCATGGGGTGAATCAGAAGTGTGTTGGGAATTTTCACACTTTGCAGAGGTACAGAGCAGTGCAAACAGAGGCAACATGAAGCATAGCAACGGATTTCCGAGCGAAGCTGACCGAGTATGCATTTGTCCCTCTTCTCGAGGCCTCTTTATTGTTTTTCGTAGCTTAATTAATTTGTTAATTATTTAAGTGTTGTAATAATTAGTTATAGCTAGTTATTCATTTGATTGTGTAATAATTAATTAGCTTGTTAGTTAGTTAATTAGATGGTTTGTATTATTCTTTCCGTCTCTCCCTCGAGAGAGCCAATTGGTGTAATAAGCGTGTGTGTGTGTGATGCATGTCTTCCAACCCTCATTTATTTCTCCTTTTTACTTAACCGCTTACGATGGTTAGTTTTAGGGCACATTTCATTTAGCATCCTTATGCTCGCATGTTTGCATCCATTCATCTGTACTACATGCACCGGGCTCGACGTATCATACTAACTGCATTGTATTTCAATTCCTACTTGAATACATGTATCAAGTTGTCGCATCTCATATGCCATCTCAGAATAGCCGAGCCTATTCTAGTTGCATTTTGGCTGTGTTGCATTACCCATCTTGACATGAATTAGGATCATGCATTGATTACTAACTAGTTCTTTGTTTTGGCTCGGAGTACACTGTGAGTGTTTATGCTTTAGCATCTTGCATGCGTGTAAGTGTTAACATGACAGCATGCTTGCCATGAGGCTAATTGCTTATGTGATATAATTGCCTGAATGTCTGTGGGTGAAGGTTGGATTACTTGAATTGGAACGATTCATTGAAATCCGTGTTTTAGCCTACTTGCGAGTAGCAAACTTCAAACCATTTCCAAACAAACGGATATGCAATGCTTTGTTCCAAATTAGGCGATCTAATCTATACTTGTGTGTTGTGCGCATCACATAGTAATTCTAGTTAATTAACAAGAATAAGAACACAGGTGTTTTCAAAAACAAGATATCATGCTTAGTACAGGCCGATCTTTGATCGGGCGAGCGGGGGTACTCATTGCATGACCTTCCCCTCTCGTACCCAAGTTCCTGAGCCGAGGCACGTGGCCTTAGGCACGAGTTAGGGTTTCCTAAATTCTCCCAAAATAAAATATTTAGGTGGCGACTCTGTATCTGGCAAAACAGTCCATGTTTGGCATTTCTTTCTTAAAAATCAATTTTCCAAAACGATTTGCCGGATTTGGACTCTTTGGTGATTTATCGGTCTTGCATCGCACTTTGTGAGATTAGATTCAGAACCGTGACATTGAGTCCGAACTGTAGTAGCTAGAGAACAAAACGAGATTTTCTCGGGAGTTCTCCGGGCGCGTCTACAACAGTTATTGTGGTAGGACACAACATGGCCCCCAAGACGTAAAGCGCAAATTTCCTCTGAAACTCGTCCTCCGCACCATCAGTCTCAGTTAGATAAAGTCTCAACTTGTTCAAAGGAATGACTCCGTTAACAACTCCAACCTCATCGTACATATTGGGATATGCTTCTAATGACCCAGCCAACTGCACGTCATCACCTTCACACCGTATTCCCAATAAAACATTAACTGCCTTACAGGTGAGCCTGAGTTGACGACCATGAACATTCAATGAACTACTGTCATGATCGAAGTTCTGTACCAACCATGCACACAAGTTGTGATCTATACGTGTACACTTCATCCCCAGGAGGCCAGCAAACCCAATGTCAATGACTGCCTGCTTTTGTGCTTCGTTGAATCGGTTAACTAGCTCAACAATTGACTTCAATGATATGCGGAGTTGCCTTTTACCCTACACATTTTTTACCCTTAAATTAATACAAAAATACAAAAACAATGTCAGCAAAGTAGGACCTAGCCAAATGCATTTACACAAACATGAAGTACGTAATTACCTTTTCAGACTTCGATGCACATGGTACTACTTTGGCGTGTTCCTCGGCGCTCGCCTTAGCCATTTCCGCAAACCTCTTTTTCTCATCAGAAGGGAGTGTCATCCACCTTTCCCCAAGCTCCTTTCTACTCTTTAAGCACGAAAGTGACAAACGTACAAGATAAGTAACAACTATGAGTCCAAAATAACTGTAACTACAACTTTATGCCAAACGCAATCCACGTGCATTGTTGGTAATTAAATAAGATTGCAAATACAAATAACAGTTACAGGAAAAACTCAACAACAAAATGTAGCTGGACTTTTACAACAAATTGAAATTTACGAAAACAATAGGAAGGGGACATTATTACATGCTACAATTCAACAAATGTGAAACAATCACAAGCCCAGTATGACCATTCAATACAACGCATGGATAGCAAACCAGCCATGTGTTTCCATCATAGTGTATTATCGAGAATACAGATTTCCACACTCACCATGTTTCGTCAAGCGTTGTCTGGCCCTTGCATTCCTTCAATTGTTGTTGGCTGCATGCAAGCATCATGAAGCTTATCATCACTAAATCTTAAATATGAATACATATATATATATATATGCAAGTATTTATGTCAAGCTGGCCCCGAAATCTGCATAACACACCTTTTGTACATCCGGGACTGAATCGACACCAATTTAAACATTTTTAGACATGTGGAACGAAACCAATTTCAAACATCACAAACTAAACTTCGACAAGGCGCGTAGTTTCACTACAAAAAATGTAATTCCAGATTGTCAAAATGAACAACTAGTACCTGTAACAAATGAATGGTGCAACTGGCCGCTTTCGAGAAGAGCCAGCGATAGTGTCAGACATTTGGATATGTTGTTCGCCAATTGTCTTCAATCTTTTCCTTCCCCTTTATGAAAGAGCAAATTATACAAATTAGATTGAAGGGAAAATTACAGGGGTGGTGTACACATATTGTCCGTTGTCTAATTTGAATCGATGCACTTTAAACTCTCTCAATTCTGACACTCCATTTTAAATTTCCTGGACAAATTTGGTCAAATTGCTAATGCCGTTTGTAATTTTTTTTAACAAATATTGTAATGTCAATTGATTGAGATTATCTAAGTTGAGTAAAGTTATAAGTTAACTACAACAAAAAGTACAGTTGCCATGTATATACATATTTTCTGATAGAAAAAAGTGAAAAGTTGTAATCAAATAGACGTAATTGAAACAAAAGTTCATAATTGACGATGCAAAGCGAGGCCATTCAAAATTTGTGCAAAACAAATGACACAAAGACAAAAGTACATGGGCTGCTGTAAGAATTGATCCCAAAAAAAATTTCAGCATATTCCTTCGTGCTAGATTTCATTTGTTTACAAACATATGTACGAAACCAACTGGTACGAAGTCTTAAAGGAGAAAACTAACATTGTTGGTGCGAGGTGACCAATATCCATTAAATGCAATGATGACAATTCCTGCAAAGTATTCCAATCAATATTTACAAGAACACAAAGAAACGACTTCAACATGTGGCTGTTAACTTGAAAATTTTACGTAAACACATACAACAAAACGCATAATTTCCTAACACATATACAGATTTTGAAACGACCAAAAGAAAGGACACACATCAAAATTTTGCATTTAGTTCACACTGCTTACAATTGAAATAATTATGTGTACAAGCGACAAATGCATAATTTCCCAAAAATTGAAGAGGAAGGACTACATTTTGTTTTTGATTTAGGGCTGAAGGACTACACGCACATACTTTTATGAAGGCCCGACTACAAAGGACAAAGGAGCAACTGAACTATTTCATGACGGGGTTAAACTATCTGGACAGGATTCTGCTGTCACTGAAATTGGTGCTCATCCTAGGCACAAAAACCAGATGAAACCCCATCAAGTTGACGGCTTCAATTTCCTACTGAGCAACTTGGTTGCAAAGAATCGAGGTGGCTGTATCTTGGCCCATGCGCTAGGCTCTCGTAAAACTTTGATGACAATTACTTTTATGTAGAGTTTTCTGGCCAAGTATCCCCATGCTAGACCACTGGTGGTGCTGCCAAGAGGCATTCTGGCTACATGAAAGAAAGAGTTCTTCACATGGCAAGTTGAGGACATTCCGCTATATGACGTCTACTATGTAAAAGCGGATAATCGAGCACAGCACCTTCGGGTGCTCAGACAGTGGGTAGATCAGAGAAGAATACTTTTCCGGGCATACAAGCAAGTTTCTTCAATTGTATGTGACAATGACACAAACAAGACTGCCGCTGCCTACCAAAAAATATTACTAACATACCCATCCATTCTCATTCTGGACGAAAGTCATACTTCCACAAATGAAAGTACGCATTTCATGAACTCGCTCAATAAAGTCCAGACAGCCCGCAACTCCTGAATGACAGCTACCTTTCTCTTCAAATGTAACTGCTATTTAACAAAAAGATGATAATTTCAAGAGAAAGGTAACCGTCATTCAAGAGTTGTGTGCAATGACAGGCAAGGTTCTCCATTTCTACAAATGAGATTTTCTTCATGAATTGCTTGGGCTTATTGACTTTTCTGCATTTCTTCACCTCAGCCCTACAACTGTGCGTGAAGTTGAAGAACTGAAGAACTTAGTTAAGAAGTTCAACATCACCTGGGATGGGAGCACACTCTATGTGCACATACAGTTGAGATCTTTCCTAAAGAGTTCACCTACAGACACGTCAACCACAGAAAGAGAGGGCATTGACGATGCTCGGATGGACCACATCTTAGAAAAGTTGGATATTAGAGAAGGACTGAAGGCAAACTTCTTCCTTAATCTGTTAGGCTTATGCAAATCAAGTGGGGAGAAGGTATTGGTTTTCAGCCATTGTCTCCAGCCGCCTATGTTGTTGGTAAGGCTAGCCATGAAAGTGAAGGGTTCGACTCTGGGAAAAGAATCGGGTGTGGGGAACGAATAGCTCTCTACAAAATTTGAAAATCGTCATACTCATTTCAACTCTTTCAATTGGCTTTCCTATGTTTTAAGTTCAATACCGTCAACTATGCATAAACTTCAGCATTGAAACAAACAGTTGTTTCCTATGTTACACGGACTCGGGTACGGGTGTCAGGTGCGGGTATGTATGTACAAGTCCGACTCATTAAATCTTACATTCAACGGTACGTGGACTCGGGAAAAAATATCATATTTTTAATCTAATATGTGACATAAAATGGTACTATATGTAACTTACAGTGTCAAAATGACATTTATAGTAATTTGACAATAATTTGCACATATAATAATTGTGTTATATACAATTATATAAGAAGTATCCGTTGAAAAGTATCCGACACATATCCCATACCCTTGTCCGACTCTTGGGTGTCTAACACGGGTATTTGATCTATTTTGAAGAGTCCGTGTAACATTGGCTGTTTCTAAAGATAAGTTTCGGCAATATAAAATCACCGAGTACTACAAAATTGAAAGTAGAATTGAACCGAGTGTGCTGGCCATTGCTAAATCAAGATTACTCATTGTTTGTTTCTCGAGTTTCTTGTTTTTGCTTTTTTGGGTACTCTAAAAAAAATTTGTTTTTCTCGTGACAACATTACACCAAAAAAAAAAAAAAAAAAAAAAAAATCAGTCTTTTTTGGTTATATATAACCTAACAAGTTGGCCATGTAAATGCAGAACACCTTTTATACTTGTTGCTAACTACTATGATACCTATGTTCAACTTGTAACGCTGATAACAGAGGGAAAGGGAGAAAATACAAAAATCGAGTACAGAACAATTCATATTGGGTCGATTTGGGGTAGCAGAGGGAAGAGTTCCTATTCGAATAGCACAAAATACCAAAATGGAGTACAGAACAGTTCCTATTAGGTCGATTTCAGGTTGGGTGTGAAGGTATATGCGAATGAAAGAAGACAAACAAGGAGACAGTGAATGAGAGAGCGCGAAATAAAGGAAATACCAACCGGAGGACACAAAGCGACGGTGGTGCTCGATTAACCCTTACGGTTGTGCTCCAGCGACAAAAATCAACTTCAAAAAAGAATTTATGCATCCACTTCCATGGCTAGCCTTCCCAAGAACTTAAATGATTGATGTTCGCTAAACTCAAATAAATTAGCTTGTTCTTTCAATATGATTTTTTCCCTCAAATATTTTTCCCTGTAAAACCCTACAGCTACGGGGAAATGGAACAACGGAGAGACAGGGAAAGAGACAAACAAACAGAGAGAGAGGGTCCGAGATGGAAGAGAGACGAACGGGCCGAGGGAACTTACACATTTTCTGAACACCCTCACAGCTAATTTTTTGAAAATTTTATACTTTTTCTAACAACTTACACCTTTTCTAACTTCACTTACACCTTTTATGAAAAGTTACATCATTTGTAAATTAATTTTGTTCATAAAAGTTACACATTTTCTTGGAACTTACACATTTTGTAAAAACAAAACTTACACATTTTCTGAAGTCACTTAAAGCTTTTGTGCAAAACCATATGCCTTTCGTGAAAACATGACTTACACGTTTTGTGAAGTAACTTACACCTTTTGTGAGAGAAATTGTTTCATACAATTTACACATTTTTAAAACATTCACAGTTTCTGAAAACTTATACGTTGTAGTGAAATTACTTACACCATTCCTCAAAAGTTATACCTTTTGTAAAATATTTTAATTCCAAAAATTTACACCTTTTGTTTGAACTTACACATTTTCTGAAAACGCAACTTACACCTTTTGCCAATTTACTTACATCTTTTGTGGAAACACTTGCACCATTTCTCACAAATTACACCTTTTGTGAAATAATTTATTTCTAAAAATATACATCTTTTGTTTCTTAAATCTTACACATTTTGCTGAAAATAGTTACACCTTCTCTGAAAAGTTAATTCTTTTGTGAAATAAACTTTGCATAAAATTTACACATTTTGTTGAAACTTACACATTTTATGAATCGAAGACTTAGACTATTTTGAAATCATTTACACCTTCTGTGAAAAACATAAACATTTTTTGAAAAGTTACACCTTTTGTGAAATAAATTTTTTCATAAAATTTACACATTTTGCTAAAAACATACACCTTTTATAAAAGTTTACACCTTTTGGTGCAAATACTTACACCTTTTTCTGAAAAGTTACTCCATTTGTCAATTAATATTTTCCATAAAATTTACACCTTCTAGGAAGTCATAGATTTTTTGAAAACAAAATTTACACCTTCTGTGACATTACTTGCATATTTTGTGAAAACATTTACACGTTCTTTGAAAATATACACCTTTTATGAAAAATTTGCTTTCATAAAATTTATACCTTTTGTGAATCCTTACAGCTTGTCTGAAAGTTTAAACCTTTCAGTGGAAGTACTTACACCATTTCTGAAAAGGTGTAAATATTTTCCCCAAAAGGTGTACACTTTCAGAAAAAATGTAAATTTTTAACGAAAGGTGTAAACTTTATGAAAACATATTTTTCATAAAAGGTGTAAATTTTCAAAAACCGTGTAACTGTTTTCACAAAATATGTAAGTTATGTCACAAAATGTGTAACTTTTGTTTTCAGAAATGGTGTAAGTTCTAATAAAAGGTATTTCACAACAAGAGTAACTTCTCAGAAAAGGTGTAAGTTTTTAACAAAAGCTGAAAATTTTTCAAAAAATATGTAACTGTTTTCACAAAAGCTGTAAGTTATGTCACAGAAGGTGTAACTTTTGTTTTCATAAAAGGTGTAACTTCTAATAAAATGTGTAAATTTCATGGACAAAATTTTTTTACAAAAGGAGTACATTTTCAGAAGCGGTGTAAGTAATTCCACCAAAAGGGGTAAATTTTTAGAAAAGGTGTAAGTTTTTAATAAAAGGTGTAGACTTTTTGAAAACATATTTTCCATAAAAGGTGTAAACTTTCAAAAAGGTGTAACTATTTTCACAAAAGATGGATGTTAGGTCACAAAAGGTATAACTTTTGTTTTCAGAAAAGGTGTAAGTTCTAATAAGAGGTGTAAATTTTATGGAAAAAAATATTTCACAAATGGAGTAACTTTTCAGATAACGTGTAAGTATTTCCAACAAAAGGTGTAAACTTCAAGAAAATGTGTAAATTTTAAGAAAATGTGTATATTTTATGAAAGGTAGTTTTCCATAAAAGGTGTAAATTTTTTCACAACAGATATATAATGTTTGAGAAAAGGTGTAAGTTCTGTTTTCAGAATGGTGACTTTAACTAAAAGGTGTAAATTTTTGTAATGAAATTATTTTACAAAAGAGGAAAAATTTTCGAAAATGTATAAGTATTTGAACGAAAATGTGTAAATCTTCAGAAAATGTGTAAATATCCAAAATAAATTATTTCGCAAAAACTGTAACCTTCCAGAAATAGTGTAAGTGTTTTCACAAAAGATGATTAACTTCACAAAAGGTGTAAGTTCCGTTTTTTTGCAAAACGAGTAAGTTGCTAAAATCTAATCAAACTGTATTTGTGTTGTTCATGGCAACGTGTGAGAGAAGGGGAGTTTGGGAGGGCTTCGAATAGCGAGTCCGGGTCCAAATCCAACCAAATATGTCCATGTAAAAGAGAACCTATTTAATATAGACGAAGGGAGGGAGAGAGACAGACTGATATCGACAGACAGAGACCGAGATAAACATGGTTCGACAGAAAGAGACAGACTGAGATTGACACAGACAAACGAAGATCGATACAGACAGAGATCGGCAAAGAGAGAGAGAGAGAGAGAGAGAGCGACAACGATAGAGAAGAGCCCGAGATCGACAAAGAGAGACCAAGATCGATAGAGACAGAAAAAACCTTTGATTTGCACCAACGGCGGTGGCAGTGGCAATGTCAGACTGCGGTGGGCAACGGTGGCCCGCGACGGTTGGGTCGTCAGTGGTGATAAAATTTTCAACATATTACTCGTCGATACAATTTAGACCTTCTTTGGAAACTTATATCCTTTGTAAAAATGAAACCTACAGCTTATGTGAAGTATTCTTTTTTCATAAAGTTTACAACTATTCCTAAATTTTACACATTTTCTAAAAATTTACACATTTTCGTGGAAATATTTACAACTTTTTTGAAAAATTACACATTTTGTGGAAGAACTTTTTCATAAAATTTACACATAGTATTTGAACTTACACCTTAAGTGAAAACAAAACTTCCATCTTCTCTGAAGTTATTTACACCTTTTTCGGAAAAACATACACCATATTTGAAAAGTTATATCTTTTGTCAAATAATTTCTTTTATAAAATCTACACATTTTTCTGAAAAAGTAGAACAAAAGGTGTAAGTTTTATGCAAAAAGTGTAAATGTGACAGGAAAAAAAATCCAGAAAGGTAGCGAAAGGTGTAAGTATTTTCACCTTAAGGTGTAAACTTTCAGAGAATGTGTAAGTTTCTTATAAAACATGCAAGCTTTATGAAAACATATATTCCATAGAATGTGTAAATTTTCAAAAAAAGGTGTAAATTTTTTCACAAAAGATGTAAGTTATTTGACAAAAGGCGTAAGTTCGCGCTTTCAGAAAAGGTGTAAGTTCCCATAAAAGTTGTAAATTTAATGAAAGATTTTTTTTTTTCACAGAAGGTGTAACTTTACAGAAAAGGTGTAAGTATTTCCACCAAATAGTGTAAACTTTCCTAAAAGGTTCAAGTTTTTAACAAACTTTATCAAAACATATTTTCATAAAGCGTGTAAATTTTCAAAAAATGTGTAATTGTCTTCACCAAAGATGTAACTCCTATTAGAAGGTGTAAATTTTTTTAAAATTTTTGTTTCACAAAAGGAGTACCTTTTCCGAAGAGGTGTAAGTTTTTAAAATAAGGTATAAACTTGATGCAAACATATTTTCCATAGAAGGTGTAAATTTTTAAAAAAGGTGTAAATAGATTCATAAAAAATGTAAGTTTTGCTTTCAAAAAAGGTGTAAGTATTCTCACAAAAAGATGTAACCATTCAGAAAAGGTTTAAGTTTTTAACAAAAGGTATAAATTTTATGCAAATATTTTTTCCATGAAAGGTGTATATTTTCAAAAAACTTGTAGATGGTTTTCACAAAAGATGTAAGTTACGTGACAAATGGTGTAAGTTTTGTTTTCACAAAAGGTGTAAGTTCCCATTAAAGGTGTAAATTTTATGGAAGGTGTAACTTTAAGAATTTCCCCCAAAGGTGTAAACTTTATTCAAACATATTTCCATAAAAGGTGTAACATTTTTAGAAAAGATGTAAGTTATGTCACAAATGGTATAAATTTTGTTTTCACAAAAGGTGTAAGTTCCCATTAAAGGTGTAAATTTTATGAAAAATATAATTTCACAGAAGGTGTAACTTTAAGAATTTCCCCCAAATGTGTAAACTTTATTCAAACATATTTCCATAAAAGGTGTAAACATTTTCAATAAAGATGTAAGTTATGTCATAAAAGGTGTAACTTCTAATAAAATGTGTAAATTTCCTGAAAAAAATTCTGTCACAATCAGAGTAACCTTTCAAAAAAGTTGTAAAATTTCAGCAGAGATATAAGTTCTTGACAAATGGTGTAAACTTTATGAAAACATATTCTCCATAGAAGGTATAACTTTTCATAAAACGTGTAAATGTTTGCAAAAATATGTAAGTTATGTGACAAAAGGTATTAGTTTTGCTTTCAGAAAAGCTTTAAGTTCCAATAAAATGTGTAAATTTTATAAAAAACTATTTCACTAAAGAAGTAACTTTTCAGAAACCGTGTAAGTATTTCCCCCAATGGTGTAAACTTTTAGCGAAGGTATAAGTTTTTAATAAAAGGTGTAAACTTTATTCAAAAATATTTTCCATAAGAGGTGTAAATATTTTTACAAAAGATGTAAGTTATGTTGGTGTAAGTTCTAAAAAAAGATGTAAATTTTCTGAAAAAAATTGTTTCACAAACAAGTAACTTCTCAGAAATGGTGTAATTATTTCCACCAAAAGGTGTAAACTTTATGAAAACATATTTTCCATAGAAGGTGTAAATTTTTTCACACAAGATGTAAGTTATTTGACAAAAACTGTAAGTTCTGTTCTCAAAAAATGTGTAACTTCCAATAAAATGTGTAAATATTTTTAATAAAATTGTTTACAAAAGTAGTAACTTTTCACAAAAGGTGTAAGTATTTCAACAACAAAGGTGTAAACTTTACAAACTAATTATTTGACAAATGTGTAACCTTCCACAAATAGTGTAAGTGTTTTCACAAGAGATGTAAGTAACTTCGCAAAAGGTGTAAGTTCTGTTTTTTCACAAAACGTGTAAGTTCCTAAATCCAACCAAGTATGCCAATGTGAGAGAGAAGGGGCGTTTCAGAGGACGTCCGTTTCAGAGAAGATGAGTTCGGAAGGGCTTGGAATACCGACTCCAAGTCCAAATCCAACCAAGTATGTCAATGTTAAATAGAACGATTTTTAATATAGAGGAAGGGACAGAGAGAGAGAGACAGAGAGACCGAGATCGACAGATAGAGAGACTGAGATAGATAGTGATCGACAGAGACAGCTAGACCGAGATCGATAGAAATCAACAAAGAAGAGACCGAGATCGATGGAGACAGACCGAGATAGACAGGAATCAATAGAGAGAGACCGACATCGACGGAAAAGAGGCCGACATTGACTGAGAGAGACCAAGATCGATAGAGACAAAGAAAAAAACCTTTGATTTGCGGCAGTGGCCGTAGCGGTCGCGATGTCAAACGGCAGTAAGCACTGAGGGCCAGCAACGCTTGGGTGGTCACTATGCTGTGTGCGTGTGAAAGAGAACAGACGGTGGGAAACAGAGAAAAGGGGGGCCGATGGTAATAAGCCTTTCAACCTTTAGCGACTAAATTGTTATTTGTCGATAGAATTTACACTAAACTAAATTTTACACCCTTTTTCTGAAACGTTACACCTTTTTTGAAAAATTTCTAAACTTATACCTTTTCGTCAAAATACTTAGATGATTTTCTGAAAGTTTATACCCATTTCTGAAAGTTTATACCTTTACGTCAAAACACTTACACCATTTTCTGAAAGTTTACACCATTTTTTGAAAATATTTTCACATTTGAAATTATTAATATATTATATTATTTAATTATATTACCTGCAAAGCGTCCCGTTTAGCAGGTCACTAATGTGTAAACTTTCAGAAAATGTCCTATAAGGCAATACATAAAATGTGTAAGTGCAAAGTACTAAGGGCATAAATGCCTTGCATACCATATGCAAGGCGTACCTGAGAAAAGAATCCGGATCCTCGGTAGCTCTTTCCTGTAGCCATTTCCTGTAGCGCCCCAAAACGACGTCATTTTGGGGCAACTTTTCAAGAAAAAAAAAAGAGAAAAAAGAAAAAGAAAAAAGGACCAGAACCCAGGGGTGCTCTGTCCATTGATAATAATGGCTTTGTGGGAATAATAGGAAAGAGAGAGAAAATGAGAAGCTTGAAGTGAAGAAAATGACAACGACGAACCCAAATTTGAACCCTCATGGAGGAATCACCCAAAACTTGAACTATAATCTGAACACCGAGTTCATCGGCAATTAATTGAACCCTTTCTTGATCATTAGACAAGTGAAAAAAAGCACGACCCAATTTGAGCGTCCGGAGACGAGCTCTCTTTCAAGAGCTTCAACAATGGTGGAACCCCACCTTCCTCTGCTATAAGCTTCTTGTTACGATCATTGTCTTGAGCAACAGGAGCGAGTTCATTTGCAGCTTCAATTCGAAAACTCAACTGACCCATTTGAATTGAAGCGATAAAAGACCAAACCCAACTCAGAATGGGATCGTTACTCGCAATTGGGGGTAGAGAAAGAACAATACCTCTATTAGAAGAAGAATCGAAGTCGAAGACGCTCAAGAGCCACTTCAAATCGCCAATGGAAGCGTCGAGAAGGTTCTGAAGTTTGCGAAAATCGGCTTGGCAAACGATTGTGACGACTCGGCGGAAGATGCTCCGGCGCTTGCACTTGCGGAGGAGGGTTAGAGTTCGGGTAAGGGTTTTAAAGACGTCGGAGACGATGCGGCGGATGGGACGGTCATAAAGGAAAGTCTATTCCTCCAAACAGGAAAGCCATTATCATCAATGGACAAAGAGCACCCTGGGTTCTGCTCTGTTTGTTTGTTTTTTTTTTTTTTTTTTTTTCTCTTGAAAAGTTGCCCCAAAACGACGTCGTTTTGGGGCGTTACAGGAAATGGCTACAGGAAAGAGCTACCGAGGATCCGGATTCCCTGAGAAAAGTCCTATTATTAAACACATTTATTATACAAGTTACAAATACCTAAAACCATACAAATGATGTCACATCATTTGTTAGTACATTAGTATGTACATTAATTGGTACATATAACATTATTCTAAAAAATTCCTTGAAAAGTCAAACACATATGAATTTCTTAAAAAGTCCAACACATATGATTATTATCAAAATATTAAACTTTAATATAATATAAAAAAGAAAAAAAAAAGACATTTAAAAAAAAAAAGACAAAGTGGTAGTGTCGGGTTTTTCTTTTAAATCAAAAAATTAGGAAATTATTATTATTTTTAAAATAATTAAATAGGTATGGAAAAAGTTGAAAATGGTGTGTATGGGAAGTTAAAAAGGCTTGAGAAAAGTCAATAAGTGCTGAGTTTTTTTTTTTTTAAAAATTAAAAAATTAAGAAATTAAGATTGAGATATTGGAGCTCTGGAAATAATTATTATTTCTAAAATAATTAAATATGTATGGGAGAAGTTGAAAATGGTGTGTATGGGAAGTCAAAAAAGCGTGAGAGAAGTCAATAAGGGCTGATTTTTTTTTTTAAATAAAAAAATTAGAAAATTAAGATTGAGATATTGGAACTCTCACAAAACTTATGAATTAAAAACTCCTTTTTTCTTATATAATGTACTAGCCCATCACCCGTGCTATGCACGGGATAATTATAGATATTTATATTTGTTTTAGATTTTTTTAATATATAAATTATGTTTTTTAAGATTTTTTATAAAAATAATTTAACAATCTTATCACTAACCATAGTGTATGGGAGAAGTTGAAAAAAGTATAGCAGTAACTATACACGGATTGTATCTATAATTATTTGTATATTGGGATTTTAAATACTCATCAGGAAATTTTGACCAAATCAATAAATGCAGGCATGTGGAAAGGCATGTGGATTGGAAAAAGTTAATAAATGCTGATCAGAGAATTTTGACCAAATCAATAAATGCTGAGTTTTTTTTTTAAATAAAAAATTTAGAAAATTTAGATTGGAATATTAAATCTCCCACAAGCCTTGGGGGTTAAAAAATTTAGAAAATTTAGATTAGAATATTAAAAACCTTCTTTTGCTTAATATATAGTATAGACTAGTAGTAACCATTCTATGCACGGGGATTTTATAAATTAAAAAATATATATTATAATTATATTGAAATAATTTAATATTTCGTTTTGTGGTATGACTACTAGTATTAAATAAAATATAAAAAAACAAATTTAAAATTTATAAGTTAACTTTCATGTTTATAACTTTTAAAATTATTGGTTTTCAAAAATTAAAATATATATATATAAGTCTAATTAGTACAATTTTGATAATTTGTATTAAAAAAAGTTAAATCTGATTAAATGAGAATAATTGAGTTATGATATACCTCTTCTTGTTACAAAAATATACAAATTTCAAAGTTATAATTAAGACAAATACACAATTTTATTATTAAATGTAAAGTGAAGTGATATTTAACAATAATTAATATGATGTTTCTATTATTAATCTAATAATTTAAGTTGCATTTATTTTGATTTCAATTTCATAACTAAAAATACAATATGAATATGATACATACATAGATTTCTAGTCTTCAATAATAAGAAGGTTTCAAAATATTGTCAAACTTTCATAATTTTCTTTTAATTTTTTTTTATCTAATTTGATTTTAAATTTGAATAAAATTTTCTATTTTATATGAATTACTTTGACTTCTTCATTAAATTTTTATCAAATTATAATTTGATAAAAAAAAATAGGGGCATTTACATACAAGTCCCATTTTGTGAACTTATAATTCATTAGGTTCTAGATAAAATTATTTGCTCCTTCAAGTCCCATTAATTTTTAATAGACCAATTTACCCTTCCAAACCTGAATTTGGGAATTAGATGGTCGTCTTCTAACCATCGCTACACTAGCACTGGAATTCTATCATCTATATTTCTTCCTGTAACACCCATCTTCGGATAGCAACCTCCTGCTGGTGGTGCTCGGGAGATCGAATGACCCAAGCATCGTAGAAAGCTCGGTGACAATGGCAAGACCATTGCTCGTGACCTCGCCGGAGAGCTTCAAAAGCTTCTGCATCTGAGCACCGATATCTCCGGTGGTGTTATCGAACCTGTCGATGCAAGTCTGCTGGTAAGTGATGGATCGTTGTTGTATTACCCCTCATTCTCCTCCCCACAGAGCCAATCTTTGGTCTCATCCATACGGCTCCTCATTTGCCTCAATCCCTCTCCTCTCACTTCCGATCGCTTCCTCTCCATCCAGTGCGTCGTCGGCTCTAGATTTAGATTCTACAATCACAACACAAAGCAAGCCACGACCCTCAATTGCAAACTCTCTGTTAAACTTGAGTCACTGTGTAGCTGAGTCTCTTTTTTGAAATTGAGAATATTCTCAATTTTAATCATGATTAAAAACTCAATTCAACAATCTAATGTGTTAGGTTGGTAGAATTATCTTTCTTTTCAATTCCAAACTTTTCTCAGAAGCCAAACAAAAATTTTTTAGTTTTGATAATTATATATTGAAATCATTCTCTGTTTTGAAAATTAAGAACATTCTCAGTTTTGAAATTGAGAGCATTCTCAGTTTTGGGATTAAAGGGCAAAACGTCTTTTTACTTATAAATGAGATTTATTAGTTCAAAAACTTTTTGACAGGACCTAAGCTACTACCAAATATGTAGACATGACTTTTTGGTAATTAACTCTTTATTAAGGGTTGAAGACTCTCTTAATTAGAATTATAGTGAAATAATATCTTGAAATAGTCAAAGTTTGAGTATATGGCTGGTTGAAATGTATAATTTGATTAATTCTCTTCTCATATTTATATAAAAATTGATACTTATGACTACATCATTATAAGTTAGATTATGGGAAAAAAAAGGGGTCAAACATTTTCATTTGTAAATATCCTACATATTAAAAAAATAAAAAATAAAAATGTGTAGCTTTTGGATATGTGTTTATCAGTTTTGTTTTGTGGACATAAACAATTGATATTTCAATTTAAAAATTAAAAAGTAAAAAAAAAATAGATTGGGTTTTTTAGAAATAAAAAAAGTCATCTAACTCTTCTATATACTATTTAAGATGGACTATTTAATCACATAAAAAAATAGAAATTATATTTAGAGATTATCCCTATATATTATGCTATTATATACACTATAGCTGTAACAAATTAACTATAATATATATGAAAAGTTATATTAAGCTTTTATTTTTAATTAATTGAATTATAATTAACAAACTAACAAATAGCTATAATTGTATAATTGGATAGAAAGAGGATAAAAATAAATAACAATGATCTTTAAAAGTTTTAAATTCACCTAATGTTATAGTAAAATCTTGAATTCTCAATAAATTTTCACATTTTCTATAAAATAAAATGGTAATAAAAAATATAAAATTTTGATACCCATTTTTTTTACTGCAATTTTATGGTCTTCATTGAAACAAAAAAAAATCCAATCAAAATCTTTGACACAGAACGGACATAGATATTTCGATTGCAACCATAATCACCAATAATTCTTCTCCACCATGCAAACCTATAAACAAACACATAAACCTCAGTAAAACCGAAACCGAAACCAAACCAAAACATAAACCAAACCAACCTCAATAAAAATCTAATTCATTAATTTTATTTGTTTGTATATCTGATTTTTTTTTTTTTTTTTGTTATGTTATAATATAATATATAAGATATAGATAGATATCCAGAACTTTCATGAAAAATATTATTTGATTTTTTGGAGGAGAGAAAATGAATGCAAGTTTTAATTTTTTAAATTTTTTTTTTTTTAAAATTGGTGAGAGAGATTATGATGGAGAGATTATAAAATATTTTTTTATCTTCCCATTATTATTTCTAAAATAATTAAATAATAAATCAGCCAATAGGTTTTTTTTAATCTATTTTATAAATTGAAAAATCAATAATTCTAGAATGAGAGTTTAGAGCTCTTAGGAGGTTTCTTATTAAAAACTCTCTTCTTCTTATATAATACATAGATACATTTTTAATATACAAATTATTTTTTTTAGATTTTTTATAAAATAATTTAATATTCCCATCACTAACCATAGTATATGAGAGAAGTTGAAAAGGGTGTTGCAGTAACTGTGACAGAAGTCAAAAAGGTTTGTGGGTTGGAATAAGTCAATAAATGCTGAGATTATTTATTTTTTTTAAATTAAAAAATTAGAAAATTAGGATTGGGATGTTGAACTCCCACAAAGCTTTTGGATTAAAAACCTTATTTTTCTTATATAATATATAGATAGATAGATATAGATTTAGATTAATTAATGTATTGATAAGATATAGTATACTTTGAAAAAATTGTTTTCGTAACTTGAATCTGCATTGTTAAGAATATTATCAAGAAATCTTATCATTTAGTCAAATTATTCTTTTCTTTTGAAAAAAAGATAAATAAATCAAGCAAGTAGCCAATAGCTTTTGGTTACGTTTGGTGAATTTTTAAATTTTTTGACTTTTTAACTATTTTATTTTGGGATTAAAAAATCTCGTTTGGGATGAGTTTTTTTAATTTTTTTAACTTTCGTGAGAGAAAAAAATAATTATAATTTGAATGTGACATTTTATCTTATTACTTTTCAACATATTTTATCGTTTTGTTATTATTTTAACCTAGTAACCTCCCAACTTTGGATGCCAAACAAGGGCTTTACCATTCGCATTCAACAATGATATTCCTTTGAATAGAAAATGATGTAAAACCTGGAAGGGGAGATGTTACTGCGCGGGCTATGCAGCAGATGCTGCTGTTCAGCGCAATGGGTCCATTTTGATAATCCGAACCGTTCACTGTAGACGTCCCCGAACGCATCCCAGGGGAATGGGAGTGCGAGTCCCCCCCTCCGTTCTCGTTCTGGTTCGATATTGGGTCACTACAGTTCGAAGGACTCAAATGTCACGGTTCTTAATCTTGAACTGAAGAGTCCAAATCCGGCAAATCGTTTTTGAAAACAGATTTTTTTGGAAGAAGTGTCAAACATGGACTGCTTCGCCAGATACAGAGTCGCCACCTAAATATTTTTAAAATGGGAAATTTAGGAAACCCTGACTCGGTGCCAAAGGCCACGTGTCCGTCATCACCAAAGTTGCCTCGGCTCGGGAACTTGGGTACGATTGGGGAAGGTCACTTCGTGAGCACCCCCGCTCGCCCGGTCAAAGACCGGCCTCTACTAACCATGATATCTGTTTTTGAAAACATTGCGAGTTCTTATTCCGGTTATTAGCCTAGGTTACTATGTGATGCGCACAGCATACAAGTATAGACTGAATCGCCTGAATTGGAACAAAACGTTTCATGTTTGTTTGTTTGAAAATGGTTTGATGGTGCTACCCGCAAGTAGGCTAAGACGCGGATTTGCCACCCTCAGGTGGGCTTAGAAAACATGATTTTGCCACTATCTAGTGGGCTTAAAACAGACATTTGATGAATTATCCCAATCCAAGCAACTCAACCTCCACCCACAGGCATTCAAGGTAGTTATATCACATAAGCATTTAGCCTCATGGTAAGCATGCTTTTCATGGCAGTCACTCACACGCATGCAAGGATGCTAAAGCATAAAACTCACTGAGTACTCCAAGCCAAAACAGAAAATCGATTAGAAATCATGCATGATCCTAGATGTGCTGAAATGCCTAATGCGACACATACAAAATGCAACTAAGATAGCAGGCTCGGCTATTCTAAATATGGCATATGAGATGCAACAACTATCAAGTATTCAACTCGGAATTGAAATACAAATGCAGTTTGTATGATGCGCCGAGCCCGGTGCGTGCGAAACAGATGAATGAATGCAAACATGCTATCATACTATATGCTAATTGAAACATGCCCTATATCTAACCATCATAAGCGGGTAAATAAAAGGGAAGAAAGAAATGGGGGTTGGAAGACATACATCACACTCACACACCCTTATTACAGTTATGCCCTCGCGCAGAGGGTCCGAATAAATAATACAGTCCGAAATAAAAGAATAATACAGATTTCTAATTAATTAACTAATTAAACTACAAAAAAAAAAAACTGTAAATTGGCATTCAAGCCAGGGACTGCCTTGCTACTGATGAGTGATTTATGCTGGGCTGCTTTGGTGCGGAAATCCACTGGGATGCCCCAATTAGCCTCTGTTTGCAATATTTCTCGAAATGCGTGCCAGACTCCGAAGACTTGCTGATTCTTGATTTTGCTGCAACAGAGAGCAGGAAAAGAGCATAGCAATGTATTTCACAAATATATGCATGCCTCGCTCCTCGTGCCACCAATCACGCATTTCGATGCATGATGGCCGAAGAATCGGATTGCACAACTCAATATAGGATGAATGCATATGAATGCTACAACAAAACCTAACTCCATCATGGATAATCCGGAGTGTCGGTGACTTGGGGAATTGAGACCCGTTCCGTCACTCGGTCTGAAAGCGTGCCTCGTTTCCGTGCGAAGACTCGCCTATCCGAACACGATGCAATATGCATGATATGCATGAATGCAACAAAAATATGATCTAGCATGCACAATGCTATGAAAATGAGATGCCTCGAAATGCGTGCACATGGGCACGCAAACCGAGGTGATGATACTAAAGCATGAAATAACATGCAATATGATATACGATGAAACTAAAGTGAGATGCCTCGAAATGCGTGCCCACGGGCACGCGAACCGAGGCGGTGACATATAGGCATGAAATGGCATACAGAATGCAAATTGGACTTACACTTACATGAGAGAGCCTCAGCCGCACTCACATAAGAGACCGTCGGATAAAAATGAAGTGCCTCGAAATGCGTGCACACGGGCACGCAAACCGAGGCAAAGGCATACACAATGCAAATGACATGGAAAATGCAAATTGGGCTTAC
The DNA here is from genome assembly GCA_025200525.1 of Camellia lanceoleosa. NCBI lineage: Eukaryota > Viridiplantae > Streptophyta > Magnoliopsida > Ericales > Theaceae > Camellia > Camellia lanceoleosa. The sequence goes on from CM045766.1 coordinate 125,035,330, forward strand.
ACTAACATGAGAGGACCTCAGCCGTACTCACATAAGAGGCCGCCGGATAAAAATGAAGTGTCTCGAAATGCGTGCCCACGGGCACGCGAACCGAGGCAATGGAAAAAAAGTATGAAATGGCACTCCAAATACAGATTGGACTTATACTAATGTGAGAGAGCCTCAGCCACACTCACATAAGAAGCCGGGAGATGAAAATGAAGTGCCTCGAAATGCGTGCACACGGGCACGCAAACCGAGACAATGGCCCTAAGGCATGAAATGACATGCATAATGCAAATTGGGCTTACACTAACATGAGAGGGCCTCAGCCACACTCACGTAAGAGGCCGTCGGACGAAAAATGAGATGCCTCGAAATCGTGCATGCACGCACGCATAGAACAATGGCCCTAAGGCATGAAATGACATGCAAATGAGACGTGGCATATGGCATATGGAAAATGCAAATTTCAGCAGCCAAAATGATGCAAAAACAGCCCCCAAATTATAGCAAAATTACACCCGATGCCCGAAATGCAATGTTATGCACCCGAAATGGCCTACAGCTATGCCAATCATGCACAATGTGGACATGAAGTGTAAAGAAAGATGCTAAGAAGCCCCTAAAATAGCATTTTTCCAGTACAAAGAATGTCCAAACAACAATCACAAGTATGGCAAAAACAGCATGCAAAAATGGGGGAAAATAGGGGAACAATGAAACAAGTGATATGTACAATTCTCAAACTGAAAAATACAGTTCTACAACATTAAACAGGGACCAAAAATATGCACATTTACAGTAGATGACATCCTCCAATTCAGTATGTAGATATGCTTAACATAGCATGCAAAATATGAACCAAAAGAGAGCTATAACATGAGGTATCAAAAGGATGCACCAAACAGCCTAAGACCCTTAACAAAAAATGAAGAATGAGTTATTTTAAGACTCTTTCCAAGCCTGATGAAGGCTCAAAACAGAAGCATGATGAGCTAGCAAGGCATGCAAAAATAAGGGGGTATAAGAGGGTATAACATGAAGTACCAAAAGTATTCACCAAATAGCCTAAGACCCTTAACAAAACATGACAAGAAGGAAAAAATAAGGCTCTTTTCAGGCCTGATGAAGGCTGAAATCAGAAGCCAAATAAGCTTAAAAAGGCATGCAAAATGGGGCCAAAGAGAGGTACAAGGAGAGGCCATGCATGGAGGCCCCAAACAAGATTGATCCCTTCTACAATGTTGTAGAGGGACCTAAAATAAGCTCAATCTCAGTTAATGGCATGCTCAAAATCAGACTTCAAATAGGCTAAAGAAACCATGCAATTTTACGGTAAATTGGAAGAATTACAAAACAAGTGCATGATAGAACCACCAAACATGGTTGAGCCCTTCTTCAATGTTGAAGAGGGGCTCAAAATAAGCCCACTCACAGTTAATATCAGGCTCGAAAATGGATCACTCATAATCCAAACAAAGCATGCAAAATATTGGCACAAAGAGTGATATTGAAAGAGGTGCATCATAGAGGTGCCAAACAAGGTTGAGCCCTTCTACAATGTTGTAGAGGGGCTCAAAATAAGCCTAAAATCAGTAGGGTTCGGAGCCCAAAACAGAGAGCAAGTAGGGTAAAGAATTGATGCAAAAATGTGCTCAAAAGGGGAAAATAGTGACTTACCCTTGAAGATCAAGCTTTTGTTGCTTCTTGGCTTCAATTTGTTGCTTCTTAGCCTCTGAAAAATCCTCCTTTGCTGCTGGAATGGAGGTGGTGATGGTGAAGCTTAGGGTTGATGAACAAGTGGACTAGAAACTTGAAGGTTTTTGGAGCTTTTGGAGAGGGAAATAGAGGCAATGGGAGATATGCTCTTGAGAAGAAAGTTGCTAACCCTAACAAAGGAGGAGGTCAGCCCCTTAAATGGGCAAGAAAGGGGTGTGAAAGGGAGGGAAATGCATCCAAGCTTTCCCTCCCAAAATATCCCTCGGAGGCAAAAGATATTTGGAAAAAGCAATTTGGACAGTGTAAAAGTGGTCAAAAGCAAGAAGCAGGCCGGCCAGGTACTTTTCTTGAAGATGGCCGGCCGGGCACTCCCCATGGCACGGCCATGGCCAAAAATGAAGTGAACAATTAATGGCCCACCATATTTTGGTGTCTTCCAGTGTGTAGAACAAGACCCGTGGTGAATTTGGCAACTCAAACAGCAGGAGGCACAACATTCAACTTGAAAGAGAGGCTCAAAAAAGAAAATAACAATTACTGGCCGACCACCACTTTTTAGGGTCCTCCCATGTCCCCTCATCACAAATATGTAGTCTCGGCTCGAAGAAAATATCCCTAGGGTGTTCAACATTAGCCCGGAAGTGAGCAAAACGGACGCTGGAGGAATGAAACTGGTTTTCTGAGACAATTGCTGTCCTCCCACCCTCCAGTGATCTTCCTAGTGCTAAAACAGAGGTACCTGCCAAAATTGAACAAAAATCGATGCAAAATGAATGCTCGGGGCCCAAATCACACAGTTCGGGGTCCCGAAAATGGGCTGTAAGCACCGAAAGTGGCGTTAACCCACGGTGGGTATCTGAGACAGTGTCCCGGTATAGAGTAAATGAGATGCATGCCAAAAACCGGAATCGGAGATGGTTGGGCCGGTCCCGAACCGAGGCACACGGCTCAAAATCGGGCACCGGCTCCGAAATGGGCAAGATGGCCTCTGACCCACGAAATGTAGCCCACGCCTTGAGAGATAGTCTCGAGACCTCTCCTCCCCTCAGAAAGAAAAAGAGAAAACCGAGTCTGTTCGCAAACCGAGGCAAGGCATAGAAGAGTTGAGTCCGGGAGGCGGGCGTCTGCCGCGACTCTGAGGCTTCTGAACGAGTACAATATGCAACATCACCGAGCGCTCAATCGGTGACATCTGAGTCTTAAGGTCGGTCAAAAATAGGGTGTCTACATTCACATTTTATAATACATCAAGTGGAACATGCTTGCAAAAAAATCAAGTTAATCAGATATCGTTTACCTATTCATCTACTTACATTTGTATCTACAAAAATAAATAATAATTGTAATTTAAAGTATTAAAATGAATACAAATGTGAGTGGATGAATAGGTAAACGATATCCGATTAACTTGATTTTTTGCAAACATATTCCACTTGATATATTCTAAAATGTGAACAGTTCGAATTATCAAAATAGACTCCGAAATGGGCTCATTTTACCGCACAACAACCGTTACTGCGCAACTCGCACAGTAGCATCCCTCTTCCGTAAAACCCCTCCCAATATTATTTATATTCATATTCATATTTGGAAATTAGAGGACAATAGGAGGAAAGCAGCGCCTATTTGTACTATGGCCTCTCACATTGTACAGCCATTTTAAGCAATCAAATAAGTTATCTTTCCTATGATCTTGTAAGTTAAAAAAAAAAAAACAAAACAAAACAAAACAAAACAAAACTTGAGAAATTTAAGCTATGGGATTTGAGCAATTTGGAGCAAAATTTTATGGAGTGAGTGTGGGTTTGAAAAGAAAGGGCAATGGTCACTGCCTTTGATCTTGAAGACTCCTTCGGGTGGATTTTCCCTCACCAGCTTTTCTTGAACATCAGGTGAAAGTGCATGATCATCCACTTTTAACATTGAGTGAATCCCCCACAAGTTGAATATCAACAACCCCCAAATCTACACCAAATTGCTCCGCTTTAACCGCACCAAGCGCTACAAACAATCAACATCAGTCTGGTCACCAATTTACTTTTGTTGATAAAAAAATATTCAATTTATTTAGTTTCAGTTTTTTGAATTAAATTTTTTGAAAATCGTTTTTTTTTTTCATGTTTTTTATTTTTAGTGAATATTTTTAAAATTTTAAGTATTTTTTTACTTTTTTAGATGCACCTTATTTAAATATATCTAAAAAGTAAAATATTTTTAAAAATTAATAAATACATAAAAATATACTTATTTTTTGTATTTCTTTTATATTTTTGGTATTTAGTTATTTTCTTTAAAAAAAATTTCACAAAAATTATACTTTTTAAGTGTATTTATATTAGGTGTGTCTAAAAATTAAAAAAATTGCTTAAAATATTAAAAATATTCAGTAAAAAAAAATACAAAAAAATAATATTTTTCTGCAAAGTGTTTTTAAAAAACTAAAACCAAAAAAAGTGAATAATAATAATTTCCTTTGCATGAATACGTAACATCTGATGTAATTTGCAAGTAAAGGAGACCCGAATATATTCACTCTCCCTCCTCCTTTATCGGAGCATTTTCAACTCTTCCTTAACTTTGTTTTTTTAATTTAATTTAATTTTAATATCAAATTATTTTTAAATTTTCCTTAAAATTTTTTCTCATCTCAAATTTATCTTCTCATCAAAAAATTATTTACAATACTTCGTTTTTTTTTATTTCATGATATATTTATGGTAAATTATGCAAATGGTTCTTATAATTTACAAGATGTTGCAATTTGGTTTTTGTTGATTTAATTTACTTGATTTTATCCATTAATTTAATAAATGTTGTCATATTGGTCCAATAAATAACAGCCGTTAAGTTTGGTAGACAAAAAGTCGTTATGTGCTCAAACGATGTGTCAATTTGGTTCTTATTATTTTAATTTACTCAATTTTTACAATGACCAAATTGGTATATCGTGTAAATTATATGAACCAAATTGACCATTGTTTGTGTTTTCGTCCATCAAACTTAACGACTGTTATTTATTAGATTAATATGACACAATCTGTTAAATTAAAAGAATAAAATCAAGTAAATTAAAATAAAATAGATTAATTGACATATTGTGTAAATTATAGAGATCATTTGCCTAATTTATCCAATATTTAATGAATAAATTGAAAATAATTTAGATATAGAGGTTTGGCTCAATGGGGCTGTTTGGTAGCACTTAAAAGCAGCTTAAAGCTGCTTTTAACTTAAATTAAGTTATTTTGGTGTATTTGGTAAAACTTAAAGGGATAAATTATAACTTTTATTAAGCTATTTTCAGCTTAAATTTCTAAGCACCTCAGGGGGTGCTTCTTGATTTAGCTTATACGGCAAGCTGAAATGGGAGGTGTAAAATGACTTAAATGCCCTTCCTAATTAATGCTAATTACAAGTGTACCATGTATATAAACCATTTCTCACTCATTCTTCCTTTCTCACACAAACGAGAGAGGCAATTTCCGGCGTGAAAATGTGATTTCCGGCGAGCATGTTGATTTCTGGCGACCGAGCTATGTCTCTTCTCCTCTCTCTCTTTCTCTCTCTCTTTCTCCGTCTCTGGTGTCCGTTGCGATTGACAGCATGAGCCCTAGCTCTCTCTTCTTCTTCACGATCGACGCCGGTGGCGCGATTTGAACCATCGCTATCTGAACCATCACTATTTGAACCATCACGATCGATAGCGTGAACTTTAGCTCTCTCTCCCTCTTCACGATCGATGCCGGCGACGCGATTTGAACCATTGCGATCAATAGCGTAATCCTAGCTTTCTCTCCTTCTTCGCGATCAACATCGGTAGTCAATCTGGCTTTGGCTCTCTCTCTCTCTGTCGGTCAATCTAAAACCCTAGCGCCGGTTTGTCCCGCCGGAGCTAGGGTTTTTTTTTTTTTTTTTTTGTCATTGGAGGTTTTCAGTGTTCTTTTTAATAAAAAAAAATAATTAATGAATAAAAAATAATAATTGATGCTAATTAATACTTTTAATTGACACTAATTAATTTATAATGAAAAAATGAAAAAAAAAATTATACTAATTGATCCTATTAATAATTTTACTATTAATTGGTGCTTATTAAACCATTAATTGCTACTAATTAATTTATAATGAAAAAAATTATACTTTTCATAATTAAAAAAATTACTTTTCAGAATTAATATTTACTAAAAATGAAATATTACTAAAAATAATTAAAATGAATAATAATAATATGAAAAATAATAATAATAATAATTGATGGACAAATTGATACTAATTTTAATAATCGATAAACAAATTAATAATAATAATATTAATTAATAATTGATACTAATTTTAATAATTGATGAGCAATTGATAATTTTTATACTAAAATCACAATTAATAATAATAATAAAGAAAAGAAATACAGAGAAAGAAGAGAAGAAAAAAATTAATAATTTTGATAATGAATATATGAAAGATAATATGTAATGAAATCACAACATTAATGTAAATTAGAACATGAATAGTAATTTTAATGAATTAATAAATTAAAAAAGAAAATAAGGTGAAAAAGAAAATAAAATAAAATGAAATGAAAAAGAAAAAGAAAAAAATGTATTATAAATGAAATCACAAATTTTATATCTTATAAGGGTAAAAATGACAATTATACAGAAAAAACTATTTTATAGCTTGTTTACCAAACACTACTCTTCTACTTAAATTCATAATCCCACAGCTACATCAAACAAGTTACCAGCTTATGTTCACAGCTGTAAGTTATACTCTGTTAAGCTATAATCTATAATCACTTTCTCACAGTTCTACCAAACGGGGCCAATAGTACAGTGGTGAGGCGGAAATCAGGGTTTGCACTAAATAGAGCTGGGACATACCTTTTAATCTTAAAATAATTATATTAACATACCTAGGTTATGCAAAATATCGTCTAATTCGTTAAAATCAAATCGATTCTTATTGATTTGTATCACTCTAATTGGTAATCATGGTTTAAATTTTAAAATTTATAATCCGTCTTCTGAACCGCTTTGTTTCGCTATAGTTAATATATATATATATATATTTTTAACTTCTAATGAAATATCAATGTAAAAATGAGTGTAAGAGAGATTTAAGATATATAATTTATTACAAATTAATGGTTATATATATGAAACACGTTATGTAAAATTACTCTGTGTTATATATCTAAAAAATATTATATAAATTAGTATTATATATTATTCAAATGTATGATAATTAATTAGAATATTTTTTAATTCGCCAATCTGTCAAAAACCGTTCAAACCGCAATTCGTCAATCCGCTAATCCAGCAACCCGCAATTCAATTTATAATTTTACTCTCAAACTGTCCAAACTCCACCGCACACATCCCTAAACACGTTATTTTTGTAAAACAAGAAAAGAATTTTTTATTATATTTTTTATTAAATTCAATTTTCATTAGAATTTTAGGACAAATTACCAACACTCTTGAAATTTGATTAAAATATGAATTTTATTGAGATTTGAGAAATTACATCCCATCTCTTGAGATTTATATTTACATAACAAATTACCCTCTAAAATTTATGTTTGCATAAATTTATTATATAAATATAAAACTTAAGAAATAATTTGTAATTTTTTAAACTTAAGAAAAATTTATATTTTAATCAAACCCCTCTCCGGGGAATATTGGTAATTTGCCCAAAAAATAATAATTAAGAATGAGATCCTCCTATTATCTATATACCCCCACCCAGCTTCCCCCAATCCAATATTGGAGCCTCCTGTTCTGTAATCTTTTTTGTATTGTTAAAAACCTGCTTCACTCTCTTTGATTTTTGGGATATCATTCATTCATTCATCCACAAACTTCCATTTTTTAAGTGTTTTCAGTGAATAAAAATGGAATTGGAACAAGGCAAGGACAAGAAGAGAGAGAGCAAAAGCATCCACCCTATAACCCTCTTCTCTCCCCATGCAAGATGGGAAACTTCCTACTTTCTCATAGGTATCTGTCTATCTTTTTTACTTACATACACTAAAATTTTTTCTTGATTTTGATCCCACTTGATTTTGTTGTTTATATTTGCAATAAACAGTTTGATTGATAGAAAGTAGTTTTTTTTGTGTTCAGGGTTGTAATTCTTTCTTTAATTAGTGACTGTATTTTTATATTTACTTTACTGGATGTTAGTTTGAAGAAATCTTCTCCTTTATGGGTTGTTAATCAATTTTATTTTTTATTTTGTTATTTATTGTTTGGCATATTATATTTTAAATGTGTACTTGCTTCTATTTTATATTTAGGACATCTCTGACGCGGACTTAGGCCATTTCTAATCCTTCATCAAATGTTTCATCAAATTTAACTTGATGAAAAATCCTTAAAACTCAGCTCCAACGCTTTCATCAAATTGATATCAAATGAAGGGAGAACTAAATATTTCATCAAATCAAGATAGCTTTTATCCTTCATCAAATTTTACAGGTAGCCATTGGGCCAGACGTCCTCCTGGACAACCGAGCTTTCTTTATCTGAACGTTAATTTTTACTTATGTCCTCCCAAAGATCCTCCCACACAACTAGGCTTGTACCAAGATTTAATGAAAATTTTGAATTTACCATTGGAGTGCATCGTATCAAATCAAATCAAATTTTTCATCAAATTTGATGAAATTTTTGATGCAACATTGGAGATGCTCTTATATCAAACTTAAATTTGGGTAAAAATCATTCAAACACCCCTCCACTCCTTGCCTCAAACATAAACCAAATTGAAAATTAAGTTTTACTCAAATTTTGAGTGAACTATTTTTCAACAAATCAAGTTTACTCAAAATTTTGAAGGCTGTTTCATGACTCCAAAATTTACCACTTTGCCTCTAGCGTAGTCTTTACTCAGATTTATGCTTAAATTTGAGTTTGTCCATTCATATCAAATTAACCTTTTACTCAAATTTGACTAAAATTTTGAATAAGGGCTAGAGATGGTCTTATGTATATTCATAGGCGGGTTTAAGTACAGGGACACATAACCAACCACAGACAATATGAGTAGGATTATTTTATGTGGTTGATTCTGCGATCGGAGTTTTAGAAATGAGATATCATCTGTCTTGTAAACCACTTTCACTTCTTAGGCTAATTATATCTGGTAGTGTTTTTCCCTTCAATATCATCTCATGTGTATCTCTCCAAAGTTCCTATTGAATAATATCATATACAGTGTTCCATATGATCTGTGGATTCAACCTAAACTTATTAGATTTCTCTGGAGCTGGCACTTTCAAACGATTAATATTCTCTATGTATTGGCCCAAATGTATTTTCTCTCCTTAACTTTTGTTGGCAGTTGTTTAAAATTGTGTTGTGCAGAAAGTCTCTGCTCATCATCATTACATGCGTCAATTGGAAAAGAATTCAAGAAAATTTTCTGTTTTAATTTTTTTTTTTTTAAAACAAGAATACAGGAAAGAAGTGAGGTTTTCTGTGAGATTTTAAGGGGCTTGAGAAAAATCGTCTGATATCTATGTAAACAAATATCCCTTAGTTTCATACCCTGACAGATATAAATGGGAAGGTCATATATCCTTATTAGGCATTCTCCGCAAATTTAAGGAGTAGCTTTCTTTTCCCTCTTCATTTTGTGACTTTGTTTTCATCTATTTAGTTGTTGTCATTTTCTTTTGAATTTTTTAGTTCATTATCCCATAAAGACTTATGAAAGCTATGACTTTGTAGCTTACAACTGACACAACACAATCCCTCTGCAGATCGTATGTTGATCTGGACATGTCAGTTCTTTTCAATCGTGATTGATTAATCATCGATTCAAGATCTTAACGTTTTTGTGAATTTTGTCATGTCATTCTTGTTTTAGTGGCGGTTCTATTGTTTGCCTAGTGTTTTTTTAATTCTGAAGAAGCTATTATAATTAAATTAGTGCAAGGTTCAACTTTGCGAGGACATCACTGTCTAAATGCTTAATGTAGTTTTCTATCTTTTTTTTTTTTTTTTTTTGCTTCAATATTTTCAGAGTTGTCTTGGCGCCATTGACTAGGCAAAGATCTTTTGACAACGTTTCTCAGCCACATGCTGTCTTATATTACTCACAGAGGACCAGCAAAGGAGGTCTTCTCATTGCCAAAGCCACTATGGTTTCCGATACTGCACAGGGGTACTTTTAACATTAGTAGTTTGTGAATTTCAATCTTTTCTATGGATTTAAAGGAAAATATGTTGGTTTCCATGTGCAAGAGTGCGCTTATCTTTGTGAATAAGCGTGAGTGTCTTCATTTCTTATTTTTCTATTACTAATTCTTCTTTCTTTTCAAATGAAGATATACATTTACACCTGGTATATGGACAAAGGAGCAAGTTGAAGCTTGGAAACCTATGGTAGATTATGTTCATGCAAAGGGTGGTATATTCTTTTGTCAGATTTGGCTCTTTTGTTGGCTTTATCAATGGAAGCATCCGATCGCAAAATGTTCTCAATTTCTCTTTTTGATATTAGTTGATTTGTGCACGAGTTCTGCGGTACTTGACAATTTTGTTGGCTTATCTTTTGTTGTGCAGTTCTTGAGGTTGGAGATGGAGTGTTCGAGGTTCTTTCTACCTCTGGTGATATGCATTTAGGAGGAGATGACTTCGACAAGGTCTGAACGAGGATGATAGTTAATTTATAGCATTTGTTCCTACTTTATATTGTTTGATTAGTTCTGGTTTAACAATTATGGTTATATTTGCAATAGAGAATTGTTGATTGGCTTGCTGGAAATTTTTAGAGGGAAGAGGGCATAAATCTTCTGAAAGACAAACAAGCCCTTCAACATCTCACTGAGGCAGACCACTATTAGGTATGTTGTTTCTTGTGCTCTCTGTTGGTTGCTTACTGCCTGCTTTCAGGTTTGCTGACTGATCTCTCTGTTTTGTCAGTTTGCCTTTCATTACAGCCACTGCAGATGGCCCAAAACACATTGAGACCACTCTTACAAGGGCCATGTTTGAAGAATTATGTTCTGATTTACTAGATAGATAACTCCTATTCCAATATATTTAAAGAATCAACTTTTATGAGTTCATTAATATATAATTGTGCAAATCGGGAAGTTGGTATTGCTTGTAGCTATAAGTTCAGAGACAAATTGCTGTAAAAATAAATAAATAAATAAATTTAGAGACAAATGGCATGTGATAATTAGGTTTGTTCACTTCCACACTAAGAAGCACGGACACAGATATGGCGATATGAAAAAAATGAGGACATGGACAAGCGGGGATACAGAAATAAAAATTAAGTTTGTATATATTTTTATTTGCTATATAAATTAATATTACGTCCGCAAACAATCAATGTTAACAATAAATAACAGTAGTTCAATATAAAAAAACCACTAGGTTTATATAATTCATAGATCACCCATAAAAAAAAAGTCATAAACATTCAACATCCATTGAAAACAGTAAAGAAGTGGGGGAATATCCCCAAAAAATAAGTTGATTAAATAAAAGGATATGCCAGCTGGCGTTTCCCGTTCATGTCCAGAGTGTTCGACACTTCTGTGACACTTGTTTTGGAGTGTCTACTTTTCCCAATTTAGTAGCTCATGATTTGCATTCATTTTTCACAGGCTTCGCACACCAGTTGAAACTGCACTGAAGGATGCAAAGCTCTCCTACAAAAATATAGATGAAGTGATCTTGGTTGGTGGATCAACGCGTATCCCAGCCGTTGAAGAACTGGTCAAAAAATTGTCTGGAAAGGAACTTAATGTCACAGTCAATCCTGATGTTGCTCTTGGAGCTGCAGTGTTCAGGTTCTTTTCTCGACTGGCTCATCTTCTACTCTGCTCCTTTTCTTTCTCTCTGAATCTTATCCTCTACTCTGCATGTTTCTACATTATTTTGCTTGGTAGTATACCAATCATTGCTGTCAAATTGTGAATTCCTAAAAAATATAAATTTGTATCAAATTAGAACTAGTAACTAATTCCAACAGAATCGTTTTTTTTTTATATTTATTTTTAAATAGCGGACCATAAATATAGTATAATATATGTATAAATATAAAAATACACATGTAGTGTTTAAAATGATATAAATATCAATATAACTAAATTGTATATATATATCAATATAACTAGTTGATTTCCTTTTCGATTTTATGAGACACCGTTTCATGTATTATGCAAATAGAACTGAGTCGCAATGAATTGTAGTGAATCACAATTGAATCGTAAGATTCACTCAATTTAAGGTTCAAATGCTCAAATCAATTTTTTTTGGGTTGGGGGGGGGACTTGTATATGAATCAAATTGTGAATCGTAAGATTTTAATAACTATGATAGTAATTATCCCATGTTCTGTATTTGGTATCCCATGTTCTGTTTTTGGGTTCCAGGCTGGTGTCTTAGCTGGAGATGTTAGTGACATTGTGCTCTTGGATGTAACTCCACTGTCTCTAGGTCTGGAAACATTGGTTTTTTGAAAAAATCAATAAATTAATAAATCAAGCAAGTAGCCAATAGCTTTTGGTTACGTTTGCATGTGAGTTGGTTTTTTAATTTTTTGACTATTTTAATTTGGGATTAAAAAATCTCGTTTGAGATGAGTTTTTTTAGCTTTTTTTAACTCTTGTGAGAGAAAAAATAAAATAATTATAATTTGAATATGACATTTTATTTTATTAACTTTTTAACATATTTTGTCTTTTTATGATTATTTTAAAGGGATTTTTTTTAAGGTCCCTAGTATTAAGATTTTATAACATAAAGGATATTCAATATTTTCATAATGTCTAAGGTTCCTCAACATTGATCCAGAGAAAATTCGACCTGGGAATTTCTTTGCACTTCCCAGAGAATTTCTCTGGACCTCCCATAGATTTTCTCTGCACTTCTCAGAGAATTTCTCTGGACCTCCCGTAGATTTTCTCTCTATAAAGAAATTCTTTCCAGAGAATTTCTCTGTGTTTTTGACCAATTTTCTCTAATTTGCTCATATTTTTTTGTATTTTTGATCAAACCAGATTGTAAGCCATTTAGACAACAACAAACCAGAGAAAATTGAACAACCACTATTTTGACTAATTTTCTTTGAGTACCAAAGAAATCTAGAGAAAATTGTGTAGAGAAAATTTGTGTGGCTCTATCCAGAAAAAATTGTGCTAGAGAAAATTTGTTTGGCTTTGTGTGGCTCTATCCAAAGAAAGTTGTGTAGAAAAAATTTGTGTAGCTTTGTGTGGCTCTATCTAGAAAAAATTTGTGTGGCTTTGTGCGGCTCTATCCAGAGAAAATTTTTGTGGCACTTTTCCAATTTTCTCTGGTTTTTTGTTGTTTAATTTTCTCTGGACTGTAAGACATTCACTTAACAACAAACCAGAGAAAATTGAACAACCATTTTGACCAATTTTCTCTGGACTGTAAAACATTCATACAACAACAAACTAGAGAAAATTGAACAATAATAAATAAGAGAAAATTGAACAACCACCATTTTGACCAATTTTCTCTGGACCGTAAGACATTCATACAACAACAAACTAGAGAAAATCAAATAACAACAACAAATAAGAGAAAATTGAACAACCACCATTTTGACCAATTTTCTTTGGGGTGTAAGACATTCATACAACAGCAAACCAGAGAAAATTGAACAAACACCATTTTGACCAATTTCTTTGGACTGTAAAACATTCATACGAACTAGAAAAAATTAAACAACCACCATTTTGACCAATTTTCTCTGGACTGCAAGACATTTATACAACAGCAAACCAGATAAAATTGAACTATCACCATTTTGACCAATTTTCTCTAGACTGTAAGACATTCATACTGTCACGACCCAAACCCGCCCCTATGGGTTTAGCATCAAATGTCGCCAAGAATCCGTGATTACGAAGGCCTGTAATTGTAAAAGCAAGATGTCTGATCTGAGTGGCGGAAGCCAAAACAGTAATTAAAAGATGTCCAATGAGTTGTGACAGTCTGTATGCAAAAAGACTTTTTATACACATACACATAAACAGTACATACACATCCATATACAGTGTACACAACATTTACAATCATTCAGGGCAGGGACTTAATCCCTATTAAGACAGTACAGTACAAAAACATCCAGTCTAAACAGATCATAAACAAACAGAGCCAAAAAGGGAAAATCTAAAACACCCCAAACAGTCTTGGCTTGAACAGTTCTGGAACCTCAAGGTGAGGCACAAAGGTTGGCTTGACAAAGCGATTAACTGACGCCCTAGCAATGGTCCCAGGTGCTGACGCCTACATATATATATGAGCAGTGAGCTAAAGCCCAATGAATAACATAAAGCGTAAAGAGGTTAAGAATGAATATCCTTTCGGTATTGAAAACGATCAATTGATTCAAGAATCGGTCATTCACCATAATCATATGTGGTACATCCATTAGCGAGCAAAGATAAGAAATGAGGTCTTGAAAGACCGAAGCGATCAATGATGGCCATCATAATTCAGAAATGTTCCAAGATAGGAACTAACAGAGATCTCTGTAATAAAGCGATATGATATGATAAAGATGGTTGCTATGGATGCCATATCTGATTGAATAGAGGACATACATTCATTCAGTTAACAGTATCAATTCAGAAACAGTACAGTTTAACCATTCAGAAGATATTCATATTTGAACATATCTTTACACAGTTGTTACTCACAGAGTTCTGGGCTACAGTTAAGCTAGAGCGCGTCCTCAGATGCCAACCCTACACAGTTTACAGGATGAACACACACTAAGTTCACATTCGGGAATCAAAGACTTAGTCCCTACTTAGACTCGGTGCGGTTCTACATCTATATCCTCATTAAGATGTCTTAAACTAGGCCTAAGAATGCCTAGAATGAAATGAGGATGCAAAGATGCACTTTGAAAACATTTTCAGAATTTTCAAAAAAACAGGGTCCCGCTCGAGCGTGTCTTTCCCCACTCGAGCGGACATGCAGACAAAGGTTCCCCGCTCGAGCATCACTTTCCCCGCTCGAACGGTCTACAAAACATGGCAAAAGTACTGGATGTGTGAAAATCACACTCGATGGGCGCTCGACACTCGCTCGAGTGTGTGACACAAAGACCTGTCCGAGTGTCCATTATTCCGCTCAAGCGGACTGTAAACAATGCAAAGTGCTGGGAGCACGAATTTCACGCTCGAGCACCACTTTCCCCGCTCGAGCATGAGTCCAAATTCTGGAAATTCCAGATTTGAACCTCAAGCTCAAAACCAAGTTTCAATGCATCAAATTCGATCTTTTTGGGCTAATTTTCTGGAAAACACTTCAAAACTCATTATATAACATGTTTCAAAGCTCAATTTGTAAAATCAAAGTCCAAAGGTAGCTCAATTAAATACAATTTCAAACTAATTTCATAAACATGATGAATGTGTAACATGCATTAATTCAACAACTTCAAAGCTTCAAATACTAGCTCAAATGAGCCAATTCTTTCAAAACCAAGATGAATTCATGGTCCAATGAAAAAATATGAACATGCATGTACCAAATTCCATGTATTCAACCTCAAAATGCTAGGATATAAACATGCATGCATGATTCAAGCTTTAACTCACCAAATTAAGCTAATTCATGTCCTTAATCTCTAGACTTCCATAAACCATGCAACATATGACTTGAATACAACAATAAAAGGTTGAATGTCCTACCTTAGGTCTCGAATACAAGATGTACAAGACTCCTTCAATCCTTCTAAATTCCAAGCAATTCTTTGAATAACACAAGGTTTTCTCCAAACTCTCTCTCTCTAGTCAGCAATAATAAGGAAATTGGCTGAGGAAATGTTTTGTTTGAATGTAATAAGGCTCAAATATGTTTAGATAGTGGGCCACTAGTGTGGCATTTTGGTGAATTAAGCTAATTAGTGCAATTTATCAATATTTAATCTAATTTAATCATACAAAATCACATTTCAGATAAATACACCATAAAAATCATATAAATCTCAATTAGCATAAAACACTGATCAATTTCCGGTTCGGCCGTCGATAAGGCCTTCAATTTGCAGTTTAAAGCATAAAATATGGACAGGTAATTTAACAGTCAAACAGATAGAAATGCATTTAAACTAGTACATTCAATTACTCAGTTCAGTATTTCAGTCGATTCAATTACTTATCATAATCAGTCTCAGTTCAGCAGTAATCAGTGATTAACCAGTAATCAGTGGTGAGGGTTATTACACATACAACAACAAATTAGAAAAAATTGGACAACAACAAACCAGAGAAAATTGAACAACTATCATTTATCCAACAACAAAATAAATATATAACCAACAACAGGCCAGAAAATTGTCAATTGATTTCTGAAACTTGGAATTTGCTTCAACAAGCTAGATAATTTATAATCAGCCCTACAAAATCTCAGAGAATAACTTACTGATTCATGAATGGCTCTCTTAATTTTGATAGAAATCAAACAGGACATCAACCAACAAAAAGGTGGAATTTTTTTTTTCTAAGAAATCAAATCAAACTCGCAATACAAATCAAAGCTAGATAAGTTTTTTTTCCTTCAAACTTCAATGGCAGAAGAGAGTTGGATCAAGGCCTCTACGAAGGGGAGCAAGATATATAATAGATACTACTATTAAACGAACAAAGTTAAAAATGTTGAATTGAAAATGAAGGAACTTCTAGATTAGAGTTTTATATAATAGATACAAACATAATATGCATATGCATATATATATATCAGAAAATTGAAAAAACCATAAATAAGAAATGATGCAAATTTGTGGGTTTTGGGAACAGTACCATGGTGACGACGCCTCTTTTGGGATGAGAGCTGGAGTAGGGGTTAAGAGAGACGGGGCAGAGCTTCTAACTGGAGAAATCGCTAGAGATGCTACTGGCGACGAAGGGAGAGAGGAAATTGGAGGAGAGAGAAGCTTTGGGAGAGGACCAACTTAGGGTTCGGTTGGTGGATGAAGATAGCATGCGAGTCATGGTGGCGGTGGTGAGGAAGAAGTGCGAGGCCATGGTGGCGGCCTCCATTGCTGACAGCATGACGGTAATGTTGGGGCAATGATGGTGCTGTTAGAAATGAAGATCGAGAGAGAAGAAAGGAGCAGAGAGAGAGAGGGTTTGGTTTAGAGAGAGAGAGAAATGAACTCGCCTTAGAATGAAGATCGCAGAGAGAGAGAGTCAAATTTCTCTATGATATATGGATATGGGATTGAGGGACTTTAGACATCATAAAATAATATCGTGGTTCCATTACTAAAAATGGGAGAGAGATCTTAGACTAATTTTTTCATATTTTAACCTGGTAACCTCCCAACTTTAGATGCCAAACGGGGGCTTTACCATTCACATTCAACAATGATATTCCTTTGAATAGAAAAGGATGTAAAAACCCTCCCTATATTCATATTCATATTTGAAAATTAGAGAACAATAGGAAGAAAGCAACACCTATTTGTATTATGGCCTCTCACAATCAAGGCCGGTCCTGAGTTTTTGGGGGGCCTAAGGCAAAACAAAAATGGAGGCTTATATTCACAAAGAAAAAAAAAATCACCCTATTTTGTATCACTACCGTCGATTGATACTAAAATAGATATCAAAATGTATTCATATAAAAAAAAAAAAAAAAAAAAAACCAAAATTAGGAAAATTTTATTCAATTAAAATGTATTGGATATGTATTGAATTAATGGTTGTTTATTGAATATGTTGTTTATGAGTGTGGTTGCATTATTGTTTATTGAATATATTGTGTATGAATATGATTGATATTGAATTAATTGTTTATTCCACTGAAATCTGATAGACAAGAAAAGTAAAAAAAATTAGGGCAAATTTATTTATTCCATTAAAATCTGATAAAGAAAGAAAAAAAATCAGGGGCCCTATTTTAGACCACTAACATTTTGTATGTGTATTTAATTTTTTCAATCAAAGGCCAGCAATATTTTGTATATATTTTAATTTCAATTAGGCCAAACCACACTTATAAACAAATATGGGTTTAACAGAATATTTTTGAATCCTTTAAATCGGTCCTAAAATAACAAAAATAATTTAGACCCATTTATATTTGTAATATACTATAATACTTTTCTAAATTTGATATCCTATTTTTTAGGCCAAGGCACAAACCTAAATAACCTTAGCTCAAGGCCGATTTTGCATTGTACAACCATTTTAAGCAATCAAATAAGGTATCTTTCCTATGATCTTGTAAGTAAAAATAAAGATAAAATAAAAATAAAGACTTGAGAAAATATAAGCTATGGGATTTGAGCAATTTGGAGCAAAATTTTATGGAGTGTGGGTTTGAAAAGAAAGGGCAATGGTCACTGCCTTTGATCTTGAAGACTCTTTTATATTGTGTTTGGTTGAAAGATTTTTAAAAAGAAAGAGAAAATATATATGAAATTAAGTAAAATATAAATATATTTTACCTATTTTTTTCTTTCTTTTTCTAATTTTTTTTAAAAAAATTTCCTAACCAAACACAACGTTTGGTGGATTTTCCCTCACCAGCTTTTCTTGAACATCAGGTGAAAGTGCTTGGTCATCCACTTTGCACGGCTTTAACCTTGCGTGAATCCCCTCCAAGTCGAATATCAACAAGGGTTTGGCTTTCACGAACCGAAGGGTATTGTTCAGTCTGTGGAAACCATCACGGGTCCCGTTTTGATAATCTAAACTGTTCAATGTGTATTGGATATCGATAACTATGTCATCAAATCAGTTTTGCATTAAAAAAAAAGGCGGTGAAAAAATAAACGGTTGACAGAAATCTAATCCAATGAAATAATTATCGATATCCGAACAAAGTAATTTTTTATATACATATAATACTCGACATATTTTACATATTAAACGATTCAGATTATCGAAATGAGATTTGTAATAAGTCTCTACAAATCTAATAACACCCTCTAATACGATGACCGGAAGAAGCCAATCCCTATCAACAACCACCAAATCTCCACGAAATTGCTCCGCTTTAACCATTTAACACAATCAACATCAGTCTGGTCAGTAATTTACTTTTGTTGATAAAAAATTATTAATAATAATCTCCTTTTCATGAATACGTGACAGCTGATGTAATTTGCAAAAGAAGTATCAAAAGAGACCCGAATATATTCAATTGGAGCCTCTCCCTCCTCCTTTATCAAAGCACTAGTGTATGGTGTAAATAAGAGTAAGTGAATAAAAAAGAAAAAAGAAATTAAATAAATAAGGAAGATGATGATACAGTTCGTTCCAAGGAACGGGTCGGACTGATGCACGCTCCTCAATCCTACGTCCGAATGACCAAACCCACCAGAAGACCTGCACAAGAGTTCAGCGAGGGCGAGAGTCCCCTGCGAACCCTCCCACGAGCAAGTTAGAGAGAGAAGTAGAGTGTAGAGATAAATTAGAGATAGGAAGCTTAACCTTCTTTTCGTCTTCGACCTTTGCTTATATCCTCTGGTAATCATTTCGTTGTTCCTTCTGACCTGTCACCTTGGCCGAAAGTCTATGCTCTAGCTTACCTTGTTCATGGTGAAGACATTCTGTCCCGACGGAGAGGGCTTGTCGCAATAAATGCTGTGAAGGGCTTCATTAATGGCGATGTGCAGTGGCAATAACTTTGCAGATCTTTGTATGCTTATGTGGTTTGTCCTTCTCTTGACATGTGTCTCGATGTCATTGGTTCTTATTGCTACATGGGGCTTCGGAAGTGCTGGGCCTTAGTATTTGAGTTGTGTATCGGGCTTTAAATGGTGGGCTATGCTTTTTATGGGCTTATCCATGTCAGTAGTCCCCTATTCCCAAGTGCAGCTTTAGTCCAACGAAGGAAATAATCAAGAAACGGAAGGTGGCGAGAGACCGGCAAGGTGAAAGTCGACCGAGGGAAATGACCGACCATGATGAGGGCCAACCGCGAAGGGTGGCCGAGTGGAGGGGCCGACCATAAGGAGGGCCAACCGCGAAGGGTGGCCGAGCGGAGGGACCGACTCTGAGGGTCGATCCTAAAGGGTGGCGGCGGAGGAACCGACTCTGAGGGAGGCCCGGCCATGAAGGGTGGCCAGCGAGGAGGCGACTACGGGGAGGGCCGACCGCGAAGGGTGGCCAAGCGATGGGACCGACTACGAAGAGGACCGACTGCGAAGGGTGGCCGAGTGGAGAGGCCGACCATGAGGAGGGCCGACTGCGAAGGGTGGGTGGTGGTGCGCAGAGCTCGAAGGACGGTAGGGCACGTGGTGATTTGAAGTGGAAAGGACAGGGTAGGGGAAGGGGGCATTGAATCGTGGTTGTACACGTGGCAAAATCCTGGAGCGGGGAAGGTTAGACATTGGGCAAGAAGTGAAACGATAGGTCATTATAGGGTGTTTGAAAAGACAGTTTTGGCGGATTTGGAAAAATTTTCAAACTGGCGAAAATTAATTGTGACCCTTGGAATACAGGCAAGCCTTGGGCTTTTGGTATTATTTGTTTTACCTACTTTTTTGTGAAAAATCAAAACATCCAAAGTGTAAACTCCTTCGTTGCTAACAATACATCCTTGCAACACTTTTTGAATTTTCTTGCGCCCGCATCCAAAGCTATTTGCAGACATACGAGAGAGATGGCACAAGAGGAAGCAACAACCGCGAGGGTTAATCCCCTAGGCGACGATGGCGTGGTTGACTTGGCAAAACAATACCGGACGTTGCGTAGGGAGGGAGGAAGCGAAGTCAAGCAGCGGCCTCGGCCAGACAATGATTTGACGATGAGGCCTATCAATCAGGTGGAGCCAGACCATTGGCACACCAAACCGGATAGATCTATATTGACAGCTAAGGAGTTGAAGGGAATAAGGAAGAAGCACCAAATACCCTCGAAGATAGGGCTGAGATTGCCCACCACCACAGAAAAGGCATCAGATGTGCGGCCGGGTGAATTCAATTTGTACGAGGAGGCATTTCGAGGGGGTTCGAGGCTACCTTTCCCCCAAGTGGTAGTGGATATTCTAAACAAGCTAGAAGCGGCGCCAAGGCAACTGATGTCGAACGCGTGGAAGATAATAATGCCTGTGAGTGCACAGCTTCGGTGACAGGCGGCAATGATGAGGAGTTCTTCTCCTGCTACAAGGCTTCCGGTCAGCAGGAGACTTGGGTCACTCTGCAAGCGGTGGTGTAGCGAGGGCTGGTGGCAGGTCTTCCATCGTCGGTGAAAGGATGGAGGCCGAGATGGTTTTTCGTGACGGCGAACGCTGGGGTGGGAGTTCGCACCACATGGAAGGTGCCAACCAAATCGGTTGAGCCCAAGTTGGACAGGGCGGCTGAGGATCAAGTGAAAAGGGTAAGGGACGTTATTTTTGTAAAAACAAGAAAGGATTTTTTTTTTTTTTTTCAAATTCAAATTTCATTAGAAAAAAAAATTAAGAATGAGATCCCCCTGCTCTTTATACCCCCACCCAGCTTCCCCCAATCCAATATTGGAGCCTCCTGTTCTGTAATCTTCTTTTTTGTATTATTGTTAAAACCCAGCTTCACTCTCTTTGATTTTTGGAATATCATTCATTCATTCATTCATCCACAAGCTTCCATTTTTCAAGTGTTTTCAGTGAATAAAAATGAAATTGGAACAAGTAAGGCAAGGACAAGAAGAGAAAGAGCAAAAGCATCCACCCCATAACCCTCTTCTCTCCCCATACAAGATGGGAAACTTCCTACTTTCTCATACGTGTCTGCCTATCTTTTTTTACTCACATACACTAGAAATTTTTCTTGATTTTGATCCCACTTGATTTTGTTGTTTATATTTGCAATAAACAGTTTGATTGATAGAAAGTAGTTTTTTTTTTTAATTGTTTTCTCTTTCTGTTGCTGTATGGATTTGTTAACTGATGTTTTTGAGGAAAATCCCACATGGGAAATTCATTCATTCTTTCATTTTTGATACTCGGTACTTCACTCTCTTAATCAGTCCACTTCTTTGTGTTCAGGGTTGTAATTCTTCCTTTAATTAGTGACTATATTTTTATATTTACTTTGCTGGATGTTAGTTTGAAGAAATCTTCTTCTTTATGGGTTGTTTTGTTAAATAATTTTTATTTTTTTATTTATTGTTTGGCATATTATATTTTAAATTTGTACTTGCTTGTATTTTATATTTAGGACATCTCTAACGCAGACTTAGGCCATCTCCAATCCTTCATCAAATGTTTTATCAAATTTAAATTTAATGAAAAAATCCACTTCAGACTCATCTTGAACCATACTAACCTGTGAATCTTCGCTAGAAATTGGAATAAGGTCAATCTCCTGACCTTCCTGGTTTCCATCTCCAACCTGGAACTCTTGTGGTAGTATATGTACCATATTTACTGATATTGAAGGGAATGAGCCAAACTGAACTTGTGGCTGCATTTGTTGCGTTTCCAAACTAACTTGCTCAGTTACTTTGGACGCATCTTCCATGTTGCACTCTAGTACTTCAACACTAGTGACTTCCTTTGAATGTTCTACTTCTGCTGGTTTTTCGGCCAAAAAGGTATGTTCAGCCATGAAGGTTTCAAACATCTCATCTTCAGCCATTTCTTTGCTTTGGCCTAGTTCAACTTCTTCTTCTGTTTTAGTGTCGTTTTCCATCAAGACCTACTATGGTGGATCTTTCCTTGGCTTTCAATTCAGTGTGAACTTTAGCCAACTGTTCCCTGCTGACAATTCTTTTGTTCTGAGCAGCTAATTTTGGACTTTCTTTTCCTTTTGTCTAGCCTTTTGACTGGGCCAATGAGGAACTCTCCACTTTCCTTCAGATCCTTCTGGTACTGAGTATACCTCCGATGGATCTTTCTCTTTTGGGATCTGGAGATTACAGGAACCATATCTAGTTCCTTTGTTTTTGGGTGTTTGAGTAATACCCAATTATTTGGAGCCACCAAGGAAGGTTTAATCATTCTAGCCTGGTCCCCAAAAACACTCTTCTTGGTAGGCATTTCCTTAGGCTTGTTCTGCATGACAAACCAATCTGGAACCCCAAGTACCCATGAACTTACTAGTTCAGTTGCTGAACTAGCTCTTTTTGCCTTCGAAGGCAACTTCGAAGTTGCCTATGGAGGCCACTATCTGTCACTGATTCCCTGTCTTGAGCCTAATTCAGGCCTCCTGTCAAGGTGGTTACCTTGCATCTTGTTTGAGGCTGCTCTTGGAGGCCAATCTTTGGCTCTGATTCCATAACTTGAGCCCATCTCAGGCTTCATCTCAGGATAATGGCCTTCCATCTTGTAATAGTTGGGTGGTCTGAACTCATGCAGAGGTCTCTTACCTTTAGAATGCACTTTAGTAGCTGATGGTCCAGCCAAGAATGGCTGCTGTCTGGGACCAGTTGGGTATGGCCTCTTGTTGTAGGCACTGGTTGGTTTGGGACGTCTCTACATATCCTTGTAATACTGTTTTCCATCAATTGGGAGACCCTTCAACCATTTGTAACTTAACCTGCATGTGGGACACATCCTTTACATGACAGCGGCCTTTAGAGAGTCATCATCCAGTGTCTTCTCGCTAGAGTCCTCCTTTTGATCCGCAAAGCTCTGTCCATTTGCTGGTGAACTTCTGATATCTTTCTTGACAATAGTCTGGTTGGCAACATGCATCTACACATTAACCTCCTTCACATCTTTCAAGGATAGGTTTTGGAAGTCAGGCACACCAACATTAGTTATAGTTTCCCCAATCTCTGGAAATGTGTTAGTGTCAATCCCCATAGCTTTCTCTACTTTGGTTGGGAACTTCAAACTCCCCATTCGAATCTGTTCTTGGATCCTGTCCCGAAAAACAATACAATTTTTAGTTGAATGAGACCAAGAATTGTGTCATTTATAATACATTTTTCCTTTAAGTTCTTTTAGGGAAGGAATTTTAACTCCTTTTGGTAACTTTAAGAAATTTGCAGTAAGCAAATGATAAAAAATGCCATCTGCCTTTGTTAAGTCAAAAGAATATTTCTTATGAAGGTCTTTCTTTTTAAACTGCTAGTAAACTGTAGTATCTTTATGAATTAATGCCTCACAGGTCATAGGCTATTTTCCTACGATCTCTGCTGCATCAATCTTGTAATTAGGGTCTCTATAATAAGTCTTGTATGATGCATTACTTCGATCTTGTTCTTCTTTAAGTAATAATTTATATCTAGACACCTTATAGGTTAATTTCACTAAGTCTCGAAACTCAGTTGAGTCGAACTTCTTTCAAAACCTAAACTCTAGATTATTTTGAGCTAATCTCATAAATTCAGGCTCTGGTAGAATGACCCTACACTTGTTTCGTGCTCTTTTGAATCTGGCAATAAATTAAGCAACCTTTTCATCAGGTCTTTGACTCAACCTTGCCAAATCTGCCATGGAAACCTCTGGCTCTGTTTGGAAGAATTGGGCATGAAATGCCTCATCAATTTGTTGCCAAGTTTGAATAGAGCCAGGTGTAAGGTTAATATACTATACAAAAGCTATCCCAGTTAGATGATTTGAAAAAAGTCTTAACTTCATGTAATCATTATTGGTAAATTCATCACATTGGGCTGCAAACCTAACAATGTGTTCTACTATTGACTGGTTTCCATTCCCATAAAAAAAGAGCAAAATCTGGTATTCTAAACTCCCTTGGGTATTTATGCACCCTATCTACTCATTCTGGATATGACTTCCTATACACAGGACTTTGAACCCCTTGAGCCATAGGTCCACATATTTCTTTGACAATATTAGCAATTTGGTCCCTAAGAACCATATTTTGTGCTTGTTGGACTACCACTGGAGGAACAAACACAGGATTTGGTGGAAAACCTTGTGCCTGAGGTCCTCTTGGTCCATAGGGAGGTATATTTGGGATTGGCTGTCCTTGTAGTATTGGCTGTTGTTGAGGGTATGGTTGACCTCTCTGAGCTTGTCCTGCGAAAGGTGCTGTAATAAGAGGAACAGGTGTTGTTTCTCTCCCAGGCGCAGGAAACCCTTCCAACCACCCGGGTATGAATTCGAACAAGGGATTAGTGAACCCCCTTGTGCTAGGTATGGCTTCGAACATGGGATTTGAAAACATTCTCATGCCATTTTCTTGTGTTGGCCCAGATCCACCAATTTGATGGCTTTGCTGTTAGGTAATGAGGCATTTTGATTTATCATAGGCCTCGAAAGAGGCTCATACCAAGACTGAGGTATAGGTAATGGTCTTTCATAATTTTGATTACTAGTCTGACTATTAGTATGCACATTACTTTGCATAGACTGTTTATTTCTAGCCAATCTTTGCTGATGAACATTTGAATTTTCCTCCATATGCCTTGTGTTAGTTGGTTGATGGAAATTCATCCGATCCATAAAGGATATTGTTCATCCTTCCATTGTGTTCATTAATTGTTGTTCCATGACATCTACCAGGCCTCCCCATGGATTTATTGGCTGAGTAGATGAAACAATAGATGATCCAATTCCATGGCCTCGTCCAATATTCTGAACGTGGTGCATGTTTTGAATTACTGGTCTGTTCGACCATAGGTTCTGATGAGATAAATGATTCCATAGGGTGTGTTATCACATTATCCTTTGGATCAGGTATCTCTACCTTTCCTTCCACACCTTCTTCTAGGTGTTCATTTTCTCATTGTCTTCTATGTCTAGCTATTTCAATTAGTCCTACTAGACGTGCCACAAATATATGTTGGATTTTTTAGCTTTTGAAGGTTAATACTGTAATTTTAAGCGTGCCAACAAGGATCAATCAGTCCTTACAGAAGATTAATTGCCAACCAATTATTAGACGATTGTGTTTTAATTCTCTCAGCCTCAATGAAGAGGACTTTTACTGGTAGCTTGTTTTGGAGAATTTAATAAACAATTAAGTGAAGAATAATTCAGAATTTCATTAAGTAAAATAAAAAAATTACAATGATCTGACCCAGCCTCGTAGAGGTTTACAGCAACAAATTATTTGAAACTACTCCTAAGAATGAAGTACAATACAAGAATTGAAGTGTAGAAATATAAAAAACTATAAAACATGAAGGGAAAACAAAGTAAATAAACTGGTATTTTGATCTAAGTTTAGATGCCTCATTCTGGGCCCTTCTTTACTATTTATACTTCTCAATGATAACTGTCGAAGTGGGCTTCTAACTGGCGAAATGTCCTCCCATGATTGCTAAACATGCTCTCTCACAGTCAGTCCCACTACGCCACATTTGCAATTAGGCTTCCCTCCTAATTTTGAATTTGAACTTTGTGAGTAACCGTTATGCCACATCACCTTATATCCCTTGATTATTCCAGTGCTACGCAGATCCATTATTATCAATATGGGCTGACACGTGTCTGACTTCGATTGACAACTTGTATTAACTCTCTAAATTGCCTCCTTCATGCCATGTGTTGAATTGTGATTGACTTTTACAATTTATACAGCCAACACACTATAAATAAGAACCATAATTCCAACAGAATCATTTTTTTTATATTTATTTTTAAATAGTGGATCATAAATATAGTATAATATATGTATACATATAAAAATACACATGTAGTGTTTAAAATAATATAAATATCAATATAACTAAATTGTATATATGTATATCAATATAACTAGTTGATTTCCTTTCTGATTTTATGAGACACCGTTTCATGTATTATGCAAATAGAACTGAGTCACAATGAATTGTAGTGAATCACAATTGAATCATAAGATTCACTCAATTTAAGGTTCAAATGCCCGAATCAATTTTTTTTGGGGGTTTAAACTGCACGAATCAAATTCTTTTGCTTGAAACATGTATTGTATCTTATGAATCATAAGATTTTAACAACTATGATAGTAATTGTAAGATAAGCTAATTTGAGTCCACTAAATTAATTAGGCCCAATAGTCCAAGATTGGTGGGCCTGAATTTATCGCTAGTCCAAGGTTGGTGGGCCCAGATTTATCGTCATCAAACGGGCCGAATCGCTCTAAGCCTCGAAAGGTTCAGATCCACGAACTTAGAGACTTACTCAAGCCCCGACTCGAAAGGGTTCGGATCCGCGAACCTAGAGATCCGAAGCACTTGGCTTCAAACAGATTCATACGCAATCTAGAAGCCGCTCCATTAATGAGTCCCAGAACACTTGCGGACTCGGAGCTTTTCAGGATCTACGTACTAGAACCATGGGCATAATGGAGTCCGAACAAAGGACCCGATCCCGAGGACGGTAAATAGAGATAAATTCACTCTTCGGTTAAACTAGCCTATACCTGGGTCGAGCTGGCACGATCTAAGGGGTTCCTGAGACTCGGTAATATTTGCGACAGAGCGTTCTCTTGAACTACCCCTGACCCTTCTGCGGCAGGGCGTCCTCTGGGACTACCCCTGACCCTTTGGGATGATTGGGGATCATTGGTGAGGTGTGGCAAAGAAAAAGGGTTTGTTGAAAGGTTGATCTCCACTTCGAGGGTTTTCTTCATTCTCGAAGAGATCACCTCCTCGGACAAGGTGGTTAGAGAGAATATTCCCTATGTGCCTTGCACATGGGCTCCATCCTACATCATGAGGTGTCTATAACTCTTGGGAAAGAACTAATTTCCCTTCTCCATTATCAACCTTGAGAGTGAAAATGGGAGATCCATGGGAGAGCCTTGCCATTATTCTCTCTCTAGCTACTTTGCCTTCTTCTTCACCCAATCTCTTATCTCCATCATCTCTTTGCTTTTGTGTTCTTAGTTGAAACTATTGAAGAATCTAAGCCTCTCATTATCTTCTAGAGAATTCAAATTTTTCTTCAAGGATCTTCGAAGATCTTCAAATTTTCCAACAACTTTCTTGAACTCTCTCATACATTTGGCGACTCTGCTGGGAAGGCAGATTGGTTAATAGTCTCAACAAGATCCGAAATCTACATAACTCCGGTGAAAATGGTAAGAGAAGAAGAAGTTCATCAACAAGGCTCTTCAAATGGTGGTGATGAAAGGACTCAAGTTCAAGACCCACCTTTCATCCTATAAGCCATTCAAGGACTCCAACACACTCAACAAGAGATTCTCACGACCCTTCAAAATCTCACCCACACTATGTTGGTGATGGGTTCGAATTTCACAAAACCAGCAACAAATGGAGGTCAAATCAGCGCTAGTAAGCATTAACAACTTCATGGTGATGTTGGGAATGGTCAAAACCATCAAGATCCATCCCAAATTCTCCCTGAAGTTGTACAAAATGGTGTGCAAAATCAAGTGCTAGGAGGAACAAGTCATGGCCAACCTGCGGCCCATAGAGCGCAAAATCACGCACTTGGATGATTGAGCCATGGTTCAACGGTGGTTAAAGGAGTTTCCGGCGCAACGAATGGTGTTTCAGCGGTTGTGGAAGTTCAAAGAAAGCCTACAGAAATTTCTCTACAAAATGGTACTCCATCCATGCCTAATTTTGTTCTACCGATTGTAAATTCTACTCATGTACCGAGTAGGTCTCCTTTGGCTCCAATGTCGAGTTTGCAAGCCCAACCTGATATAGTCGTGGCGTACAATGGACTTTATGGGACCCAATGCAACGTCCCATCACCAAATGACTTGTCCATAGGTGCCGATGGCCAATATCATCACGTGTCTTCACCGATGGTGAATTCTCAACACCCAAATGGCCAAGTTGCTCCAAGCTCAGTCTTCGGGTCTACAAGTCAGGTTCCGGGAATACCACAATCAAGTTCTCTCCCTTAACAATTTCTCACTCTCGCCGATGTACAAGTCATGTTCTATCTCGAATGGAGCAAAAGGACTTTACCCTCTTTGCCTGATCCGGATGTCAAGTCACCATACCCTATCGAGATGTTGAGTTATCCATACCCGGAGGGGTACACGGTGTTGAAGTTCATCAAATTCAATGGCAAGCAAGGAAATACTCGAGAACATGTTGTTCGGTTCATTGAGACTTTAGGGATTCATGGTACAAATTATGTCCTCCGACTGAGAGAATTCTCCAAGTCCCTCACCGACCGAACATATGGTTGGTACGTTAACTTGACCCCAAACTCTATTCGAAGTTGGGAGAAGATGGTCAACAAATTCCACACCAAATTCTTTCAAGTAGCTAAAAAGGTAACCGCACTCACCCTATGTAAGGAAAAGCAATGAGAAGGTGAAGACATTCTCGAATATGTGAAGAGATTCCAAGACAAAGCCGTGGACTGTCATGAGGCTGTGAAGGAAAACTACTTGGTCCAAATCTGTGTTGAAGGGGCATTGAACGGGTACAAGATGCTTCTTGTTAATCACAAGCTGCCCACCTTCTCGACACTAATTGAAGCATCTCAGAACATCAACGTACTTCAATTTCAAGAGTTCGGGTTCGAGACTAGTTATAAAACCAGTTTCAAGTCATCTCGAAGACCTTCTGTCACTGCGGCTTCCGCGTCTTCTACACAAAAGTCACAGGGGGAGGAATTCAGAGGTCAGAAAAGGAAAAACTATGAAGATGAAACTCATTTTCCGTGTAGTGTTGAGGAGGTGAAGGCCTTAGTTAAAGAATGGGTGGCAAACGGAGAACTGAAGTTGCCTCGTATCGAAGAGCTTTTGCCGAAGAAGGATCGCGAGGGTCCTAATTATTGTGTTTACCACCGATCACTAGGACATTCTACAGAAAAGTGCCGGACACTTAAGAAGATCTTTAGAAAGAAAGTCGAAGTAGATGAGCTAGAGTTCAAAAAACAGAGGCCCCAGGATATATTAGAAGATGTGGTTATGATGGTGTATGACGGCCACAGCCCGAGTAGCTGGTGAAAGCTTTCCAAATAACCTTGCAACTCTAAGGGCAAATGTCAACATTCTATAGAAGAAGTCTATACATGACATTTACAATTTGTATTTACGGCATTGTCTAAGGAGTTCTATCTTTCTTATGTTATGAAAAAATTTTATTTTCTCCATATTGTGTATCTCCATTATAAGTTATTTTTTCTATATTGTGTATTTTTATTGTGTTATGTTGCTTGAAACAGTTTTCAATTTTTGTTGCCCTTCAAAGAAGAAAGAGGAATAATAAACTCGGTTACCAACTTGAAAGGATCTTTTTTGCTGAAATAATGTGTGCTCCCACTCAGGCTTTCGAAGAACAACCCTTACTTTCATTAGTACAAGCTTCGATGGTCTTTCTTGTTGAAGCAGAGTATGTGTTCCCACTCGGACTTTCGAACAATAGGCTTTACTTCCATCAATGCGAGCTTGAAGGGTCTTTCTTATGTTTCCATCAGTGCGAGCTTCGAGGATCTCTCTTGTTGAAGTAGAGTGTGTGCTCCCATTCAGACTTTCGAAGAGTAAATCTTGTTTCCATCAATGCGAGCTTCGAGGATCTTTCTTGTTGAAGTAGAGTGTGTGCTCCCACTCAAACTTTCGAAGAACAGACCTCGCTTCCATCAGTGCGAGCCTCAAGGATCTTTCTTGCTGAAGTAGAGTGTGTTCTTTTACTCAGACTTTCAAAAAGTGTCAAGGATCATTCTTGCTGAAGTAGAGTCTGTTCTCCCACTCAGACTTTCGAATAACAGCCCTCGAGACTCGGTGGCCTATCAGAAGGGATATTCTTGCCAAAGTAGGGTGTGTGCTACTATTCAAACTCCTGAGGGACAGCCTTCTTTCCATTTAGACTTCCGAGGGACAACTCTTGCTCTCATTAGTGCGGGTTCGAAGAACAGCCCTTGCTTTCATCAATACGAGCTCCGAGGATTTTTCTTTTCAAAGTAGAGTGGACTCCTACTCGAACTCCCGAGGGATAGCCTTTGCTTCCATTAGCTGTCGAAGTAGAAGTGCACATCCACTCGGACTTCCGAAGGACAGCCTTGTTTCCACTCGGACGTCTGAGAGAGAGCCTTGTTTCTGCTCGAACTTCTAAAAGACAACCTTGCTTCTACTCAGACTTCCGAGAGACAATCTTTACTTCTGTTGGTGTAAGCTTGGTAAACTCCGTTGCCTTTAAGAGGGATCTTTCTTACCGAAGTAAGGGGTATGCTACTTTCGAACTCTTGAGGGACAGTTTTGTTCTTGTTTAGACTTTCGAAGGACGGCCCTTGCTCTCATTAGTGCAGATTCTGAGGGCCCCAGGGTCGTGGATTTCACATAAAAATTTATTTGCCTGAAATAGTAAAGCCGACAAACTAGACAAACAATATCGAGTTTAGATTATGATTCAAACATTACTGAAATAGAGGTGACATCAACAATAGTAATGATCTACTTAAGCTGCAACAATTTTATTCCTTTGAGCGAGTTCATGAAAATGCAACAATTAAGGTTTTGTCTCTCCAGGCCGGTTCCTCTCAAGCCAACGTAAAGCTACAACGGTCACACAAAATTTTGGCATCAGCTATGTATTTCCCAAGCATCCACAAGATCAACAAAACGACAACCAATCATTCAACAACAAGATTTATATACAATATGAGGGCCTCATTTCCTCGGATTTCATCGACAACAACAACATTTATTTTATTCGCCCCATTCAAGCAAAGCTAGCAACAATACCAACAAGACTCAAAGGATTCAACTTATCTCTCTCTACACTAATGAATCTTTGCAACATTAATACTCCATCTGTGTCAGATTTATCAACACAAGGTTAACCTCCAAAACATGAATTTCAGGATTACATTTCACATGCAAATCAAGATTCAATAGAAGCTTCAGCTATCTCAAGTTCAAAATTGATATACAACAATGCCCACAAATCTCAAAGGCCCAAATCAAATTTCTAGTAAGGCTCAAAAATTCAAATTTCGTCAAAACAAGAGGTTCGAGAGTGGGTTTCGATAAAATACTTATAGATCTGAAGGCCACTCCCATGAGAGAGAGTGGCCAAGAACAGTACAAACCGAAATCGTGAGGAAGTGGCGACGGAGTGAGCAAATATTGAAGTTGGCGAAATGAATGGGCGATGGCTAGGGTTGCAGTGTTGACATGTTTGGAGCAAATATAATCAGCGAACAAAGGCGCAACAAAAAATAGTAGCGCAGGTTGCGGCGGTTGCTGCGGTACCTAAGGCTGCTGCAACAAGCGACGCACAAATAATTGTGGTTTTCGGTGGAGCAAGACTGAGCTCTGGTCTGTTCGGAGTTTTGAAGTCGCGTTACTGGGCCGAAATGAAGCACTGAAGATGGACTAGAGCTCGCGTCGGTGTGAGCTAGCAGGAACTTGGGTCATGGCGTCTACAGCAGTAGCGACAGGTGGCGTGCAAAGCGGTGTGGATCTTCGGCGACTGTGGAAGCAAGATTAAGCTCTGGTGAGTCCGAAGCTCTAAGAAATTGATGCTGGCCTGAAGTGAAATACTGAGGGTGGAGTAGAGCTAGTGTTGGAATGTGCTAACCGTAGCTCGGATAGTGGCATCGACAACAATCGGAGCCGCAACAGTGAGTAACCTGGAAAAGAATAAGGGTTGATTCTTTAATACTTCAAAGAGAGAAAAGCACACCCAAAAAAAAAAAAAAAACTGAAATGGGTATATCAAAAAAGTGAGAGGCTATTGATTAGGGGTGTAGTCCTTTTCTTTAAATAGAAAAAAAGGGAAGTATAATTCTTTGAATATTCCTTCAAACATAAGGATATATATATAAAGGGCCAAGCATTTTATGAGTTTGCAGCAATGGGTTTCCACTATTCTAGAGAGAGAAAATCGATTGGGTCATGATGTAGGATCTGTTTGTTTTCAATAGAAAGATTTTTTTTGGGTTTGAAATTTCTGGAAAGAGAATGCCCAAGGAGCAATATGTCTATATATTGTAAAAAAAAAAAAGGTCAACTATTGTGATTTGTTTATTTTCAAGGAAAAGAATTATTATTATTATTATTTTCTTTGGGCTGCTTAGTTGGTTCTGTATTAATTAAATGTCAAGGTTTGGTTGGTGAAGCATTAAACAATTCAAGTTTTGATTTTACTTTCCAAAAAAAAAAAAAAAAGGAGGCACAAAAATATATTGGACAAACATGTCCAAAAAAAAAACAGAAAAGAAAATGAAGAAAAAAGTTCTTATCTTTATTAGTTGTCAACTTTATCCATAAATTATGATGAGTCATCAATTTTATCCATAGACTCTGTCAAGACGTAATGCGAAACATGGCTGATAAGGTGAAACTATGCATGTCCGAGAAAACTAAAATTTCTTATACACGCAAGAGGCAAATGTAAGAAGAGCTAATTTGAGCCTACTAATTAATTAGGCCCAATAGTCTAAGGTTGGGGGGCCTGAATTTATCGTAAGTCCAAGATTGGTGGAGCCGGATTTATCGCCATCAAACGGGCCGAATCACTCTAAGCTTCGAAAGGTTCGGATCCACGAACTTAGAGACTTACTCGAGCCCGGACTCGAAAGGGTTTGAATCCACGAACCTAGAGATCCGAAGCACTTGGCTTCGAACGGATTCAGACGCAATCTAAAAGCCGCTCCATTAATGAGTCCCAAAACACTTGCAGACTCGGAGCTTTTCGAGATCTACATACTAGAACTATGGGCGTAATGGAGTCCGAATAAAGGACCTGATCCCGAGGACGATAAGTGAAGATAAATTCACTCTTCGGTTAAACTAGCCTATACCGGGGTCAAGGTGGCACGATCTAGGGGGTCCCTGAGACTCGACAATATTTGCGGTAGGGCGTTTTCTTGAACTACCCCTGACCCTTCTGCAGCAGGGCTTCCTCTGGGACTACCCCTAACCCTTTGGAATGATTGGGGATCATTGGTAAGGTGTGGCTAAGAAGAAGGGTTCATCGAAAGGTTGATCTCCTTTTTTAGGGTTTTCCCTATTCTCGGAGAGATCACCTTCTCGGACAAGGTGGTTAGAGAGAATATTCCCTATGTGCCTTGCACATGGGCTCCATCCTACATCAGGAGGTGTCTATAAATAGCACCCACCCATAGTTTTACAAGGGATGGATTTTAGAGAGAGAACTCTTGGGAAAGAACTAATTTCCCTTTTCCATTATCAACCTTGAGAGTGAAAATGGGAGATTCATGGGAGAGTCTTGCCATTATTCTCTCTCTAACTACTTTGCCTTCTTCTTTATCCAATCTCTTATCTCCATCATCTCTTTGCTTTTGTGTTCTTAGTTGAGACTATTGAAGAATCTAAGTCTCTCATCATCTTCTAGAGAATTCAAATTTTTTTTCAAGAATCTTCAAAGATTTTCGAATTTTCCAACAACTTTTTTAAACCGTCTCATACAGTAATTATCCCACATTCTGTTTTTGGGTTCTAGGCTAGTGTCTTAGCAGGAGACGTTAGTGACATTGTGCTGAAACATTGGGTGGTGTAATGACAAAGATTATTCCGAGGAACACAACCTTACTGACATCCAAATCAGAGGTCTTCTCCACTGCTGCAGATGGGCATACCAGTGTCGAGATTAATGTCTTTACAGGTGAAGAGAGTTTAGGAGGGACAACAAATCTCTGGGAAGCTTCCGTCTTGATGGTATTCCACCAGCTCCACGTGGTGTTCCACAGATTGAAGTCAAATTTGACATCGATGCCAATGGTATTCTTTCTGTCACAACTGTTGGCAAGGGAACATGAAAGAAGCAGGACATCACAATAACCGGTGTTAGCACCTTACCTAAAGATGAGGTATGTCTTTGTTTAACTCTTCTTATGACGGTAATGCTATCGAATAAAAGAGATCCACAAGATGAGTAGTTAAAAACTGGTAATGAATATTGCTGAGATTGTTAGTGTGTCACAGCCCAAACCCACCCCTATAGGTTTAGCACCGTAACCGGCCAGTAATCCGTGATTACCGAAGGTCTGCTTAACAGTAATAACAGTAATACAGAGTACAAGGGCTGGCGGAAGCCAAAACAGTAATAAAAGATGTCCAATAAGCTGTGACAGTCTGTATGCAAAAAAAAAAAAAAAACTTTTCATACATATTCACATTTAGAACCAAAACAGTATATACATACATATACAATCATCTAGGACAGGGACCTAATCCCTATTAGAACAGTACAGTACAGGTACAGTCAGTCTATACAAAAACAAAAACAGAAAGGATGAATCTAAAACACCCCAAAAAGCCCTAGCTAGAAGGACTTGGAACCCCTCAGTGAGGCACAGTGGTTGGCTTGACAAAAAGGGAGTTAAACCCAACGCTCCTAGCTCCGATCCGGTGCTTGGACACCTACATATATATATATATATATAAACAGTGAGCTAAAGCTCAGTGAATAACATATGCGTAAAGAGGTTAAGAATGAATGTCCTTTCAGTATTTAAAACAGTCAGTTATAACAGTATATTAGTCATTCAATCATAGCAGTCATATGTGGTACATCCCATAGAAAAACAGTATAGTAGGTCTTAACAGACCGAACAGTCAGTTGATGGCCATCATATCAGTAAACAGTAGTGGTTCCAACATGGAAACCGACAGAGATCTCTGTAACAGTAGTAGTAACAGTACAGTAACAGTAAATTGCTATGGATGCCACGAATACAGTTCGCAAATAGGACAAACATTCATTCAGTAAGAAATATCATTTCAGAAAGCAGTACAGTTGGTCATTCAGAAAATATTCATGATTGAATATATCTTTACAACATTGTTACTCACAGAGTTCGAGGCTACAGATAGGCTAGTGAGCGTCCTCGGTTGCCAACCTTACACAGTTACAGGATGAACACACACTAAGTTGCACATTTGGGAAACAATAACTTAGTCCCTATCTTGACTCGGTGTGGTTCTATAGCATTATCCTCTTTAAGATGCTTTAAACTAGGCCTAGGAATGCCTATGATGGAATGAGGATGCAAGATGCACTTTAAAATACTTTTCAATTTTTTGCTGAAACAGGGGTCCCGCTCAAGCATGGCTTTATCCGTTCGAGCGGACATGCAGACAAAAAAGCTATGCTCGAGCGTGACTTTCCTCGCTCGAGCGGACTGCAAAAGTACTGGATGCATAAAATTCACGCTCGACGGGCGCTCGACCCCCGCTCGAGCGTGAGACACAAGTCCTCGCTTGAGTGTGCATTCCATTGCTCAAGCGGACTGTAAACACATGCAAAGTACTGGATACACGTATTTTACGCTCGAGCGTTACTTTCCTCGCTCGAGCGGACTGCATGAACTCAGAGTGTACGCTCGAGCGTGGAGTTCCCCGCTCAAGCGTGAATCCAAGATCTGGAATTTCCAGATTTGTCTCCAAGCATGAAACTCAACATTTAAAGCATCAAATTCGATCCTTTTGGGCTAATTTTCTGGAAAACACTTTAAAACTCACAATATGACATGTTTCAAAGATCAATTTGCAAAATCAAAGCCCAAAGGTAGTTCAATTGAACCCATTTCCAAACAAAACTTCAAGAACATGATGTACATGCAACATGCATGAATTTAATCAACTTCAAAGCTTCTAATACAAGAACAAATGAGTCAATCCTTCCAAAAACATGCTGAATTCATGGACCAAAGCTAGAATATGGAGATGCATGTGAGGATTTCCATGAAATCAATCTCAAAACTCAACAATGTATACATGCATGCATGAATTCCTACTCAATTCAACATATTAAGCTAATTCATGCCTTAAATCACTAACCTTACCATGAATCATGCAAGAACAACTCAAACTCACAATTAAAAGGGTGAGTCTCCTACCTCAAGTCTCCAATTCAAGGTATAGAAGCTCAAATTTTGCAAGTTCCTTCAAATCTTCCAATTCTCCAAGTAATCTCCTAGTTGAAACCAATTCTCCCTATTCTCACTCTCTCTCGAAATGGCCTCAATATGGCTGAAGAGTGATGTGTGATCAAGTGTAATAAAGTTTCAACATTGTCTTAGGTAGTGGCCCACTAAGTGGCAAAATGGTAGATAAGTCCAACTAATGTAATTTAGCTTATTTAATCCAATTTAATCATACCAAATCAAATTTCAACTAAATTTACCATAAAATCACATTAATTCTAATTAACACAAAACACTAATCAGTTCTGGATTCGGCCGCCAATAAGGCCTTCAATTTGCAGTTTAAAACATAAAACATGAACAGATCATTAGCAGTCAAACAGATAGACATGCATTCAAACTAATACACTCAATCAATCAGTCAGAATTTCAGTCAATCAGTCACTTAACATGCTTAATCATAGATTAGCACTAATCAGTGGTGAGGGTTGTCACATAGTGTTTAACAAGTGACTATTTTTAGGTTGATCTTAAACTGGTGATTTGCTGTAATAGTTGAGAATGCAAAATTGAATTTCCTAAACCATACTATATATTGGTTTTGCAAATTTATTTTATCTTGAAGATAGTCAAAGAAAATTGATTTATTGAGATCTGAACTTTTTGACAATAGAAAGTTAAATAGGTATTTAACCAAGGAAGTGGAACTCACTTATCAGCTAAGAAGTTGCAAAAGTGCGTCTGCAGTACCAAAGACGGTACGCCGATACGGCAAGATCTCAAAAAGTAGAGATGCAGATGCAATTTCATGATGCCAATAAATATATATATATTTTATTATATATGATAAAAATTATAATTTATAAAATTTATTATATATATTATATATGATCAATTATATTATATATTATACATGATCAATTACATTATATATAAAAATTTATTATATTATATATTATATAGATGACCAATTTTTATTATATTATTATATATTACCAATTATATTATATATTTTATATTATTATATATCTAATATATCTTATATTATATTATTATATATCTTATATTATATATATTATATTATATATTTGTTAGGGAAGAGAGCAGAGGACAGAAGATGGAGAGACGAAGAGAGAGAACAAGAGAACAGAGGCGACGAAGAGAGCAGAAGATCTCTTCGATTCCATCAGGTTCGATCGATCAACTATCAGGTTCGATCAGAGACAAAGTCGATCGATGTGTTTATCAGGTTCCATCAGAGACGAAGACGAAGACGATCAATCAACTATCAGGTTCGATCTCTTCCATCTCCTCTGTCTCTCTCTCGATTCCCTCTATAGATGTGTTTATCTCTCTCTCTCTCTATGTATACATGTAGTTTTTGAGTATTTCTTACCCACGGCGTACCCCCTCCGTAACCTCTCCGTACCCATGTCGTACCTAAATATACCAGACGTACCAGACCCCCTTTGGCCGTACTTGGTACACGTGCGTACATGCGATGCAGACGTGCAGTCGCAGTGCGTGCATCTAAAGACTGACGCAACATTTCAGCGCATCCGTGCTTCATAGCTTATCAGATACTTGATATATACTCATCTGATATTGCGAGTTTTTCTATAAAGAAAGAGAATAAAATTTAGGGTCAGCATTTAGATAAGGAATTATAGGAGATATCAACTACTACTAGATTGCCCAAGTAAAATGGTAAAGGAGAATGAAATTATTTCATTTAAATTACTGAAATTGTGATCAGTTGATTTCCTACGATCCGACTGAAATAGAAAGTTTGAAAGATTTTTTTCCCTCATACTTTTTGAAACTGTTTTTAGTCAAATTTATGCTTGCTTCAACTGTATCTCATTAATGAGTCTTGAAAACTCCATTTGGATGAAATGAAAATGTTGTAGGTGGATAAGATGGTTAAAGAGGCCGAAAAGTTCGCAAAGGAAGATAAGGAAAAAAAAGATGCTATTGACACAAAAAATCAGGCAGAATCTGTAGTCTACCAAACTGAAAAGCAGCTTAAGGAGCTAGGAGGCAAGGTTCCTCCTCCGGTCAAGAAGAAGGTGGAGACCAAACTGAAAGAACTAAAGGATGCTATCTCAGTGGGTTCAACTCAAACCATTAAGGATGCAATGGCCTCACTGAACCAAGAAGTCATGCAACTAGGGCAGTCTCTTTATAGCTAGCTGGGGTCTCCTGGTTCTGGACCTGCACCTGATGATAATTATTTTTTTATTTTTTATTTCTTAACTAAATTAATTTTTAATTTTTAAAAAAAATTTCTAAAAATCAAACCATACATAGCCTAATAATCTTTTGATGAGTCATTTCTTACGTTGGTAAATTATTTAATTATTTGTTAATTTTATGATATTTTTACCATTTGAAGCATGTTTGTAACCATTTCGTTTTCAGTTTTTAATTTATATTTACAAAATTTTTTAAAATTACCATAAAAACTTGTTTGATAATTTTTTTGGTTTATAAATGGTTGTCTCAGTTTGTAAATTTAGAAAAAAAATAAATTCAAAAATGAGCTTACGTTGGTTTTTAAACAGAAATTTAAAAATTTTACTAACAAATTTTTTTTCCAATTAATTTTTTTTCAATGAATTTTTTTTCCAACTAATACTAACCGATGGGGTAATTGGTAATGCTACTT
Organism: Camellia lanceoleosa; assembly: GCA_025200525.1. Classification (NCBI taxonomy): domain Eukaryota; kingdom Viridiplantae; phylum Streptophyta; class Magnoliopsida; order Ericales; family Theaceae; genus Camellia; species Camellia lanceoleosa. The sequence continues at coordinate 125,074,351 of CM045766.1, forward strand.
TAAACCTTAAGGAGGAGATTGTAATTTCTAAAATGTGAGGGGTGTCAATGTAATTTACCTAGTGAGGGCAAAATTAGTATTTAAAAAAATTAAATTGCTAAAGGAGGAATCTGTAATGAAACTTTAAATCTTAGGGAAGAGATGTAATTTCCAAAAGGTGAGGGGAACTGTAATAAACATAAATCTCAGGGGGTGTCAGTGTAATTTACCTTTAAATTTTATTTAATAATATATAGGATTATATTTACTTAATATATTATTAATACACTAATCATTTTAACATTATTGTAATCTAAAACTAGCCCTGCTATTGTGAGTTGAGATCTTCTCCTTGCATCTCTATTTGTAATAGTGGAGATGAACTTTAAGATGATCCAACGGTTCAAATTTGACTATTTCAATTTGTTTTATTATTATTATTATTATTTTTTTTGAAAATAGCCAGATCTAGACCATTGGATCATCTTGGGGTACATCTCCACCGTTGCAAGTAGGGAGGCAAGAAGAGAGACCAAGGACAGAATCTAAACTCGCAAAATTTGACTCGAATTCTATTGGATTGGAGCCTCTCTCTCTTCCTTTATTAGAACATGTTTAACCCTTCCTCAATTTATTTAATTTAATTTAATTTTAATTTTAAATAAAAAAATGATTTGTTATTTACTTTTTTAATTTTTTTATTTTTATAATCAAAATAAAATGTTAGTATGTTACTAAACTTAGGTTACAACTTAAAAAAATACTAATCTATCCGCTCAAATCCTAAATTTTTCAGTCACCACATCTTAAGCCATGACTATATACGACTCGGCCACAAACCTTGGTTTAATATAAACTATTTGATACTTCAAATTTTTATAAAATTTTTTTTTAAATTTACTAAATTTTCCTCTCATCAAATTTTATGAAAAAAATTATTTTCAATACTCCATCTTTTTAATTTGATGAAATATTTAATGAATGTATTGAATACTCCATCTTTTTAATTTGATGAAATATTTAATGAATGTATTGAAAATAATTTATTATTATTATTTTTTTATCAAATTTAAATTTCATAAGAAAAAAAATTAAGAATGAGATCCCCTTACGATATATACCCTCACCCAGCTTCCCCTAATCCAATATTGGAGCCTCCTGTCCTGTAATCTTCTTTCTTGTATTGTTAACAAATCCCAGTTTCACTCTCTTTGGTTTTTGGGATATCATTCAGTCATTCATTCATCCACAAACTTCCATTTTTCAAGCTTTTTCAGTGAATAAAAATGGAATTGGAACAAGTAGGGCAAGGACAAGAAGAGAAAGAGCAAGAGCATCCACTCCATAACCCTCTTCTCTCCCCGTACAAGATGGGAAACTTCCTACTTTCTCATAGGTATCTATCTTTCTTTCTCACATAACAGTATAAATTTTTCTTGATTTTGATCCCACTTGATTTTTTCGTTGTTCATATTGCAATAAACAGTTCCATTTATAAAAAGTAGTTTTTTTTTAATTTGTTTTCTTCTATATTGCAATAAAAGTAGTTTTTTTTTTTCTAATTGTTTTCTCTTTCTGTTGCTGAATGGATTTGTTAACTGGTGTTTGAGGAAAATCCCATATGGGAAATTCATTCATTCTTTCATTTTTAATATTCAGTACTTCACTCTCTCAATCAGTTGACTTCTTTGTGTTCAGGGTTGTAATCCTTCTTCTAATTAGTGACTGTATTTTTATATTTACTGGATTGAAGAAATCTTCTTCTTTATGGGTTTTAGTCAATTTTTATTTTTTTTATTTATTGTTTTACTTCTATTTGACATGAATGTGCTGACATATTATATTTTTAGATTTAAATGTATACTTGCTGGTATTTTATATTTAGGGCATCTCTGACTCAAACTTATATGAAACTTAAAATTTGGTAAAAATCACTCAAACAACCTCCACTCCTTGACCCAAACTTATACCAAATTGAGTTTTACTCAAATTTTGACAAATCAAGTTTACTCAAAATTTTGAAGGCTGTTTTGTGACTCCAAAATTTACCACTTTGCTTTAAGTGTAGTCTTTACTTAGATTTATGCTTAAATCTGAGTTTGTCCATTCATATCAAATTAACCTTTTATTCAAATTTTTACTCAAAGTCGAGTAAAATTTTGAGCAAGGGCTGGAGATGGCCTACATATATTCATAGGTGGGTTTAAGTACAGGGACACATAACCAACCACAGACAATATGAGTAGGATTATTTTATGTGGTTGATTCTATGATCGTGTGATCAGAGTTTTAGAAATGAGATATCGTTGTCTTGTAAACCACTTTCACTTCTTAGGCTAATTATATCTGGTAGTGTTTCCCCTTCAATATCATCTCATGTGTATCTCTCCAAAGTTCCTAATGAATATCATATGCAGTGTTCCATATTATTCGCTCATATGATTTGTGGATGCTGAAGATTTTAGAGAAGAGAAAGAGTTAGGGAATGAGTGAAACCTCATCTCCTTTTATATTCAAAATAAATCATAATTACATAAGTGCCATAAGGCATGAATTATGGGCCAGCTCATTGCAGCCCATTACATCAAATCAGAATAAAATATGTGAATATAATTTTCTATTCTAACACTCCCACTCAAGCTGGTGCGAAGATATTTCTCATGCCCAGCTCGTTGAGAATGTTATGAAATAGTTTACTCCCTATTCTTTTGGTGAGAACATCTGCTAGTTGGTCCCTACTCCTCACAAATGGAGCACTCGCAAATGGTTTGTCCCCATAGATGTCACCTTTTTTGAGTCTCAGTCTTACTTTCTTACCTCTCCAGTGTCACAGTCATCCCTTTAGAGGGAACCTTGGTGTGAAGAGATTGTTTCACTACAGCCAATGGTTGAATAGATTGCAGATGATGAACCAGCAGTTGTTGTGAAAAAGGAAGCAGGCAAAGTTTACGTCAGAGACAAAGAATAGACACAAAGTCACCTGGATGCAAGAGACTACTTGCCTTCCTCTACTGCCAACTTCTTCTCCGGATGAGTGTCCAGAGTCATCCTCCTCTCCTGAAAACCCAAGTAATCCTGATCCTAATACTCCTATTCCTGAGTTTTCAGATTTTGATATTCCATTGCTAATAGGAAGGGGGGGTTACGTCATGTACTTAACATCCTATTACTAATTATGTCTCTTATTCTAATCTGTCTTCCTCATATAAAGCCTTTCTGTCTAAGATTTCTTATGTGAGCCTACCTACCAATTTTCAGGATGCTCTCTGTATTCCTGAATAGAAACATGCCATGATGGAGGAGATAAGAGCTCTCAACAAGAATGACACTTGGGAGTTAGTGGAGTTACCTAGAGGCAAAAATCCAATTGGGTGTAAGTGGGTGTACATTATAAAACACAAAGTTGATGGTTTCATAAAACGGTACAAAGTAAGACTGATTGCTGAGGGCTTCACTCAGACTTATAAGGTAGATTACCAGTGGACATTTGCACTAATGGCTAAGATGAACTCTGTGAGAATACTTCTCTCTCTTACAGCAAATTTGGATTGGCCACTTCATCAGTTTGATGTAAAGAATGCATTCCTTCATGGAGACCTAGTAGAAGAGGTCTATATGGATATTCTCCTTGGTTTTGCAGATGTTAAGTCTAAAGGTAAAGTATGTAGGCTCCAGAAGTCACTTTATGAGCTAAAGCAATCTCCTAGAGTTTGGTTTGAAAGGTTTGCTCAAGCTATGCTGAGATATGGATTCAAGCGAAGTCAAGCTGATCACACTTTATTTGTGAAACACTCCTCGCATGGTAAGACTACAGCTCCTCTTATTGTTTATGTTGATGATATTGTTTTGACAGGGAGATGACGTTGAGAAGATCTCTCGGTTGAAGGAATATTTAGCCAAGGAGTTTGAAATCAAAGACTTGGGTACTTTGAAGTATTTCTTGGGCATTGAAGTAGTTAGGTCCAATGATGGTATCTTCATATGTGAGAAAAAGTATGTACTTGACTTGCTAAAGGAAACTGGGATACTTGGAGATAGACCATGTGATACACCTCTAGAACTGGGCCAGAAACTAAGTGAGGATCAAGAGGGAGAGCCAGTGGACAGGGGGAGATGTCAGAGACTAGTGGGTAAGCTCATATACTTATCCTACTCACGTCCAGACATTGTCATTGCAGTGAGCATGGTTAGCCAGTTTATGCATGCTCCTAGAACTTTCCACTTAGAGGTAGTTATGAGAATCCTGAGGTACTTGAAGTCTTCTCCTGGAAAGGGTCTCTATTTCTCAAAACATGAACATCTCGGTGTGAAGGCATTTACTGATGCGGATTGGGCTAGATCAGTCACTGACAAACGGTCAACTTTTAGATATTGCACATTTGTTGGGGACAACCTAGTCACATGGCGAAATAAAAAACAGAATGTGGTTACTAGATCTAGTACTGAGGCTGAATTCAGGGCTATGGCTTAGGGTGTATGTGAGTTGCTATGGATTCGACTATTGTTAGGAGACTTGGGGATCCATTAGACCGATTTCATGAGGAGATACTGTGACAATAAGGTAGCGATCAACGTAGCTCATAATCCAGTTCAACATGACAGAGCCAAGCATGTAGAGATTGATAGGCACTTCATCAAGAAAAACATTTGGTTGTGGCATCGTCGCTTAGAACATCCCTCATTTTTATTACTTAAGCATTTATTTCCTTCTGTTTTTGAGGAAAATAATGTATTTGATTTTCAATGTGAGTCATGTTAACTTGGAAAATAACACTGAGCCTCTTTTGTTCCGTCTATTAATAAAAGTTCATTTTCATTTTCTTTGATTTATTCTGATGTATGGGGTCCATCCCCTTTTGTGTCTTTAAAAGGTTGAAAATGGTTTATTACTTTCATCGATAACGGTTCCAGAGCCACTTGGGTATATCTGATAAAAGATAAGAGTGAGATGTTTTCTGTGTTTCAAAAATTTCATAAAATGGTTTGTACTCAGTTTGGGGCAGTTGTCCAAATTTTGCATTCTGATAATGGGGGGAATATATTGACTCTAGTCTTGCCCATTATTTCGCCACTCATGGCATTATTTACCAAACTTCATGCACTAATTCCCTTCAACAAAGTGGTGTTGCAGAACAAAAAAATCGCCATCTCCTTGATATGGCCCGTTATCTATCCTTTGAGATGCGGGTTCCCCGATCCTATTGGGGGGAAGCTGTTCTCACTGCCGCTTATTTGATCAATCGTCTTCCTACCTAAGTCCTTTACAAACAGACACCTCTTCAAGTTTTGTTAAGGTCTACCTCTTCCAGGTTCGCTATTTTTTCTAAAACCTTTGGTTGTGTTTGCTTTGTCCATAATTATTCACCCACCTGTGATAAATTAGATCCTAGGTCTCTTGAGTGTATTTTTCTGAGTTATTTTGCAACCTAAAAGGGTTATAAGTGTTATCATTCTCCTACTCGCAAATGATTTGTCTCCATGAATGTCACTTTCTTTGAGTCTTAGTCTTATTTTCTCACCTCTCCAATGTCACAGTCATCCCCTAAGGGAAAACCTTGGTGTGAAGAGATTGTTCCACTACCGCCAATGGTTGAAGAGATTGCGGATGATGAACCAGCAAAATCAGTGGGACAGATAGGCTTATAATCCTGAAGGTGATCAAGCCGCTTCCACCCGTTGCTAAGGAGGTAAAATACTGGAGGATAGTCATCTCACCTTGTACTGACCTTTCAATGGAACAACGTAGCTCGAAAGCTTGTGAGAAGTTTCCTTTCCTGAAGTAAGTAGTAGCTACAGCTTCCCAAATATCCTAGGCAGTGTCCATAGACAAGTAGCCCTCTCTAATCTCAGGTACCATAGAATGTATCAACCAACCCATGATTATGGAGTTGGTGATCTCCCACTGGTCATAACTAGGATTCATGGTACTGGGTACCTATATTCTTCCATCAACATACCCTATCTTCCTTCTGCTCTTGAAAAAAATAGTCAGACTTTGCGACTAGGCTAGATAATTTTGACCATTGAATAGAGAGGCAGTGATCTTAAGGCCAAGGTTGAAGTTATCAGTCATAGTAGGAGGTATAATGGAAATGTCGCTCTTAAGTGGCTAAGAAGTAGTGAACTCACTAAGGGAATCTGCTGTGTATACTCTACTATTTAACTCTCAAACACAATGTCAATCACAAACCCGGAAGATAATAGTGGAAGGAAAGGCACAACTACCACGATGAAAGCATAAAGAATTAAGAACTCATATTTTTTTTTTTTTTTTGCTTCAATGCATTTTTTTATCTTCTTCTTTTATTTATTTTTTTATTTTATTTTATTTTATTATATTTTTTGTGGTTTTTGTATTTTAAGTTGAAAACATTACAAGAAAGAAACAGAGATCAAGCCAACAGAGGCCTAGAGGGCCAGAGAGACTATCGTCACAGGTGGAGAGCTCTGGAGGCTTGCCTACAAGAGCCCTGGATGCAAGAGAGCAAGCCGACACAAGCCTAGAGGGCTAGAGGGGCTCCCGACAAACCCCTAGAAGGCCAGAGGGGCTACCGACTCACCCTAATAGGGTGACGGGTAGCCCAGGAGAACTGTCGAGGCCTGGGCAAGGGATTTTGGGAGGCCTAGTCTGGGATGGATTGACTGTCAGTGTGAGAGGGTGAAGAAGAGAGGCTGTTGGAGAAGAGAAGAGAGGCTTTAGTGTGTCGGAAGAACATGCTTGGGTATGGCTGCTGTGTATGGCTGGAATAGGGTAGCTAGGGTCTAAGTGGTTCTGATACCATGAAGATTTTAGAGAAAAGAAAGAGTTAGAGAATGAATGAAACCTCAACCCTTTTTATATTCAGAATAAAGCAAAATTACAGGAGTGCCATAAGGCATGAATTATGGGCCAACTCATTGCAGCCCATTACATCAAATCAAAATAAAATATGTGAATATAATTTCTTATTCTAACAATGTAATTTCCTATTCTAACAGATGCAGCCTAAACTTAATAGATTGCTCTGGAACTGGCATTTTCAAATGATTAATTAACAAGATGATTATTCTCTATGTATTGGCCCAAATGTATTTTCTCTCCTCAACTTTTATTGGCAGTTGTTTAAATTTGTGTCTTGCAGAAAGTCTTTGCTCATCATCATTAAATGCGTCAATTGGAAAAGAATTCAAGAAAATTTTCTGTTTTTATTTTTATTTTTAAAACAAGAATATAGGAAAGAAGTGAGGTTTTCTATGAGATTTTAAGGGGCTTGAGAAGAATCATCTGATATCTATGTAAACAAATATCCCTTAGTTGCATACCCTCACAGATAAATGGGAAGGTCACATCTCCTTTTTAGGCACTCTGCAAATTTAAAGAGTAACTTTCTTTTTCCTCTTCATTTTTTGACTTTGTTTTCATTTATTTGGTTGTTGTCATTTTCTTTTGAACTTTTCAGTTCATTATCCCATATAGACTTATGAAAGGTATGTCTTTATAGCTTATAACTGACACAACACACAATCCCGCTACAGTTTGTATGTTGATCTGGAAGTGTCAGTTCTTTTTAATCGTTTTTGAATTTTAATCATCGAATGAAGTTCTTAACGTTGTTTTTGAACTTTTGTCATGTTTTAGTGGTAGTTCTTTTGTTTGCCTTGTGTTTTTTAATTCTGAAGAAGCTATTATAATTTAATTAGTGCAAGGTTCATCTTTACGAGGAGCACATTGTCTAAATTCTTAATGTAGTTTTCTTATCCCGCTCCAAAATTTTCAGAGTTGTCTTGGCGCCATTGACTAGGCAGAGATCTTTCGACAACATTCCTCAACCACATGCTATCTTATATTACTCACAGAGGACCAGCAAAGGAGGTCTTCTCATTTCCGAAGCCGCTGGGGTTTCCGATACTGCACAAGGGTACTTTTTAACATTAGTAGTTCGCCAATTTCAATCATTTCTATTGAGTTAAAGGAAAATATGTAGGTGTCCATGTGCAAAAGTGTGTCTATCTGTGTGAATAAGCGTGAGTGTCTTCATTTTTTATTGTTCTATTACTAATTCTTCTTTCTTTCCAAATGAAGATATCCATTTACTCCTGGTATGTGGACATTTTTTATTGTTCTATTACTAATTCTTCTTTCCTTCCAAATGAAGATATCCATTTACACCTGGTATATGGACAAAGGAGCAAGTTGAAGCCTGGAAACCGATTGTAGATGCTGTTCATGCAAAGGGTGGTATATTCTTTTGTCAGATTTGGCATGTGGGAAGAGTTTCAAATCAAGGTATATTGTTGACTTTTGCCCCCGATTGAATATCTCTTTCATCATTGGACAATATTTCACTGATAATAACAACGAAAAATCATTGAGTGAAATGTTTCCAGCTTCTTGTTTAGCTTCTTTGTTTGCAAAACATAACCAACATTTGTGGTAGAATTTGTGGCAACAATTTGACTTCTAGTTTTCTGTTTACATTTGTCAGCTATGCATGGACTATGTTGCACAGACTTGATATGTATGTTGATTATGGTTGTGTTTTGAGGTTTTGGTCTCATTGATTACCATATCCTAGAAAATAAGGATTTTAAGTAGTTTTCCACTGGAAGAAGCTAACTAGATGTACATTCTCTGTAACAAAACACAGAACATTGTTGAGACATGGGTAGCCACAAGATTTTAGATGTTGTGTTAGTGGCTAACAAATGAGTGGATTCATGGTTGAGAAGTGGGTCCCTGGGTTTGATTTGCAAGATTGACATTGAGAAGGCCTATAACCATGTTGATTATGTTCCTTGGTTATGTGATAATCATGATGGGTTTGGGCCAAAAGTGGAGAGACTGGATTCAGTTATGTATTTCTACAGTTTTGTTTTTGGTTTTTGGTTTTGGTTAATGGTTTCCCAGATGGTTTCTTTTATGCTGCCAGGATTGCGGCTGAAAGAGGAATATATATATCTTTTGGGATATCTCGTTTTGTCGGGATTGGGAAGTGGTTGTTTTCTTGAAGAGGAGCTAAGATAATATTTTGACAGAGTTGAGATTCCTATTTTTGTTCTTTAGTACAATGTTGGACATTTTGTACTGCTGGTTTTTGGGTGGGATTGATCCTTCCTTGGACCAATTTTTGGAAGAAAATATGTATAGCAGTTTTGCTTTACACTTTGTTTACAGGTAGCTGCCTCTTTTTTAATATAATTTGTAATTTTTTACTGATAAAAACAAAATAAAAACAATTTTGGTTCTCTCTTAACTTAAGCAATTACTATGTACAGGTTTTCAGCCAAACGGGCAAGCTCCAATCTCCTCTACAGACAAGTCGTTGACTAATGGTGTTGATATTGCACAATTTTCACCTCCATGGAAACTAAGGACTGATGAAATTCCTCAAATTGTTAATGATTTCAGACTCGCTGCAAGGAATGCAATGGAAGCTGGTAAGTTTGTGGCTATATTTTCATTAATATTAAGCATTGTCAGATTTATAAGATCATAAAAAGAGACATTTTCTTTGAAAAATGCTGTAAGAACTTGAGAAACCAGATTTTTCTCATACCAAATGAAGCTCAGGTTGCTTTTATTGTTTCTTTTGCAGGTTTTGATGGGATTGAAATCCACGGAGCTAACGGTTACCTAGTAGAACAGTTTCTGAAAGACCAAATCAATGACCGAACCGACAAGTATGGAGGCTCTTCGGAGAACCGTTGCCGATTCGCACTCGAAATCGTTGAAGCCATTGTTAATGAGATAGGAGCTGATAAAGTTGGAATTAGGCTCTCTCCATTTGCAAATTACATGGAATCCGGGGACTCAAATCCAAAAGCTCTAGGTCTTTACATGGCGGAATCATTAAATAAATATGGTATTCTATATTGCCACATGCTTGAGCCTAGAGTGAAAACTGTTGGAGAAAAATTTGAATGCCCCGACATGCTTTTGCCAATGAGGAAGGCTTTCAAGGGTACTTTCATTGACTCGGGAGGTTATGACAGAGAAGATGGTATGAGAGCCGTGGCAGAGAACCATGCGGATCTTGTGGCATATGGTCGGTTGTTTCTGGCGAATCCGGATTTGCCAAGGAGGTTTGAGCTCAATGCTCCTCTTAACAAGTACAGTAGCGAGACCTTCTGTATTCCTGATCCCGTTGTTGGTTATGTTGATTATCCATTTCTTGAAGAAACCAATGCTTAAAAATTCTTCTTCTGGGGTTGGATTACTGTCATTGTTGTCAAGATTTTAGGATTCACTTTTTAAAATAAATTCTTTTCCTTTTTTTGTTTTAAAACTGTTGTATCAGTGTAATAGAATAATACACTTAGGTCATATTTGATTCACAAGATTAATAGTGAAGTATTAATAATCCTATTAAATTAGTGTGGTATTCACTATCCAATAGGATTAATATTCATTGGATTAATAATCCCACTCCTACCCCATTATTAATAATTTTACAAATTTGTTGGATTAATTATTCATTGGATTAATAATCCTAAATCAAAATGTTAAAACAAACATAGAATAATTGGGTCCACGGATTAATAATCTTAATTTCATATTCTAATCCACCCAATCAAACATGTTTTTACATGTTTCTGGTCGCTATTGTTTAAGTGGTAGCAATGTAGCTATTATTTGACAGAAGTGAATTGGAAGCCAGAAAGTCTTGTATGTTCAAGTGAATGTACCTCTTCAACTTTTTGTCCCCCTCTATTTTGCTTCTCTTCTATGTTGTCTCTGAAATTATCTTCATTTTTTATTGATATATAATTTTAAATATATTTATAAATTAATTATGACATCCAAGTTTAATCGTAATTGACTCAATGATTAAACTAAACCTTAATTTAATATGTGTGCTCAATGATCCAATTTTCAAAACATCGCTTTGGATGGCAAACGGCATAATGAGGTTAGTTGGCTATTCATTTCCTCACCCCTCCTCTCGGATCAGTCCATACATCATCAATTATTCTTCTTACAATAATAACGAAAGCCTACCCACCTAGGGACAAGAAAGAAATAAACACAAGTGAACAAAAAAAATTTAGCTGTCCCTTTCTGAAAAAATGCGACCTGGTGCACCAGGCTTTTACTTAAAGAAGGCTTAGTTTGGGAAGACTAAATAAGTACACTTTTTGACTTTTTATGAAATATGGGTTGGGTTTGGATTGGGTTTGAAGTGATGTGTTAGAGAGGTGATGTGACTTAAATAAGATGATGTGACTTAAATAGGATAGTGACTTTTTAACTTTTTGCCTTTTTTCAATCTTCCCAAACTAGACCTTAATATAATAAGATATAGTACGTACTTTGAAAAAATTGTTTTCATAACTTGAATCTGCATTATTAAGAATATTAACCAGAAGACTTATCATTGAGTCAAATTATTCTTTTCTTTTGAAAAAAAAATAAATAAATAAACCAAGCAAGTAGCCAATAGCTTTTGGTTACGTGGGTTAGTTTTTTAATTGTTTGTCTATTTTAATTTAGGATTAAAAAATTTCGTTTGGAATGAATTTTTTAACTTTTTTAACTCTTGTGTGAGAAAAAATAAAATGATTATAATTTGAATATGACATTTTATTTTATTAATTTTTTAACATATTTTGTTTTTTTATAATTATTTTAAGGGGATTTTTTTTAAGGTCCTTAGTATTAAGATTTTATAGCATTTACACTCAATATTTTCATAATTTCTAAGGTCCCTCAATATCGATTCAAAGAAAATTCGACCTAAAGAATTTCTCTAGACTTCCTAGAGATTTTTCTCTCTGGAGAATTTCTCTGAACCTTCCAAAGATTTTCTCTCCATATGGGAATTTCTCTGCACTTCCCAGAAATTTTCTCTAGACCTTCTATAAATTTTCTCTCTAGAGAAATTCTCTCTCTGTGTTTTTGACCAATTTTCTCTGATTTGCTCATAATTTTCTTTGTGTTTTTGATCAACCCAGACTGTAAGCCATTTAGACAACAACAAACCAGAGAAAATTGAACAACCACCATTTTGACTAATTTTCTCTGAGTACCAAAGAAATTCAGAAAAAATTGTGTAGAGAAAATTTGTGTGGCTCTATCCAGAGAAAATTGTGCTAGAGAAAATTTGTGTGGTTTTATCCAGAGAAAATTTGTGTGGCTTTGTATGACTCTATCTAAAAAAAATTGTGTAGAGAAAATTTGTGTGGCTTTGTGTGGTTCTACCTAGAGAAAATTGTGTTAGAAAAAATTTGTGTGGCTTTGTACGGCTCTATTCAAAGAAAATTTGTGTGGCTCTTTTCCAATTTTCTCTGGTTTTTTGTTGTTTAATTTTCTCTGGACTATAAGACATTCCCTCAACAACAAACCAGAGAAAATTGAACAACAACAAATAAGAGAAAATTGAACGGCCACCATTTTGACCAATTTTCTTTAGCCTGTAAGACATTCATACAACAGGAAACCAGAGAAAAATGAACAACAACAAACTAGAGAAAATTGAACAAATACCATTTTGACCAATTTTCTCTAGACTATAAGACATTCATACAACAGCAAACCAGAAAAAATTGAACAACTACCATTTTGACCATTTTTTCTAGACTGTAAGACATTCATATAATAGCAGACCAGAGAAAGTTAAACAACAAAAAATCAAAGAAAATTGAACAACTATCATTTTGACCAATTTTCTCTAGACTGTAAGACATTCATACAACAGCAAATCAGAAAAAATTGGACAACAACAAACCAAAGAAAATTGAACAACTACCATTAATCCAACAACATAATAAATATATAACCAACAACAAGCAAGAAAATTGTCAATTGATTTCTGAAACTTGGAATTTGCTTCAAAAAGCTAGATAATTTATAATCAGCGCTACAAAATCTCAAAGAATAACTTGCTGATTCATGAATGGTTCTCTCAATTTTGATAGAAACCAAACAGGACATCAACCAACAGAAAGGTAGAATTTTTTTTTCTCCAAGAAATCAAATCAAACTCACAATACAAATCAAAGCTAGATAATTTTTTTTTTTCAAACTTCAATGACATAAGAGAGTTGGATCAAGGCCTCTACGAAGGAGAGCAAGATATATAATAGATACTAATATTAAAAGAACAAAGTTAAAAATGTTGAATTGAAAATGAAGGAACTTCTAGATTAGAGCTTTATATAATAGATACAAACATAATATACATATGCATATATATATATATCAAAAAATTGAAAAACCCTATATAAGTGTAGAGAGGCAGAAATTAAGCCCCAAGATGATAATGGGCCTAAGTGCTGAGGTCGTCCCAATGAGGAGATCAGGAACGGAAAAGAAACATGGGCGAAAGCCCAAGGGAAGTGGGCCGAGGTAAGTCCGACCCACCGGGGCTCCAGATGGACTCAGCGAGGAGAAATGCCCAAGTGAAGTTACAGAGGCAACACCTGCAGCGGTGAAGTTGCGAAGGGAAAATGTGCGGCAACAGAGTGGCCGAAGCACTTTGTCTCAGCGCCGCCATTCCTACTAACTTCAGTTATGCCGCCATTTGAAGTTGCTGAGGGGACATATGCAGCAATAGAGTTGCTGAAGCACTTTGTTTCAGCGCCGCCATCCCAAGTATCTTTGGTGTCGCCATCATTCCAAGTAATGTCAGTATCTCGGTCATCTAAAGTTGCCAAAGGAAAGAGAAGGCCGAGGCAACTAAGTTGTTGAGGCAATACTTGCAGCGCCCAAGTTGCAGAGGCATTATGTCGGCGCTGCCATCTCTAATATTCTCAGTTTTGCCATTTGAACTTGCCGCGGGAAATGACTACCACAACAACTACTACCGCAGTAACTAAGTTGCAGAGGAAATATCCTGCCAAGGTGATAGTAGCCTTTGAGAGAGGCTTCCCTTTGCAAGTAGGGGCTAATGCCTGGCGCTGATAATAGGCTCCAAAGCATTACTAGCCTAGGACTGATAGCAGGCCTAGAAATACTAGTTTACCGCGGCGACCCCGTGAAGATGGGAGCAGGGTAGCCTGAACATAAGGGACTCCCTTTCCATTACCCAGGTCGCGAACCTGCCTTAGTTGCACCGGCAGGACTAAGGAAGCCCCCCTTGGGCTTGGTACTAAAGCACAACATGGCTGATAGTAGGCTTAGCTGCGGCTTTCGCCTTAGGAAGCTGGGGAGTTTGTGGTTAGGTGGCTAAGGGTGGAGGTTTCGCTGAGGTGAATACGAACATAGCCGATAGCAGGTTGATGGAGTTCTAAGAATACATGTACTGACCAAATAGAACCGAGAAGGCAAGTCACGGCAAGGTTTATCATCAGAATCGCACTTCTTGAGATTCAAGCTGAGAAGGCAAGTGCAGAGACAAACATTCCCGCTTCAACTGCACTTGTTGAGGCCCAAAAAGGGACTTGCCGCGCCAAACACTCCTGACGTAACTACACTTGTTGAGGTTCAAAAAGGTAGTTGCGGAGGCAAACAGATAGTACATAGTACATGCAAAGGGACACGTGGCACCTTCAACCTAGTGGCTTAAGGCAGAATATTCTATGTGATCCTTTGGGACACATGTCTTCTCTCTATTTGGCCACTTGGTGTCCTCTTAGCACCAAGGAAAAGCCTATAAATATGATCCATTTCCCAAGGTTCAACAGGAGGAATTTTGAAAATTTGAGGGAGATGCTGCCCAATTTGGTACTGCCATTGTCTTCTTCTTGAGCAACTTGCTTCACCCTCATCCAACTACACACACTCCAACTCCCAGATAGTTACTGTTGTTCATTCTCAAGCCACTTTCGCCATTAGTGGACCATTAGCATAGTTTTGCTTCTCTAATCACCCCTCTAACATTGAACCCCCCTATAATAAGAAAGAAGGTGATGCAAATTTGTGGGTTTTGGGAATAGTACCATAGTGACGACGCCTCTTTTGGGATGGGAGCTGGAGTAGGGGTTAAGAAAGGCGAAGCAGAGCTTTTAGCGGGAGAAATCGCCAGAGACGCTGCCAGGGACAAAAGGAGAGAGGAAATCGGAGGAGAGAGAAGTTTTGGGAGAGGACCAACTTAGGGTTCAGTTGGTGAATGAAGATAGGATGCGAGTCGCGGTGGCGATGGTGAGGAAGAAGTGCGAGGCCATGGTAGCGACTTCCATTGCTGATGGCGGGACGGTAATGTTGGGGCAATGGTGGTGCTATCGGAGATGAAGATCGAGAGCAAAGAAAGGAGCAAAGAGAAAGAGGAATGTGCAGAGAGAGAGAGAGAGAGAAGGTTTGGTTTGGAGAGTACAGAGAGAGAGAGAGAGAGATAAATGAACTCGCCTTAGAATGAAGATCGCAGGGAGAGAGAGTCAAATTTCTCTGTGATATATGGGTGTGGGGTTGAGGGACTTTAGACATCATAAAATAATATCGTGGATCTTTTCCATTACTAAAAATGGGAGAGAAATCTTAGACTAATTTTCTCATATTTTAACTTGGTAACCTCCCAACTTTGGATGCCAAATGGGGGCTTTACCATTCACATTCAACAATGATATCCCTTTGAATAGAAAAGGATGTAAAAACCCTCCCTATATTCATATTCATATTTGAAAATTAGAGAACAATAGGAAACAAGCAGCACCTATTTGCATTATGGCCTCTCACATTTAGGACCGGCCCTGAGTTTTTGGGGGCCTAAGGCGAAACAAAAATAGAGGCTTATATTCACAAAGAAAAAAAAAATCACCCTATTTCATATCACTATCATTGATTGATACCAAAATAGATATCAAAATGTATTCATATAAAAAAAAAATCAAAATTAGGAAAATTTTATTCAATTAAAATGTATTGGATATGTATTGAATTAATAGTTGTTTATTGAATATGTTGTTTATGAGTGTGGTTGCATTATTATTTATTGAATATGCTGTGTATGAATGTGATTGATATTATTAATTGTTTATTCCACTAAAGTCTAATAAACAAGAAAATTAAAAAAAAAAATTAGGAGAAATTTATTTATTCTATTAAAATCTGATAAAGAAAGAAAAAAATCAGGGGCCCTATTTTGGACCACTAATATTTTGTATGTGTATTTAGTTTTTTCATTCAAAGGCCACCAATATTTTGAATATATTTTAATATCAATTAGACCAAACCACGCATAAATAAACAGAATATTTTTGGGTCTTTTAGATTGGTCTTAAAATAACAAAAATAATTTAAGCCTATTTATATTTGTAATATACTATAATATTTTTCTAAATTTGGTATTCTATTTTGGGTCAATTTTTTAGGACTAGGGCACAGAGCTAAATAACCTTATCTCAAGGCCGATTCTCCATTGTACAGCAATTTTAAGCAATCAAATAAGGTATATTTCCTATGATCTTCTAAGTAAAAATAAAAAATAAAAAATAAAAAATAAAAAATAAAATAAAGACTTGAGAAATTTATGCTGTGGGATTTGAGCAATTTGGAGCAAAATTTTATGGAGTGTGGGTTTGAAAAGAAAGGGCAATGGTGACTGTCTTTGATCTTGAAGACTCTTTTATATTGTGTTTAGTTAGAAGATTTAAAATATATATATATATATATATAAATAAAATTAAGTAAAATATAGACATATTTTATTCATATTTTATCTATTTTTTTCTTTGTTTTTCTATTTTTTTTTTTTAAATTTCCTAACTAAACATTGTGTTACGTGGATTTTCCCTCCCCAGCTTTTCTTGAACATCAGGTGAAAGTGCTTGATCATCCACTTTGCACCGCTTTAACCTTGCGGGAATCCCCTTCAAGTTGAATATCAACAAGGGTTTGGCTTTCACAGAATGGAGGGTGTTGTTCAGCCTGTGGAAGCTATTATGGATCCCGTTTTGATAATCTGAATTATTCAATGTGTAGAGTTCATTGAATACTATATATTTATAAAAAAAAATCACGTTGATTGGATATCGATAACTATGTGATCAAATTAGTTTTGTATAAAAAAATAAATGGTTATGACAATTGATATTAGAATAATATGCTTATGTTTCACATCACTAGTTATATTTAGTTGGGAGATTTATGAAGGAATTTAAAAAATGAATAAAAAAAGATGTGTAATATTAGATAAAATATATACGTATGTTTTATTCATATTTCACTTCTTCTTCTTCTTCTTCTTTTTTTTTTCTTTTTTTTTTTTTTTTTTTTTTTTTTTTTTTTTGAATGAATCCCTCAACTAAACATTAGTGTAAACGGCAATGTAGCTATTATATTGACAGAAGTGATTGGAAGCCAGAAAGTCTTGTGCATGTTCAAGTGAATGCACCCCTTCCAACCTTTTTTCCCGTTCTTTTTTGCTTCTCTCCTGTGTTGTCTCTGAAATTATCTCCATATTTTATTGCAAAAATACTTCCTACCCCCACTGAGGTCGACCCCAGTGAGGTGTCACTCCGGGAGTAGACCAAAAAAAAAAATTTTTTTTTTTTTTTTTTGGTTAAATTTCAGCAAATAAGGGACTGCCACCTCACTAGGGGTCGACCCCCAGTGGGGGTATGTAGCACGGTTGATTTTATTGATACTCCTTTCGTTTTAAAATATTAATTCTTTATTTTATTTTTCATTGTCCCAAATTATCTCCTTTCAAAAATTCCTGATTAAAATAATATAAATTTTCTATTTTACCCTTTTAAATTTATTAATAATACAAAAAATACAATTATGACAATTGATACTTTTAAAAAAATATACCATCAAAAGAGTAATTTTAAAAAATTATATTTTTAAAATGTAATAATTATACTATTAAAAAATTAAATTTTTTTTTAAAAATTATTATTTTAAAACAGAGTGAATATATAATTTTAAATATATTTGTGAACTAATTATGACATGTCTGATTGATTCTAATTGACTCAATGATTAAACCAAACCTCGAGGTTGGTAAGCTATTCATTTTCTTTCCCCTCCTCTTGGACCAGTTCATACATCATCAATTATTTTTCCTACAGATAATAGCGAAAGCCCACCCACCTAGGAACAAGAAATAAATAAATACACGTGAATAAAAAAATTTCAGCTCTCCCCTTTTTTGAAAAAACATGACTCGTTGCATCAGGCGTCCTCTAAAACAAGGACTACAGATAATAAGATGATATACGTATTTTAGAGAAATATATTATTTTAATAATTTTTTATTTTTTAGAAAAAAAATATAAAAAAAAATAATATAACAACTTATAATAACTTTTTAACTTTTGATTAAAATGTATAATTAATAAACGAGACTTGATTTCATGTATAATTAATAAACGAGACTTGATTTCATGAGTTGAATCAGCATTATTAACAATACTAACAACAAGCCTTTCCATTGAACCAAATTACCCGTTTCTTTTGAAAAAAAATAATTAATAAATAAATTGTGCAAGTAGCCATAGCCTTCAGCATTCACATTCAACAATGATATTACTTTGACTAGAAAAAGGTTGTAAAACCCCTCTCCCTATATTCATATTCATATTCATAATTGGAAATTAGAGAACAATAGGAAGAAAGCAGCACCTATTTCTACTATGGCCTCTCACATTGTACAGCCTTTAAGCAATCAAATAAGGTATCTTTACTATGATCTTATAAGTAAAAAAAAAAAATACTTCAGAAATTAAGCTAGGGGATTTGAGCAATTTCAAGCAAAATTTTATGGAGTGACTGTGGCTTTGAAAAGAAAGGACAATGGTCACTGCCTTTGATCTTGAAGACTCCTTCAGGTGGATTTTCCCTCACCAGCTTTTCTTGAACATCAGGTGAAAGTGCATGATCATCCAGTGTTTGAATGAAAAATCGCCGACCAGTTCCGTAGTTTTCAGGTGAGAGTGACAGCTTCTCCATGATGGGACCAAGAGGAATAGATCTCATCGACACCATGGCCAAAGCAACATCCTGACAAAAGAATAACATCAAATTAAATAATTAAATTGTCTGGCATTTTGTCCGAATCTTTTAAGTAACCATTCCTTTGTTTTTCATGAATTCATACTAAGATAAACAGGTTCTTTAAAATATGCATTGTGGTTTTGTACAACTTATATTTTATTATTATTTTGTGTAAGGCTGCCGATCACCACCAAACCTCTCTACTAAACAATTATAATACTCTGCTACTTCTCTTTCAAAACCTAGAAAACCAAAGATGAGAAAATGCAATGCATCTCGATCCACATTGCTCAAGCTGACATTGATGAGGGAATGCATCTCAAACCGAAGTCAATGATTACCTTGTGAACAACTTTCCTTCATTTGATTCTTATATGTATAATATATATATATATATAGAGAGAGAGAGAGAGAGAGAGAGAGAGAGAGAAATAATATATATACACATTATGGTGGAGGTGGAACATGGTAGGTGGTGAAAGGTGGTGGCAAAAGGTGCTAGCGTGTAACAAAAAGAATATATATACATATACAAAGAGAGAGAGAGAGAGAGAGAGATGATAAAAAGAGTTCTTATGCATATAGAAAATGATATATGGATAAATGAATTCTAGCTATTTTCAAATAGAATCGGGAGAGAGAAGCGTGAGGTTTGGGCAAGGAAGGAGAAAAGGGTAACAGGGTAATTTTATTTTAGTATTAGTGATGCCAGACGGCCAGCAAGAATAGAGTAACCAAAAGAAAATAGAGGAAACAAAATAAAGAGACCACGCCAAAGAAACCCTAATTCTCAATACTCAATATTAATTTCAATATCAAAATTTTCTTCTAATAACACGAAGCCCAATAGTTATAGGCCAAATAAAAAAGAATGAATAAGGAAAGACAAATAAATCCCAAAATAACCAAAATTACAAAATAACTCCTTAAATCAAGCCTAAATAAGTCTAAATAAATCAATTTCAATTCTTCCGGCCCCGCCTCACATAAGTGCAATGAATGGCGATCCTCATGTGATCCCCATCAACTGAAGGGTAATAGGGTAACTTTACATTTCCAGTTAACCCCATTACGCTGTGTTTAGTTGGGGGATTTGAGGAGGAATTTGGAAAGGAAAAGGAAAAGGAAAACGTTAGGTGAAATATTTTATTCACATGGGGTGGTTTGGGATGATCTAAATAAGTGCACTTTTTGACTTTTTATGAAATATAGGTTGGGTATGGATTGGGTTTGAAGTGATGTGTTAGAGAGGTGATGTGACTTAAATAAGATGATGTGACTTAAATAGGATAATGACTTTTTTAGATCATGCCAAACAAGGCCTTAGTTTCACACACTTTTTTCTTTTCTTTTTCCAAATTTCTCTCCAAATCTCCCAACCAAATACAACATTAAGAGACAAATTATGAAAGAGGAATTTGTAATTTCTCAACGCAGAGGGGGGAATACCTTTGTAGGGGATTGGTTGAAATATAACCCTCTCAAGTTCTGTTTCTCAAACATGAATCCAGTAGGAGGATTGTCTTTGCCATTCCCATAAATTAGGAACTTTGACTCCTGCATAAAAAGTTCAGCAGACCCAAGCTGCAAAAAAGAATTTGCTTCAAGGAACATGCAAATACAGGAAATTGAAGCTAAGAAAACTGCTCAATGAATCACCATTGACAAAGACATTCTTGACAGACAAAAAATGTTTTCCCAAGGCTATCTCTGAATCAATGATTTGATGAGGGATTTGTGGAGGGAAGGGAAAATGCCAGTGAAATATGACTGAAATAGAAGCTGAATTTTTTTCACCTTTTCCCTCCCCTCTACAAATTTCCACCTGAATCATTGATCCCACTCAAAAAGTTCAATAAATGACTGACCAAGAGCCTCAGGACTCTGGAGGGAAATGAATAATAGACAGTAATTTCTTCTTATTTCAGAATAAAGTAAATTAGAGAAACAACTATGCATGTCTATGACAATATTACAGGAAAGAAACGATGTATTAAAGGAAAGAACCATCCCATTGACCCACTCTAATAATTGATAACTTTGGGAGATCCAGAAAGTACTAATTGCCAGAGTTACTTATTAATGAGTTGCTTGCTCTGTGATTCTCATCAATGAAAAAAAATTACGAAGTCCAAATCTGTTTAGTTATTAAAAATAATAATATAAAAAGAAAAAAGAAGCGAAGGAAAAGATAAAGAGTATGTGCTTACTTATTTGAAGGTAAATAAATTTTTTTCAGAAGAAAATGTAGGGTAAATTACACCCGCATCCCCTGAGGTATCCAACAGTTGCACATATTCCCCTACATGAAATAACACAGCGCTCCCCATATGTTTTTCATTGTTCATTACTGATTCCCCTCCCCATTGGCCAATCATAAAGTTGAAGACAGAATTTATTGTCATCATTTCAAAAAAAAAATTCAAAATGCTAATTTTGCTCTTATTCAAGTCATTCAAATATAATATAGTATTGAGTTCACTTAGTGAGCTAGAACATTTTTGTAATTCAATCTCTTGAACCAAGTCAAGTCAGCCAATCTCAATTGGATGCAACTTACTAGGCCTTCAGCACCAACAAAACCTGAACACTATCTCTAGCAACCATTTTGGACCGCATATGTAGAACACAAAAACCCAACACTGGAATAGGCCACACCCCCCACATCAACTCCAAAAATTATTATATATAATGTCTCAACCAGATCATTCCAGCTAATTGACGGAGGAAGAAACCTGCCACCACCAAAAACCAGCCCATCAACTCCAAATTATGAACTCGAAGACCGAAGGAAAGTAAAAAGACCTAAACACTGATATCACTAGAATTTACCAAAATTCACCGGTATGTCCAAAATATATCGAACAGTCTGAAATGTGTTTCGAGACAGAATTTGGAATGGTCTAAGATACTGGTCAAAAAATACCGGCATGGGATGGGATTTATAACTCTGGTCACAGCACCCAAATTGGCAACCACCATGGCTAGTACTGACCACCAAACCCCATCACAACACCTCTCTCTCTCTCTCTTCATGGCTACCTCTACTAACTAATCAATTCAGACATCCACTACCACACATCCCCAACAACCCAACTACACGGCCAGCAAAACACCACCACCACTACTCCACAACCACCTTCATGGCCAACAGTACACACCCACCACCACCACAATGCCTGCTACAAGCTCCACCATCTAACCAAACGGCCGACAATACCCACTATGCCACCGTCAACATCAATGTTGAAAGTTGAAACCCTCCACTAGTTCTCCAAACTACTATTACAATAAAAATACATATATAAATGTATTATATAGATTCCTTAAAAATGTCATCAACTTTATAACGACTATGAAACTAGAAGAAAGCCACAATTTTATTTTGTTTTTTTTTTAAAAAAAAGAAGAAAAAGAATGAATAGATAGAAGAGTGTGATTGGAAAGTTTTCTATGAGAGAGAAGTGCAACATTTTAATAGTGGAAATGTAGGTTGGCTTGAGGTTCACTGGCAAGAACAATGGTGACAACGATGGAGTTTTCGTTCAGCTGTGGGAGAGGTGTTGGTTATTGGAGACTGGTTGGCCTTAAATGGTGGTGTTAGGCGGCAATTGATGGAGGTGAGCAATGAAAATAGATGATGGGCTTGGTTGCTTTAACTCTATCATGCCATTGAAGAGTTTGATTTGATTGTTTGTTAATGTTTTCCATCATGAGGGATTTGGGTGGTGGTGGTTGGAAGCATTGCCCATTGATTGGCAACGGCCATTAAAAATGGCTCTCATTGTAGCTGATATGAAAGGTTAAAGAGAAGTAAAGAAGACAAAAAATGAAGGAGAAGATCTTACAGATAGAAAGGGTAAATGGTAAAAGCAGACTTTCAGTTCACAACTGTCTCCTGACATGCTCTAATAGGAGAGGCCAATGTAATTTCAAATATGTGAGGTGGAGTAATTGTAAGTTGGAAAACTCTCAGGGTGTGTGGGTGTAATACATGAGACGTGAAATGTTTTATTTTAAGTTATAGGAAAGCTCTTAATTCCTTTCTCATTACAAACATATCAAATTTACTAATGATTTGTACATATTAAATGTACATGACATGTGTAATTTTCTATTTTAATACTTAGTACTACACAAGGATTTTCCAAATAATTTTTAAATTATTAGTAATAAAATAATCAATTATCCTCCATGGAATGAATTTGACTTCTTTAAAAAAAATTACCAATTAATCTAGAGTCATTTTAGTTCTATCACAGGAGAACTTTTTTCATACTTGTTTGACCTTTAAAGCATGACTAAGCATAAATTACACACCTCTTCAGCAAAAACATCGAAAGGCCTCTGCCCATCAAGCACCATTGTGGCGCAAAGGAAAATTGCTTTTGAGATTTTCTTTGAGAAATGTTCCAATGCATATGAAATGCAAGCGCCTCCACTACTGTGACCAACTAAAATAACCTGCAGAAGTACATACATTGTAATTTTTCACAAGATAATTGCCATGAGAGTTGTTAAGAAGATGAAAGGAATCAAAGCAATCCTTTGAGCATATCTACCTTTTCATCCTCTGGCAAATTCTGCAAAAAATTAATTAATGGCTTTGAGTAGTCCTCTAATGTAGTGACACTGTCTGTATCCGTCAGATCAATACCAGATCCTGTGAGATCTATGGCAGTGGGAAGCAATCCTGACTCCTCCAACAGAGCAATAGTTTTGTACCAACACCACGCTCCGAACCCTTCTCCATGTACTAAAACAAATTGCTTTGCTTTTATACTATCCAAAAATTCTGGAAGCTGTACAGATGCACTCCACACAATTAATGATCATGTAGACATAAATATCTGCAAAGCAAGATAACCCTGGGTGTCCGATGATGCAATGCATTGTACAGCACTATGATTGCATGTTAATGCAATATGCAAGAAAAAATAAACAAAAAAATGTGACATTATAATTTTGTAGGATGCACAGTTTTCATAAATAGATGTGTGTGTAAAATTTTTATAGGAATTCATTTCCAGCAAGCCCTAAGGTTCCACCAAACAGCTTTCAAGACAAGAACAATTATATTACTAATCACATGGATTGGCATCCATTTCCAAACACATGCACATAGCTGCTTACATGCATGAGATTGTGTAGGGGTCCTG
Organism: Camellia lanceoleosa; assembly: GCA_025200525.1. Lineage (NCBI taxonomy): Eukaryota > Viridiplantae > Streptophyta > Magnoliopsida > Ericales > Theaceae > Camellia > Camellia lanceoleosa. The sequence continues at coordinate 125,098,342 of CM045766.1, forward strand.
CCCAAAACATCCCACTCTTATGCTACAAATAAATCAGTTGTCCTTAAACCAACTTCATTGTTCTACACTTTTTAATAAATAATGTAAGGAGAGTTGAACTTGAGTCTCTTTACAGCACCTATGGGACTTCTTATGAGTCAAGTAATGTTAATTGATTTTTTATTTGGAGTCGTAGTTGATCTAGAAGATTGCTAGTTACTAAATATTCTTAGCCTTTTTCTGCTTGTTAATGGGCCCTCAAATTAATACCACAACTTTAAAAGTGTGTTATCCAGATTTCTTAATATCATTATTTCAGCTACATTGGACGAGAGGGGGAAGAGGGTAGGATCAGCACCAGGAGGGGGGAAAAAGACACAATGAGATTGAAGCCACTAAGAGATGGGGAAAGGAAGACAATAAGACTGAGACCACCATTGCTTTGTGGTTGATATTAGATATGGGGTTGGGAATTTGTTCCAAAAGCTATGAATACCATGGATGAAGCTTCTCCTTAGCTTTTGATTCCTAAAGGCTGTTGAGGGAGATTGTTGTCCAGTGGGAGAAGAGACAGAGGGTTGTTTAGTGGGCAAGAGTGAGAAAAGATAACAGGGTAATCATGCTTTTGATATTATTGTACAAAATGTTTCAGTTTCAGGGTAAAAATGTAACCCTTAGGTGGTAAGTCACGGACTCGCACACTAGTAAAAAATAAAAATAAAAATGCAATTTCATTACCTCCATTAACCCCATTCAATTAACCATTCCTCCAAGGGAGGTCGATGTAATTTCATCAAAAATTGCGTACCTATCCGCATTTTCTTCAAACCTATATCAGTATATTTACCCTTAATAATATTAATATTTTAAACCTAATTCTTTTCATTTTCATCAGAAATACCAAAAGTACACAAACCAACTTTTCCTTTTCTATTTTTGGTTACAAAGTGCAAAAGCACTTAAGGCACTGATTTTAAAAAAATTCCAAGAGGTCAAAAAAGAAAAAGCAAATTGATCAAACCATACTTTCATGTCCTCTCTTTTGATTTGAATCTTCAAACAAACAGTAGACTCTCATGTATTCCTTCACCACAGAAACTATAAAATATTATAAATCATAACATGAAAACCCACTTTTACCATACAGAGATCTAATCATTCCATACAAGTAAAGTAAAGGGTAGTTCTAAAAAGTGAATTAAAGTATGAGAGAGAGAGAGAGAGAGAGAGAGAGAGAGAACGAAGGCCCACAGCACAGCACAGCACAGACCTGTTTGGGATTAGGGAAATGATCGGAGAGATTGCGGCGGCGAGAGCTGGTGGATCCTCCGATTCGGCGAGACATGGATCCATCGAACCTCTGAGACAACTGGTGCTGCTGAATTGCCATGGAAAGAGCTTGCCTGTGAATCAACTCCTCATCTGCAAGCAATTTGCGCTGTGATCGACCCATTCTCTTGCTCTTCGATCCATTATTATCTTTCGCGTCCTTCTTTGTCATGCAAATGAATCGATTACCCATTTCGTTTCTTCTCTCTTTTGGGTATTCTGTGGCAGATTTTGACCTCAAATTACTGAGAATGAGGCAGATTTTAGGGAAGAGACAGAGAGAGAGAGAGAGTAGGTGAGGAGAAACCCAATCCGCTCCTCAACTGAATAAGCCAGCCATTTAATGCTTTTCTCTACTTTTTTTTGTTTTTTTTCTTCATCCAAGTTTAACAGTACTTGTCAGCACTGTCTCTTTGTTGTGATGTTTGACTTTCTTCACTGTACTCTATCATCACTTGTTTCTTTTTGTTTTTTTATTCTTTTTTATGTTGTGTTTGGTAAATAATCTCAACTAAACTCTTTGGACCATTTTGACAAAAAAAAATGACTTTTTTCTGAATTTTTTATTTTTAGTAATTTTTTTTTTCAAAATTATGTTAATTTTTTTTACTTTTTATATCCGTAAATGAATCTAAAAATTATATTTTTAAAAAAAATTTAAAAAAATTACTAAAGATGAAAATAAGTACTGTTGTTTGGCATGCGCTAAAATAGAATATGCTATTGTAGCACATTATCCTATTTAGGTCACAATTATCTTATTTAAATCACATCGGGCTTGTTTGGTTTGTTTTTTAGAAAAAATTTTGAAAAAAATTCTCTACGAACGAATTTTCAAGAATAATCAAACTAAATAAATTTTTTCAAAAAAAATCTCAAAATTTTGTTTGGTTTCCTACTTTCCAAAATCACTCTCTCTCTCTCTCTCATACACATCAAATCAATCACTTTTTTAAAACTCTCTTTCCAAAATAATTTTTCAAAATCATTTCTGTAAAAAGACAAACCAAACAAATTTTCGTATTTTTTATCTCAAAAATTACTCTACAAACACAAACCAAACACACCCATCATCTCTCTACTACATCATTTTAAATCCAACCCATATTTCATGTTCTTTTCGTAAAAAGTCAAAAAATATACTAATCTAACACTTTCCAAACATCTGCTAATCAAAAAAGATTACTTTAACTTATTTTTGTCTTTTCTGAATTTTTTAAGAATTTTTTTAAAAAAAATTATAATTTTTTAATTCCTCTTATTGAGCTAAATCTAAAAATTTAAAACTTTTTTTAAAAAAAATTAAGCCAAAAGAAAATGGCCAAAAAATACACTTCCCAAAACACTCATTTCTCTACCTTATATTATATGTGTGAATAAAAAACACAAACATTTTATATATCTGTGTTAGTTATTAATTGTTTAGTTTTAAAAAAAAGATGGTTACACATTTTTATATGTGAATGGAATTCAAAATATAAAATTTAACATGTTTCATGAAAAAAAATTGATTTCTTCTACTAGTATATTTATTTATTTATACATACATTTTAAAAATGTATTACTCTTTCGTTCTAAAATATTAATCTCTTATATTATTTTTTATTGTCTTAAAATATTAGTTTGTTTTAAAAAATTAAGAAATAAAATATTATGAATTTACTATTTTATTCTTCTTTTAAATTTATTAATAATACAAAAATTATAATTGTAATAATTAATATTTTTCAAAAAATATATTATCAAATAATAATTTTTAAAAATATAATAATTATATTATTAAAAAAAATTAAAATTTTAAAAAAAGAACTGTTATTTTGGTACGGAAGAGTAATAAATATGGTCGCCTCTATGCTAGGATTCAAAATGGGTCTTGAGTGCTTCAGTATCTTTTGATTACGGGGTGAGAAAATTGTTTTTTTTTCAAAGAATCTGGCTTTCCCCCTGTCGAGATCGGATTGAAGGATATTATTAAATTTACGAGGGTTTATCATGAATTTTGTTTTGGTAATTGGAATTGTTTAATGTGTAAAATTTATCGAGCATTATATGTTTATAAAAAATTATTTTAATCGGAATTGGTAACTATTTCATTAGATCAAATTTTTATCAACTGTTTATTTTTTTATAGTCTATTTTTTTTTTTATATAAAACTGATTTGATTATATAGTTATCGATATCCGATCAACGTAATTTTTTTACAGACATATAATATTTTACAAATCCTACACATTAAATAATTTAAATTACCAAAATAAAACTCTCGAAGAACCCTTATGAATCTAGCAGTACCTTTCAGTCCGATATAGGCCCTGTTTGTCAGCGCTTAATTTCAGCTTTCAGCTTAATTTAAGCTGTTTTGATATGTTTGGGTTAGCTTATGCTTATAATTATAAACTTTGTGGAAAACCAAACGATACGTAATTTGAAATTTGGATATCTTTGAGAATAAGTGAAAATCGAATAAAATTTTGAAAGTTATAATATAAAATTTGTTTAAGCAAAATTTATAAGAACACATAATTTACCCAAACAAATAGGTATAGGGAAAGTCCGGCCTTTCTTAAAAACATAAAATAAATTGATCAGTTACGTGAAAATGATTGCATCACCCACAGTCGGTTCAAAATCTCCTCACAGGATCAGCTGGGGCCACATGTCTATAGCATGGCCACAATGGGTGGACAAGTTTTAGATTACAATAATGTTAAAAATGATTAGTGTATTAATAATATATTAAGTACATATAATCTTATATAATATATTAAATAAAATTTAGATTAACGTCAAGTTTGACATCCTCAAAAAAATTTAAAAAGTCAAAAAGTCACTATCTTATTTAAATCACATCACCTCTCTAACACATCACTTCAAACCCAACCCAAATCCAACCCATATTTCATAAAAAGTCAAAAAATACACTTATTTAGTCTTTCCAAACTTGGCCAAGTGATCACATATATGTCTCGAATTTAAGCCACGTTTAGAAATAAATTATTCTAGTAATTTTTTAACATTTTACGAAAAGATATGTAAAAAAATAAAAAAAATTATGTAATAGCTTATAATAACTTTTTAACTTTTTAATTAAAATTAAAAGTTACTAAAGGAGACCTTAATTTATATATTAATTAATACACTAATTAGAGTTTTTAACATTATTGTTTTGATTGAGACCTTAGGGCTAAATTTCTAATCTCTTGATAGGTTCTACTTTGACTTCATTTGGGATTAGAGAAGAGAAGGGAATCAATTTATTGAGCAAGAGAGTGAAAGCTTGGAAGTATTGTACATGCTTTTGAGGGTGCTGGGACTCCTTCCTGTTAAGTCACTGTCTGGGGACTTGGAGAAATATCTTTAAAATTAAAACCACGTCTGTTCAACTATTTTTTTGTTGGTTTTGTTTAGCTTTATGAATGATAGGATTAGATCAACAATTCAGTAGACCACATATTATTTAGTTGGCAATAATAACATGGGATAAGAATCTCATGGGATTGCTACAATCCAATCCGATGATGTTAGAAGGAAAAATACCATCTTACCCCTACTTTACAAAAATAACAAAGCCATCTTTCATAAAATGAGAGTATATAATTTCACAAAAATAACCTCAATCAACTAATACCACTATAACAATACACAAATAAATATAATTTATCTTATAATTTGCCTTTTCACAGTCTTATACTGAACAAAATAATATCAACTACATCACGTAATGTCATCATCCAAAGAGAAAATTAATCATAAAATATAATTCTAACCATATTCATCCAACGCTATCTAAAACAAAATTAATCATAGAATATAATTATAACCATATTTATCAAACGCTATCTTAAAAAAAACCATATACATCAAACAGTGAAGACCCGCCATTAAAGAGATGTTTCACTCAATTTGTACCTCCTACTCTTTTTTGTGGTTGGTTCGACATCTGGTATGGTCATTAATTTGACTTTACAAGTCAGGAAAATGTTCAGTCCCCTGTTGATTTGAACAATGTTTCCAGAAAATAGCCAAACAATTATTTAAAATCTCCAGCTAGGTTTCTAATGGGTTATGCATCTAATGTCCTCAATAATAGAGACACAGCCAGACAGAGGCAGAGAGAGATTATGAGAGAAGAGAGCAAAGAGAATATAAAACAAAAATAAGTTACAAGAAAAGGCACAAAGTTGCACATTGCAAGACACCCCTTGAGGGATAACAGAGATTCAACAGGGGATGTCTTTGACACCATTGATAGGAAATGATTTCTTCATGCTAAATATATACAAAATTCACAGAACCTGCCTAAATGGGAGGAAAAAAGTCACACTAATTCATTCATTTGCTTTCACTGAAGTCCGCGTCGATCACATCTCCATCTCCATCACCTGCACTACCAGTTGACCCAGACGGCCCAGAAGCATTTCCATCTGGTGCAGGTCCAGAACCAGGAGACCCTGGCTGGCTATAAAGAGACTGCCCTAGTTGCATGACTTCTTGGTTCAGTGAGGCCATTGCATCCTTAATGGTTTGAGTTGAACCCACGGAGATGGCATCCTTTAGTTCTTTCAGTTTGGTCTCCACCTTCTCCTTGACCGGAGGAGGAACCTTGTCTCCCAGCTCCTTAAGCTGCTTCTCAGTTTGGTAGACAACAGATTCCGCCTGATTTTTTGTGTCGATAGCATCTCTTTTTTCCTTATCTTCCTTTGCAAACTTTTCGGCCTCTTTAACCATCTTATCCACCTACAACATTTTCATTTCATCCAAATGGAGGCCAAATGAGTTTTCAAGACTCATTAATGAGATACAGTTGAAGCAAGCATAAATTTGACTAAAAACAGTTTCAAAAAGTATGGGGGAAAAAAATCTTTCAAACTTCCTATTTCAGTCATACCGTAAGAAATCAACTGATCACAATTTCAGTAATTTAAATGAAATAATTTCATTCTCCTTTACCATTTTACTTGGGTAATCTAGTAGTAGTTGATATCTCCTATAATTCCTTATCTAAATGCTGACCCTAAATTTTATTCTCTTTCTTTATAGAAAACACTTGCAATAACAGATAAGTATATATCAAGTGTCTGATAAGTGAGTTCCACTTCCTTGGTTAAATACCTATTCAACTTTCTATTGTCAAAAAGTTCGGATCTCAATAAATCAATTTTCTTTGACTGTCTTCAAGATAAAATAAATTTGCAAAACCAGTATATAGTATGGTTTAGGAACTTCAGTTTTGCGTTCTCAACTATTACAGCAAGTCACCAGTTTAAGATCAACCGAAAAATAGTCACTTGTTAAACATCAACAATCTCAGCAATATTCATTACCAATTTTAAACTACTCATCTTGTGGATCTGTTTCATTCGATAGCATTACCGTCATAATAAGAGTTAAACGAAGACATACCTCATCTTTAGGCAAGGTGCTAGCACCGGTTATTGTGATGTCCTGCTTCTTTCCTGTTCCCTTGTCAACAGCTGTGACAGAAAGGATACCATTTGCATCGATGTCAAATTTGACTTCAATCTGTGGAACACCACGTGGAGCTGGTGGAATACCATCAAGACGGAAGCTTCCCAGAGATTTGTTGTCCCTCCTAAACTCTCTTCACCTGTAAAGACATTAATCTCAACACTGGTCTGCCCATCTGCAGCAGTGGAGAAGACCTCTGATTTGGATGTCGGTAAGGTTGTGTTCCTCGGAATAATCTTTGTCATTACACCACCCAATGTTTCCAGACCTAGAGACAGTGGAGTTACATCCAAGAGCACAATGTCACTAACATCTCCAGCTAAGACACCAGCCTGGAACCCAAAAACAGAACGTGGGATAATTACTATCATAGTTGTTAAAATCTTGCAATTCACAATTCGTTTCATAAGATACAATACAGGTTTCAAGCAAAAGAATTTGATTCGTGCAGTTTTAACACCCCAAAAAAAATTGATTAGAGCAGTTGAACCTTAAATTGAGTAAATCTTACAATTCAATTGTGATTCACTACAATTCATTGCAACTCAGTTCTATTTGCATAATACATGAAACAGGGTCTCATAAAATCAAAAAGGAAATCAACTAGTTATATTGATATACATATATACAATTTAGTTATATTGATATTTATATCATTTTAAATACTACATGTGTATTTTAGTTATATTATACTATATTTATGATCCACTATTTTTAAAAAAAAAAAAAAAACGATTAAGTTGGAATTATGGTTCTCATTTATAGTGATAATTATGTCTTATGATCAAGGATATTTGAGATTTTTCGCTTATACGAGTTTTTTCGGTACTTCCATGTTGAGATTAGTTACTAATTCTAGTTTGATACAAATTTATATTTTTTGGAAATTCACAATTTGACAGCAATGATTAGTATACTACCAAGCAAAGTAATGTAGAAGCATGCAGAGTAGAGGATAAGATTTGGAGAGAAAGAAAAAGAGCAGAGCAGAAGATGAGCCAGTCAAGAAAAGAACCTGAACTGCAGCTCCAAGAGCAACAACTTCATCAGGATTGACTGTGACATTAGGTTCCTTGCCGGACAATTTTTTGATCAGCTCTTGAACAGCTGGGATACGCGTTGATCCACCAACCAAGATCACTTCATCTATATTTTTGTAGGAGAGCTTTGCATCCTTCAGTGAAGTTTCAACTGGTGTGCGAAGCCTGTGAAAAATGAACGCAAATCATGAGCTACTAAATTGGGAAAAGTGGACACTCCAAAACAAGTGTCACAGAAGTGTCAAACACTCCGGACATGAACAGGACACGCCAACTGGCATATCCTTTTATTTAATCAACTTATTTTTTGGGGATATGCCAACTAGTTTTTTCCCCCACTTCTTTACTGTTTTCGATGGATGTTGAATGTTTATGACTTTTTTTTTATGGGTGATCTATGAATTGTATAAACCTAGTGGTTTTTTTTATATTGAACCACTATTATTTTTTTTTAAGATTGATTGTTTGTGGGCGCAACATTAATTTATATAGCAATTAAAAATATATACAAATTTAATTTTTATTTATGTATCCTCGCTTGTCCGTGTCCTCATTTTTTTCATATCGCCATATCTATGTCCGTGCTTCCTAGTGTGGAAGTTGACAAACCTAATTAGCACATACCATTTGTCTCTAAACTAACCTTTTTTTTTTTAGCAATTTGTCTCTGAACTTATAGCTACAAGCAATACCAACTTCCCGATTTGCACAATTATATATTAATGAACTTGTAAAAAATGATTCTTTAAATATATTGGAATAGGAGTTACCTATCTAGTAAATCTGAACATAATTCTTCAAACTTGGCCCTTGTAAGGGTGGTATCAATGTGTTTTGGGCCATCTGCAGTGGCTGTAATGAAAGGCAAACTGACAAAACAGAGAGATCAGTCAGCAAACCTGAAAGAAGGCAATAAGCAACAAAAAGAGAGCACAAGAAACAACATACCTAATAGTGGTCTGGGTCAGAGATGACAACTCTATCTTTGCTTTTTCAGCTGCCTCAGTGAGACGTTGAAGGGCTTGTTTGTCTTTCAGAAGATCTATGCCTTCTTCCCTCTTAAAATTTCCAGCAAGCCAATCGACAATTCTCTATTGCAAATATAACCATAATTGTTAAACCAGAACTAATCAAACAATATAAAGTAGGAACAAATGCTATAAATTAACTATAATCCTCATTCAGACCTTGTCGAAGTCATCTCCTCCTAAATGCGTATCACCAGAGGTAGAAAGAACCTCAAACACCCCATCTCCAACCTCAAGAACTGCACAACAAAAGATAAGCCAACAAAAATGTCAAGTACCGCAGAACTCGTGCACAAATCAACTAATATCAAAAAGCGAAATTGAGAACATTTTGCGATCGGATATTTCCATTGATAGAGCCAACAAAAGAGTTCAAATTTCTTTCTTTTCTTTTCTTTTCTTTTTTTTTTTTTTTTGGTTTTGAATCAGGATTAACAACGCAGTTACATGACATGAACAACAGTGCTGACTGAATTTCAAGAATAGATCACCAATCTGCGCAATTTCTCTGCTAAGCACGCTATCATTAACTTCAGGGAAATTATAACAATTATAACAAATAAAAAAACCTAACCATCCATCTATATGAATTTTAAACAAGCCATAGTCTTTATACCTGAGACATCAAATGTACCCCCTCCAAGGTCAAATACTAGAATGGTTTCATTATTCTTCTTCTCAAATCCATAAGCTAATGAAGCAGCAGTAGGTTCATTGATGATACGCAGAACTTCTAAACCAGCAATACGGCCAGCATCTTTTGTTGCTGTTCTCTGGGAATCATTGAAATATGCTGGTACCGTAATTACTGCTTTAGTAACTTTATCATTCAAAAATTTGGAAGCATCATCCACAAGCTTTCTCAAAACCTAGCAAGAAATATATCACTGTTTCAATGAATCATGAAAACAATCAAATACACATCTAATTATTTTAGAGCATCAAGAGGACAAAAAACTATAAGTTCAAGGAAGACCATTTATTTTTTTCTTCAACACAGGTGCGCAGTTACATATACTATGCGTATATAAAAAGTCATAATAAAAAAAAAATATATGGGATCTTCATTGTCACGACCCAAACCCGGTACCCAAAGGCTCGGCGTCGTAACAAGATAAAAATAAAATAATTCGGATAATTCTGTAGTCACGGCGCAAGCGGATAAATTAAATAAATTAAAATAAATAACTGTGTACCAACTGTTTATTTAAAAGGAACTAAAACATAGTTACTTAAACTTCATTGTACTACAAGAGTTTAATAATAAAAGATAGAAAACAAAATAACATAGCAATTCATTTTCCCATCTTGATCTTGCTAAACTTTGTCACCTGAAAGGGATAACAACTATAAGCACATAGAAGAGTGAGAAATATCATACTATGAGTGTAGGGGCACAAAATGGCTATGGATATTTATTTAAGCTAAAATATTAACATAAATTGGGTTGAGTTGAATACACAAATTTATTAAGTGCCAGAAACTGAAATAATCACCGTAACCACGGTACATCACTAAAGTAACAATCATTACAGAGGTCAATAGATTCATGACAACACTAGACCACAAAGTGGTCAAACACTAGCCAATAGTTATTTTAAGTCCACCAAGGCATGGGACTCCCGTGGTGGTACTTACAAAACATATTTTCATATAAGGTCATAATCAAATATTCTTTAAAATATAAACAATCATATCCATGGGTTTCCTTTTAAGCAAATAAGGTTCATAAATAAATCCACGTAACTGAAATGTTTATAAAACATAACTTTTATTAATATACTAACAAAACATAACTAGTATAAAATAGATTTTGGTAAGTCAAAACATCAGTAAAATACATTTTGGTAACCCAAGGTATAATATAACTCACCTTAACTTCATTCCTTTATCCTTTCTTTCCACCACCACTCAAGATGCTCACCTGTGCGCCCTCTTATCTACTTTCTATTTTTTTTATTGCCTTAACATGCCACTCTTTCCTATTTATAGGAAGGTAAATCGTGGGTAGCAAGTCACAGAAAGTTCCGAAATTTTGACGCGTGTAAAACTTGGTATTTACTCCGATCCACCCTTATCCATTTTATTAATTAACTTGTTTGAATTCTATCTTTTACTTGACCATTGACTAATCCATCTTCTTAGGACTTAGACATATTTTGACCATTTGACCATTTTTTTAATTTAAAAGTTATTATCTTCTTTGGTAATTCAAGAGGACTCCTAAAACTTAAGTATAATGATAAGTTATGTTCATGTCTAAAAACCTCACTACCCAATTATAAATCACCACTTACCACTTACTAAAATATTTAATGTTTAATATTTCACAAAGTATTTCTTTAACCATAAAATTCTCAATCTCCTAAATTATGCATTTATTTATTATCATTTATTTATTATTATTATTGTCACTACATGTATATATATATACTTATTTTATTATTATTATTATTATTTTATCGTAATGTTAAATTTAAAACATTCGGGTGTCACATTTCTCCTCTCCTTAAAAGAAGTTTGTCTCCAAACTTGACGTACCTTGATTTTCGAAGAGGTGTGGGTATTTGGCTCGCATTTGGCTTTCAGTTTCTCACGTTGCTTCTTCGACACGATAGTTTCTCCATAAGACCTTTACGAGGGGTATAGTTTTATTTCGAAGGATCTGATCACGACGATCGAGAATCTGAACAGGTTGCTCTTCATAGGAGAGATCTTCTTGGACTTCTAGATTCTCATGATCGACAACATGCTCTGGATCTCGAAGATATCTACGAAGCATCGAAACGTGAAACACATTATGGACATTGGATAGTTCGGGTGGAAGCGCAAGACGATATGCTACAAGACCCATCCTTTCGAGTATCTCGAATAGGCCGATGTAACGTGGTCTTAACTTTCCTCTTTTTCCAAATCGGATTACCCCTCTTGTCGGTGAGATTTTAAGGAACACATGATCTCCTATTTGAAATTCTAAGTCTCGTCTTCGTGTATCTGCATAGCTTTTCTGGCGGCTCTGGGCAGTACAAATTCGTTGTTGGATGAGTTGAATTTTATCACTCGTTATTTGTACGATCTCGGGGCCTAATAATTTTCTGTCTCCGACTTCCGTCCAACACAGAGGTGATCGACATCTCCTTCCATATAGTGCCTCATACGGTGCCATTCCAATACTTGCATGGTAGCTATTATTATACGCGAACTCCACTAAAGGTAGATAATCATCCCAGTTACCTTTGAGGTCTAGGACACACAAACGTAACATATCTTCCAAGGTCTGGATCGTCTTTTCAGATTGCCCATCAGTTTGGGGGTGATAAGCCGTGCTGAAACCTTAGAGTGGTTTCCAAAGCTTCTTGTAATTTATTCCAGAAGTGAGACACGAAACGGGGGTCTCTGTCGGATACGATTGAAACTGGGGTGCCATGCAAGCGAACGATTTCCTTAATGTAGAAAGTAGCGAACTTAGAGAAGGAGTACATGATTCTGATTGGTAGAAAATGCGCCGACTTCGTCAATCGATCTACGATAACCCATATTTCATCATTCTTCGAGACTGATTGCGGTAGCCCGACCACGAAGTCCATAGTAATGTGTTCCCACTTCTATTCAGGAATAAGGAGTGGTTGCAACATTCCTGCAGGTATCTGATATTCCGCTTTAACTTGTTGACAACGCATGCATTTGGAGACATGGCTTGCTATGTCTTTCTTCATTTCTGTCCGCCAGAAGTGTTCCCGCAGATCGTGATACATCTTCGCATTGCCAGGATGGATCATAACCCTCGAGCTATGAGCTTCTACTAATATCTTCTTCTTGAGTTCTGGAAGGTCGGGTACACAAATTCGATTTCGAAATTTTAGCATCCCATTGCTTATTGTAAAGTTAGGATCAGGAGTTTTTCCTTGCTCCTCGTACTTTTTCTTCAAAAGTTTATTTTCACATTGGCAGGCTCTAATTTCTTCAATCAACTCGGGTTCCACTATGTTGGCGAGCAATCCATAGATCTTGCGGGGAACGAGGGTACATGCCAAACTTTTGGTCGTTTTTTGACTTAGTGCGTCTGCTACTACATTAGCTTTGCCGGGATGATGATGGATCTCTATATCATAGTCCTTCATAAATTCTAGCCATCGCCATTGCCTCATATTCAATTCCTTCTGTGTAAACAGATATTTGAGACTTTTGTGATCAGTGTAGATTTTGCAGACTACTCCGTAGAGATAATGACGCTAGATTTTGAGGGCGAAGATCACCGCAGCCAATTCTAGATCATGAGTTGGATAGCTCCTTTCGTGAGTCTTTAGTTGGCGAGAGGCATAAGCAATGACCTTCCCATTTTGCATAAAAATGCAACCCAAACCATTGTATGAGGCATCGCTGTAAATTATAAACCCTTCTGCTTCCGTGGGTAGTGCTAGTATTAGAGCCGTCACGAGTCTGTCCTTCAATTCTTGGAAGCAACGTTCCTGCTTGTCCGTCCATTCAAAGGGTGTGTTCTTTTGAGTTAGCTGGGTCAAGGGTAAAGCTATCTTCGAGAAGTCTTGCACAAAGCGCCGGTAGTAGCCGGCTAGGCCCAAGAAGCTTCGAATTTCTGATATGTTAGTAGGTCGTGGCCAATCCACGATTGCTGCAACCTTTTGGGGATCAACTGAAATGCCATCTTTGTTAATGACGTGACCGAGGAAGTGTACACTAGTGAACCAGAATTCGCATTTCTTCAACTTGGCATAAAGTTTGTGATCACGTAATGTCTGTAGAACTTTTCGCAAGTGGTGTTCATGATCTTCTGGCGATTTGGAGTATATGAGAATGTCGTCAATGAAGACAATGACGAACTCGTCAAAATAGGGTTTGAACACTCGATTCATGAGGTCCATAAAAGCCGCTAGAGCATTGGTGACGCCAAATGGCATGACGAGGAACTCGTAGTGCCCATAACAAGTTCTGAAGACAGTCTTTTCAATACTTTCCGTTTTGACTTTTAGTTGATGGTAACCAGAACGCAAGTCAATTTTTTAGAACACTTGGGCGCCTTGCAGTTGATCAAACAAGTCGTTAATTCGTGGCAGGGGGTACCGATTTTTTATGGTGACTTTATTTAGCTCTCGATAGTCGATACATAACCTCATTGTACCATCCTTTTTCTTTACGAACAGTACCGGAGCTCCCCATGGTGAGGTACTTGGTCGGATGAAGCCTTTATTCAGTAGTTCTTGGAGTTGAGTTTTTAGTTCTTTCAATTCTGCCATGGACATGCAGTAAGGGATCTTTGAGATTGGTTGTGTACCAGGTTGGGTTTTAATGGTGAACCCGATTTTCCGATCAACTAGGGTGCTAGGCAGGTCTTCAGGAAATACATCCAGAAATTCTCGAACTACAGGGATCACATCAAGTGTGGGGGTCTCTTGTTGAGTATCAATCACATAACAGATACAACCACAACAACCCTTTCTTAGCAGTCGTTGGGCAGTTATGAAGGATATAATACAAGGAGGGAGAGAGGCTCCAGTTCCTTCGAAGATAAGCTCGAGTTGGTTTGGTGACCTGAGGAATACCTTTTTGGCTTTACAATCGATAGAGGCACGATTAACAGCTAACCAATCCATTCCTAAGATTACATCAAAGGTACTAATGCCAGGGGTATCAAGTCTACGTGTAAGGTTTTACCTTTTAAGGATACAGTACAAGATTTGTATACATTAGTACTGAGGGCGGAATTTCCAGAGGGAAAAGACACAGATAGTATGTATCCTAAGGGTTCGGGTGTTGATGTCAACTTGGTAGCAAAGTGTGGTGTAACAAAAGAATGAGTTGAACCAGAGTCAAAGAGAACATGGGCTAAGTGACCACAAACAGAGAGTGTACCTGACACAACATTTTCAGTAACTTCTGGGTTTCCAGGCACCAAGGCAAAAGCTCTTCCTTGGCGTTTTTGGTCCTTTCTCGCTCCTTCATGTACTACGGGTTTTCGGACTGGTTCAAAGGGGCGGACGAGCGTTGGACAATTCCTCAGCCAATGGCCAACTTGGCCACATCTAAAGCATGTTCTCGTATCTTGACGGCATGATCCCCAATGAATCCGTCCACAGGTAGAGCAAGCTGGAGTGGTGCCTCCTTTAAGGTTTGCAGGGCTTTGATTGCTTGGACCGGTTGAACTGGTTGTGCTCGTATTTATTTTCTTGGGAGGTGCGACACCGGGCCTTCTGTTATCTCTTTCCCAAAATCGCTTCCTCTGACTTAGCTCCCCAGATCGCAAGGCTTTAATCCCTTTTTCCGTAATGTATGCTCGATCTACCACCGCCGCATAGGTTGATAGTTTCAAAACCTCCAGCCTGTCCTTAATTTCAGGATCCAACCCTGCTTCAAATTTCTTGGCTTTTCGAGCTTCGGTGGGAATGACATATGTCGCAAACCGGGCTAGCTGTGTGAACTTACTTTCATATTCGGCCACTGTCATGGTTCCTTGCCTTAGATGTATGAATTCTGACGCTTTTTGTTCCCGTAGTGAATCTGGAAAGTACTTTTCATAGAATACTTCTAAAAATCTCGCCCAAGTCACAATATCTTCCTTTTCCAGGGTAAGGAGCCACCATTCTTGTGCATCGTCTTTGAAGGTGAAGGTGGCAAAAGTCACCTTCTGTCTTTCTGTGCAAGGTAGTGCGCGGAAGATTTTCTCCATGTCTCTGACCCAGGCCTCTACTACTAGTGGGTTTAGACTGCCGATAAACGTGGCGGGTTTCAGCTCCTAAAATTGTTTAATCGTAGTCGGTTCTTCTCGTCTTTCTAATGTCCCATTGGTTATGCTACTTTGCAAGACCTGTAAAAAGTTGGTGACTGTCCTTTCCATGACCTGTTCCATTGGGATGGTACCGCTGATTGATGATCCGATTTCATTTCCTTCGTTGGCCATTACTACAAGACAAAATGATATAAGCGTGACTTCACATTGAGACAATTTTAATACAACGTCATATATAACATATTAGTTCTATTATCACCACATTCGTATATACCGTATTAGTTTTGCTATTAATATCACCACTTTCATATATAACATATTAGTTTTACCATCATGTTAATATTACCACATTAATACCATATACACCATTGTTACCATACATAGGGCGTTAGTCTGGCGGTCACAAATTAATGTCTAATCCCACTAATACAAAAAAATTAGACTACTCATGGTCAGCTCACAAAAAAGGTCTTCTGGTCAGACATCTAGAATGGTCCATTAGGCCACCAGGAGAACTGGCTTCGGAAAACTGGTCCGTGAAACAACCCCAAAAACTCACTTTGCCTGATGGACTCAAACTCCCACCCACTAAGCTCAACTCCGAAGCAGCTCCATACTACCTGAACCATGTAAACAGGAGTACCGTGATCATAACTCCACAATTTCCGTCCAGTAATCCGTATCGGTGCCTCCAAGTATGATGCACCGTTGGTAAAGTCTACAGCTGGGATATAGACAATGTGCTGGGAGGTGGTGTCGTGGTGCGAATGTGGCTACTAGAATATGCGGGTCCCCTCCTCTCTGCAAAGCCTACAGGTAGAGGTACGACCAGAAAATGTGGTGGTTCTAGGTCCGGAGCAAGACCAACAACGTGGGTCGGTCCTATGTACCTTTCACGAGTGCTACCTCGGCTAAGTCTCCAGAATAATAAGTCCTCATCGGGGTCAGCCTGTAAATAAACGAATCTTTTCATGAGATGGTCAAGTGTTGGATGGGCTTGCCTGACAAGACTCTCTGAGTCACCCCAGCCCTCTAATTGGTTCGGGAGGAGATGAGCTTTTGAGGGCTCATACCAGAATAGCTTCAATAGGTTCGCCATGTCCTACAACACAAGAAAACTTAGCCTAGACATACAAATAACATGGTAACCATTACATCGGCCCATTCGAGATACTCGAAAGGATGGGTCCTGTAGCATATCGTCTTGCGCTTCCACCCGAACTATCCAATGTCCATAATGTGTTTCACGTTTCGATGCTTCGTCGATATCTTCGAGATCTAGAGCATGTTGTCGATCATGAGAACCTAGAAGTCCAAGAAGATCTCTCCTACGAAGAGCAACCTGTTCAGATTCTCAATCGTCGTGATCAGATCCTTCGAAATAAAACTATACCCCTCGTAAAGATCTTATGGAGAAACTATCGTGTCAAAGAAGCAACGTGACAAACTGAAAGCCAAATGCGAGCCAAATACCCACACCTCTTCGAAAATCAAGATATGTCAAGTTTGGAGATAAACTTCTTTTAAGGAGAGGAGAAATGTGACACCCGAATGTTTTAAATTTAACATTAAGATAAAATAATAATAATAATAATAAAATAAGTATATATATACATGTAGTGACAATAATAATAATAAATAAATGCATAATTTAGGAGATTGGGAATTTTATGGTTAAAGAAATACGTTGTGAAATATTACACATTAAATATTTTAGTAAGTGGTAAGTGGTGATTTATAGTTGGGTAGTAAGGTTTTTAGACATGAACCTAACTTATCATTATACACTACATTACACAGACTCGTCAGTTTTGGCGAAGTACCCGTGTCGATACGACACGACACGGGTACGGGTACAGGATACGGCATGGAAGAAGTGGATACGGCATGGAAGAGAAGACGAAGAGTAAAGGAGAAGAGAAAGAAACCTGGTCGGCGACTTCGAACCAGTCGACTTCGATGACCTTTGAACCAGTCGCAACAGTCGACTTCGATGACCTTCGAACCAGTCGATGACCTCCATCCAGTCGCGTCTCTTACTCAATCGCCTCTTCGACCAGATCTCGTCTCTCACTGCCTTATCTCTTATTATCTTATACATATAAGATATAATACTTATAATATATATAATATATAATATATAATACTTATATTATAAAACAATACTTATATTATAATATAACACATATTTTGTATTTTATATATTTATACATATTAATAAAAAAAATAAATATATAATATAAAATAAAATTAAAAAAAATTAATAAAACACATTATTTAATTTAATAAAACACATTATTTAAAAAATAAATTAAATAATTAATATGTATTAAAATAAAAATATTTATTCCTTATTTATTATATTTTTGTTATTTATAATATATATGTCAATTAAAAGTAAAAAAAAATTATATAGATGAATCAAAAAAATTATCAATAAAAGTAATACATAAGATAAAAATAATAAATATATTTAAAAAATATCTATTTAACTTATCTTTATATAATAAATATACTTTAAAAATTAAACATTTAACGTGTCCCCGTACCCGTATCCTCGTTTGGATCCATATCCACGTATCCTCAATTTTTAATTTTGAAGTACCCGACCCCTAAATACGTACCCACACCCGATACCCGCACCCGAGTCCGTGTAACATAGATTATACATAAGTTTTAAGAGTCATCTTGAAATACCAAAGAAGATAATAACTTTTAAATTAAAAAAAATGGTCAAATGGTCAAAATATGTCTAAATCCTAAGAAGATGGATTAGTCAATGGTCAAGTAAAAGATAGAATTCAAACAAGTGAATTAATAAAATGGATAAGGGTGGACCGGAGTAAATACCAAGTTTTACACGCGTCAAAATTTCGGAACTTTCTGTGACTTGCTACCCACGATTTACCTTCCTATAAATAGGAAAGAGTGGCATGTTAAGGCAACAAAAAAAGATAAAAAGTAGATAACAGGATGCACAGGTGAGCATCTTGAGTGATGGTGGAAAGAAAGGATAAAGGAATGAAGTTAAGGTGAGTTATATTATACCTTGGGTTACCAAAATGTATTTTACTAATATTTTGACTTACCAAAATCTATTTTATACTAGTTATGTTTTGTTATTATATTAATAAAAGTTATATTTATAAACATTTCAGCTACGTGGATTTATTTATGAACCTTATTTGCTTAAAAGGAAACCCATGGATATGTTTGTTTATATTTTAAAGAATATTTTATTATAACCTTATATGAAAATATGTTTTGTAAGTACCACCACCGGAGTCCCATGCCTTGGGAAACTTAAAATAACCATTAGCTAGTGTTTGACCACTTTGTGGTCCAGTGTTGTCATGGATCCATTGACCTCTG
Organism: Camellia lanceoleosa; assembly: GCA_025200525.1. Lineage (NCBI taxonomy): Eukaryota > Viridiplantae > Streptophyta > Magnoliopsida > Ericales > Theaceae > Camellia > Camellia lanceoleosa. Next base: position 125,117,302 of record CM045766.1, read on the forward strand.
TAGTGATTGTTACTTTAGTGATGTACCGTGATTACAGTGATTATTTCAGTTTCTGGCACTTAATTAATTTGTGTATTCAACTCAACCCAATTTATGTTAATATTTTAGCTTAAATAAATATCCATGGCCATTTTGTGCCCCTACACTCATAGTATGATATTTCTCACTCTGCTATGTGCTTATAGCTGTTACCACTTTTAGGTGACGAAGTTTAGCAGGATCAAGATGGAAAAATGAATCGCTATGTTATTTTGTTTTCTATCTTTTATTATTAGACTCTTGTAATACAGTAAAGTTCAAGTAACTATATTTTAGCTCCTTTTAAATAAACAATTGGTACCCAGTTATTTATTTTAATTTATTTAATTTATCCGTTTGCGCTGTAACTACAAAATTATCCGAATTATTTTATTTTTATCTTGTTACAACGCCGAGCCTTTGGGTACCGGGTTTGGGTCGTGACAAAAGTGGTATTAGAGCCATGGTTTTTTTTATAAAAAATAATAATAATAATAAATAATTAAATGAATAAATAAATAAATATATATATATATATATAGTACAAGTTTTAAAATTTTATATAATTTTCACATTATTTACAATTATATAAAAAAAAAAAAAGAAAAAAGAAGAAGAACATATATGTATTAAACTTGTATTATTTGGTATTATGTAGTATGTCTAACGCAAATAAACCATGTTATCTGTAAGTCTAGGCTAAGTTTTCTTGTGTTCTAGGACATGGCGAACCTATTGAAGCTATTCTGGTACGAGCCTCCAAAAGCTCATCTCCTCCCGAACCAATTAGAGGGCTGGGGTGACTCAGAGAGTCTTGTCAGGCAAGCCCAACCAACACTTGACCATCTCATGAAAAGATTCGTTTATTTACAGGCTGATCCCGATGAGGACTTATTATTCTGGAGACTTAGCCGAGGTAGCACTCGTGAAAAGTACATAGGACCGACCCACGTTGTTGGTCTTGCTCCGGACCTAGAACCACCACATTTTCTGGTCGCACCTCTACCCGTAGGCTTTGCAAAGAGGAGGGGACCCGCATATCCTAGTAGCCACATTCGCACCACGACACCACCTCCCCAGCACATTGTCTATATCCCAGCTGTAGACTTTACCAATGGTGCATCATACCTGGAGACACCAATACGGATTACTGGACGGGAATTGTGGAGTTATGATCACGGTACTCCTGTTTACATGGTTCAGGTAATATGGAGCTGCTTCGGAGTTGAGCTTAGTGGGTGGGAGTTTGAGTCCATCAGGCAAAGTGAGTTTCCGGAGTTGTTTCATGGACCAATTTTCCGAAGCCAGTTCTCCTGGTGGCCTAATGGACCATTCTAGATGTCTGATCAAAAGACCCTTTTTGTGAGCTGACCATGAGTAGTCTAATCTTTTTGTATTAGTGGGATTAGACATTAATTTGTGACCGCCAGACTAACGCCCTATGTATGGTAACAATGGTATATATGGTATTAATGTGGTAATATTAACATGATGGTAAAACTAATATGTTATATATGAAAGTGGTGATATTAATAGCAAAACAAATACGGTATATACGAATGTGGTGATAATAGAACTAATATGTTATATATGACGTTGTATCAAAATTGTCTCAATGTGAAGTCACGCTTATATCATTTTGCCTTGTAGTAATGGCCAACGAAGGAAATGAAATCGGATCATCAGTCAGCGGTACCATCCCAATGGAACAGGTCATGGAAAGGACAGTCACCAACTTTTTACAGGCCTTGCAAAGCAGCATAACCAATGGGATATTAGAAAGACGAGAAGAACCGACTACGATTAAACAATTTTAGGAGCTGAAACCCGCCACGTTTATCGGCAATCCAAACCCACTAGTAGCAGAGACCTGGGTCAGGGGCATGGAGAAAATCTTCCGCGCACTACCTTACACAGAAAGACAGAAGGTGACTTTTGCTACCTTCACATTCAAAGACGATGCATAAGAATGGTGGCTCCTTACCCTGGAAAAGGAAGATATTGTGACTTGGGCGAGATTTTTAGAAGCATTCTATAAAAAGTACTTTCCAAATTCACTACGGGAACAAAAAGCGTCAGAATTCATACATCTAAGGCAAGGAACTATGACAGTGGCCGAATATGAAAGTAAGTTCACACAGCTAGCCCGGTTCGCGACATATGTTATTCCCACCGAAGCTCGAAAAGCCAGGAAATTTGAAACAGGGTTGGATCCTAAAATTAAGGACAGGCTGGAGGTTTTAAAACTACCAACCTATGCGACAGTGGTAGATCGAGCATACATTACGGAAAAAGGGATTAAAGCCTTGCGATCTGGGGAGCCAAGTCAGAGGAAGCGATTTTGGGAAAAAGATAACAGAAGGCCCGATGTCGCACCTCCCAAGAGAATAAATACGAGCACAACCAATTCAACCAGTCCAAGCAATCAAAGCCCTGCAAACCCTAAAGGAGGCACCACTCCAACTTGCTCTACCTGTGGACAGATTCATTGGGGACCATGCCGTCAAGATACGAGAACATGCTTTAGATGTGGCCAAGTTGGCCATTGGCTGAGGAATTGTCCAACGCTCGTCCGCCCCTTTGAACCAGTCCGAAAACCCGCAGTACCTGCAGGAGCAAGAAATGACCAAAAACGCCAAGGAAGAGTTTTTGCCCTGGTGCCTAGAAACCTAGAAGTTACTGAAAATGTTGTGTCAGGTACACTCTCTGTTTGTGGTCACTTAGCCCATGTTCTCTTTGACTCTGGTTCAACTCATTCTTTTGTTACACCACACTTTGCTACCAAGTTGACATCAACACCCGAACCCTTAGGATACATACTATCTGTGTCTTTTCCCCTCTGGAAATTCCGCCCTCAATACTAATGTATACAAATCTTGTACTGTATCCTTAAAAGGTGAAACCTTACACGTAGACTTGATACCCCTGGCATTAGTACCTTTGATGTAATCTTAGGAATGTATTAGTTAGCTGCTAATCGTGCCTCCATCGATTGTAAAGCCAAAAAGGTATTCCTCAGGTCACCAAACCAACTCGAGCTTGTCTTCGAAGGAACTGGAGCCTCTCCCCTTCCTTGTATTATATCCTTCATAACAGCCCAACGACTGCTAAGAAAGGATTGTTGTGGTTGTATCTGTTATGTGATTGATACTCAACAAGAGACCCCCACACTTGATGCGATCCTCGTAGTTCGAGAATTTCCGAATGTATTTCCTGAAGACCTGCCTGGCACCCTAGTTGATCGGGAAATCGGGTTCACCATTGAAACCCAACCTAGTACACAACCAATCTCAAAGACCCCTTACCGCATGTCCATGGCAAAATTGAAAGAACTAAAAGCTCAACTCCAAGAACTACAGAATAAAGGCTTCATCCGACCAAGTACCTCACCATAGGGAGCTCCGGACTGTTCGTAAAGAAAAAAGGTGGTACAATGAAGTTCAAGTAACTATGTTTTAGTTCCTTTTAAATAAACAGTTGGTACCCAATTATTTATTTTAATTTATTTAATTTATCCGCTTGCGCTGTGACTACAGAATTATCCAAATTATTTTATTTTTATCTTGTTACGACGCCGAGCCTTTGGGTACCAAGATAAAAATAAAATAAAAATAAAAATAAAATAAAATAATTCGGATAATTCTGTAATCACAGCGCAAGCGAATAAATTAAATAAATTAAAATAAATAACTGGGTACCAACTATTTATTTAAAAGGAACTAAAACATAGTTACTTAAACTTCATTGTACTACAAGAGTTTAATAATAAAAGATAGAAAACAAAATAACATAGCAATTCATTTTCCCATCTTGATCCCGCTAAACTTCGTCACCTGAAAGGGGTAACAGCTATAAGCACATAGCAGAGTGAGAAATATCATACTATGAGTGTAAGGGCACAAAATGGCCATGGATATTTATTTAAGCTAAAATATTAACATAAATTGGGTTGAGTTGAATACACAAATTAATTAAGTGTCAGAAACTGAAATAATCACTGTAACCACGGTACATCACTAAAGTAACCATCACTACAGAGTTCAATAGATCCATGACAACACTGGACCACAAAGTGATCAAACACTAGCCAATGGTTATTTTAAGTCCACCAAGGCATGGGACTCCCGTGGTGGTACTCACAAAACATATTTTCATATAAGATCATAATCAAATATTTTTTAAAATATAAACAAACATAGCCATGGGTTTCCTTTTAAGCAAATAGGGTTCAGAAATAAATCCACAAAACTGAAATGTTTATAAAACATAACTTTTATTAATATATTAACAAAACATAACTAGTATAAAATAGATTTTGGTAAGTCAAAACATCAGTAAAATACATTTTGGTAACCCAAGGTATAATATAACTCACCTTAACTTAACTCCTTTATCCTTTCTTTCCACCACCACTCAAGATGCTCACCCGTGCATCCTCTTATCTACTTTCTATTTTTTTTGTTGCCTTAACATGCCACTCTTTCCTATTTATAGGAAGGTAAATCGTGGGTAGCAAGTCACAGAAAGTTTCGAAATTTTGACGCGTGTAAAACTTGGTATTTACTCTGGTCCACCCTTATCCATTTTATTAATTAACTTGTTTAAATTCTATCTTTTACTTGACCATTGACTAATCCATCTTCTTAGGACTTAGACATATTTTGCCCATTTGACCATTTTTTTAATTTAAAAGTTATTACCTTCTTTAGTAATTCAAGATGACTCCTAAAACTTACGTATAATGATAAGTTAGGTTCATGTCTGAAAACCTTACTACCCAACTATAAATCACCACTTACCACTTACTAAAATATTTAATGTGTAATATTTCACAACGTATTTCTTTAATCATAAAATTCCCAATCTCCTAAATTATGCGTTTATTTATTATTATTATTGTCACTACATGTATATATATACTTATTTTATTATTATTATTATTATTATTATTATTATTATTATTATTATTATTATTATTATTATTATTATTTATTTATTTATTTATTTTATCGTAATGTTAAATTTAAAACATTCGGGTGTCACATTCATCATGGCTTCAACAAAAAGAAATTAGGGCAGACTAAAATTTTCATTCCAATGTGAGTTTCAATCTTCCAAGGGTTGAAAAGTTTTAGGAAGAGGTTATCAAAATAATTTTTAAAAATGTGGTAGAAATTTGGGAAGCATGAACAAAGATGAAAGTATGGAAACTTGCAAGCTCAAAACATTATGAATTTTGTACATTGAAGACAAATACACCCACCCATATGGTATATTGATGTGCAACAAATGGCCCCAGCAGACAGTGGATTCCATGCATTTTTTTTTTCAAAAATTTAGAAACCATTCATATGATGTGTGAAATATGGTATTGATGACAATGTCAATGCACTTTCTTCTCTTTTTTCCTTTTTTTTTTTTTTTTTTTTGAAGGAAGTGATATTTACGCGGTGTTTGATTGGAGGATTTGAGAATAGAATTAGACAGGAAAAAGGAAAAAAAATAAGTGAAATGTGAATAAAATATACTTACATTTTACCTAATTTCATACACCTTTTCCCTTTTCTATTTCAAATCTCTTTCCAAAACTCCCAACCAAACACAGCGTTAAGAATCCCAACATAATCTTTAAAAGGAAAAGGCCAACTGGCAAAAATTATATAAGAGAAAGGAATAAAGCAACAAGAATTATTTCTTAGGAGGAATGTTTTGAATGAGACCACATGAAGCATGGGAGAATGAAAGAGGAGGATAACATAAAAAAGAGATCCACTTAAACACAAAATAAGTGATTATGTACTTGGGGTAGCTAAGGAGCAGAGTTCAATCTCATACCGGTCAGAGTACTATTTTTGTTATTGGTACAGTAGGCATACTGGTTTCGGATTTATCGCTATAAATAATGATATATCAATTGCTTTGAATTTATAAATATTATCTTCTTCTTCTTCTTCTTCTTTTCAAAGAATTACTGTAAAATTAGTCTTTAGTGTCCATAACTACAAACATGACAATATCACCAATACACATTATACTATTTATTTTGAGGTGCGTTTATAAAGAAGCCAATGAGGTATAACATTTTTCTTAAAAAATACCCATTCCAGAATTTATTTAAAGCATTATATATATCATTTCTATACGGTTAAGTTTAATATATGAGTGAGCTACACAAGCCTCCCGCAAAAACCACTTTGGGGCAAGCAAGATACACTAGGGACACTACCAGAAAACCTTACCATTAGCAAGAGATAACTATGAATAACAGATAAGAAATGACAAGAGTGTAATGCGAATTTAAACATTAACGGAACACAAACTTATTTGCTTAACTGTATTTTTTTCAAAAATCTATGGAGGTTAATATAATTAACCCAAATTTATTTCATTAAATATCGCAATTGACCTTAAGCATTAACCCCAATCGCAATTGGATCAAAGTGAAAAAAACAAAACAGAAAAACAAAAGAGGTTATGTAATTTAAGAATAAAAGCGTGAAACGAATCCAAAAAAAAAGAAAAAAAAACTGAGAACCCAAATACTAAAAAGTTAAAAGAATAGCATCTTCTATCCCTCCCCTTTTTCTTTCATCAAATTAAAGGAAACTCATCAAATCCTTCGTCTAATTTGAATTTGATAAAAATGTAAAAAGATGAAGCATTGGAGACTTTTTGGGATAAGAGGAAAATTTTAAAAAAACTTCAAATTTGATGAAAGAATTAGAGTAGTTTATATATCAAATCAAACTTTTCACTCAAATTTCAAATTTGCAGAAATGTGAAACAAAATATTCTCATGCAAACACAATATTCAATGTATAGATGCTAACATTTTCAATCAGTGATTTCGAAAATTTCGAAGCACTGCATGCATACATACCTGTGCGGAAATCTCCTCAGGAGCAAACTGCTTCCCAATAGCAGAACACTCAAGCTTAACATTCCCATTCTCATCTCTCACAACCTTGTAAGACACCTGCTTGGACTCCTCATCAACCTCCGACATCTTCCTCCCAATAAATCTCTTCACCGAGAAGAAGGTGTTTTCAGGGTTCACAACAGCTTGTCTCTTCGCAATCTGCCCAACAAGCCTATCACCATTCTTCGTATACGCCACCACAGACGGCGTCGTTCTCTGCCCTTCCACGTTGGTCACGATCGTTGGCTGCCCACCTTCCATGGCCGCTACAGCAGAGTTAGTCGTCCCCAAATCGATCCCCACCACCTTCTCGCTCACAACTCGAAACCTACCATTTCTTCTTCTACGAGAAAAAGAGGAAGAAACGTTACTGTTCAGTTTGTGACCGAAGAATAGGGTTGTTGTTGTTGTTGAGGAGGAGGAAATTGGAATTCGGTTTCTGTTTGGTGGAGTGGAAAGTGAAGAAGGAAAATTATTGGACTTTCCAATCAGTAGGTGTACAAGTGTCGCAGAAGATGCCATTTTCCCTTTCAAATTTTCTTCTTGTTCTGTGCTTGATTAGATTTAGAGAGCTGGGGTTATGTATGTATGATGGAAGAATTGGGAGAGATTTGGATCAATTGTGTTTGTTTTGTGTTTTTTGTGGGGGATTGGGATTGGATTTGGAGGATTCGAGAAGAAGCTGGTTTTTATAATTTTGAAATAGCAACATCGAAATAGTTTTCTTAGAAGCATATGATATGATATGTGTGTAGTGTAGTAGAGAAGCTTCTAGGTGTCTATTCTAGCACCTTCTGGCGAGGGTGGTTTTCTTTCCCGCCCAATAATTTGTTGCATCCGTGGCGGGTGGGTGCAGTTGCACGGGTGCGGACCTATTTCGCCCCCTCCTAGAGCATTTCCAACCCAACCTCCAAACTTTATATTTGAAAGATTTACTTCTCTGACTCATTCTTTAAATCCATCTCTATTTAGAAACGAGAATAGGTTGATCTTTCATATTTGAAGGAATGATTAAAAATAAAAAGTATATTTAGTTTGTATTTTGAGATAAATTTTCAAAAAAAAATTTGGAGAGAAAGTTTAAAATTTTTTTTGATTTGTTTGGTTATATATTTGAAAATAGTTTTAGAGTTTGAGAATTTGGGATATATTTTGTTATAGTTGAATAGATGTGTATGAGAGAAAAAGTATTGAGAAGGAGAAAGGAGATAGAAAAAGTAATTGATTGACATGTAAGAAAGAGAGAGAGTGATTTTGGAAAAAGATTTCAAAAAAAATTTTAACCAAACAAATTTTGGAAATTTTTTCAAAAATTATATTTTGATAATTAAACCAAATAAGGCCAGAGAATTCCCTCTAAAATACTATTCATTTTATATTTTTTATTATATTACAGATAACTTTTAATATGTAAATTTAATTTTTATAAAATTGGCATCATTAAAAATTGTGAAATCATACCTTTAAAATGAGTATAATATTAAATATATTTTATAAAAATTTCAAAATTAAATATTTGTTAATGAACAAAATTTGGTAGATGAAGTTAATGAACAAAAACAATGTTCCATGAAACCATACATTTTTAAGATAAAGACTCAAAGTATCCTACCAACCGTGCTTCTTAACTTCTCCTACCAACCATGCTTAACTTTTGTCAAAGTATCCTTATTAACTTTTCTCACCAACTGGTAGATGAAAAGTACCAGCATTTTAAATGTTGAATTCAAGTTATTAACGTAAGAAATAGTCTATATATCCAGATATCCTTCTTTTCTAAAAGCACAAGTCTTTTCCTATCAAAGCTACAATCATCTTTCCATATATACTTTCTATAAAAATGTCTTCAAGTGTAGAATTGGGTGGAAAGTCAGTTCAACGTGGTCGAGCATTCTTAATAGAAGAGGATAAAAATCTATGTAATGCATGGCTTGAAATTTCTCAAGATCCTGTAAAGGATACTAATCAAAAGAAAGAGAAGTTATGGAAGCGTATTAGTGCCAAGTATCATGAGCTCTTGCCAAGCTACACCACTGGCTCTTGAATAACAAAATCCCTCCAATGTTGCATGGCTTTAATAATGAAGGCCATTAACAAGTTCCGGAGATGTGTTCGATCAGTTGAATGCCCTAATCCCAGTAGTGCTTTGGAGATAGATTTTGTAAGACTTCTTACACAATTTTGTCATGTATTATGTGTATAAGTTAATGTTTAAAAAAAATGCCCGACAAGAAGCTCCTATATCTTACAAAATGTTGTTACTACTATAAATATTTTTTTCTTGTTATTTTTTTTAATTCTCATTTTGCAGATGGATCAAGCCAAAATCCTATTTGCACAAGACCCTGAAGAGAGGAAAGGATTCCAATATGATCATGTATGGCTTATTCTTAAGGGGGCTGAGAAATTGCTTGACAATACCCCTAAAGAAAATCCCAAACAAGGGTATGATTACTTTGAAGGATTTCAAAATGGATCCCCTATATCTGCATCCCTAGTAGCACCATCATCCATTGATTTGGATGCAAACGAAGAGACTGTAGTAGAGGTGGACCATAATGTCGTTTCATCGGGTTATCCTATAGGGAAGAAGAAAGAAAAGTTAAGAAGGATGCAAATAGCTGATAATAGTCATCTCCTTGAATCCATTGTTGAAGGAACCCAAGAAATCGTGGTGAATTTGAAAAGAGGGCAAAAGCAAAGAGAAGAATGATTTGCTAAAATGGAAAATGATTCTGCAGCGCGTGCCTAACTCATGATGTTACAAGTTGAAAATCAAAGTACAAGATTAAAACTTCAGCGTGAACATCAAGAGAAAGAAATCATGGAGATAGACTTGAAATACATTGCAGACCCAATTGATCGTGAGTATTTTCGAAGGAAAAAATTAGAAATTTTAGAACAAAATGATCAAGTAGCCAACAACTCTGTTTCTTTTAGCCATGGTGATTTTAGTAGCTTTAGCCAATATGAAGGTGGTAATGTCTTACCAGATTACTAGTGCTAGAAAATTCATTACTATGTTTTTGTACTTTGTTTAGTCATAACATATTTTTATAAATATAACTATCATTACTTCAAATTGGCACATGCTACTACTTTAATAACTACCAACCCAACCTCTCCTTATATCTTCCAATCTACATCCCATTGCTAAAGACAAAACCAACAGCAATACAGAGAATTGTAGCTACTGTTACATGTTGGGAAAATAAGAGAGCAGTGCCTTGAGTCAAAAACAAAGCTCCAGTACATGTAACCTCAAAAAGCTCCAAGTGCAAAACAAAATAAATGGAGCATTACATCAATAACCATGTCTTCTAAATGGGGCAATTACCATGCCTTTCCCACAAATGCTCAAACAATGCATTTCTCAAAACATAGTGAGTCTCTTTGTCTTTTATTTTTTTATGTCGGGCAAGAAATTGTTGAAATTGTTTTGTTTCATCTACCACCATCTCAACATTGGGGATGGGAGCTGGAGTAGCAGAATTAATAACACTTGCATGTCCACCACACTCATCCTCAACAATCATGTTATGCATTATGATGCACGCAGACATGATATCATGTAACACACTTATTCCAAAAACAAGCTGGTCCCTTGACTATAGCAAATCATGATTGAAGTACTCTGAATGCTTATTCAACGTCTTTTCGACATGCTTCTTGCATCATTGCAAAGTGTTGTTTCTTCGAATCTTGAGGTTTAGAAATAGTTTGTACGAGAGTTGACTACTTCGAATATATACTATCTGCTAGATAATAGCCAACACTAAACTCTATGCTATAGATGGTATAATGAGTAGGAAGACCTATACCTTGGGTGAGATTCACAAACAAATTAGACGATTGCAAGACATTAATGTCGTTGTTGGAGCCCGGTAAGCCAAAATATGCATGCCAAATCCATAGGTCATGAGATGCCACTACCTCAAGAATGATAGTTAGGGATCTACCACGTCCAAAGTATTGTCCTGCCCAAGTTGTTGGGCAATTTTTCCAAAACCAATGCATACAATCAAGGCTCCCAAGCATCCCTGGGAAGCCCTATTCTTCACATTTTTTTTAACAAACTTGCAATGTCATTGGAATTAGGTGATCTAAGGTATTTTTTTCCAAATATCTCAACAATTGCCCGACAAAACTTTTTAATACATAGAATGGCAGTAGACTCACCAATTCGTATATATTCATTCGTAGAATCGGCCGCTGTTCCATATGCCAACATTTGAAATGCACTTGTTACTTTTTGCAAAGTAGACAATCCAAGTCTACCAAGACGATCCTTCTTCTGAACAAAGAAATCGTCGTGAGCTTTCATGGCATCAACAATCTGTAAATATAAACTTCTACGCATTTGAAATCTCTTGCAAAATAAATTTTTCTCATAGGTGGGGTTCTCTGAGAAGTAGTCATTCCATAATTGAGCACAACCTTCTTCCCTTTTGCGATCTCTCTCTATATGTCCATGAACTGAACCTTTACGTACTAATTGATCATTTTCTTCAAGATATTGAGCTATGATGATGTTGTTAGAGGCATATAAATAAAGTAATATATTTTCTTCCTCTTCCCATGCTGCCATTTCTTCTTCATAATTAGAGAATAGTGGTAAATAAATATGCTCTACATCCATTTCTTCATGAATATACTCAGCATTCATTTCTGTTTCAGAAGCACTACAGTCATTTTCTTTGTTGTATGAGGGTTTGGTTTTTCTATAAAATAATAGATGGTAAGGAAAATATATGGAGGGAAAATTGATGGTTAATTTTGGAAGGAAATATTTAGAGAAGAAAATGAAGGTTTGTGGTTGGAGTTTGAATGAATAGTGATATACTCTATATTTATTTTTTGAATAAAAAAATTTATTTTCATCCTCTTGGTAAGAGGATTAGGTTGGAGATGCTCTTAGGCCCTGTTTGGGAGAAGCGCTAAAATAGTTATAAAAAAAAAAAAAATCACTATATCATTCTCACTATTTTATGTCTTTTTGTAAAATTAAAAAAAAAATAAATTCCAAACACTTGTTATTAATCTAAACTGTTTAATTTGTAAAAGTAGTTGGGTAGATGTTGGAGTTGGAGTCACTGTTGTGGAGCTTGCACAGCAGTAACTGTTGTGCGGTTCATGAAAATTATTTCGGACTTTATGTTTATCATCTGAACTGTCCAATTTTTAAAGAATATTGAGTAAAACATACCTGTAAAAAATCAAGTTGATCGGATATCGATAGGCCCTTTATCAACTCACATTTGTATTCAGTTTAATACTCTTATATATATATATATATATATATTTATTTATTTATATATACAAATTTGAGTTAATGAAGGGTCTATCGATATTCGATCAATTTGATTGTTTATAGGTATGTTCTACTCGATATTCTTTAAAAATTGAATGGTTCGTATGATGAAAATAAAGTCCGAAATAATTTTCATGAGCAAGCTTATCTTGGACCCATAGATTATCCATAAAAAAAATGTAATAATTCAAATTAAATTGATGTCCATACAATTAGCTTAGGCATAACAAAATAGAGGGTTTATTTTTAAATTTGTAATTACCATTTTTTTTATATTTATAGTAAATGTGTTTCAATTAGATAGCTTTCAATGTTTTATCAATTTAATTTTTTGTATGAATGGCCAATGGAACTATTGTGCACCTTATGGAGCTTGTTTTGAGTCTTCTCTTAATAATTTGAATTGCTCATTTTTTAAGAAATATCAAGTAAAACATATTTATAAAAAATTAAATTAATTATATATCAATAGTAACTTCATTAAATCATATTTGTTTTCAATTTTATACTTATGATCATATCCATAATTCATTTTTTTTTCATCTAAAAATGTGATTTGATGAAGATATTATTGATGTTCAACCAATTTAATTTTTTACAACTATCTTCTACTCAATATTTTCTAAAAAAATTAATTATTCGAATTATCAAAATAAGACAAAAAAACAGACCCCATGAGGCCCAAAATCTATGCTCACTATACAACAGTTAGCCATAATCCTACCGTTTAAATGATTTAGATTTTAAAAGTAAGTCCAAAGATGACAACCACGAAATTGAACTTAAACTAGAGGCAAGATGGACCCCAAGAAAATCATAATAGTGATACCATGTCTCCATTCAATCATAACTTTCTATATAAATGTTTCCTAGTATGCAAAAGTGTTAGATGTGTTAATTAGTGAGTTGAATTAGATAAGATAATTATATTTATATAATGAAATTCACTCGACGTCTTATTGTTGTAAAGTACTATTACATATCAACGTTGGCGTAGTTTCACTATTATACTAAAGTTTACTAAAAAATAGTCTATTTGAAATATATAAAAAAATGTTTAGTGCTGCTTTTAGATTCATTTGGTGCAATTTCTCACATTAAGAGTTGATAATTGAAAATTACTTTTTTTTAGCTTTCAAATAATTGATGTTTTTAATTTATTTAAATTATTTTTTATCTCCTAAGTTATAAGTAAAATTTACAACAATCACTTGATTACATACTAACACGACTTTATTATTATTATTATTATTATTATTTAAAAGAAAGAGTTATAAGCTATACCTCTAAACTACACCAAACATGACCTTTTCAAGGCCTTTTATTTATTTATTTATTTATATTAAATTTCTTGACAACTAGGTGGCCTTTGTCACTACTATTTCAATTATTCACACACACATATATATATATATATATATATTACTAATCAGATGACTAGTGAAATGCAGAGAGCTAGTAGTGATAGTGGTTGAAGTGGTAATGAAGAGAGGTGAGTGTAAATAAAATAAGAGTTTTTATCGTTCTTAAGATTTATGTATATTTTGGTAGTGATAGTAAGTGTAACATTACTCGTTAAGTTTTGATAAGTTATAAATAAACTCTCTAAAGTATATGATAAATACATATATTCTCTTATATTTTGCAAAATACGTTGTGTTTTAATGTTTTAAAATTGCATAATAAATAATATACATGTCGGTCAATCATGAAATTAATCATTATGTTTTAAGACTTTGATAATGTCAACAATTTTATTTTTGAAAATTTAAACTTTACTCATAGTCGTCCATTTCAAATTTTTTTTTTTGGGTTCTTATATTTTACAAGAATGTTTAACTCACCGTGATCACATTATGAGTTTAGATGTCTCATTTGGATTATTACATGTTGTCGAAACTAATTATGTGTTGAGATTGATGATAATAAAAAGATGTGCTAATATTTATGGCCCATAATAGTAGAAAGAGAAGTAAATGATTGGTAGATGTTGACAAAGGGAGGGGTAAATTACACAAATAGTTCCTATAATTTGAAACTTGTATCATTTTGATTTTTGACTTTTTAATTGTGATACATTTGATCCAAAATTTTGAATCTTGTTCCAAATAAGGACAATTGAAGATACCATTGTTTAATTTCAAGGGCAAAATCATCAATTTAATAAAATATAAACTAATTTGATAAAAATAAATATCAAAAAAATATTTTTAATTTTTTAAAAATTATTTTTATCCACCAATGATAAAATTATGTAAAAATGATAAAAATTACATGATTAATTTTTTTAAATTAATTTTACATGATCATCATCCAAACATATAATAAAAATTAATTTGGTAAAAAAAAATGTCTACAATATTTATTAATTTTATATAATTTTATTTTTAGTGGGTAGAAATAATTTTTAAAAATTCAAAAATATTTATTTGACATTTATTTTTATCAAATTAGTTAAGATTTGATCAAATTGACAATTTTATCATTGAAAAATCTAATGATATCTTCAATTGTCCTTATTTGAAATAAGATTCAAAATTCAAGATCAAATGTGTTACAATTAAAAAGTCAAAAATCAAAATAACACAAGTTCCAAACTATAGACACTATTAGTATAATTCACCCTAAAAAAGTGAGCAATTGGTTGACAATGATAAAAGTACAACCGCATAGCAATGGAGAGATAAGAGTCGCGATTGACATAATCATAGGTGCAACGTATATATTGGTGGTGAGTGACTAGTGGTTAAATGAGAGGAAAAAAATAAGTTTAGAGAGAAAGGAAAAAAATGAGGATAATATTGGTATTTTAATTTATGAAATGTTAAAAAATTAGTTAAAATAATAAAAAAGTCACTAAAATTAGTCAACTTATTACTTATATTTTTTTTGATTTTTTTTTTTTTTTGTGTTTTTTGTCAACGAATGTAGTATTGAAGGGTAATAGGGTAATTTTACTTTTCTAATAGCGTACAAACGCAGGGGAATCTATATAATTTTACAAAAAAATCAGAGGGAAGAATATTTATCAAATGTACACCTACGTTGTTTTTGTGACCAAGTATTGGTAACGTTTGATAATCATTAATAAATTATTGGTATTTTTTTTTTTTTTTTTTTTTTTTTTTTTTTTTTTACCAATTGGTTGTTGGCCGAGTGGTGATTGGCTATTTCGGTAGAGGAAGACTACGGTTCGATCCTAGCGCAATTGGAGGTAAACCTTGGGAGGGTGTTAAATTAATCAGGATTCCGGATTCGGATCATTGGGATAGGGTGGCAGGACCTAAAAAAAAAATAAATTATTGGTATTTTCACAGACTGTAGTATTCGAAGGTGAAGGAGGGAGACAGAGATAGAGAGATAGAGCAATGGCTTGCTGTTCATTGAGTTTCCCGGCAACGACCAAAGCAAAGTATCCATCTCCATCATCATCATCATCGAATTCAGCTGTTTCTGCTACTGTCTCTCCATCTTCTTCTTCTTGTTTTTCAAGTTCAAAATCCATTTCACACTCACACTTGTTTCTATCCTCCTCACGCGGCATTTATTACCAACAAACCCTAGTCCGCCGGAGGCCTTCCTATTTCCAGGTGATATGATGATTTTGGGAGTTTTTGGAATTGGCTTCTCTCCGTCTATGTTTGGTAGCTGAGAATTTGAAAGGAAAATTTCTGCCCAATTTTCTCACCAACTAAACTGCGGAAAGCTACTGTTTTTCTCGATTTATTCTCGGTGACCAAACAGAGGCTGGCTTTGATTTATTTATATTTTTTGTGATTTGATCTTTGGCTTTCTTATTATTGATGGGTTTTGGGCAGGTTGTGTCATCAGGGAATAAGCCAGAACCACTGAAGGTGATGATATCTGGGGCTCCTGCTTCAGGTAAAGGGACACAATGTCAGCTCATCACTAAGAAAGTATGTTATTCTTCTCCATATTCTCTCCCCTTGGTTCTGTGGAATGCGATAGAATGGAAAGGAAAAATGATCATTTACTTACAATTGTGAATGAAGCAATGTATTTTTTAGTATTCTTTTACTCTGTGTTTGGTTGAGGGATTTGGAAACAGAAAATGAAAAGGTAGGTAAAATGTGAATAAAATATAGGTACATTTAACCTAATTTCACTCACATTTTCCTTTTTCCTTTTCAAATTTCTTTCCAAATCCCTTAACCAAACACAATGTTAGTCAACCATTACGAGGGAATGATCATTCCATTCCGGTAAACCAAACAATACCTTAGTGTTATTGGAATTTGAATTGTAAATGCAACTATAATTGGAACTCAGCTGGATATGCAATTCCATCTCTTAGATCACATCTATTTGGACCTCACAAGGCGTATCATGATACCTAATGTTTTCTCTTGTTTGTCCATTTTGGTAAATGAATAATGAACTTAGGTTGTGCTTATACATTAATTGATTCATTCCTTTTGCATTCTCTTTGTTTACCTATAGGACCTGTTGTGGACTCTTCTATGTCCCCCAAAATACCCATGTCACCAAACTTGACAAGGGTAACGGTGTAGGATATGTGTCTGGCATTAGTACCCAATTTAGAAACTTGGATCTTTTAATTTTTTTATGAAATTTGTAGAGAAGAAACTCACATTGCTACTAAAGAAACATTTCTAGCTTCTCACATGGATGAGATTGAAATTTCATATTTTTCCCAAATCCTACTCAATTTCAAGTACGTTTTTACGTAACTTACAACATCTCATATAATAATATACAATATGCAATATATATAAGTATTCATGACGTGTCCCCGTACTCATATCCCACTTTTGAATACATATCTTAGTATCCTATAATTTATATTTATGAAGTTTTGACTCTTTGATATGCACCCTTTTATGATACTCATATTCAAGAACATGTAACATAGATGACCTGTGATTTTTTTATTTTTATAGATAAATTCATACTCATACGCTTTGAACAATTTGTGTTCACTTCACCCCAGCCAAAGCCTACCCCTTTTGCCAAGTCCAGTGGGGTCTGTGCTAATCTCTCTCTTTGTTAATCAAAGCCCCATTTAACTTGTTGTGCAACTAACTGAACCCAAAGAGAGATTGTTTCAGGGACAATGTCAGTGAAGGAATAAGATTGTGTTAGATCATTTGATTTAGATCACTTAATTGGAATTCATCTAATTTAAAATGCTTGAGGCTTTCCCTTGATATAAAAATAGAGACTCACAAAAATGAACACATTTGCTCAGGAAAGTGATAGAGATATCAATTCTTTGAGGTGGAAGGTTTTTGCTTTAAGAGGTTTGCACTAGAACATTGAAATATACATGCATGCCGAAATAGATTAAGGTTGTGTTTGGATAAAAGATTTGAGGAGGGATTTGTGGAGGAAAATGAAAAAATGAATGAAATAGAAACTATAAACTTTTTTCACTTTTCCATTCCGTTCACAAATCCGTGATCAAATTCTTGATCCAAACACAACCTAACTAGCATTAAGGATGAGAAAATTGAGGACAGAAAAATATATTGCGTGCCTCGACGTTTTCTTGACTTGATAAAAATTTGTGGGAAATGCTAATTTCCCCTTTAATAGATATATTAGCATTCTTTCACGTGGCAATAGATGAGCGAGCATTGTCCTCTAAGAAAAGAGTCTCTTTTGCCCCCTTCTGTTTCAAATCTTTACAACTTCCTTGATTAATCAAACCCTAAACATGGAGGATTTGTGAATGACGGTTTTAACTCAGATGGTGATGAGTATCCAGCAGTGGTGCCTGCAGAGAAAGGGTCCTTGAAATGGGGAATGGTGCAGAAAGCAAATAGCTACCCCTACCCCTAAAATGCTTTTGAAGTTTAGTTTAGTCTATGACTCTATGGACAATCGTCTTCTGCAGTTTGCAGAGGATGCTAATTTCACTCTGTTACGGGGGCCCGTTAGCTGATGAAAAAATGATCAAATAAAAGTTATTGCATTATTAGTATTCCTCATTGATAAACATATGAACTTTATTGGTAGTTTCTGTTTTTAAATTATGTTTTGCCTTAATGAGATGAAAGACATAAAACTTTCTTCTTGTGACTAGATTTAATTTAACATATTTCAGTACAAAAAGAATCCATGTTTTGGATTTTTCAGTCTGTGTAGTAAGTTTTACATTATTACTCTTGTTTTAATGTAACTCGGTTGGAATGTTTGTTAGCTGATGAGTTGATTGGTCATCTTTTCCTATAAGGCCCACTTTTAATTTCAGGCAAGACTTTCCTTTGTACTCGAAGGTTATTTGTGCTCCAGTTTTACCACCAAAGTTGTATGTGAAAAGTATAGTGTAACTTATAACAAAACCAAAATCCAGTTTCAACTATTATTTTAAATTTTAATTAAATTGATTAGCAACATTTTCTTGATGCTCTGCTTTGCAGTTGTTAATGTGTGCTTTCTTGGTGACATTATTTCTCTGTCTGTTGAGTTGCTGGTCTTATTGGCCCATGAAGAAAAGCTGATTGAATGAAGTCATCTTCATATATGCAGTATGGTCTGGTGCATATTGCGGCTGGAGATTTACTGAGGGCAGAAATTTCATCTGGGAGTGAAATGGGGAAGCAAGCAAAGGAATACATGGAAAAAGGACAATTGGTCCCTAACGAAATAGTAGTCATGGTAGGTTTGGTGTTTTTTATTTTGCAGTATTATTTGCTCTTTCAAATGTAAATCCTTGACTTCCTATAGATCATGTAGATGGTGAAGGAACGCCTTTCACAACCAGATTCTCAAGAAAATGGATGGCTTTTGGATGGGTACCCAAGGAGCTTATCTCAAGCAACAGCTCTTCAAGAATTTGGATTTCAGCCAGACATATTTATCCTTCTAGAAGTGAGGTTTTGTTGTTTTTATTGTTGCTTTTGTACTTGATAACCATTTAGTTACATTGAATCATCACGTCATGAAGAGAATCCAAGAACCACATGGTAGCCAAAAACAATGTGTGGCTATTGTGTAGACTTGAAACTGTCTTTATAGTCCATGAAGGCTTATCTTGCTTGCACAAGTATTAGTTTGTGAGGTCAGCATTCAATTATCTTTGGCCCTAATTTAGTTGTCCTACTGTTAATAAGTTTGTTTGGTTTTACCTTCTGTAATTCGACCTAAGCATTCGCCTCAATGTTTGCAGGTCCCCGAGGATAATCTTGTTGAGCGAGTGGTTGGGCGTAGGTTAGATCCTGTTACTGGTAGGATATACCACTTGAAGTATTCTCCACCAGAGACTGAAGAAATTGCTTCTAGGCTTACCCAACGCTTTGACGACACAGAAGAAAAGGTAATTTCAAAATTTTCTTTTACTTGGCTTGAATACTTGCACTTTGAAGAACTCAGGCCCCGTTTATTTGGGGTTATAGGGAGGGGATTGGGTTTGATAGTGAGGAGGGGATAGAGAATGGAGTGTTTGTTTTGAGAGATAGGAAGGGGATTAGTAATCCCTTGGGACTAGTAAGGAGGAGGAAGGGGGATTGGTAAGGAGGAGGTAGAGATGGTATTAGAAAAATAGTGAGGGGATTAGAAATTTTTTTATTTTTTTTATTTTTTATATATTGGAATTATTTTTTTAAATATTAATGTTTAATTTTTTTATTTTTTTTATTTGTTTTATTATTTTATATAAAAATAATTTAACAATTCCTCATTATTAATCCCCTCACTATCAATCCCCTCACTATTAGTCCCCCTCACTATCAATCCCCTCACTATCAATCCCCTCCATTCTATCTCCCAAAACAAACGGGGCCTCATAGTGTTCTTTGACAGGTTTCCATTTTTATTGATGGTTCGCCTTCTATATCATTAACAGTTTTGTTTTGTCCCATATTGGCCTTATTTAGGTAAAGTTGCGATTGCAAACTCATCATCAAAATGTGGAGTCGGTGCTTTCAATGTTTGAGGGCGTAACTGTCAAGGTATGTGATATACTCTTTCAGCCTCCCTTTATTGTGTGTGTGTGTGAATCAGGATTGTATGTAAAAATGCAAATGAAACCTCAATACCTGAAAAGAAATAAAGGAAAATCAATGAAAAAATCGTTCATAACATGAATATATTAACAAAAATTACACCTGAAAAGAAATAAAGGAAAATCAATGAAAAAATCGTTCATAACATGAATATATTAACGAAAATTACTTGGAGCTGCAACTGATATTGTTGCTAGCTCTTTTATGTGTTTGCATAATTTATCAACTAGCTTACATCGTCTACCATCTTAGTAGCTTATCACCTCCCCCCCCTCCCCCTCTCTCTCTCTCACACACACACACATTTGTGTATGTGCTTGTGCCATACCTCTACCCCACCTGCATAGTATTGTCCACATTTGTGTCGTCTAGTGTGCCCATACACACCAAAAGTGCCCTACATAGGAGTAGGCAAGAAAAACCGACCAAATTGGCCATATTTGGTCTGTTTTTTAGTAAGAATCGGTTTATGCGGTTTTCAAATTTGAACTTTTTCAGTTTTCGTTTCGGTATCGGTTTAAGCATCTTGTGCACCGAACTAAACCAAAACCGACCGCTTCAACATATATTGTATTTATAATATATATAATCTAATAATATAATGATATTAATAAGTATAATAAATTATTAGCCTTAATTAATTAACCTTATCATCTTTATAACTTAAGTTTGTAAACTCTTATTATACATAATTTTAACTCTAACTCATTATTCTTGAAACCTTAATATTTTTTAACTTTTTTTTGGTTTTTATTTTTGTTAATCTAGGAATTGAAAAGTATTTATTAAATGGATGGATTTGATATGTTTGAAATGGTAGACAAATAACTAATTTAATGTTTTTATATAGATTAGTGATTATATTTAAAAGTGGCTCAAGTTTGAAAAGTCCTAGACCGATTAAATTGAACCGAACCGTTTCAATTGGTTTGGTGCGGTGCGGTACGGTTTGATGGGAGAATCGGTCTGTATCGGTGTTCAAAATAATAAAACCGACCTTATCAGTTTGGTGGAATTTTTTTACCTAAATACCGGCCCCACCAGACCCGACCAGACCGAACCGAACCGATTACATTCCTACACAGGAGGAGGGGGGGTAGCTATATTAACCCAGATTCAGACATTCTCCCAAGCAATGTGAACTCTACCCATCTCATCTCTACCTATATTGGTGAACAAAATACTATATAGGTGGGATTGGGGTATGACAAATGGTATCGGAGCAAGAATACTCTGGTCTTCAAGTGGTGGTGGCTGCTTATGGTCTTCTCTTAGAGGGTAGAGGCCTCTAGAGTCTCCAGTTATGGGGAGTTGGGAGATGGTATAGAGTCAACCTTGTTTGGGAGAGCTTCTAAATTTGGGCTAATATAGCTCTCCTAAAGATTTTTTTTTTTTTGGGAATTGCTGATATATGTATGGAATATCAACTATCTCTGGGTTCAACAGAGTGTCATGAAATGTTGGTCTGAGCTGTCTTAACTGTGCACATGTATACATTTGAGTATTATTATCCTGTGCAGTTTTCGAATTAGCCACACAAGGATATAACTTGTTCAGTTCACTTTGAACCTCTTCTGTTGTTATAGCCTGAGTGTTGATCTGAGGACTTGTTGATCTTATAAGTTGAGATGGCACTTCACATCTGTCTGCAGCCTCACTGTTCAGCTATGAATCACTTCCACTTGGTCAAGGGTTAAAGAATGGTCACTCTCTAATAACTAATCACTGAGAAAGCACTTTCATGTCTCTTCTTCCTATTGATGAAGGTTTTTTTTTTTTTTTTTTTTTCCATCAAATAATTATTTTAGAAATCAGAAGGTGATATTTTTATTGCATGGTTGGAATAATTTTAACTAATAGACAAAAAGCAACAAAAAAATTCTACACTTCGGCAACATGTTTTTAAGCCATCTGTGTGTGTGTGTTTTCCTGAGTGTGTTGTAATCTTTGGTGTTTGTTTTTTAATGACTGTGTTCTTCCTGAAATTTAAGTTGGATTACCATTGTTTGTTTCAGGTGAATGGAAATGTATCCAAGGAGGAAGTATTTGCACAAATTGACAGTGCATTGACACAACTTCTTGAGCAAAAACAGGCTACTTTGGGATCTATGGCAGCTTGAAGATAAGAGCATATAAAAGAGATACAATACCTTTCTTTGCCTTTTGGCTAAGATTAAACAGAATAAAATGATGTGGAAGAACCTGGAAATTAGCATGATACATCATGCCTTCCCTATTAGATCAAACTGGTAGAGATGAGACTATGCATAGGCAAATTATAACGAGATGTATTAATGCTTTTTGGTATTTGTGCTTTGTTTTTCATTTTTTTCTCATTCTCCCCAAAAAAAAAAAAAATTATGTTTCCTTACACTAGCAATATCATATGTTGTTGTCGTTCTTACTTTTTGAATCAAAGTCTGTGATTGGAAGTAGCTGTGTTGGGTAATTTTACTTTTGACTGTCGCTAGACTAGTTGCTGCTGTCCTTTCAGTTGTTATAATTGTCATTGGGTTCGATTATATTGAAGAATTTAAGTAAGACCTTATTCCTTGTCCCTTTTTATATTTACTTAATTATATGTTAATTTTCTATCTAATTGCCACTATACTACTGACCTTTAATGTCCATTTTGTTGCTGCAGCTGTTAACAGTTTCATTCTACTGTAGAATAGTGCATGCAACCGCCCTTTACTTCCGGTAAATGGGTAAGCTTTAATGTTTCCATCCATGTTACATGCGACGCTTTTCGTTTTATGATGGGATGATTAATCTACTTCTTATTAATATATATAGATTGTTATTGTGTTGCATAAATTACATGTATTATTAAACTTTCAATCTTATAAATAAATATCTAATGAGGTACCTTACATGTCATTCATTACATCAATACAATTATAATACAAAAATTTAGTAATCACAACATATCTCTGATTTTGAAAGTAGTTGTGCTTCCCTAGCTACTCAGAAACTTCTTTTTTTTTTGTCCTTTTCCTTTGTTGACTCCTTCCAACAAATCTAACCATTTCAAAATACTGTCTTTATGAGTTTGGAGGATGTTGATGATTGATAGTAAAAGTCTCTGTTACAAAGTGTTTCTATGTGAATCCTTATAAAAGTATTTAGAGGCAAGTGTTGAAAAAGTCATCCCAATAACTATAGTTGGTGATCTAACAAATCTTGGATTTCAAATATATTTTCTTTTGACTTTGTACTTGGGGAATGAAGAAAGAAAATCAACTCTCTATGTGAAGTCAAAAAAGACTTTCTTATTATGTTTTTGGTACGTTGGAGGCTGTAACTTGGAAAAAATGGGAGTTGAATCCTTGACTTTCTAATTGGGTTTCAGAGTTCTAAAAGTGTGCAATAAAGGCAAATGCAAACGTGTGAGTTGTGCTACACAATTTTGTGTTTTTTTTTTTTGGTAGTGGTAATTACCATAGATATAGGGCTGTTTGGGGTAACCCTTTCTCTGCTTCATTTTTTTAATAACCTATTTGAATTACTTCTACGTTATAAAATTTTAGAATAAGCTATATCAAATAATCTGATATAGATTTTCAAAATAAAAGAAAATTATAGACAACCCTGTAAATTGTACCAAATAGGATTACGAACCTGTTGAATCTCAATTCAACGATATTGGAATTAAATTAAAAATCAAAATTTTTTATTTGGTATGAATTGGACTATACAATTAATCGGCATCCAACTTAATGTACGGTTACGTTGAAGACCTAGTACTTGACCGGGATAAGGACAAGTTTGGAGGAGTTGCCAAACAGGCAGCCAAAGCTGCTTCTAATCTATTTACAACATATGACATGGTTGGCCGATATCTAGCTTGTGGCTTCACACAATCAACGGCCAGATAACCAACATGTGCAACTGCTTCTATCTCATATGGCGTTGGTGGCGGCACATTTGGGTCCAAAACCCGATGTATTTCGTCTTGAACTATGTACGGGACCATGAAATCCACAACGTTTCTCGGCACCCCATTCTCATTCCGATGAATTGCGTTGTACCCTGATAGCAATTCCAACATTACTACTCCAAAGCTGTACACGTCACTCTTTGCCGTTAATTGTTGTAACTTGTAGTATTCTGGGTCTATGTACCCTACGGTCCCTGCAGCGTGTAGGGAGAGGTGTGACTCGTCGTCAGGTGGACCCATTAGGGAGAGTCCGAAATCGGACACCTTGGCTGTCCACGTGTCGTC
Organism: Camellia lanceoleosa; assembly: GCA_025200525.1. NCBI lineage: Eukaryota > Viridiplantae > Streptophyta > Magnoliopsida > Ericales > Theaceae > Camellia > Camellia lanceoleosa. The sequence continues at coordinate 125,141,763 of CM045766.1, forward strand.
GAGTAATATGTTGGATGACTTGATGTCTCGGTGGATGATTGGAGGGACTGCATACATGTGTAGGTACTCGATTCCTCTTGCTGCATCTAGTGCTATCTTGATACGTGCAGCCCATGTTGAAATCAAGGTTGAGTTCAAGCTCATGCTCAAGCTCCTCAAGGGGGTACGAGTGTCATGCTTGTGGAGATGGTCGTGGAGTGTACCATTATTCATGTACTCATAAACCAATATGAGCTCGTTATTGTCTTCACAATACCCCAATAGCCTCACGAGGTTTTTGTGATTGAGGCGAGACAAAAATTCAAGCTCGTTGAGAAATGCAGTGTCCTTGTCCTCTTGGCGTTTGGAGCGGCCTACATGTGATGGGTACAAGGATGTTTCAGCTCGCTTGATGGCGACTTGGCGCTTATCATGTAATGTGGCATGGTAGACTGAGCCAAAGCTACCGGTGCCAATCTTGTGATCATCCGAGAAGTTGTTAGTGGCTTGATGGAGCTCTTGCAAAGAGAATTCTTCCAAGTGATCACCCCCATTTCCCATACTAATCGTTTGGCTCAACCGCTTTTCTAGAACACGTACAGGTAGAGCTTGAGTCTGAGTCTGAGTCTGAGTCTGAGTCTGAGATTGAGATTGAGATTGAGGATGAGGAGGGGATGTCCCTTCCGCATCATCCAAAGGCCCCGAATCATGAATGCGGCTTCCCCTAACTTGGCAATACCTGAAAAATAAGAAACAACATACCATCACCAATGAAAAGGACCCGACACATCCTACCACTAGGAAAGCCACCATTTTCTTATTCCAACCACCGCTGGTACCCTCCTGAGGTGGTGGTTGTGGCGAAATGGGTGATGGCGATGGTGTTAGTGGCAGTGGCACAGATGATGAACTTCCTTCCCCGACTACACAAGGCTGGCAGATCTTTAGTCCTTGGCCACAGAAGGTGCCATAACCAGGCAAAGGACTGCTACAAGGACACTCACTTGTACAAGGACCCGGCACCACATCCTGGAACACCATTGAATTTGAATCAAAAACCTCGGTGCCCCAACAGTGCAAGGAATAATCAGACGACACTATTCCACAGAAAACCCGTTGTTTCGCTTCGATTGCAACGAAACTAATGTTTCTCAAACTTTCTGGTAAACTGAAATTATTTTCCCCCCAACAAATTACTGTTCCATTGAATGCCTGCATGGCACAACTCCGGTTCTCTCCCAACGCCAACGACGAAAACTTGCCTTGCGATGGCTTCTCACCCACCATCTCTCCCCAACACTCCAAACTACCATTACTCCAAGAAATGGCGCAAGCGTGGCGGAAACCTGCTGCAATCACGCTATAATTACCGTCAGGCTCGTGGCCAATCACACTAGTATTGTTGTTGCCATTGTTTTGATTTGGGATACACTTGATTCTTCCGAATTCCAGTAACCCACAAACAAAATCTTCTCCAACAGCTATATTTGCGAAATAAATACCCGTAGAATTGAATCCCTTCCACTGCCAGCACTCGAGGCTGAGTCTGTCATTAGTAGTAGTCTCATTATCATTAACAAGTCCACAAATGTGGGAGTTTCCGGCATCAAGCTCTTTGATAGAGGCATGGCTGCTGTGGTATATCCTTTTATACTGAGTGGTGTTGTTAGTGTTAGAGAATCTCCAGCAGCCCATAACTGAAGTGGAGGAGGAGGGTGGTGGTGGTGACCATAGGCTGCAAAGGAATCCATTTCCGGCAACGATTCCAGAAAGCGATGTGTTGTTGTTGTTGGCGGTGAAGGAAGAGAGAGAAGTTTGAGTTCCGGGAGCGGGGAAACTAGTACAGTTGAGGAATGAGGAGGAGGCGGAACGGATTGATGCACAGATGACTGTGAGGTTACCGGTTTCGGATATGGCAACGGTGGAGAGTGAAGAAATGGAGAATGGGAAACAAGAAAGGAACAAGAAGGTTATAGTGAGGAGAAGAGAGAAGGTTTTTCTATGAAGAAGAAGAAGAAGAAGAAGAAGAAGAAGAAGAAGAAGAGGAGCCATATAGGATGAGTTTAAAAGAATGCAGTTTCATGGTTTTAGAGAGGGAATCCAAAGAAGGTGAAGAAGAAGATGATGATATTAAGGTTGTGTTTGTTTGGTGTGTTTGAAGACAAATCTAACGCGGTTTGAGAGAAAAAGAGAGAGAGAAAAAGAAAGGGGGAGAGAGAGAGGACCAAAGACCAAGTCATTTGAAAAGTTTTTCCAATATAAATCTAGAGCGTGTCAGAGTCAAAAAATATAGAGCGTGTGTGTGTGGTCAATTCTCAAATGAGTAGAAAAGCTCAATGTGCGACCGAGACAAACCAAAAATAATACATACTGGTAGTTTTTTTATTTATTTATTATGCCTAGAACACCCTTAAAGTAGGATTATTAGGATACACCCTTACAAGTTAAAGTATGAGAAGTTAGTCGATCTATTTAAATCGTTGAAGTCGAAATTTCACTTGAGTAGTAAGGGATTCAAACTCTGATCAGTAAGGACAAGAGCAAACTCTCTTACTAACGGTCCCTTGGTGGTAGTTACCACTATATATAACAAGGTAATATTTGTTTGAACGGATTAAATAAGGAGAGATTATAATTCATTGAATTGTTAATTTTTATCTTTGAACTATTTGGTTGGATAGGATGTTTATTACATGTTTGTTTAGTAATAAGATTAGATGTAAGGAAATTACTATTCCATTGAATCTTATGTTTGTTTGAGATATTATAAAGAAATATAAATGTTCAAAAGATAAATTTGTCTTTTTAAATTATTTACTAAATAATGTCAATGTTAAACATATCTTTAATATTTTAATTTTTGGGGGCTAAATTAAATAAAATTATTTTTTAAAAAAATAAATAAATATAATATCAATAAAAATTTGTGTTAATTTTTAAAATAAAATTTAAAATAAATTTATTTAAAAAAATAGTTATTATTAAATAAAACATCAATAAAAATTTAAATAATGAAATTAAATAAAACTTCAATAAAAATTTAAAATAAAAATCAATAAAACATATATAAAAATTTATTTTAAAAAATTAAATAAATAAAATTAAATAAAATTATGTTATTTTTAAATTGAGATATTTAAATTTTATTTAATTTTATTAAATATAATACATAATTAAATCAAATACTTTGAGGGCAAATATGTCATTTTATCATTTAATCTCATGGGATAGTTATCTCACCAATTCTAACTCATACCCCACTAGGATATACAATAGTTCCACACATGTGGGATTGATAGTGTGACACCCGATTTTTCTTTATTTTTAAATTTTCAATAAATAGAATTCAAAAATAAATAGATAAATAAATCAATAAATAATAATAATAAATAAATGCATAATTTAAGAAATTGGAAACTTATCGATTAAATTGTTAAGGAAATAAATTGTAAGACGCCACATATTAAATATTTTAGTAAGTGATAAGTGATATTTTATAGTTTGGTAGTGAGGTTTTTAGACGTGAACCTAACTTATAATTATATGTAAATTTAGGGATCATTATAAATCACCAAAGGAATGATAATCTATAAAATTTTATAAAATCAAATTAATTTAGGTAACTCATAGGAGAGGTGACTTCACCCCCTCAAATACCAACAAAACGTGACATGAAAGTAAAATCAATGTGGCTGCCTTGACCCTCGGTAAATTTGCAGAGTTGGAACAAAAAGGCAAGGGGCAAAACAGGTGTCAACAAGGATTTAAAATTTTGAGAAGTAAAAGACATGTGGCAACGGATGGCCAGAGGAGGATTCGGCCACGTGTGTGTATATAAATAGGATGTGTTGTAGGGAAAGGCATCCAAGCAATTCAGTGCTAGTAGAGCAAGAAATGCAAGAAACGGAGAGAAGTTCAGAATAGTTTAGGGATAATTTTTAGGTGAGTTTTATTATATATTGAGTTATTATAATATATTTTTTACATGTTTTAAGTTATCATAATATATTTTATGAATGTTTTGAGTTACCACAATTTATTTGATATAAATTATGTTTTATGGTTAGGTTAATATTTCAATTACGTGGATTATTTTTTAAATTTTATTTGTTTAAAATGAAACCCATAGATATATTTGTTTAAATTTTAAAGAATATTTGACCATGATCTTGTAAACAATTATTTTCTATAAGTACCACCACGGGAGTCCCATGTTTTGGGGGACTTAAATAACCATTGGTCCCTGTTTGACCACTTTGTGGTCCCCTGTTTGTCATAGATCTATTGACTCTTGTAGTGATTGTCACTTTAGTGACCCCTGTTCTGTACCGTGGTTATAGTGATTTATTTCCGTTTCTGCCACTTAATTTATTTGTGTATTCAACTCAAATTGTGTAAATATTTTAGCTTAAATAACTATCCATGGCTATTTTGTGCCCCTATACTCACAGTATAATATTTCTCACTCTGCTATGTGTTTATAACTGTTATCTTTTCAGGTGACGAGGTTTAGCAGGATTAAGATGGAAATTGAATCGCTGTGTTGTTTTTTTTTAAATCTTTTTTTTTCTGTCTGTTTTGTTTTGAACTCTTGTAATACAATAAAGTTCAAATGACTATGTTTTGTTTCCTTTTAAATAAGCAGTTGGTACCCAATTATTTTATTTAATTTATCCGCTTGCGCTACGACTACAAAATTATTTGAATTATTTTATTTTTATCTTGTTACGACGCCGAGCTTTTGGGTCCTGAGTTTGGGTCGTGACAGATAATCCAACTGAATTCCAAATCTGGCTTACGAGTTTGTAACCAAATAATGGACTCCATAATCTAATGGACATGGTGTCCAATCCCCCCTTCAGTCCCTCCAAACAAATACACCAGTAAAGGAGAGGATTATTATATTTATATTTTGTATTTAGTTTATTATCTTATTTGTTATAATTGTGTATCATTTTTTTTTTTTTTCACTTTAGATATATTTCATATTATGTGGATGTTAATATGGTATTTTCCAATTTAATTTTGGACAAAAGTTAACTTAAGGAATCAATTTATTAAAAAAAAAAAAACTTAAAACATGAAAGATCAAAATAGGAAAAAAAAATTAAGAATCAAAATAAATAAATAAATAAATAAAAATGCTAACATAAGGAGATAAAGTGTAATTTATCCTAATGGCATTGATTGAATGAGTCTCACTTACTCATGTGTTATTTGGCAAGATGATTGAGATTAAATTTAGTTCATTAAAAGACAAAATAAATTAAACAGTTAATAAGATAAAATGTCATATTTAAACTATAATTATTTCACTTGTTCCCTTGTAAAACTATAAAAAAAGGTAAAAATCCATTTCAAATGAAATTTTTTAACCATATTAAAATAATCAAAAAATTAAAAACTTAAGACTAACAAAGTTGTTCTTAAACTAAGGCTTACTAGTACAGTAATAACATATTAGATGACAAACCAAATGGAGTATGTAAAACTGTGAACTCAGACATATTCAATGAGAATATCACTTTTTTTACTAATATAATAATAACATATTAGATGACAAACCAAATGGAGTAAAACTGTGACCTCAGACACATTGAATGAGAATATCACCTAAAATGAAATAATAAAGATTGGGATCCCCTTTTCCTCACCCCTTTTGACTCTCTTTCTTTTTTAATTGATCACTTTTTTTTCTTCTCCTCCAATCATCACTCGTCACGTGTATGTGTGGGATGGTGAGGGTTGAAATTTGAGAGGGTCTAAATCACTACTGAAAATAAATATGGATGTCCAATATTTATATGTTATGAGTCTATACATAAAACGTATGTAAACCGTTCATTTATATTTCTATATAAAAATTCTAAATATATAAATATAATATAATCATTATTATAACATTATTGCAACTATAGACAATTAATTCATCACAAGTAATTCGTTTTAACTTTTTGGATGGAATAAAAGTATTACCAACTGCTGACGTGGAGTGCCACATAAGCACAGGTAGGCCCACTAAATAATAATAAACCAATAGAAAAAATTACCCATAAATCCTATAGAGAAGAAAGTTAAACCATTTGGTCCTATGAATTTTTTTATACACCAATTAGTCCTATTTTTACATCACAACATTATCAAAACATCAATATTCAAAAAATGAGATCGGGAAGTTCCCCATTTCATCATCATCCATCAATGTTTGATCAGTAGTAACAAAGAAGATCTCGATCTGTTCTCTCTACATCACCGTCATCTACAACTTCGAAGATTTCATCGCCGATTCTTCATCCAAGAACAACCCTAACCTGCAATCAAACATCACAACATCATAGGTGTAAATAAAACATCACAACATCACAACCCTAACCTGCAATCAAACAACCCTAACCTGCAATCAAACATCACAACATAACAACCCTAATCTGCAATCTTCGCCAATCTTCTGCGATTCGTGTTCGATGTGTCTCTCTAGAATTGGTTCGGAGTTCAATATCAAATGCGTGGCTGTTTTGATTTTCAGCCTGTGCGTGTTCCTCTCTGCAATGTTTTGGGTCCTTCCTCATCACTCAACACTCTTTGGTTTGATGCAATTTATGAGAAAATTGATTTTTTGGGCATGGAACTTCGGGCTGTTTTGCCTTCAGTTTTGCATCAGGCGACGTCGGGATGATGATGTTTGATGGGTCTGGCGAAGATTTGGAGTACAATAAGGAGTCTTTCGCAGATGGGATCGAAGAAGAGACATGGGAATTCAAGAAAACCAGAGAAGAAGATGATGAGAAGAGCAAAACCCAACATTAGTGTGATGGTTAAGGAGTTGAGGGAGAGAGAAAGAGAGGGATTTGGCAGTGATCTATTGTGTTTTACATCGTTTGTTGGATCGAAAACTAGGAGTAAATTTGGGAGGGGAAAAGAAACGCACGTTATTTTAATGTTTGATGTTATGTTAATGGTTATTTTGATGTTTTATCGTTATTAGAAAAATTGTTTAATCGTTATTTTGATATTTTGATGTTTGATGTTATTTTGATGATGATGTTTGATGTTATTTCGATGATGTTACTCATAAGTTTGATATTTGATGAATAATATTTGATGTCGATGATGTTCAATGGTCATTAACATTGGGATAGGACCTAATGGTTTATAAGAAAATTCATAGGACCAAATGGGTTACAAGATTCAAATTTGGGATTTATTGGTGCATGCCCCTAAACAATAAAGAAGACCCCAAAAAAATAATAAATAAAAAAACTTTACAGTCCACGTCAAACTCACCTCACCCACACTTTTTTCTCACCCAAATCCATTCATCATCTTCTTCCTCTTCGACGACTTGATCCTCGGGTTTAATAGTGTTGCTGATAAAGATAGCCACACTATTAAACCCGTGAAATCAAATTTTGAGTTATTATTATTTTTATTTATAATTGTCTAATAATAAAATCAAATATTAAAACTTGGGTCAAATTTAAATATTTATATTTTTAAATGTCACTCAAAAAGATAAAAATTAATTTTAAAAAATTATTATAAAATTTAAAAGGATAAAATATAGTATTGCTTTTTATATTTTAACAGTTCACGCAAGAAAAAAAAATATATATTACACAAAAATCTAGAGTTATAATATCAAGAAAAAATATCACTTTCAACATTGTCGTTCCTAAATTTCTAGTTGGAAAATTCAATGAAGTCCTCTTGAATCCAATCCACAATTCAACAAGGAATAATCAATTCAAATTTTAGATATTTTAGTTTTTAATTAAAGTTAATTGAAGTAAAACTTGGAATAATACAAAATCTGAAGTTATGTAGAGATGACACTTACACCTACAAAAATTCAATCTTAGAATAGTGAAATGAGTTGGAGAGAAGTTTTGGTAACATAAAATCATGGGTAAATTATACTGACACTTCCTAAGGTTTGATCCAATTATATTCCATCCATTGATGTTATAGAAATTACATTCTCACTCTTATGGTTAATAGTCTCATTTCACAAGCCCCCTACTTATATAAAAGGTAACAACTCCTGGTAGAAAATAAAGGAAATTACATTTAAAAAAAAAGTAAAACAAAGGAAAAAAAGAAAAAAAAAAAAGAAAGTAAAGCAAAGTAAGAAAAGAAAAACTTTATGAATTCAATGTCTTTTTGATACCAACGTTATTCCGTCTAAATAATTACAATGACAAAGAGGTCAGTGTAATTTCTCAAACGTCAGGGAGTGATATGTATTAAATCTAAATTTTAAGGGGTGTAAGTGTAATTTATTCTAAAATCATTTATTTTGATCCCTTCACTAATAAAAATAGTTTTGTTGTTTGGTTTGATATCAAGTGTTGTTTTTAGTTGGGTCTTTAGTAGGGTAAAATCAAAGTAATTCGGCTCCTTTACTAATAAAAATAATTTTATTTTTGTGTTTGGTGTTGAAGACTGGAGTTAGATAGGCTTTAGTAAGTTAAAATTTAAATAATTGGATTCTATTTAGGTGCCATTTGGGAAGAAGATTAAAACTTGCATTTTGCAGCTTGCCAAAAAAGTTAGAAGTTAGTTTTTTTGGCATTAAAACCATTTGGGAAGGTAGCTAAAATCTACTTGTGAAATTACAGTTATACTCTTCATGTTTACATTTGGGGGCTATAGCAAAATCTTTTGGATGGGGGTATTTTGGTCATTTGAATGTAATGTGATAGCATAAACAAATATTAACAAAAAAGGTCAAAAATTAACTTTTACCAATTTCCCAAATGACTTTCTAAAAAAACTTAGTTAAAAATCGAAAAACAACTTTTAACTATTTTCTCAAAACACCCCTTAATTGAAGTCTAAAAAGAAAAAATATGTGTTCACTTGAAGGAATTTTTCTAAACAGTGATGCTAGGTAATCCTAATTTTTGTGGCTCAACTTGGTTCAAATGACGTGGCTTGATTACGTGGCGATGATGTGAAAAATTATTATTATATACATATATATGTATATATTTATTTATTATCTTTATTTTTATTTTTTTAGGATACGAAACCTAGTTGTTCTTGATAATATACGATTTCTTGAAATATTTTATCAACTCTTTTTCTTGTAATTTCTATATCTTTAGCAGTATCAGTATTTAGTTGATTTTGTAAAAAATTACGACATTTGTGACAATTTGCTATTAATATTATTACTTGATTACGATCTAACAATAGGTCTTGAATATAAAAATGGTGATAAAAACTTATGAAAAGGAAAAAAGTTTTAAATGTTTTGATTATAGGCCCACTATGCTTCCAAAATAAGAACAGTATCTAAAGATTTTGACCGTTATCTGAACATAGTGAGCGTAGGGCTTTGGCGTTGGCAAGCTTCTAGTTTACAGAGGTAATTACCCTCAACCTTTACTTTCTTAGATCAAGTTCAACACAGATTTATTTCGTTTTCTACCTCAGACCGTAACTTCATAAATTGTTTCTTTGGTTATGTAGAAGACCTAAGATCAACAACTTGATATACAGTAATAACACTCTCTTCTAAAAATGAAAAACTTTTTTATTTATTGAACAAAGATTTACAAGGAAATGAGTGTTTGTAGATTGTTGGATTGCTAAAATATTATTTGCTCTAAGAAGGCCTGAGAACCGGACTTCTTTTTTAGTGTCAAGTATACTCTAAGTAATCTATCCCCTTTTTCTTTCCCTCAAGGCCTTTATATAGGCTCCTTGTGGACTTCTAAGTCCGGATTTCAACCTATTCTATAAATATACAATATTTTATGCATTATATTTTATTGTCACTAGAAGATAAACAAGAGACAAACAAGCAGGTGGCATGCCTACATGCTAATTTATTTATTAATAAAAGACACCTGGTGGGATAGTCACATGGAAATGTAGTCTTCTGCTTATGATTTTGTCAATCCATTGCATTGTCTAGATTCCACACCCCTTCATCACCCATGATATTACTAAGATTATAGTTTTCATCATACTTGTCACGACCCAAACTTGATACCCAAAGGCTTGACGTCGCAACAAGATAAAAATAAAATAATTCTAAAATTACTGTAAAGTAGTACAACAGATAAATTAAATAAATTAAAATAAAATAATTGGGTACTAAAAGTTTATTAAAAAGAAACAAAAATAATCATTTGGGCTTTTATTTTATTGTAAGAGTCCAATAAAAAATACAGATAGTACAAAAAGAAAAAAGAAAACACTGTGGTTTATCCCCCATCTTAATCCTGATAAATCTCATCACCTGAAAGGAGTAATAGCTATAAGCACATAACAGAGTGAGAAATATTAGACTGTGAGTATAAAGACACAAAATAGCCATGGATAGTTATTTAAGCTAAAACATTAACATAATTTAAGTTGAATAAACAAATTAATTAAGTGGCAGAAACTGAAATACAGATATTGCGTAAATAACTATAACCACGGTACAGGATAGAACAGAATAGAGGTCACTGGAGTGACAATCAAAACATGGGTCAATGGATCCATGACAAATAGAGGTCCACAATGTGGCAAAACAGGGGCCAATGGTTTATTTAAGTCCCCCAAGGCGTGGGATTCCCGTGGTGGTACTTATATAAAATAATTATTTACAAAATCATCGTCAAATAATTATTACGGGTTAAACAGACATTTCCATGGGTTTTAATTTAAGCAAATAGGGTTCAGAAAATAATTCACGTAATTAAAACATTAACATAACCATAAAACATAAATTATATAAAATAAATTGTGGTAACTCAAAACATTCGTAAAAAAATATTATGGTAACTCAAGACATATTTAAAACATATTATGATAGTTCAAGGTATAATATAACTCACTTTAGGATTGATCCTTAGCTTTTAGTTTTCTACTACTAACTCCCTGCTACTTGTATGCTGCCTTTTAATTATTGATTTATATACATTTCTTTTTGTTTTGTTGAAGCTCGGTCAGTCACTACCTATTTATAGATAGTGAGTGTGCATCTACCCTCGGCCACATGTCTTAATAGGCACCACTTTGCCCTTCCCCCACGTGTCCCTTTAATTGGTGATTGATCAAAGCTATGAGGCCTAAGTTGGTGATTCACCAAAGCTATACTGCTTCATTTTTTTTTTTTTGATAATATATAATCCCTAATTAAATTGCACCTTATCACATAACCTTCACTATTTTATTTTATTCTAATTCTAATTATACATGGTATTTAATTAAACAATTAGGGTGTCACAATACTCTTCAAACATCTTATCCCATCTTTCTAGATTGTTTCTGAGAGGGCAATTTATACTGAATTGGGCCGAGCTGGTAGTTGGGCCGAGGTAAGCCCAAGTGAGAAGGGCAGCTCGTGCACCAGCCGGAGTGTTGCGATAGTCCGGTTGGCAGACTAAGTGGTGTAGCTCGGTTTCTACTGAGTTCGGTCATGACGAACGAAACCGGAGTAGGAATGAAGAAATAAAGTGCCAAACTAAGGGCAGTTCGGCTGAAGATGCTTGGTTACTTCGGTCAAAGCATGTGAGAAACCGAGGTGAACTTTGACTCAGAATGTCTTTCGGCTTGACTCCCTTATGTATAGCTCGGCCTTTGCATGGGTACGCCGAGGTAAGGGAGGAAGTAAGGACCGAGCTAACGGTTACTCCTCGATGGGAGTTCGGCCGTAGTAAAGCCATCTCACTTGGCTTGTGCAGTGAGGAGGGTGTTGGAGGATAAGCATGATCTTCCAGGAGGAGTCATCCTAGAAGGACTCTACGTAAGGAGGGGTAATCCTAGAAGGACTCTACGCATGGAGGAATGCTAGTCTTAGGAGGACTCTTCGCATGGAGAAGTTAGAGTCCTACTAGGACTGTGCCACGCGAAACCTATATAAGCTCACCAATATCACCTTTGGAGAGGTAATACAATTTTGCTCCCTGAATATACAGAGCTTTTGCCTATTTGTCTTGCTTACTGACTTAGGCATCGGAGAGGTTTCCGGCACACACCCGCCGGCCAGCTCGCGTTTGTGTTTTCAGGTGGTGGAACGACGACGTATTGAGAAACGCAGACTTGATCAACAGGATTATACGAGAAGGTGAAATTCTTTCCCGTACAGTTTCATAAGATATTTCTTCAAAATTTTACGTCTTCTTTCAGATAAATATGTCCCCAATTCTACTTGTTCCAAATAATTATATTCTGATTCATAAGGCAATCCTGGAACAATTAATTTTTCTGCCAAGGACGGTGTTATGGCAAACGTAGTTTTTTCATAATGAACTAATTTGAATCCAACTCTTACTAATTCTTTAGTTTCTTGAGATATTAGGAAAAATCCTCTCATCCTTGCTTCTGTTGAATCTATTATAAAAAGTTCGTCCCAATCTTAGAACCAATCATATTTGTAAGAGATTATGTCTTTCTTGTCTTTGACTTTTATCAAATAATGAGCTACATTTAGACATTCATCATTTACCTCTGTTTAGGCAGTTGTAAATGTAATGGGTGTCATGCTTGGATATTTTTCAAAAACTATAGCTGTTGTCTGGTAAAATTTCTAAAATCTGGATGATTTGGATTAGGGGAGGCAGACGAGCAACTTCCTTCTTGTTTTACTATTGTCATATCCATATCATTAACGTTATTAGTTTCTTTTACTAAGGCATTATCTTTTTCTATATCTTCGAAATTTTTTAATACATTATTTTCTTTTTCTTTTTCTGCGTTATTATTTCCCATTACTTGTTCTAATTCTTTAAGGGAAATGTGTTCTATTTCTCCCAAGCTAATTAATCCTAATTGTTTATAGATATCTTCTTCTAATTCTATTATTTCATTATTTATTTCTTTTATTATTTCTTCATCTACCATATCTAATAGTTCAGTTATTTGTAATATTATTTTGTATTTTATTTCATTATCATTTTCTTTTTCAACCATTTCTTCTAACTGTTTTAAGCTATAGTTACTTAACTCCATTATCTTTTTGTTTTCCAGGTGAGATTAATTTAAAAGGCTCTTCCGGTTTATTTCCTTTATATGAATGGGGATATAAGTCTAATTCTTTTTGTTTTTCTTCAAAAAAAGGTTACTAGTTTTTTCTAGATCTTGTACAAAATGTCTAATTTCGTTTATTATTTCTAATTGATTAGTTCTAAGTTTTTCGTTAATTTCTTTTAATAGCTTAATTAATTTATTATTTTATTCTAGGGTAAATTACATTTACCTCCTCTGAGGTTTCTGACAAATACAAGGACCTCCCCTGTAGTTTGAATATTTACAATAACCTCCCCTACTTTACCTGACAATATCAAGATTTCCCCTTCTGTTGACTTCCGTTTATTTATTTCACAGAAAAAGCTGATGTCATCAAAGCCAAACATTAAAATGTTCATAATGCCCTCAAGTGTCCTTAACCCATCTATGTCCGGAACAGTGTATTTTCTGAGAAAATGGTGGGTAGTTTCCTTTGCCTTCATTTTGTGACTGCTAACTCCATTACCATCTCTCTTTCTCTCATAAATCTTCAAAAAAGTCTCCTCAAATCCGAATAGGTGGTCATGAAGACTACCATTCCTCATCAAATCACACACAATTATCCTGTGGTGGCCTTCTAGAGGAGTAGTAGCAGTACAATACCCTCTCAAAGCCACAAGATTCACGTGTCGAACGCTCGCAATGACCTCAACCTCGTGGGCGAAAACCGCATCGCCTCTCACCGAGCAATTCTTGAACCGCTTTAACGCAACTTCAGAGCCATCTGACAATACCCCTTTGTATACATTCCCATACCCACCTCTCCCAATTATGTTCAACCTAGAGAAATTCTTTGTTGCTTCCCTAATTTCATCAAATGTGTACCTAACTAAAGTAGTACTTTCATTGATTGAATTCATTCCAAAAGCTAAATTAGTTTCTCTCTCGTGATCAACCTTACTTCTCTCCCTAATTTTCTCGCGTTTTCGCCGTAAAATCCAAAACCCACCATAACCCAAAAACAAAACAAACCCCACAACCTATCATAACTACACAAATCACAATTGTTCTAACTCTACCATTCGAATTACTCAAATTAGAAAAATCAAAACCAAATAGACAGTTGGCAGTACCTTCATTGGTTGGGCCGAAACAATTGATAAACGCCGCGGCATAAATCGAAGGGTACGCCGTGCAATCGGAGAGGTTTCCACTTGATCGGCTGTTCAAATTCGAAGGCTGGAGGCTCGAGAGACTGGTGGTGTAAGAAGCGCATGGCGAACCGTTACCAAGAGATTGATTACACGCCTTCACGGCATCGTCTAACGCTAATTTCGAGGCATTGCCTTCAAATTCATCACAAGTAATGATGTTCATACAACCCTCGGCGATCCAGGAGGTCTGGAAACTGCAGATTTTGCGAATATCATTGAAATTGAGGAAGAAATCGTTGATTAGGGTTTGGTACGAAACCCAACAAGACTCGGCGAAGTCAATCGGAGGAAGAAAATTGTTGGTGGTTAGGAGATAATCAGACTGAACGAGTCGGAGACCGGCCTTGATGTAGTGACAAGAGACGGAATTGGGGTCGAGTTTTGGACGATTTGAGGATTGAATGAGTCGGCGAAGGACGTCGAAATCGAAAGGACATGATGAGGCCGTGGCTTGGAGGTGGCGGGCGGCTGAGGCGGTGGTGGAGGAGGAGGATGAGAAAGGAGAGAGGAGAAAGGTGGAGTTGTAGAGAGAGAAAGAGGAAAAAGATGAGGGATATCTGGGGAGTGATTTAGAGAATTCAGATTACACTGCTGTTGCAATTCGAAACCAGAGTGAAGTTGGGATTAGGGGATGAGATGAGATGAGAGAGAACAAAAAATAAAAATAAAAATTTAAAACAAAGTTGAATACTATAATCAAAAGGTATTTTCGTCTTTTCATGCTCAAATAAAAGGGTAATATGGTCATTTTGTATACAAAAGTAACGTCGTTTATGTATAATTGATGGATTGGGGGAATGTGTACAATGTCAGGTAAAGTAGGGGAATTTAGTGTAATTATTGAAACTACAAGAGAGATCCATGTATTTGTCAGAAACCTCAAGGGAGGTAAATGTAATTTATCCTTTATTCTACTATTATTTGTAAAGAAGTATTGTTATTTAAATTATTAGATTTTACTTTTTCACTATATTTAATACTCATGCAAGAGTTATTGACAAGATCGAGAAATCGAGTTCTGATACTAATTTACGATACGATGGATCTAATGTACAATGCGATGTATCTAATATAATATTAATTCATGGATCTAATTTACGATAGTTCTAATTTAGGCCAAGTTTGGGGACTTTGAAATAATCTAAAAAGTCAAAAAGTTACTCAAAAAGTTAAAAAGTTAACACTATTCACCAAAAATCAACAATTACGGCTGCACAACTCCCAATTCAAATTTTTCTCTAAAAACCAATTTTCACAATTTTTTATTACACATTTTTCCATAAAAAAATCAAAAAGTTAACCCAAACATCCATATTTTCAACCTCAATTTTTTAGTCAAAAAAGACAAAAAGTGCACTTATTTAGTCTTCCCAAACAAGGCCTTAATTTAATATTAATTCCTGTAATAATTTTTGTTGATAATCTACACTTGCCTTTTCTAATGATATTTTATTTTTAAGACTAACAATTTTTTGACCATAATTTTTTATAGATTGTCCTAAAGCAATAGTCAAAAGAGAGTTTAATCTATTTAACTCAATTCCTAATTTAGAAATATAATTTAAATTATCTTTTATTTCAATTCTAAGGATTGTAATTAAACGTATATAATTACTGATGTTTTTTTTATAATTTAATGAAATTTTACTTTGTGATGTGGCCCTGAGTTGATTTTGATGCGTTGAGTTGGCCTTCAGCATATGATTCGGGGCAATTTTAAGCCAAGAAATTTCAAAGAAATTTATGTTTTCTAAATAAGACCTATTCGTCTAAATTTGGGATTTAAGGTAGTCGGTTAGTCAACTTATCACCGGAGCAAACCTGACTACAGCACATTCGTCATCATGGCGATCGGTTGCACAATTATATATTTTTTGAAAAGGCGTCTATTATTTGATTTCCAACTTTTGGAGTTGACTCTCCTTATGGTTTTTTTTATATGTATTCGATTTCCAATTTTTGTTTTTGAATGCTTAGATTGTAGTATGTAGTAAACTAATTGTGCAACCAATCTTTGTATAATTGTATTGTGATTGTTCTTTGAATTTTTAAATATATAATTTAGTTTTTTTTTTTTTTTTTTGAAGAAAATTATAAATAAATAAAATTCAAAAAAATTGAGTTTTGTAATCAAAATAAACCTTAAAATTTTAATTTGATCAATTTAAATCATAATCTTTTGATATATTTTTAATATAAATTATTTGCCTATTTTTATTCAGTAAAATTGATAAAAAAAAATAGTACTTTAATTATTCAACTCAATATAAGTAAACATAAAATGTCTAAAATATTATTTTTCATTAAGTTTAATGACTATTATTTTTTTTGTTAGTTTTATTTAACGAAAATAGATAGATAGTTTAGATTAAAAACAAATAAAAAAATTTAAATTTAAATTGACAAACTTAAAAACTCAAAATTTATTTTATTATAATAGTCAAATCCTGGGGTCTTTTTGTAATTTTTATTAGGGTAATTTTATTTGAACACTATACAAACTTTCGGTACATACCACAAATGATGTTTGGATATAAATTTATAAACAAAAATCAAATGTTCATGAACATAAAGTAATTGTTTAGGTATAAATAATTGAACGAAATGTATATTTAAATAATTTATTTTTATTTATAACTTTAAATTTGAACATTTGACATTTATTCAAAAATGTATATCTAAACACTATTTGTAATGTATATGTATACTAAAAATTTGTATAATGTGCAAATAAAATTTCCGTATTGATTATTCATAATTCTGAGTTGTTTGACCAATTCTAAAACATGGACGAGAAGGAGTAGAAAGACATTAGTAAACCAGTTTGGTGGTAGTTTTTTTATTTTTTATTTTTTATTTTTTTTTATTATCAACTTATAGATTGTAAAAGAAAATTATTTTAGACTGTTTGCTTAAATTTATTTTTTAATTCTAACAACTTATTTTAACTCAAAAAAGTTAATTTTGAAAAGCTGTTCACCCTCTGTTTCTAATTATCAATTTTTGTTGTGAACATATTATTTTACGAATATACCCTTAGAAATTGTTTTTTTTTTTTAAATAAAAAATTTTAAAAAAAGATCCAAATGGACTGTGGATCAAATTATTTTTTTTATGAGAAATGTAGATTAGTGGTGAATAACAAAAAATAAAAAATAATTCAATGTACAACTAACAAATGTTAATTCAATTTACAATTAACAATGGTAAAAAGAACATTTACACATCAAAAAGTTATTTCACAATTTATTTACCAAACACTACTTAACAACTTAAATCTATAATCTAATAGTTAAACTAAATAGATTAACTTCTAATTAAAGTTACAATCTATAATATGTTAAACTATAATCAATAATCTATTTTAACAACTGTATCAAACACCCCATTGTCCATAGTTTTACTGTTCAATTTAGATCAATTCCTATGAAATGAGACCATTTTGAAAGGTAAAATACCCACAAACAGAATTTATACATTATAATCGAGGAGAATTCTAGTATACAAACCCAAATATTATATGTATTCTTAGTTACGTTATTTTTTTAAATTATAATCAAATTTTTTTTAATTAAGACATTATTTTGAGATATTTAATTATGACTTTTTGCGTTTAGAAATGAATTTTTTTAAAAAAATTATAACTAAAAAAAATAAAATTATATCTTTTTCTTTTATAATTATAAATTACATATGGTACCCACTCTTCAAATCATAACTAAAATGGCTGTCATATCAATCTGAATAAGATATCTATATAATTTTATTTAGTTATTTATTTATTTGTGTATAGCAATTCCCCAAACGCAAAATAGTGCTTTACTTATATTTTATTTTTATGTTTACAAGATTTATAATTGGTTTCATTTATTTTTATTTTTTTTTTCCTTTCTTTTACAACTCCGCAATAATTCAAAATCATAAATATGGTTCATTTCAAGAAAATTAAGTAATTTGGTAGACGAGAAAATACCCAAAACATAAAAAATTTAAAAAAGGAAAAAGAAAATCAACTAACCTCCTTGTTTGGTAATCAATGAAAGCAAAAGGAAAAATATAACCTTGTTATGGGGAAAATAAGGGCTAAAATAGTGAGATTATCAACTTAGTCCAATTCCTTTAATTTTCTTTTCACTTTCAGGAGATAAACGAAATTGAAAATGGGAAACTGGAGAATGCATCTTCTCTCCATGCTGCTTTTAATTTATTCTCGTTTAAAAACACCGATCATAAGAAGGATTAATACAAAACGCTTTTTTTCATTTAAATAGGTACATCCAAACAGGAAAGTAACTGGTTCGCCTTAGAGTTGGCATAACTACAAAATTTATCTTTCTAATATGTGCCCAAATACAAGATAGCTTTGAAGAATTGTTCTAGGATTTATAGGCTTACCAAACAAACCATGTACCCCAAAAAAGAAAAAGAAAGAACAACAGATACATCTCTATTGATAGGTATGGCAATCAGAACGAGAGACATTCTTTATACAGTGATTTTGCATTTTTTTTTTTTTTTTGTGTGACAAAATCGAGAGAAAAGGAAAGGGCACATATTTCAGACCCCTAAACTGCAGTTGTGCAACAACTAAGAGAATTAAGATGAACCTGTCACCCCAGGGAAGAGTTCTGATATTTTATTGAAAACATCCATAACCTGCGACGATGACAAATAAGCAGAGTATGAAGTACCGTAAAATTCCATAAAACATCGCTAATGCTATGTTTGTATGTTTGTTTCAACGGAAACCAGTTTAGACCAAAAAATAAATAATCCAGGAAAACATTTTCCTATGTTGTGTCCTTGAAACTAATGTACTAATTGTTGTATTAGTGGTAGCAGCGGCAGTGGGATGGAGATGGGGCGGTAGTGGCAGTGGAGCTGATGGTGGCAATGGTAGTGCGGTGGCATTGGTAAGAGTTTAGTTTGGAAAATGTTTTCCGCCCAAACAAGCTTGTTTTCCGTCGTTGACCATGGAAAACATTTTCTTTTCGACTTTTGCTTTCCATTGTACCAAAAGTCAGAAAGTGCAGAAAACATTTTCCACCCAAAGAAAAAATAGTGTGTAAGAGCAGAAGCAGCAAAAGCTCACACAACAGAAATAGACTACTAAAAAAAACTCTTTTTTTATGTTGATAAAACTTGTGAAAACCTGCTTGGAAGACTAGAGCAATTATTTCTTCCAAGTTTTTTTCCAAGCTAATTTTGCATGGCCAAAAAGAAAAAAAATCAGAGGTGATGGCCAAACATGAAATATAAACTTTGAGGCGTACATACCTCCTTGTCATTCTGATATTTTGCAATACTCAAAGGATTATGTGAACACTGCAAAAAAATGAGTGGGTAAGATAGAGCAAAGTTAGAATCAAGCAAGTACATCAATTAATTAGGGCATGGGCATACATCCATGATGGCTGCTTGAACTCTTGGATTTTGAAATGCCATGGCGACATCGGGATTGGCCATAATTTTTGAAATAACTTCTTCAGGAGTAAGCCCAATTTGATCTGCAAAACACAATAAATTTAGTATTGAATCATGACAACAAGAGCAAGATCGTGAAATACAAGTAATATTTGATCTGCAAAACATAAAATGTAACAATAAAATAAATTTAGTACTGAATCATACAACAAGAAGCAATATCATAAAATACAAAAACAAGCAAAGTCAGAAATCACAAATATCTGTAGCATCCCTAGATTTAGACTAATCTAAGGAAAGCCTCACAGCTGGCACAAACATGTCCGCCTCCATTTTTTAATTGGTATCAAAGTAAGATCCACTTTTTGAATTACATTTGAATGACTGGCTAACACATGTTGGAGCATATCCAATGGTGTTGGCATATTACACATATGGGGCACAAACACAGCATCCCAATAGGTATGTTTGTGCTCCCAAGGTGGAAAGGAAGCATTTTAATCTTTGGCACTATCATTTGCAAATAACAATTCAGACCTGACAAATCCAAATCAGATCCAAGTCAAATTCAACCAGTTCGAATCGAATTGTGTATCAATCAATTCACTTGCGATTTAGCCGATTCAGCCACGCTATAGAAAGCTTAGGCCATTTGGGAAGAGGTTATAAGTAACATGCCCGTATCAAAAACTAGATCTAATTTAGAAAAAAACAAGGTCTAACTACCTACCCATATGAGTCAAAAAAAACAAAAAAAAAAATCTTTCTATTTCTATAGATAGTTACTCTATAATAATTTAATTGCATGAAATTCAATCTCGGTTTGCAACTTAAAAATAGGCATTTAGGAGAGTACACATTGGAACAAAGATACATCTCATTTTGGAACTTACCAAACTGCTGTTTCACCTCAGGACTCTGGAGATCAAAACTTTTCAAGGAATCCATCATGCGGTTATCCCATTCAGTGCCTCCCCCCATGTTATTTCTGAAGAAATAAATACACATACATATCAAGAATATGAGAAGAAAAAAGTACGGAAAAAGAACTTCAATCAACCGTGGACAGGCTAGCAATTTAGCATATAATGTAACAATAGTGTTAGCAACAAATTGCAATCTCACAAACATTATAGAAGGCGACTAAAAAATCCAGCAATAAAAACATAGATCATTAAAATTTATAATAATATATATATATATACGCGAAAGGAACCATTAGAATAGATGTCCCTCTCCAGTTATAATGTACGCAATTGATATCAGGAATTGGCATCAAAAGATAGATATAAAAAATAACTAATTGCAGGAGAAAATTAGACATTATTGAGCACAATAAGAAAGATGAAATGCAAAATGCAGAGTTGAATTGAAAGTACCTGATGGGTCAATCAAGAGAGAGAGAGAGAGAGAGAGAGAGAGAGAGAGAGGAACTTAGAGAGAGATATTAGAGAGAGAAATTCTCAATTCAGTTCAAATTCAATATATCCAAGTTATTTACAAGTGATGTGGTACTCATCTATTTATAGGATACACTATCTAACACATGCTATGCACATGACACTACATCATACTCCCCCTCTTAAGAAAAGACTTGTCCTCAAGTGAAGACAACAAAATACAACCAATACTAGAAATGAAAGACACAAAAACCAAAGTACAAGATGGCAACTTTTCAAGGAACTAGTCTACAAAGGTAGAGGTATCATCAATGGAAGAGGCATCCGGGAAGTAGGGCTATCCACACACATACGCCAAGAGCCATCCTTCTTAGGTGTCAAAAGCCCCGAAACACCACAAGGGCTAAGGCTAGGCCGGATATACCCTTTAGCCAAAAGCTCTTCCACTTGCCGTTGCAACTCCTCTTTCTCCTTTGGAGACATGCGATAGGCCGGTTTGTTTGGAAGTGCCAACCCTTGTACCAAATCAATACGATGTTGAATGTCACGCATATGAGGCAAATCGGGAGGAAGTTCTTGGGGAAAGACATCGGAATACTCTTCCAAAAGAGTAGCCACCTCAACCTTTTGTTTAGAAGCACCAGTGTGTACAACCGAAACCAACACCAATACAATCCCAAAATCCCGACTCTCTTCCACAAACTCTTTGGAAGCAAGCAATGTAGTGGCACTAGGAGACAACTTGGAAACATCCTTGGAAGTAACCTTTTCCTTCATTGGAAGCAAGGTAAACCGGATATCATTCTTGACAACGGTATAGGTGTTCCGTTTGCCATCATGCAAAGATTGCCAATCATATTGCCAAGGTCGCCCAAATAGAATGTGACAAGCATCCATAGGCACTATATCACACCATGCCTCATCAAAATATTTTTGCCAGATAGAAAATGAAACCAAGCACCGTTTGGTAACCTTGATCTCATTGCCTTTCTTGAACCAAGATAGAGAATAAGGATGGGGATGTTCCTCCACTGGAAGATTGAGTTTGTCCACCATTTCTTAAGAAACTACGTTCTCACAACTTCCACTATCAATGATCATGTTACAAACACAGCCACCAATGTTGCAGGTGGAATAAAAGATATTAGTACGCAACCAATCTTCTTGGCTCTCTAGTTTTGGTAAGAGAAGAGTCTTCTTCGACATAAGAGCAAGACGCTCTTCTTCATCACTATCTCCACCAATTGTCACATTATTCGAAGGATCAAAGATTAGAGCATCTTCAAAGTCACCATGCTCCTCAACTTCTTCAATGAGAAGTGCCTTGTTCAGGTTATTACCCATGTTCTTGCGGCAATCAGAAGATCTATGCCCCGGTTCACCACACCTAAAGCATTTGAATGTTCCACCTTGTGGTATATTTTGGTTTCCGAAAGCACCATTAGGACGAGGAGCTTGAGAGGAGGAAGCACCCTTATCCACAAACTTGGAAGGAGGATTAGCTTTGGCAAAGCTAGGAGTGGAAGGACCCGGCCTAAAACCACCTCGAAACCCTCCTTGAGAGTATTGTCCCATTTGGGAAGCACGGCAGCTTTGTCGTTTCTCCACGGCTAAGGCCCGACTAAAAGCTTCGGAAACACTATATAATGTGTGCAAGGCAAGAACATCTTGGATGGAAGATTTCAAGCTGCTCACATAACAGGCCACCCGTTGCTCCTCACTTTCACTTAAGTCAACCCGTGAAACAAGTTGATAAAAGACTTCCATGTATTTATTCACACTACCATCTTGCTTGAGAACATGAAGGCGTTCATAAACACTTTGGAGGTAGTTGAATGGTAGAAAATAGCCCTTTAACTTCTTTTTCATTTTCTCCCAATCATGGATTTTCTACTTTCCACATCAGCGACAGTTGAGTTGAAGTTGTTCCCACCAAGCGGAAGCTCTCCCCTTCAACCGAATAGCCACAAGCTTAACTTTCTTTTCAACGGAGACCTCTCCATAGTCAAAGATCCAATCAATGGTGTTGAGCCAATCGATGAACTCATCGGGATTGAGGCTTCCATGAAATTCGGAAGTTCAATCTTGATATTGTTCTTCCATTTGTGTTCCATCCTACCCACATCCGTTCGACGCCGTTGTGGGGCCCAAAAGATATTATCAAAAGAATGATGAGTACCACCTTCGGTTTCATCGGAACCATCACTACCCTCGGTAGGAGGTAGGAGACGTTGCACCGTCTCAGTTAACGCAGCAATTTGCCGTCTCATCTCGGCCATCTCATCTCTTGGATATGGAATCCCATTACCCCCTTCATGATCACCCAAATCCGAGACATAAGCCCTACCACGACCACCCCTACGACCTCGACCCCGATTAACCATAACAACCTCCCAATATGTTCCCAAAATAGTCCAGATATACAGATTTCGGATAACTCAATGCCAGACCCAATTCACAGATTAGGATAACCCAGTGTAACTATCAACTCACAGCAATGTGAAGTCTCAAATATTCAAGAATCAACAAGACTATAATATCAAGAATTGATTCAAACAGTAACCTAATCTGTATACGGAATTTGAACAGCCCAAGAATTGAAACAAAGATTGAAAATACCTGTGTAGAACTAGAGTACAGAATTACAAATTAAAAGAATTGAGGTCCCAAACTCAAAAGCATCCTAGTCGCAAGTCACAGTGAGCCTTGAATCCAAGAAGTCGCACTATGGCACTAGATCGAATCACGAAATCGATGGTATGGATGTCAAATCGAAATCGATCTGCTCACTAAGGTTCTTGAGACGACTCCCAGCGAAGAACCCAGGCGAAGATTCAATCAGCGAACTTGAATCGAAAGTTCCAGCACTTGATCGACAGTGAATAAGCGAAGCCAAATTCAGTGTCAAAGCCACAACTCGAATCACGATGTTGAATCATGATGATGGATTGAAATCTGGACTGGATATCGATCTCAGTTTCTAAATGAACTTAGGTTCTGTGACATTCGTTTCCGAGAGCTAACTCCAATTGCAATTCCATTCGAAGCAAAAATGAACCAATTTCAAAATTGCCAATCAAATTACGGCTTCAATTCGATCTATAATGACGATTCCAGAGATCAATTCATGAATCTGACTCAGATTGAGGTTTTGAAGATCAGGCTAATTTTGAGGAAATGGTCTGTGATAATCAGTAGGTTAGGATCTAAATCTTGATGCTCTGATACCAAAATATGATGGGTCAATCAAGAGAGAGAGAGAGAGAGAAAGGAACTTAGAGAGAGATTTTCAATTTAGTTCAAATTCAATATATCCAAGTTAGTTACAAGTGATGTGGTACTCATCTATTTATAGGATACACTATCTAACACATGCTATGCACATGACACTACATCAGTACCACAAGCCTCTCAAGAAAGATCAAAGGAGTTCAAACATAAGTGGACAACAAAAAATCAATTCAAACGAGTGCACACTAGTAAAAAAAGTGATGCAACAACAATAACAATAGGCATTTTTAAAACATCAAATACAAATTCCAAAGAACAAAATGCTAAGAATCTATAAAATGATGCAAATAAGTGGAACAATGTACTTACAACATGTCTTCCAGCTGTTGACGGTATTGTGGATTTTGTAGCATCCCTGTTGCAAAAGATATGCTCAGTGAAAGCAATTGATAATCAATAGAAGAATTTCTCTCTTGCATTACAACAACTAAGAGCTCTTATTAATTCATATTGTTAGTGTTGTGCATAAAAGTTAATCTGTGAGATATGGTTGAGACAATTTTGTAAAACAATCTTATCATTTGATTAATAATAAAAGGTAAGTTTATAGTCATGTTTACTTTGTTGTGTTATTGTTTACATGATAAGTCCATAAAATTAAAAAGAGAAGACATTCTTAAGAGTTAAGAATCTGAGACCAATACTTCTCAGTATTTTATTCTTATATGTTTCAGTCATAGGATTGTTAAATGGGTGTCAATAATTTGGGACGACTACCACGTGTCATGTTGGCTCAATTGGAAGAGTGGCTAGTCTCGAGAATTCCTCTCTCCTACAGTTTAGTAATTTTGTGAAGTTTGAGGTTACCACATATTTGATATTTGCTTTGTGTGGGTACTTTCAGAGATTGGATAATTGAACGATGTTGGATTTGTGTAGACTAGAAGAATCAAGCAAGGAATTAGATTTTGCATTCGAGATATTTATGCTACCTATCTCTGTGGATAGTCAAATTAGAGTTTTGTATACATCAAAAACATGATCAAGGTGTTGGAATCAAAATATACATATATGTATCTCTGTGGATAGTCAAATTTGAGTTTTGTACACATCAAAAACATGATCAAGGTGTTGGAATCAAAATATATATATGATGTCCATATGATTCCTTTCAGTGGTATCAGAACTAGGTTTGTGATTTATGCAAAACACATAATTGTTGTCATAACAAGATTTAATATTATTTTGAATAAAAAGTAATTTTGGGATTGCATGATATATCATTCAGTCACCATATGGTTTAATAAACCATAGTTTTATTTTATTTTTTGGGTTCTTTGCTTCTATCAATTTATGTATATATGGTATACATGCATTGTATATAAGAGCATACAATGCTCTCGAAACAAAGCTACAAGAATTTGAATTAAAGAACCTATTAAGGGTATAACCAAATCCCTATTTTTGTTATACAGTTGAATTTTGTTACACAGATGAATTAAAGAACAAAGCTACAAAGCTAAAAAATTAATAAATATAAAGGAATAGATCAAAAACTACTATATATTGCATTTACTACAATTCATGGCAATTGAGAAAATCCTTTAGGCAGACAACTAGTTGGACCAAACAAAAATAATTCTGTATAACAGGGAACAAATAGAATTATAAAGGCATTGAAACGTTACTGTGTAAAACTGATACATTATACTTGTATTTTCCAAATTGTTTCCAGCACTGATTTCAATAAATGAAATTTCATTAGTCACTTCTTATTTACGGTATAACCAAATCCACACTTTTATAAGAGAAAGTGACAAAGAATAATGGACTAACATTTAAATGTAGCAGGATTCCTCATCTCCTCCGGTAGATATCTGCAAGGATACAAAATGAAGTATAATTCTTTTTCAAATCAATAAGAAGCATATGGAACCTCACCCATATGGAATACTGAATAACTGTCTAACAAAAAGCATGAAATAGTTCCAAATAAGTCAAAAAGCAAGTTAGGAAATTGCCCAGAAAATTTATTTCAAAACAGAAGCAGAAGAGGATTACCACGAAGAAACACAACCTCATGAGAGGATTTTTAGGACAGCAATTATGAATGACATAATCAATGAGATCTCTTCCACGCAGTAGACTTTTCAATCATTTTTGCTTTTGAAGGAAACAAAGTCACTTTTATTAAGGGAATAAAGTATCCAAACTATAATTAGACAGGGAGGCAAAGTAAGCTAACACATGCAGTAGTAGGGGCTCAGACTCACCTTTCTTACCCTCCCCTTTATATGTTCTATAAGCATTTACCCAATTGGCAAGAGGAAACATCAACACGTTTTGAGCAGTCACAACAGGTCTACAACACATCTCCTTGACAGGACTTCGACATGCAAAACTCTGGCATACAGTCCAGTGTCAAGAGAAAAACTACATGTTTGTGTTTGCCCACTACAATGGTTACATATTAAGGCTCCACACTATGCGCATAAAAGATTGGGTTGGCACAAGACAAGAGAATGAGGGCATGGGCCATGCTTTAAACTTCCCATCCCTTGCTATATGTGCCGAACTGAGAAGTAAATCTGATGCTGTGAAAAAACAAAGAATCTGGGAATTTTATTTTGTTTTTATTTTTATTTTTGATAAATAATCTGGAAATTTTAATCACTTGCACATGCCAAAAACATCAACAGTTATTTATATTTCCATTATATCACTAAAGCATCAACAAACTAACAACTTGCATTTGACACGAATGAAATCAAGGCAAGAGCTTAAATTTGAAACTTCACTAAGCCTAGGAGCACAAAAAGAACATAAAGATAAAAGTAATATTACGGATAAACCATCTTCTGCACTGCAGGATCTTCCATCATTTTCTCCAAAGCTTCCACTGACAAACCAGAACTCCCTTTCCCTGTCAATAAATGGATTAGAACTTCACTTGAGTTCTTCAGTTAAAAAGAACAAAACAATAACAATTGGGCTTTGTTTTAAGTAGTTTTATGGGAAAAACAAGAACAAACAAATTGTGATAATATTTGAAGCAAATTTGAAACCTGCAACTTTAGAAAATGAAGTCAGAACTCATCTTTCACATCTAGAAACCCTAGATGTCTTCTTCTTCCTCATACATCCCTAAGCCTAGAAACTTTCCATATTCAAAATCCACCAAAGTTCCAATTTTAGCGAGCCTTGACTCCTGTTTCCTAAAGCCGTCCCACATAAGCAGGTGACATGGATACTTGTCTTCAGCAAAACCATATGAAGCAAGGTATTTTGATGCACGGCTTGAGAACAAGAATGGCAAATTGAGGTCAAGTTTTATTACTAGGTCTCATACAGAATCCTTATTACGTCTAGATTACTGTTGATAGTTACGGTCAAAATTTCTTATTTTGAAGCCAATCCTAATAGAATTACAAGAAGCTTTTATGGACGCACATAATCAATCTATTCAAGATCCTAGACCACCATAAGCCCAACTTCAAGCATATTCTAAATTTCCTAATACACCCTACATCATATTTAAACTTCAGTTTTGATTTTGAACTTCAGGATACCTAGTAAAGAGCTATTAGTTGTACAGCAGCACAAGATGTTGAAATGTGTTATATTTGTTTAAATGCCCACTAACTGATCTCATGCTATACATTTCCACTTAAGAAATATCAGACTGCAACACATACATTATGAAACAATACAATTTTTTCAAACAAAGCTCAACCGTGGAAAGCAAAACTGTTCAGTAGTATACTCGTCTCAGCAATTGTGAAGACATCTAATTAGTGGTGGTGTTGTTTTCAATGTTTCTTCACAAATCAGCATAAATGAAGCCCATATAATTGTTGACTACCAAAAAATGTTTCCTTATCTTTCTTTTGCTGTTCTTTTTCTTCCTTCCTTTTTCATATATGGCTGTAAGAAACTTGAACAAATATCAAAACTACACAACTGAAACTACATCTGCCAGGGCAATCATTAATACAGAGTACAGACACCATATTTGCCTGGGAAGGAGAAAATTAGATGTGCATCACAATTTAACCACACAAGATAGAACATGCATGGTAATGCCTACTATTATCGGATATCAGCATATACACACAATAAGATACCTTGCGGTAAACTTATATTTAATTTATGTTAAGAAGGAAACAAGAAGCAAATGCTTTTAGATGATTCTTCTACTTACGAGCAGACGAGGAAACTTCAGAAGCACCAACCCCAGGAGTGTAAGCAGTTCCGTTTTGAGAATCCTTCATTAAATGTTCAAATGATTTAATCTGGGACACGTTATATGTAAACACCATAGGCTCAAAAAATAGATCAAACTTGAATCCTTACTTGATCAGCAAGCTCGACATCCTTTGATGAATCTGACTTAGTTGTTTCATCAAAACCTCCGAAAGGGCTCTTCTGTATTGTTTCTTCAGGAGAAACATCTACAAAAGCTGCAAATATGAGTTGCCTTAGAATCTGTAGCAACTAGAAATTCAAGATTCACATAATAATTGCCCCATACATGATTGGAAAAATGACGGCTGTTTTTTGTCAATGGTTTTTCGTACAAAGAATCACAACATAGTAAGCACTAAACAATGCATGCATGCTGACTTCCCATACACCCATAACACATAAACAAGTAGCAGATGTTACATTGGTGTCATCACCAGACTATTGTAGCAGGTGTTACCATTTTTTTCTTTCTTTTTCTTTTTTTTTTTCATGTATATAATAATCACAATGGAAAATAGTAAAATTAAGAAAGAGATTATTTGATACCATATTTCTTGGGTCCCTCCTTGTCTTGATCGTATTTGACATCTGTGGAAGGAGGGACCTCCACTTTGGTCATTGGAACGTCTACAGTCACCACAGATTGAGAAGTAGCTGGAGATGGTGAGGCAGCTGGCCCTGATGTTGCAAAATTTGGAAAAGGAGGTGAGGTAGCTGGCCCTGAGTTCGAGGGAGGTGGGAAGGGAAAAGGGAAAGGTGATCCGGGCGAAAAGCCAGCATTATTGAATTGGTTATTTTGTGAATCCATCTGGCCCATCATAGTCTTGAAAGCTTGTTGCATTGCATATTTCTGAAAGAATCATATTACAACTCACTCAGATAACAAACATATGAGAAAAGGTCAAGTTTAAAAAATATCTTCATGAAGACACACCATAACAAATTTTATAAACCAATTCAATTGTAGACTTTAAAAAGTTAGTACAAACAAAAGAAGAAGAAGATAAAACCTAATTTTGAATTAGAATCGAATCATTGATGTGACAAAAATGAATGTCCAAAGAATGAAATTAGTACACAACTCTACTAGCAGTCAAAAATTGATCAGATTAGAAAGAAGAAAAAAGTCACAAGAATACTGATTTGGGGGGCAGCAGCGGCAGAAGCAGCAGCAATGGCTGCTGTGGCTCGAACCCAAAAAAAAAAAAAAAAAGTTAAGGGAGAAGGTTTTGATGGAGCACGGTGCTGATTGATTAAGGGTTTCGGCTTTGAGCCGTGGGAAGGGGGGTAAAGAGGGCAGATGAGAGGGGGCTGGTGGTGAGCACCTGCAGTGGCTGCTGTTGCTGGAGGGAGAGAGGTGCATTTTGGGGTGGTTGATAAGGAGTTAAAGAGGCAGTATATAGGGACTAGGCTGGCATAGACCATGGGTGGTGATGGGGAGTGCTTGATCTGAAATTCTTGACTTCTACCCTATTCTGTTTCAGAGAGATTCTGCCCACGAATTTTAAAAACTGAAAACTAATACCAAATGATGAAAATTAGACTTGAAATTTTTACAGTAGCTTGAATATGGATTACACTTGCAGTAGGAATTTTCTAGAGGTTTAAGGAATAAAATTCACGCAATCCTCCATCCCAAATTGTTGGTCCATTTTCGGCATTCATGCCTTTTAATTGAATCAATAAATAGTGAGCTTTATATATAAAAAAAATCATTTTTTTTTTCACAAATTAAAAGATCTCAATTAGTTCTTGTAATTCCTTATTAAGATCAAGATCTTGTTCCATTAGACCCAGTTCAGTCAGATTAGTTCCATAATATAGCTTGCGCGGACCAGGCTTTCAGTGTTTGATTGGGCTGGCCTAATGAATGATCATTATTCAAGAAAAGAATAAGACTCAAGGGTTTCATAGATAGAGTATTCAAAATCGTTGAAAAAGAATATATTAAAAAATAAAAATAATTTTTTGGAATGTCTGGAATAGTAAAAATGGTCAAACAATTTGGGACAGAGAGAACAATTTGAAAACCTGTCCAAAAAACTGTTGTAGGATGGATAAATTTAAAAATATGGAACTCAATGGGTATAAACAAAATTTTTACCAAAACAACGGAATTTGAAACCTTTTAGGGTCTGGTGTATCATGCTTTTGACCTTGCATGGATTGCTTTTGTAATTTATGAGTAGGCAATTTATGAATATGACGCTGAAACTGACCTGTTGCCAAAATAATGGTTAAAATTGAACTCAAAGACCTCATACTTGTACAAGACCAAGTCGAAAAGTAAATAGACACATTAATTAAGGATGAATTCTAAAAATTGGTGATTTATAGACCACTGCAGGTTGACTTGCGAATTTTTGCTGTTGTTAGACAGAACAAAGGAATCTGTCCAGATTGTAAACCTAGACTTGACTTGGGATTTAGTGGGAGTAGGACCCAGACCGATTCAATTTTGGGCTAAAACCTCATAAGACATGAATTAGGAAATTGGTTGTGCCTCATGTTAGTTGAGTTGAGACGTGTGAGTATGCAATTTAATTTGGCGTTGTATTTGCTTTGTAACTTCATGTCATGCCTACAGAGCAACTATAGTGAGTAATTTTGCATGTGTTTGATTCAGGGCACTAGTTTGTGTATTCTGGCATTAGTTGAGTGTGGTGCTTTCATTTGGACCCCAGGTAAGTAGTGCATGCTATATATTTTTAAAATTTCCCATTCCCCAAGAATTATTTTGTAACTGAAAATGATTTATTAAATGTCTTGAAGAATGTTTCAAAAACCATCTTCGAAATATGTTGTTACATGATATTATTAAACTACCTTAAACACTTGGCATAGAATGGTTTGAAAAGAAATACTTTATTGTATTAAATGTTTTGAGCTCCTTAATCTATGATTGGTATGTATGTACTTACTAGGACCGTAGGGAAAGCCCATGGGATAGGGATGCCTGTTATCGTGAGATCGTGATGACATTGACAAATAGAGAAGATCCACACTGTGGCAGCTCTAGTTCTCAATGATTGAGGGAAAAGGGCTCGTGCGCCAGATGACCCGACATCAAAGCATCTTAGAAAAGGCCAAGGGTTCATCCCAAAGATGAATCTATGTACAATGGTTGGATCCAATGGGTCATGCTACCTAGAGAAATTGATGCCATTTATATGTATATATATGTGGTACTCAAATGTTGATAATAACTATGCTATGATCATACTCCTGTGGAATTTGACTTGATTATTTTGAGAAGAGAGAATGGAAGCATGAATTCTGCTATGAAATACCTTTATTGTAAAAACTTGATCACTATAACCTTTTGAATATAATGTATTGTGCCATTGTAGTTGGAACTATACTGTTACTTCAGAACTAAATCCCTTGTTTTTTACACTTATTTACTATCCATATTACTACTTTTTTTTTTCTTTTTTTTTTTTTGATAAATAAGCAAACTTTATTAAAAAAGCATCATGGCGATGCAAAGGATACAAAAAACAACAGCCCACAACGGCTCACAAGAACTAACTAATCAAATCCTCCAAAAAATGTACTATTATCCATATTACTACTCACTAGGTATCAGGTTGACCCATTATTGAACATTTCAGGTGAGAGGAGGAGGACTTAGCTTTGGACTCGTGGCTGGCAGGGACTCTACCTTATGGACGTCTAGGACCCTTTTTCATAACATTTTAGTCTTTCATTATGTTTAGACTGTTGCTTTGATGGTATTTAGATATTCATCAAAGATGTAATTTGTTGTGAGTTGAGTGTCCGTCCCACCTGATATTACAGTGTATATAGGGATTGTTAG
This sequence comes from Camellia lanceoleosa, assembly GCA_025200525.1. NCBI lineage: Eukaryota > Viridiplantae > Streptophyta > Magnoliopsida > Ericales > Theaceae > Camellia > Camellia lanceoleosa. The sequence goes on from CM045766.1 coordinate 125,174,021, forward strand.
GGTAGTTTCTGCCCATATGATTCTTTGAGATATTGTGCATTAAGATTTGACTTATTTAACCTTATGCGTACCTTGGGTTAAGGCCCATTGGTTAACAGCTGGTCATACGCTGTGTTGGGGGTGTGACACAAGTGCAAATGAGAACGTAAATTTAGTTGGATTTTTTACAAGAATGTCTCGGGTTAAAATGGATCTCCAAGTTAGTTTATCTAAAAACTTATAAACCTTTCAACTAGAAATGGCCAAGCATTCAAATATATTTCAATATATTCTTAGATACACATGAAAAGCAATTTCAAGTGCTTGAAAACTGAAAATGCTATGTGGATTTCAACTCTAGTCAACACTTCGTATTCTCAATGGCTACCTCACCATGTCATGCCAATCAATTCCTATCTTAATTAGAGGAACCATATGCCAGTCTCCCAATAGACTAAAAATTAGCTTGATTGCAGATTTAGCCATTTGGTTCTAACCAAATTTGTTCAACAACCAGAAACTCTTGAAAATATTGGAGAATCAAACAAAAGTATGAAATTGCAGAGACAGTCGTGAAAGGAAAAAAAAATGATAAAGAAAGAATAATTAATATTTTCCATATTTCCATGCAGAACAACATCTATGATGTAGACATATGATTTGTAGACATGAGCAGAAGCAAGTGCCATCACAGACAACGGGTACCCAACATCCGACACAGCCACCTTCAAAATCAAGACATGACAACACACCATACATACATATGTAATAGTATATTTATTTCTATATGACATAGACACTTGTGTAGGATGGTATTGTTTTTGCTTTCTAATATGAGATTAGGCAGTTTGATAACAATAGCGAATTTGTAACAAAGTCTGTTTGGTAACGTTTATGTTTTCAGTTTATATTTACAAAAATTTTATAAACTGGTTTTTGTTTATCTTTTGTTTATTTTTAGAAAAATATAAACTACAAACGCGTTTGGTAATTGACAAAATGTTTAAAAAAAAATTAAAATATAAAAAAGAGTGAGAAATGACAAGTGGCGGCAAAAGACGGTGGTGGAAAGTGGTGGATAGCGGGTGGTGGCGGGTGGGTGGGTGAGTGGGGTGACGGTGGCGGGGGGTGGTGGCTGGCGGGTGGGTGGTGGTGGCAGGTGAGTGACGGTGGCTGGTGGTGGGTGGTGGTAGTGGTGGAGGGGGCGGGGGGGGGGAGGGCGGGTGGCGGGTGGTGGTGGGGGGGAGGTGGTGGCGGGTAGGTGGTGGGGGGTAGCAGTGGGTGGTGGTGGTGGTGGTGGTGGTGGGGGGAGGGGGGCGGTGGTGGGTGGTGGTGGCGGATGGCAGGTAGTGGTGGATAGTGGTTGGTGGGTGGGTGGGTGGTGCTGGTGCTGGTGCTGGTGCTAGTGGGTGCTAGTGGGTGGTGGCGGGTAGGTGGCAGGTGGCTGGTGGTGGCAGGTGGTGGCTGGGGGTGCCGGGTAGGTGGCAGGTGGCTGGTGGTGGATGGTGGTGGCAGATGGGTGGCGAGTGGTAGTGGCGACTAGGTGGCGGTGGTGGTGGTGGCGCGATGGATGGTAATGGCGGTTGGATGGTGGTGGGGGTGGTGGTGGTGGGAGGGAGGTGGGAGGTGGTGGCGAGTGGGTGGCAGGTGGGTGGTGGCTGGTGGATGGCAAGTGGCTGGTGGTGGATGGTGGTGACAGGTGGGTGGTGAGTGGTGGTGGAAGGTGGTGGTAGGGGGTGCCGGAAGACGGTGGTGAAAAATGGTGGCGGGTGGTGGCTAGTGTTGGGTGGTAAAAAAAAAAAAATGAAAACTGAAAATGGAAACACATTTTTTGAATTTACATTTTTTGGTCAAATTTATAAACTGAGACCACTGATTTATAAATCAAAAATTTACCAAACAAGTTTTTATTTGAGTTTTTTAAATTTTTATAAATATAAACAAAAAACTGAAAACGTAAGTGTTACCAAACGGCACCTTAGGTATTTGCCCAATTAAAGAAAAAATTAAATTAAATATGAAATTACTAAAGTTACAAAAAGCCCCTTTCATTTCCAAGTATGGACACTTCCATGGAGGAGGTGTCTTGTGTCGAAGACAACACTCTACAAACAATCCTAAAAGCATGTCCCACACTTCTTCAACATGTCATAATTAAAATTTTAAATTCATAATATTGGACACTTTACAAACACTTCTCAAACACCTTGGTGACACTTCATAGGCAATGTTGAAAATAAATGTAAAAGGGTTAGTGTGGTAAGGTAAATGTGGTAGGTAAATGTGAGTGTGTTAGGTGAGTGTGGTAGGTGAGTAAATGCTCCATTATGTTTAGTGCTCATGTTTAGTGCTCCATTGTAGTAAGTGCTCCATTTACCCTAATGCTCCATTAAGTTAGTTTAGTGCTCCATTGAGGTTAATTTAATTCCTCCATTGTATCTCATTCTCCCTATAAAAGAGAGTTCATTCTCTCCATTGTAAATAAAGAATATGAATCAATAAACATCAATACACAGTTTATTCTCTCTATCAATATTTTCCTACATGGTATCAGAGCCAAGTTAGGCTCTTGGTGTTCTTCGTCTTCCGGCGGGCGGCAACCTTGCCTTGACCGCCCGCCGGACCTCAACCTATTCACCTTTTAAACTTGTTAACATCCAGCTTCGACATCCTTAGCGTCGCAGCTTTCATTTTCATCTACAGGCATGTCTTCGACCCTCTAATCGCCAGTCTACGAAAACCTAGCCCTTAGAGGCCTCACCTAGCTTCCAAGAAAGGGGATCGACCTTGTCATAGCCATCGTGTTGGAACATTTCCACATCTTGGTGCAGTCACCTGTTCCACCAAACCTGACACCAACAAGACAAGGCCCATCTTGTTTTTCGACTTCTATGGTGTATCCACCATTGTTAATCCGGAAGATGATGCTCTTCTGCCCGTGCTTGCTGCAGCTCCAACTTAACGGGTTCTGCCGATTGAAGTTCAGCTTCCATCCTTGCAATTTTATCCATAAGGCCCCTCATCTGCTGTTCTCTCTCTGCAGAGAAGTATTATCATTCTGTTCAGGTTTATGCTTCTGCATCAACTCCTGGTGGTTCATCACCCCTTGTGCAAACAGGCCAAATCAGTCCCACCGTGTCTCTCCTGGGAGTATCTCAGCCTGTGCATCAGCCTAATATGCAACCTGGTGGTTCTTTGCCTCCAGGGATTATACAAATCCATATCTTCCTGTTAATCCTACTGTTATTGAGGGGTTTGTTCTTTGCCTCCAGTAATGTGCTTCTTGCATCAATTGAAAATATGCAGTACGCTGTCACAGTGGCTGTCCTTCACACGGTGTTTTCTGCGTTTGGCACTGTACAGAAAATTGCCATATTTGAGAAGAATGGGGGAACCCAAGCGCTTATTCAATATCCTGATGTCACAACTGCAATAGCCACCATCAATAGGCTCCAGGTGTTCCTACAGCAGCAACAGTTTGGCAGAATCCTCAGGCCTCTCCAATGTTTCCTGGGAGTGAGTTTGCTGGTGGTAGTGCTATGCTGGCTCAATCTTCTGCGGGACAAGTGCCCTCATGGATCCGATGCTTTCTTCTCTTGGTTCTGTTGCGGGAACCACTGAACCATGGTTCAATTCCAAGTCCTCTGAGGCTCCTCCTCAATTGACCATCTTCTATGCGGGAACAGTGAATGTGTATAATGATATCTCTCCTGAGAAGGCTCAGGCTATTATGTTCTTGGCTGGAAATGGGGCTTCTAACAAGGCACACCCAAGAGCTCAGGTGCAGGTCCCTACCTCCAAGCAGACTGGGGGAGATGGTGTTCTTGGCAATCAGCCCACTAATAATACTCCACCTAACTCTGGCCTTTCCAGCCCTATCTCTGTTTCTTCACATCCAGTTGGTCAGTCTGGTAATGGGCTTACTGCCAATGGTGAAATGATGGCAGCCAAACCAAATGGGGTGTCAACCACTCCGCTTAGCAAAATTAACTCTCTCCTCAGTCAAATAATTCCTCGTCTGGTGTCGGACAATTATCAAATGCAAATCTGAAAATGACAAGTGTGCTTAATGGGTATGGGCCTTCACTGAGCATGCAACCTACTTCACCACCCAAATTTTATTATTATTATTATTATTATTAAACACACCAAAATACCACCACAAACATTCCACATATCACAACCTCTTTTTTTTTTATTTCTGTCGGGATCAAACCCGATCACATTTTTACACACACACAAAAAAAAAAAAAAAAAAAAAATCATAACCACCACAAACAACCGGCCTCACTTCTTCGCCTCTTCAGTTGATCTCTTCCTCTTGCCCTTGTCTTGGGCGTCCCTTGCCGGTGCTACCTCCGTGTTTCCCACGCCGCCGAGCACATTCACTTCCCGTTGCTCCTCCACCGTCACATATGGCGGCCCTCCAAATCTGAGCATCACGGTGGCCTTCCGCTTCAGCTCCTTGTTCTCGGCCTTCAGCCCACATATCTCTGCTCGGGCATCCTTATACATGCCCTGGAGCAGAGCCAGTTGGGCGTTTAACTGCTGCACCTCATTAGTTCTACTCTGAAGCCGGTGCGACAGGTTGTTGACCGCCGTCATGGTCTCAACGCATGACCTTAATGTGTAATAATTCGCCTCAATATCCGATCGGCGACCATTATTCGCTCCATCGACACCATCGAAAAGTTCAACGCCCCAAAACCAGGGGGGCTTGGTCCAAGGGCTCTTGGTTGAGGTTCAAGGGCCATATTCTGGGTTGTGGCCTCGTTGAGGTCAGGAAAGAGGGTAAGACCACGGGACGAAGAGGCTATATTCTGGGGAGCAGGACGGGAAGAAGAGGCCATCTTATGGGTTGCTGCGTGTTTCAGCTGTTACAGAGTGTTTCAGGATTTGCAGCTCTTAGAGACAAGCTCTCGTAAAGCAAGGTGTTCACCGGTTTGTTATGTTTACAAGCCTCAGCATTCGCTTCGGTTTATATCGACAAAGACGAAGAGGCCGACACGACAATCTGTTGGTCACGTGTATCGCCGCTCGGCGCGCCTTTTGATGGCTGTCGGGCACACCTTTTGATGGCACGCCTTTTGATGGCGCGCCTTTTGATGGCTCGACTTTTGATGGCTGTCGGGCACACCTTTTGATGGCACGCCTTTTGATGGCACGTTTTTTGAAAAAATTGGGCACGCCTTTTGAGGGTGCAACTTTTATGGGTCCGACAAGACTCGATGCTGTCGACTTTGATTAGGTTAGCACTTATATGGGTCCGACAAGACCCGATGGCTATTTTCTAGCGGTCCGACATGACCCAGTAAACTGTTTTTTCTACAACGGTCCGACATGACCCAGTAAACTGTTTTCTACAACGGTCCGACATGACCCAGTAAATTGTTTTTCTACAACGGTCCGACATGACCCAGTAAACTGTTTTCTACATCGGTCCGACATGACCCAGTAAACTGTTTTTCTACAACGGTCCGACATGACCCTATAAACTGTTTTCTACATCGGTCCGACATGACCCCATAAACTGTCTTCTACAACGGTTTGACACGACCATACAGTGTCTCATATCCTCTTTTATTTTATTTGTCATTTTATTTTCCTGTTTTTGTTACTCTCTCCAAACTCAAGTTGGTTAGTTCCTAACCCCCTTGAGTTTGAGGGGGGCTGTTGAAAGTAAATGTAAAAGGGTTAGTGTGGTAAGGTAAATGTGGTAGGTAAATGTGAGTGTGTTAGGTGAGTGTGGTAGGTGAGTAAATGCTCCATTATGTTTAGTGCTCATGTTTAGTGCTCCATTGTAGTAAGTGCTCCATTTACCCTAATGCTCCATTAAGTTAGTTTAGTGCTCCATTGAGGTTAATTTAATTCCTCCATTGTATCTCATTCTCCCTATAAAAGAGAGTTCATTCTCTCCATTGTAAATAAAGAATATGAATCAATAAACATCAATACACAGTTTATTCTCTCTATCAATATTTTCCTACAGGCAACAATGTCCTACATTCTTTGGAATGCAACTTGTGCATTTTAAATATGTTTTGAAACATTTATAAGATGAATATATCATGTCAATTTCAATGTTCTGAAATTGTTTTGCATTCTTTAGAAATCTTGATGTTTAAGTTATGGAATATATGGCTTTCTAATTTAATTAGTATTATGTTGTTGTTCTTGTTATTTATTTATTTATTTATTTATTATTACCATTGAATAAACCATTCATATCTTCGACATATAATAAATTTATTCAAAAATATTTTTAACATGTTCCAAGCGTATCGTGTCATGTACATATTGAAAATTGTCTTGACAGCGTGTCGCATGTCCGTGTATCTGCTAATTCTAACTCATGAAAGGCACAAGGTGGTTTATTATAAGAGGTAAAGGATGCTACTTCTTTTGTTCAATTTTCTAACTCAATAGAAGGCGCAAAGGTGATGTATTAGGTGAAATCAAGTTCATTATGCACCAAGTGATCATCATGGATGTAAATATCAATAGTAAGTTGGGTGCTAAACCAGGATACTTTGGTTGGAGATTACAATTGAATCCCTAAAAGCTTTTAATTGCTGACATCAACAGAACAGATGTCAGCAGCAAAAAAATAAGTTTCAACCTCAGATATTTATAATCAATGGCTACAACATTGCCTACCTTATTCTACAATTCTTCTTCCCATTACAGCAAAAATTACAAACAAGCAAATTGATTTTAAGGAGTCAGAGGAGATGATGGTGAGATGCTTACATTCTAGACATTGATTTTGCAAGTCCAGGAACATTTAAGTGGTACTATAAAATTTACCTGCAGTGTAAGTCCAGATCGATTTTATGACACTCACCTTTAAGTTCGTAGCCACCTGCCATGTAATTCAGGTTGTCAAAACAAATGCAGAGAAATGAAGCATCTTATAAAAATCAAGACTGATATTACATAAACAGCATGCAAGTGATCCAAATTCTCACCCATGAGAAAAGTGCAGAGAGACCAACACCAACTCCAATCCAAAATAGTGGAGACCCACTAGAAACACAACCAAAAGAGTATAAAGCATGAGTATATCTATATAGATACTTAAAAACTTAGAAGTCCACATGGAACTCAAGCACCTAGTTAATAATGTAAATAATTGAAGCACAATAAATGAAAGACGAAAAGAAAAAATCATTATTACACATGTGACGGTGGGGGTGGCACGGTAAGTTGTGGGTTAACGCCAACTGAAGAGTTTTCTTGGCTACTAGAAGAAGAAATGCTTGCAAAACATTCCCCCCCTAGCTTCTCTAGCACTGTATAACAGAATGTGTCAAAATAAGCAGAAAAAAACTAACAGCAAGAATATAACAAAACAGTACTGATTGACCTGAACAATAGATGAACAAGATTCATCTGCATAAAAGGAAAAAGGTGAACCAGACAAAGATGTTGACTACAAAATTATTATCACAATACAGTAGGAAATGACACAACCAGTCTTAAGATACACACACACACAAAGGGAAGTGGTTAAAAAGAGAGGAGAGAGCTTTAAATAATCAAAAGACCAAAAACACTTTGTTGAAACCAGTCTCTAGCCAAGTCAACTCACACAAATGCAACAGAAACACATAAAATGGGTTGTTAATAATGTATACTTGCAATTTACACATATCTGCCCACTGTGACCAGCACTACACTCAGATTTTAAGGACTCAAAGAGCAAATGTCCAGCCATGATATTTTAAGCACAGATTTATAAGGTGGAGTGTCCGTATCCAATATGTGTCCGACACCGATACTCATTGAACACTTCTTAACACTCTATGGACACTTCCCGAATCCCGACAGGTGTTGAATACACTTATATATAGACTCAGACACACTTCTAACACTTGGCAAATACATGTGACCATCGCTTAGATGCACATGAAACACATTACAAATTTGAACAACATAATCTAAGATCTAATAATAGAAGAAAAATAATCTAGAATTATACCTATTAATTCATCTTTCTTTAAACTTTAGAAATTTGTAATATGTTGCATATTTCTATTAATATTTAATATATATATATATATAACACGTAAAAAATATATTAAACCATATAATATTGCTTGTGTCCCACACGTGTCATGACTTAAGTTTTTTTTAAATTATCGTGTCAGCGCATCCACATTGTGTCACATGTTTGTGCTTCTTTGCCCATTAGCAAGGCCGAACTCCAGGCAAGGCCATACGTTGGCACATCAAAGACTGATGGTTCCTTGATAGCCCATTCAGCACAACAACATTCCCCGAGAATGTACCAACCAAGCAAAAGTGATGTGTGTCCCCTAAGAAGCATGGACACATGACACAACACGAATATGATACAGACATGCCGACACGACAATTCTCAAAAAATGCAGGACACACCATAATATATAATTTTATATATTTATTATACGTCATATATATGAATATATCATTCTAAGACAATACATCAATACAATATAACACTAATTTTATTTTCCTTTTATCATTCTATTTTAAATTATTTTGTTCAAACTTGTAATTAATTTTTTGTGTATCTAATCAATGGACATGTGTATCCTTCAAGTGTCTAAAGAGTATCCGATTCTTTTTTAAAAAATAGGACATGTTTGGATGAGGTTCGGATATGTATCGGGAAAGTGTCCGACACGGACACACCACCCTTTTAGAAGTGTTTGTGCTTCCTAGTGTGTCCCAAACCTCAAGGATGAGAGCACCTCACAGCAACACTTTAACCTTGATAGCACCAACTCGAAACACCCCTCATAAATGCTTGGAGCCCGCCCCCAAGTTGGGTAGGGAAAAAGGGGTTGCCACTTAGTGGCCCATAATGGCACCAGGGAAGGTAGGAAGCACACCTACAAGAAGCTTCAAGCGTTACCAAATGCTAACTGAACAACAAGCATGATAGTCAACTACACACGTCTCAATAGTGGCCTTACCACACTAGAATTCTATGATAAAAACACCAAATCATGGGGGAAAATCTGAAAGAAATCCAGTAATCACTTGGGCTAAGCAAATCCAATAACTTCAATTTTTATCAGCTCAAAATCTAGAACATAATTACAGTAGCCCTGCCAGTCTTCTTGTAAATTCCAATTGTCATGTCCATCGAGAAGTTCTGAAAGTTCATTAAAATTTCATTATGAGCATGCACAGGTTAGTTGTATCGCTCTTCCCTTTGTTTCAATTCACTAAATTCTCACCACAAGCCATTCAATTTGTCATCTACAGAAATAGTTGGAAACCTCATCAACTAAGAACCTCTACGTGCTGAACAAAAATCATTCAAAAACGGAATCTTTTATTAAAATTAACTAAAAAAACCCATTAATCCACGCCTTAATTGAATCCAATAGACACAAACCCATATATATATATATATAGAGAGAGAGAGAGGCAAATAGAGAGAAGCAGAGCACCGTTGGTTTTGGGGAGTCGAAGAGTAGGTCGAGCGCGGGTAGGGTGAGATTGAGAGAGAGCTGAGACAGAAGTAGTTGTGGGGGGTTTGTTGAGACGGCTTCTTCTGGGCGTACGAAGCAGATGAGGAAGGCCAAAGGAGTATCTGATTGTTGAGGCCATATCTTTGGCGTTTGCTGAACAACCCAGTACCATTTTGGGGGAAGAAACTAGGGCTAGGTTTTCCATCGTCAGCAACCAGATTTCAAAATATAGCTCTTAGTATGTTAGTCTTTGTAGCGGGAGAAGAAAACTAGAAAGAAAGATGGAAGTACAGAAGAAGATGGAGGAGGAATATTTATCCAAAAAAAAAAAAAATGGAAGAAGATGAAGATGGAGGAGGAATTAGCAGAGGTTTTTAGCCAACACTCTAGTGCGTGGCAAGTGGCCACACTTTGATAGAGTTGACACTAGGGTTGTTTTGGGGATTTAGGTTTTTTTTTTTTTTTTTTTTTTTTTTTTTTTTTTTTTTTTTTTTTTTATGTGGTAAAAAAAAAAATGAATAACAACAATAACGGGTGTTATTCACTATGTAAAAGAAATTTAATAATGATTAATCAAAAAAGAATCGCATAATAACATGTAAATTATAAAAAATAAAAAATATTCAAAAAATAAATACATCTCATTGTGTGGGGTGATTAATTATCTGTAATATGATGTTAAAATATAAAAGAACTTACTATTCAACAATTAAATAAGTAATTCAAGCAGTAAATTCAAACTTTAGAGGTTCCTCGATAGTATCATTGTTATGCAGATTTTTTTTTCCTATGAGTTGTGATTATAAATGTGACACCCCAAAATTTAAGGGCATCATAATAAGATTTAGAAACTTAAGATCAATATTGCCACTAATATTACTAACATTCATTAATTAACAACTCATAATTTAAAGTTCTTACATCACAACTTAGTCTTAGTACATAACAGAAATGACACAAATATAAAAAGAAAACTAGAGAAAAACTATAAATTTTAGGAAATGGTTCATGGAACTTGGGCACTCTTTAAGCTAACCAAGGTTGAGTGTCGCCTTGCAAGGCCTCGGTGTTTCCTTCGGGTTTCTTCAATACCTGGCATAAAACGTCAGGGCAACGAGAATGCCAGTGAGCGACGAGCTTAATAAGATATTACAACCCGAAAATACCCACCCCGATAATAATACTCACAGTTTATGAATAATGTGTAGTAACAGAATAACAAGTAACATTTAGTAAGCATAAAATGAATGTTATCAGTTGAAATAATAACAATAGATAAAAATAAAAATAAAACTATAACAAACGGAAGCAGTATTTCATCATGAGGAATATGCCCACTTTCCTCTTTTTTTTAAATAAAAAATAAAAATTATAGATTTAGTTTATCAGAAGTAACTCCCCGCGGAACACTATTTCCACTCAACTGCTAAGTAATGGCCACGGGCAATTCTGACTCCCCCTTGGTCAATTATTCAAATGTTACTTACTGTAACTACCAATGATGCCCACGCACCAGGGTTACATACCTGAGTCGTGACATCACGGTCTGCTCCAAGGAAACGGTCTATGTTGTGACACCCGCACCACCAAGCTTATATCGCCTACACCGATAAGAGCCGAAATACATTCTTGTGCCATGTTAGGGTTCACATTGCGCAAGATTCTAGACCGGGCTCATCCCATCACTTTTAAAATTTTAATGTATCATTGGTTAAATTTCGTGTTTCTTTACTTGTTGAGATAGTCACAACAATTCAAAATTTAATTATCAATAATATTATATCAACTCATTAAAATCTCAACATAAAATATTACACATGTCACACAATAATAAACAATTGTACAAAATTTAAATAAACAATTTATTTAAACCATGGTATGAAATAATAATGTAGATACCAAAAAGAATAAATAAATCATAATCACACACATGCATTGATTTTTAATCTACAAGATTAGATTAGCACAATATTAAATTTTAGTCCAAATAAACAATTGAAGAGATAATTTTTTATTCCTCCTTAATCTGTCAAAGTTTTCAGAATGTATATCTTGCAAATAAAATTATAAATAAATTACTTATACAACTCTAAAATTCATATATATCTACAGAATACTCAACAAACATGTTATGGTCAGTTTTCAAAAAGCATTTTCCAAGAATGAATTATAAATAATTCTTAAAAATTTCAAGAATGTTCATGACACTGATTTATCACATTTTCTTAAATTAATTCCATACTTAAATTTATAAATCGATTCCATAATCTAAAAATTTATTATGAAATTAGACTTCTCAAATTTTATTTTTTGCTTAGAAATTACCAAATTTGGTTTAATATAAAATTTTTAATAATTTTTCAAACACATAGTGAAATCTGCTTATAGCTCTAGATTTGGTTAAAATTTTGTATAAATTCGTACAAAACTCAATAATTGTTGAAATTTTTTTTGGATGAACTAGACATCATTATCAACAATTTTGTAGAAGAAATAATCTTCAAATTTTGAGTATAAAATTATCTAAAAATTCGTATAACTTTCTGGCAGATTTAAAGGGCCAAATAACATCTTCAATAATCTTTTTAATAGCATAAACTACACATGCAAGTCCAAATTCCACAACATTGTCATGATTTTCAGACTACCAATATTTGATATACCATCATAAATTTTCATACAATTGTAAATAAAATTCTATCTACAAGTTTAGACATTTTATCATATGTATATAATCTGAAAATATAAAAAATGAGAGGGTTGAGAAGGTTTTCTTACTTAATAGTAGAATTGAAATGGGGTGATGAATTGATAGGAAAAATTATAAGCTTCCTAATCTTCTACTCTTCTTCTTCCTATTTTGACTGAACTTTGCTCAAGGATCTATTTTTATTTATTTATTTATTTATTTTTAAACTCTTCTCCGATCAGTTGAGAATAAGGATGCAAACCATATGTGTATATATAGAAGCTCACCTGAGGCTTTCACAAACTCTCTCTCTCTCTATCTCTCTCTCTCTCTCTCTCTCTCTCTCTCTCTTCATTATTTTATTTAGCCACTTTCTCTCAATTCCAAGGGGTATGATGGGGTTGAGGTTCCTATATTAACATGCAACAGGCATGTGGAAAGTTGCTCTGCAAAGGTTTGATTTTTTTTTTTTTTTGGAAATGCTCTCAGCAGAAATATGAGCCATATACACACCCACTTCTCTCTCTTTGTACTTGAATTCTCTAATATACACATAGCAAGATGGACCCTCTTTTTGACTTTGAAAAGTTTCTCACCAAGTGATATACACTCTCAGCACAATGCACAATACACACACCTCATTCTTCCATTACACACCATGTGTGCACATAGACACTAACACATTTCATTGAGGCTCCGGCACATCACTCACATGAACACACACATCAGATTTCTCAATACACCCACACCCATAAACACTCTCACTTCTAGACTCTTACATAATTCAATTTATGTTTTTGCTTAGTTTAATTGAGCAACACTTAATTTTAATAAATCTTGATTAACACATAATTAAATTAATCAAACCTAATCACAAATCCCACATAATTTAATTGGTCTAATATGACTTCCATTAAGGCCCAATTAATTTTTTTTAATTTATCATTCTGAATAAGATTTCAAATCAAACCCCCCAAATGCTCCAAATATAAAATTAAACTTATTGAACTCATCAATTTTGGTTTATCAAACCTTTAAGGTCTTCAATTTCAAATCAAACTCAAAATCTCCATTTGTAAATTACATATTCAATTGAGCACCTTATAAATAAATTAAGTTCATAATAATCTAAATTCTCAATCCTCACAACTTAATTAACTCCAATTCGGACCCAATTGATCAAACCTTAGTTTTACTAAACTGAATCGAATATTTAATTACACTTTCATATGGTCCAATACTTGAAATTAAACTGATTTAACTTATCAATTTCACCTCCTTAAGCTATTTGGACGTTCAATTTCTAATTCTAAAATAAATCCTTAATAAAATAATTTATAAATAACAAATATTGAACACCAACAAAATTATTATTATTATTATTTATTATTATTATTTTTATTTTTTTTTATTTTTATTTTTTTTATTTTTATATCTTTGTTATTATGTTGGGTTAATTTAAAACTAACTTCTACACTAATACATAGTTCGGATAGACTCTGGATAAAATTAATTAATTTATTTATTTATTTATTTTCTTTTAAGAATAATAAAATGTGGCTTTTCACAATAAAGAATAATGTAAGAAATGAAAATAACAAATCTATAATATAGATTAATATAAAATTGGTAATAGGTATAAAATAATGTACGGAAAAAAAAAAATAAAAAAAAAAGAGGTAATTTAACATTAAAAAAATCTTAATGCCTTTGAAAAAATTAAGAATAAAAACATGAAATGCAAAATTGATATTAGATTATTCAACTCTATATCACACAGAAAATCGGGAATGGTCACCAATATATTTGTTATTAAACTCTATATTTATTTTTAAGTACAGTATGGTCAATAAATAATGTACACCCAGACAGTTATGGAAGTTTGAGGATGTCAAATTGTATAAGAAGAGACAGATAGCAGAGATATCATCCACTGTCATACCTAATTTCTTACATTTCTAAGCACAAACTGCGTGTTTGACTAATCTTTTAGTCGATTCTTCCCAAAACACCACTACAAATATCATCCTTTTTATATGTATACATATATATATATATAGGGAGAGAGAGAGAGAGAGAGAGAGAGAGAGAGAGAGAAAAATAAAACAAAGACATTTCAAACACAAAAATTTTATATATTTTGAAATTTCTCTATGTTTTAAAACCAGAGAAATTTCAAAACTTTGCAAATCGGAGAAATTTCAAACAGAAAAATTTCAAAACATAATTGAAATATATAATTAAAATTTCAAAACACAATTAAAATTTCTTTCTCTCTCCACTCAAATAACGGCAACTACAGTAAGCTCTAGGGCACACTCAACAAGTTAGTAAACTATTGACCATAATTGAAATATATATATAAAAAAAAAAAAGTCATCATAGTGTTCAATGCATTATTCATTTCCAATTTTATCATTGAAAGGTGACTTCAAGCAAAGAACATTCAATATATATGAACTTTCTTTGATTTTTGATTTTTCTAATTTGTGATTTTACATCTCAGATTCTCATCCAATTCCAATATTTTACTCATTCTTCTTTTTATCTGATTGTTGATTTTGCTTTCAAAGTTTTTGTTTTAATTTGGTTTAGTTTTTTTTTTTTTTTCTTCAATGTTCTTCTTGTTCTCTCCATACCAATCTAGTTTCTGTCAAGCCCTTTTTTTTTTTCCTTCTTCTCAAAACCCTATTAGCTTAATTAGAATCTTTTATGCAATCATATATTCTAATTTTGTCTAACATTTTCCATCTTCGGCAACATTGTCGTCACCGCCAAACTCTCCAAATCAGCTTCCATCAACTGCCTATTCGGTACAATATAAAGTCTCAAATCGAACACGTATGAGTGTTTGTTAGCGAAGATCGACGAATCATTGAGTGTAAAAATTGTCATAGTCATCGTGAACACCGTCATAGCCATAAAGATCGAGAGCTTCGAATATTTGACTCTCAACGAGAGCAAGCACGTTGAATCTACACACAGTAAAGTTAAAAGAGAGAGGAAGAGAGAGAATGAGATAGTGAATGTATGTAAGGTCCCGGTGTCTCAACGTAGGGAATTGAGGGGGAGTTCTTGGGCTATAAAAGTAAAAACCTAGACCCTTATATAGCATCGAGACCTTTTATCGGGTGGTGAAATCCCTAGCAGAACTCCCCAGTTAAGCGTGCTTAGGCTGGAGTAGTTTTGGGATAGGTGACCCACTAGAAAGAACAAATCCGTGCGGGCGTGGTCCAAAGCGGACAATATCAATGACATGTGAAGAGTTGGGCCCGTTACAAATGGTATCAGTGCTGACTCTCCGAAGTGTAGAGTGTGGGCCCCTAGTGTCTCTCGGTATATGTGGGTGGGCTTATGAGCTGGTAGGCTATTGCACGGGGATATGTATCCCTAATGAGGTCAATTTTAAGGTCCTGGTGTCCCACATTGGAAATGGAGTGGGAGTTCTTAAGCTATAAAAGTAAAAACTCCAACCCTTATATAGTATCAAGGCCTTTTCCCAGGTGGTAAAATCCCTAGCAGAACTTGTAATAACCCCGACCTCTAATTAACATTAATCCATGATTTAATTATGTCTAATAAGTAATTAAGTGAAATTCTGCATCATATGTTGCCTTAATTGCGTTTGTATATGTTTAACGTAGAAAGATCTGTTCATGTTTCCGTTTCAGTTTGCGAATTAAAGGCCTTATCGGCATCCGATTCAGAAATTGACTTGGTAGACGTGTTATTTGGAATTTTTAAAATTTTATGGTAGGTTTAATTAAAATTCGGTTCGGAACAATTAAATTATAATAAATTAATGCCCAATTAATTAGTTGATCAATAAATTAATTAAGCCATTAGCTAGGCCTATATAAGGCTCCCATATGTGTCTTCACTCATTCTTTTCTGTTCATCTTAACACATTTGAGCTCATAGACACAAGCAAAACGTAGAAGAGAGAAAGAGAGAAAAGAAAATTGAAATCAAAAGCTAAGAATATAGAGGATTGCTAAGAATTGTTGGAGATTTACAAGGAATTTGGGAGTTGCAGCTCCTTCACTTGCGCAATTTAGATTCTAGGTCACGCGCCACAAGATATCTGAATTGCCTACTCTGTCCGTTTAATTAAAGCCATCTGTTATCTGTGAGTAATACCTCTGTAAAGTTATGTTTGACTTTAATTATTTTATGAAAATATGAAATGATCAGTTTTTCTGAAATGCTATGTTTTGTATGAATGAATGATTATTCGAATTTCTGAAATATATTCGAGGCATCCTTAGCTTTATATGACACACGTCTCTTTATGGGTCATCAGAAACGTCTCTATACACATGAGTCATTGGAATGCCTTCATGACCGTCTCTTTATGGATCATCGGAATGCTTTTATGGTTGTCCTTTTATAGGTCATCGGAAACGTCTCTGTGCACATGAGTCATCGGAATGCCTTTACGCCCGTCCACGTACTATGATGTGAAATATACGAACTTTGAATACGAATGCAACTACGTATATGAATCTATTTCTGCTTTGATGTCTGAACATGTATAAGACTCTGTTTCCTTATGGACATCATTCAGTAAAATCTTTACTTTGTTATTATTCACTAGGCACCAACTCATTATTTATTATTATGTATGTAGGTGAGTAGGCACGTGACCAGGCCTAGGGTTGATGGCCTAAGATTCTGTTTTGTCAGCCAACTACCGTGCCTCCCGAGGAGGTTCCTTTTGAGAGGACCATGTCAAGGCTTTATTTGATTTTGTTCTATATATCTGTATTTGGGCTAAGTTCCCTTTCGATTTTTTTCATCTGTGTAATCGGGTGACGTAAGATTAATGAATTTTTGACGTCACATTTAAATATATATAAGTTTGTTTCGAAAAATTATGTCCCGTGTATGTTTACACAACTCTATGGACTATATATATTTGTATATTTGCTTCCGTATCCCCTAATTATATGTTAATCTATTAAGAGGCCTTTGGTAATCCAAGGATTACTGGCCGGTTACGATGCTAAACCTATAGGGACGGGTTTGGGTCGTGACAGAGTGTTATCAGAGCACGTGTTATACCGCACACGTGAGTCTATATGAGCTATAGAATGTCCTAGTGAGAGTTAGGGGCATTCCATCTGCATATGCAAATGTGTATTAATTTCAATACATGAGAAAATTGCATTTGAATATGAACGCATAGAATTGAAATGACTGAATTCAGATTGATCGGACATTGTAAAAAGGAACTATTTATCTATGTTTATTGTCCTCCTGTTTCTCCATAGCAATGGAAAATACAAGAAGTGATGATACAGCAGGGTCCTTAAAGGCTCGCATGAGCCAAATGGAACAGATGCTTGCAGCATTGACCGAATCAATGACACAACAACAGAGGCAACAACCCTTACCTCCTCCGCTTCTGCCAATACAAGCTGAACCGGATAACAATGATATTATCAACTTGACCTAGAAGTTCATGAAAATGAAACTACCAACTTTCTTAGGTGGTATTGAGCCATTGAAGGCAGAAACATGGCTGCTTGAGATGGAAAAATTATTTGAGGTCTTTCCCTGCTCCGAGACTCAAAAGGTTCTTTTGGCCACCTATACTTTAAAAGACGAAGCTTGGAGATGGTGGTTACTGATTCGAAATACCAATGGAAACATGACATGGGCTCGATTCAATGAAATCTTTTATGACAAGTACTTCCCTTAGTGTTTTCGGGACCGAAAAATGTATGAATTCTAAGAACTCAAGCAAAGCAGAATGTCTGTAGCTCAGTACAAGGCTAAGTTCACTGAGTTAGCCAGATTTGCTCCTCATATGGTGGACACGGACTACAAGAAAGCTCAAAAATTTGAGGGTGGATTGGATTTAGATATATTTGATCGGGTAGGTGTCCTCAAACTACCTACGTATATGAACATGCTCGATAAGGCATTGATGGCAGAAGCCATTTTGGTAGCAAAGAATCAAGCTCTAGCTCCAACAAGTGAATAGGGAGGCAAAAAATCGGAATCTAATTTTAAAAAAGGTCGGTCGTTCTCAAATAAGCAAAATACGGGATCTTATAGTAGTTCAAGCCAAGGTAGTGGATCTACACCGACTTGCCCAGAGTGTGGTAGGAAACACAAGGGGGTTTGTTATCGAGCGACGGAAGCCTGTTTCAAATGTGGTAAAATCGGCTATATGATGAAAGATTGTCCTATCAGGCTTGAAAATACCAATCGACCAGCGACAAGTTCAGCCAGATTCGCTTCTACATCAAGAATGAACATAAAAGCTAACATTGGGAAGGAAACCTTAAGGCAGGGTCAAGTATTTGCACTTGTGCCTGGTGATGTGCAAAACACCGAATCTGTGGTGTCAGGTATAATTTCTATCTGTACTCAAAATGCCTATGTGCTAATTGATTCGGGTTCCACGCATTCATTTGTATCGCATGTTTTTTCTCGAAAATTAACTAGACCCTTAAAACCCATGAATTATTTATTGTCTGTATCTATGCTATCTGGGAGTTTTATGGTATGTGCATATGTGTACCCGACATGTGATGTCGTGATTAGTGATGTGACATTGTATGTTGATTTATTACCTTTGGGAATTGATTATTGCGACTGCATATTGGGTATGGACTGGTTACCGAAGTACTGTGCAACTATTGACTGTGTGAACAAGTCTATTATATTTCGTTCACCTGGATTACCTAAGTTTGTGTTTATTGGGAATGGGGTGGTCCCTCCCCCATACTTGATTTCTGCCATGAAAGTTGTCAAATTGATTAAGAAATGATGTAGAGGGTATACGTGTTGTGTTTTAACGATGACTTCTGATAATCCCACTGTATAGCACATCTCTGTAGTAAATGAATTTTCTTATGCATTTCCAACTGAATTGCTAGGAGACTTAATTGATAGGGAAATTGAGTTTATTATTGATGTTATATTTGGAACATAACCGATTTCTAAAACCCCATATAGAATGCCAACTTCTGAACAGAAAGAGTTGAAAGTTCAACTTCAAGAACTTTTAGACAATAAATTTATCCGTCCGACCACATCACCTTGGGGTGCTTCTGTGTTGTTTGTTGAAAAGAAAGACGGATCTTTGAGGCTGTGTATTGACTACCGTGAGTTGAACAAGGTAATCGTGAAGAACAAATATCTATTACCCTGAATAGATGATCTATTTGACCAACTTCAGGGAGCACAAATGTTTTCTAAGATAGATCTTAGATTCGGGTATCACTAGTTAAAAGTTAAGGCAGAAGATGTAGAGAAAACCGCATTCAGAACTAGGTATGGGCACTACGAATTTTTGGTAATGCCATTTGGGGTGACTAATGCACCTACTATCTTCATGAATCTTATGAACATGATGTTTAAATCATATCTGGATGAGTTTGTTGTTGTGTTTATTGATGATATTTTGATTTACTTCAAAAGTAGGGAAGAAGATGAGAATTATTTGCAGACTACTTTACAGATTTTGAGAGAAAAAAAGTTGTATGCAAAATTGTCCAAATGTGAATTCTGGCTTGACAATGTAGCATTTTGGGCCATGTGATTAACAAGGACGGTATCTCTATTGATCCTCAGAAGATTGAAGCCATTGTGAATTGGCCAAGATCAACTAATGTGTTAGAAGTTAGAAGTTTTCTGGGACTTACAAGTTACTACAGAAGATTTGTGAAAGATTTCTCAAAACTTGCTATACCATTGACACAGTTGACGCAGAAAAATATACCGTTTGACTGGAATGATCAACGGGAGTCAGCTTTCCAAGAATTGAAAACTAGACTGGTATAATAACCCTCACCACTGATTACTGATAACCCTACTAATTACCGCTAAACTGAGACTGATTTTGATTGGTAATTGAATTGATTGAAATCTAAATCGTGGTATCGATTGAAATCTGGGCCGAATTGATTAAGTATATCTGTTTAATTGCATGTCTATCTGTTTGTTTGGTAAACTATCTGTTCATGTTTTATACATTAAACTGCAAATTGAAGGCCTTATCGGCGGCTGAACCGGAAATTGATTCGTGTTTTACGCTAATTGAGATTTATATGATTTTATGGTGTATTTATCTGAAATGTGATTTGGTATGATTAAATAGATTAAAATAAGTTAATTACATAAGTTGTCTTATTTACCATAATGCCATGTTAGGGGACCTTGTAGGCAAAACATATTTGAAGCTTCATTAGGTATTCAACCAACATTTCCTCAGCCTTATTTTGAGTACAAACCGAACTAGAGAGAGAGAGAGTTAAGAGAAAGATTGATTTCTACAATTTGGCTTAGAGAACTTGAAGATTTGAAGTGTAGATTGCTAAATTAAACTTCCTTGCCTATAATTCAAGACTTAAGGTAGGAGACTTACCTTCTTAATTGTGTGTTTGAGCTGATTTTACATGTTTCCCAAGCCTCTAGTGATCTAAGTCAAGATTTAGTCTAATAATGTTGAATTGTATCTCAAATGTTGCATGCATGTTGCCATTCATGAGTTTTGAGGTGTTGTTCATGAATTCCTCACATGCATGTTCATAATTTTACATTGGACCATGATTTGATCTTGTTTTGGGGCTATTGAGCTCAATAGAGCATGAAATTGAAGCTTTGAATGGAGTTAAACTCATGCATGTCATGTTTGTAGCATGTTCATGACAATTTGGTTTGAATTTGGATTTAATTAAACTACCTTTGGGCCTTCATTTTACAAATTGAGCCTTGAATCATGTTATTCTATGTATTTACAAGTGTTTTCCAAGAAATGGGCCCAAAGGAATTGATTTTGATACATTGGAACTTGATTTGAGCTTGGAAGTTCAAATCTGGAAATTCCAGATTTTGGACTCATTTCGGCGAAAGAAAGTGGCGCCGGCGGAAATTCATGCTCCCAGTACTTTACACTGTTTTGAAGTCCGCTCGAGCGGAAGAATTGACGCTCGAGCGGGAACTTGTGTCTTACACTCGAGCGGTTGTCGAGCACCCAATCGAGCGTAATTTTCACTCATCCAGTACTTTACACTGTTTTGAAGTCCGCTCGAGCGGAAGAATTGACGCTCGAGCGGGAACTTGTGTCTTACACTCGAGCGGGTGTCGAGCACCCAATCGAGCGTAATTTTCACTCATCTAGTACTTTTGCCATATTTTGCAGTCCGCTCGAGCGTGAGAAGTGACGCCGAGCCGAACCTTTACGATATACGCTTACGAAGGGAACTCCACGCTCGAGCGGGACCTCTGTTTTCTGAAAATTCTGAAAATGCTTTTAAAGTGTATCTTTGCATCCTCATTCCATCCTAGGCATTCTTAGGCCTAGTTTAAGGCATCTTAATAGGATATAGATGTAGAACCACACCGAGTCTAAGTAGGGATTAAGCCTTTGATTCCCGAATGTGTAACTTAGTGTGTGTTCATTCTGTCACTGTATAGGGTTGGCTTTCGGAGACGCGCTCTAGCTGCTTATAGCCCAGAACTCTGTGAGTAACAATGTCGTAAAGATATGTTCAAAGATGAATATTTTTTGACTGTTAACTGAACTGCTTTCTGAATTGTCATTGTTAACTGAATGAATGTATGTCCTCTATTCTGAACTGTATTGTGGCATCCATAGCAACTACTGTTACTGTTACTGCTACTGTTATAGAGATCTCTGTCGGTTCCCTTATTGGAACTACTACTGTTTACTGATTGATGGCCATCATTTACTGTTTGGGCTTTTAAGACCTACTGTTTACTGTACTGCTATGCTAATGGATATACTACATATTAGGGGTGAGCATGGTCCGGATTGGACCGGATTGGGATAAAACCAGGACCAATCCATTATCTACGGTTCCTGAAAAATTGAAACCAATCCAATCTGTTTAAATCATGGAACTAATTTGAACCAATCCATTTAAATACGGATTGGATCGGTTTAGGACCACGGATTCACATAATTAAATAACAAAAATATATATATATATATAAGACTTTAATTTCATAAAAATATAAACATAGTACAATATTAGTTCCACAATAGCAACATGTTTTTCTTATAATAGCGATTTACTGTTCTAAAATTTAAACAAT
This sequence comes from Camellia lanceoleosa, assembly GCA_025200525.1. Lineage (NCBI taxonomy): Eukaryota > Viridiplantae > Streptophyta > Magnoliopsida > Ericales > Theaceae > Camellia > Camellia lanceoleosa. The sequence goes on from CM045766.1 coordinate 125,196,227, forward strand.
CATAAAAAAACTGGTTTCACCATGAGTATTTAGACCATTACAAATTAAAACTAAAAACTAACAAACAAAAGTAATAAAAGAATATATTATACGGTTTTAGGTTTGACTTTAGATTTTATATAGAATAAGAGAAGATACTATGGGGGAAGACGTATAATAAAAATATAGACTATTTATATATGGTCCGGATCGGTTCCAATCCGGAACCGTGGGGTTCAATCCAGAACCAATCCGTAGACTACGAATTTTTAATACTTCAATCCAGAACCGAACCACAGATTCAAAAAACTAATCCAAACCTATCAGATTGGACTGGACTGCATCGGATTACGGATTTTACGGATTCCTTGCTCAGCCCTACCACATATGACTGTTATGACTGAATGACTGTCATACTGAATCAATAAACTGTTTTCATTACTATAAGGACATCCATTCTTAACCTCTTTACACATTATGTTATTCACTGGGCTTTAGCTCACTGTTTATATATATATATGTAGGTGTTCAAGCACCAGACCGGAGCTAGGAGCGTGGGTTAGACTTCCCTTTTTGTCAAGCCAACTGCCGTGCCTCACTGTGAGATTCTGAGCCTGCCAAGCCATGGCTTAGGGGTGTCATAATTTCCCCATCTGTCTCTGTATCTGTTTGTAATAACTGCATAGACTGATAGCAGATCTTATCTTGTTTATCGTGATTAGGTCCCCTGCTCAATCGATGAATGTTGTACATACTGTGTTTGTATTGTTCATGTATCTATGTATATGTATGGAAAGTCTTTTTGCATTCAGACTGTCATAGCTCATTGGACATTGTTTACTTACTGTATTGGCTTGCCTTCAGACTACATGTATTCTTGTTAGCGGGCCTTGGTAATCTCGGATTCTTGGCGATTCTGATACTAAACCCATAGGGTAGGGTTTGGGTCGTGACAATCTACACCAATCCTGACTTTACCAAACGGAACGGATGGGTTCCAAATTTACAGTGATGTTTCCTATAAAAGGCTTGGGGTATGTCTTAATGTAAAATGGGAAGGTAATTGCTTATGCCTCTTGGCAACTCCGTCCTCATGAAGGAATTATCCGACCTATGATCTTGAACTTGTTGCGGTGGTTTTTGCTTTGAAGATTTGGTGACATTATCTATATAATGTGACTTGTGAAGTGTACACAGACCATAAAAGCCTCAAATATTTTTTCACCCAAAAAGAATTGAACATGAGATAGAGAAGATGGTTAGAGTTGATCAAAGATTGTGATTTACAGATTTTGTATTATTCGGGAAAAGTTAATAATGTGGCAGATGCCTTGAGCCGAAAGTCAATGGGAAAATTGTCATGTTTGCTCATCGGTCAACAAGAATTACTATGTGATTTGGAAAAGAATGAGATTGAAGTTGTATTACGAGAACAATGTGGAATTTTAACTGTTATCTCCGCCTAGCCTACAATTATTGAAGAAATCAGAGAGAAACAACTGGAAGATAAGTTCTTGAAAAAGATTGTTGTAGACACCCCATTTTTGACTGCCCTCGAGACTTGGGCGTTACTGATTGTTTACTTGTGGGAGAAAGGTGTGTAGTGCACAGGTTCAGTTTCTTCGGCAAAGAAAGAGGCAAATCTCAACTTCATACCCCATTGTGGACCAAAATTATTTTTGATGGTTTTTATACCTTAAAACCCTCTCTTTCAAAACATTTTTGAAATAAAGTTCCCACGATGTTAAACGACTAGATTTCGGTAAATGTTATGCTTTTCAAAACCGAAAGCAAGGACAAAAGGAGATGAATGAAAGAGAGATGAAATCTTTGAAAAATCTTTCAAAACACCTTACTTAGGGGTTTGAAGTTGAAAATAGGAGAAGAGGAGAAAACTAGTTTGGGAGTGGTTTAGCATGAATCAGGAAGGAGAAAAAGTCTGCATGGCTTCCCAAACGGGCATAACTCTTTGTACAAGAGGAATTAAAATATGGGGCCACCACCATTGGAAACCTTACTTCCGGGGCTTCATTTTTCACTCAAGAATCTCCTAAGTCCAAATCCGGGGGGAGGAGATATGGTTGGTTGAAGTCCGGTTGGATCGAATCTGCGCGGCTTCACGGAAAAGGGCATAACTTTTTCCACAGGAGGAATTTTAATGCAAGGTTTGCGCCATTGGAAAGCTAACTTCCGGGGCTTCAATCTAGAAATCCACCGGCACTTGGTGACCTTACCGGCCATCCACCGGCACAAAAGAGTGCCGACCGGCCAAAAGTGCCCAGAACTCAGTTTTTTTGACAGATATTTATCATGCAGCTGCTATACACTGTACCAGATATTTCCAGTTGAGATATTTCAACCAAAAGCTCTTTTCTTGATATATATAGAACCTTATATCTCATGTTTGCTAGGTTAGAACAAAAAAGCAAGTCTTTGGGAGCTTCTCACTCTAAAAGACTCCTCTCTCTCTAGAAATTTGCACCTAAATCTCGCCTCTCTATATTCCACTCTCTTGCCCATTTGTGCATAGAAGTGCTTGAAAGTGAAGAAATCCTTCTAGTTTGCCTAGGCATCCTTCATCAAAGTTAACCACCATTGGTGAGGTCCTTTAAGGATCATTTTTAGCTTCAAAAGTGGTTTTAGCTCAGATTTTAATGGTTTTGTTGTGCATCAAGGGTAACATCTCTCCCTTTTAGCTTGTTTTGCATACTAGCTTTGCCATAAGTTTTCAAATACTTTGTGGTTGTTTTTGGGGTGATGTTGGACTACAAAAACCACCGATTTTCCTCTATTTTTCAGTCCTAAGAGTCTTGGCTTGTGCCTTGGTTGGGTAGGGGGTTGTCCTCCCTTTTGCTCCTTGGCTTATAAGACCTTGAGTGCTAACTTTCAAGCCCTACAAACAACATCTTTTGGCCTTAAAACCACTGAATTCAGAGGAATTTCAGGTGGAAAACTTGTTTTGAGGCTCAAAATATGAGGGTTGTCCTCTCCTCTTCTCTTGTTTGCTTGTATTGATGGCCCTCCAAATGAGCATGTGTTTCTACTTCTTGGAGGCTTTGTTTAGGCTCATTTTTGTGATTTTCCAGACCTGCCATAACTCTGTTTTTGGCTATCTTGGTCACCTCTTGCATACTTATTGCACTTGTAGTGTAAATCCCCTTTCCTAGCATTGTTAGTCTAGTGAAGTAGCATCTTTTTGTGGGTTGTTTTAGCTTAAGCCAAGCATGTTTTAGGCTCTATTTTGCCATGTTTCAGATCTGTTTTAGGGTGGATAGGGCCCTTGTTGCTTATTTCTTGCACTTGTAGTGCAATCTCACTTTCAAGCCTAGCATGCTTCATGTTTTAGCCTAACTTCCAAACATGTGCTAGCTTAACTTTGGCCTACAATTGTTCATATCTCGGCATGTTTAAGCTCTGTTTTAACCTGTTTGGATGGTTTGTGTATGGCCTTGCATGGTTGTGGTTTGAGTGCTTAGAATGGCCTAAAAGAGAGCATGCTTTGTGAGCTTGTTTTGGTGCATGACCAGCATGGTTTTTAGCTCATATTTGACATGTAGAAATTCTGTTTTGGGCTGGATAAAACTTCCATACATTGCATTACATAGTTGTAGTTCACGTGCTTCAAGAGCCCATTGTTTGGGCATATCACGCGAGCTTGTTTTGGTGCATGTCCATAGCATTTTCAGCATTATTTTGGCATGTAGAAACACTGTTTTGAGGTGGTTGAGACCTGCATGCATTGTGCCATATAGCTATGCTTTATGTACTTCATTGGCCTCTTGTATGAGCATGCTTCATTGACTTGTTTTGGCTTTTGTTCCATGCACATTGGCCACTGTTTTAGGCTTGTTCGAGGCTGCCTAATCTAGTTTAAGTCCATTCCTCCATGTGTTGTAGCATGCTTACTTTGTATGTTGTCACATACTTGGTCCCATTTGCATGATGTTGCATGCTATACATTGTTCTCAACATGTTGCTCTTTGCATGCTTGATATGTTTGCATGCTTGTTCCATGCCTTGCATGATTGTTTGTCTTGGTTGCATGCCTAATATACAATGTTTACTTGCATTGCCATGTTGCATACCTAGCTTCACATGCTTAGGATTGCCTTGCATGAGCATGCATGCTTAGCCTCTTGAAGTGAGTGTGATAGAGGTTAAGTCCCCTTATTGGGTCATTTGCATTGCATGCATTTGAAATGGAAGTTGCATACTTGGTTCTTTGGACCATCATGCATGGAAATGCGTGATTGGTGGTCCGAAGATCGAGGCACATCCTCCCTTGAGTCATTAACATGATAGGGAGTGTGTTTGGTGCATAAATACCTTGAATTACATTGCCATGCAAGTTTTGCCCTCTCTTCTTTGTGAGTTCTGCGAGTTCTGCGAGAACATATTGCTTGGCGGCAGATTTAGTGCCGGCCGTGATCAATTGATAGCCGATAGCTTCATTTTGTGCGGTGGCCACCTCCTTCACCCGGTGGTGTTCTACCCGGTGGTGACCAATGTCGAGAGGCATCCACAGACTTTGGCGATCTTGAAGGAGAAGCGAAAGCAGAGGCAATCCATGCATGGCGGTCCGATTAAGCGATCCGAGCATGCATCGCATCCCCTCATCCCGAGGCGTATTATTGCTTTAATTAGATTAATTAATCTGTTTAATTAATTTAGTCAATTTGTAATATTTAATTAGCTTGTGTAGTTAATTTGTATATTCTTTCGGTCCCTCCGGGTGAGGGCAAATCTGTAATAAGTGTGTGTGAGTGGGTGTATGTCTTCCAACCCCCATTTCTTTCTCCCTTTTATTTACCTGCTTACAATGGTAGATTAGGGCACGTCTATTTTAGCATACCTTATGCAATGCATGCGTGCATTCATGCATTTGTTTACATACACCGGGCTCGGTACATCATACAAACTGCATTGTATTTTCAATTCCAAATTGAATACATGCTATCTGATCGCATTTCACATGCTATGTTTAGGGTTAGCCGAGCCTACTCTAGATTGCATTTCTGCCTGTGCCGCATTAGCCACTTAACATGAACTAGGTCATGCATGTTTGCTAACCGTTCTTGCTTTTGGCACGGAGTACGATGTAAGTTTTTATGGCTTTAGCATATCGCATGCGTGTGAATGTTTACCATGACAGTATGCTTGCCATGCAGCTAAGTGCTTACATGATAAACTGTTTGAATGCCTGTGGGTGGAGGTTGGATTGCCTGAGTTGGAACAACTCGTTGAAATCCGAATTTTAGCCTACTTGCGAGTAGCAAAAGAAAACAACACGTTTTTCGAGACAAAACGGATATGCAATGTTTATTTCTAAATTAGGCAATCGAGTCTATACTTGTTTGCTGTGCGCATAACATAGTAATTCTAGGCTAATAATTGGAATAAGAGCATGTAATGTTTTCAAAATTGGATATCACGGTTAGTAGAGGCCGGTCTTCGGATCGGGCGAAAAGGGGTGCTCATAGCTGACCTTCCCCGATCGTACCCAAGCTCCCGAGCCAAGACCACTTTGGTGATGACGGACATGTGTTCTGACCGAGTCGTGGTTTCCTAGATTTCCCAAAATAAAATATTTAGGTGGCGACTCAGACCGCAAAGCAGTCCATGTTTGGCACTACTTTTCAAAAAAATCTGTTTTCTCAAACGATTTGCCGGATTTGGACTCTTTGGTTCAGATTTAGAACCGCGACACAAAAGGGAGTCCGAACTGTAGCGCGAGGTCCCCCCCCGCGGACGTGCTACAATTGTAAAAGAATTTGACTCAAAATCAAGGCCAGGATTTGTAATTGAGAACAATGTATTGAAATTTCAGAATCGCCTTTGTGTGCTAGATTGTTATGATTTAAGGAAACGCATCATGATTGAAGCTTACAACTCCAAATTTGCCATGTATCCGGGAAATACAAAGATGTATCATGACTTGAAACAAAATTTCTAGTGCCCTGGGATGAAAAAGTGTATTGCAGATTTTGTGGCTAGATATCTACAATGCCAACAAGTTAAAACCGAACATCAACGACCCACTAGTTTACTATAGCCTCTTCCAATACCAGAATGGAAGTGAGAGCATAGTTGCCTCGCTCCCCTCAAGGTATGGATTCCATTTGGGTCATTGTTGATTGTTTAACTAAGTCTGCCCATTTTCTGCCTGTCAAAACTTTCTATAATGCGGATAAATTAGCTAACATTTATGTGAATGAGATTATAAGATTGCATGCCAGTATCCATTATATCTGACAAAGATTTGAAGTTCACGTCAAGGTTTTGGCAGAGTTTGCAACAGGCTTTAAGAACTGAACTGTGGATGAGTAGTGCTTACCACCCATAGACAGACGGTCAATCCGAAAGAACCAACCAGGCCTTCGAAGATATGCTACAAATGTGTGTGTTAGACTTCTAAAGGAATTGTGCGACTTACCTTCCTTTAGCCGAGTTTGTATACAATAACAACTATCATTCAAGTATTGGGAAGGCTCCTTATGAAGCTCTGTATGGAAGAAAATGTCGTTCTTTTATCTGTTGGGCTGAAGTAAGCGACAGACCAATGTTGGGACCAGAACTTGTGCAAAAAATAACGAAAAATGTGAAATTGATCCAACAACGCTTGAAAACTGCTCAACGTCGCCAAAAGAGTTGTGTGGACGTTTGAAGAAAAGACAAAGAGTATGAAGTCAGGGATCACGTGTTGATCAAAGTGACTCCAATGAAAGGACAAACACGGTTTGGTATGAAAGGCAAATTGGCACCAAGATCCGTTGGACCGTATGAAATCTCTGAGAAGACTAATTCAGTGGCGTATCGAGTAACCTTACCATCAGTTATGGAACACATACACAACGTTTTTCATGTCTTTATGCTTTGGGATTATTTAAGAGACCCATTACATGTGATTGAATCAACTCATGTACTTCTAAAAGATGATTATATATACGAGGAGATGCCAATACAAATTGTGAATAGAATCAAAAGATTGAGAAACAAGGAAATCCCATTAGTGAAGGTTAATTGACAGAATTATGGAGGAACCTATGCAACTTGGGAGACAGAAAAAGATATGATAAGGAGATACCCTGATTTGTTTCCTTTGGATCCAGTATTCTTCCAAAATGAAGGTAATTCGAGTTTGGAAGACCAAACTTTTTAAGGAGATCAGAATAACCCGACCTTTGATTAACATCAATCCAGGATTTAATTATGTATAATGAGTAATTAAGTGAAATTCTGCATCATATGTTGCCTTAATTGTGTTTATATCTGTTTAACGTAGAAAGATCTGTTTATGTTTCCGTTTCAGTTTGCAAATTGAAGGCCTTATCGGCATCTGATTCAGAAATTGACTTGAAATACGTATTATTTGGAATTTGTAGAATTTTATGGCAGGTTTAATTAAAATTCTTTTCGAAACAATTAAATTAGAATAAATTAATGCCCAATTGATTAGTTGGTCAATAAATTAATCAAGCCATTAGCCAAGCCTATATAAGGCTCCCATATGTGCATTTACTCATTCTTTTCTCTTCATCTCAACACATTTGAGCTCACATACACAAACAAAACGTGAGAGAGAAAGAGATTAAAGAAAATTGAGATGAAAAGCTAAAAATAGGGATGATTGTTAAGAATTGTTGGAGATTTACAAGGAATTTGGGAGTTGAAGCTTCTTCACTTGCGTAACTTAGATTTTAGGTCACGCGCCACAAGATATCTGAATTACCTACTCTGTCCGTTTAATTGAAGACATCTGTTATCTGTGAGTAATAACTCTGTAAAGTTATGTTTCACTTTAATTATTTTTTGAAATTATGAAATGACCAGTTTTCTGAAATGCTATATTTTGTATAAATGAATGATTGTCCGAATTTCTCAAATATATTCGAGGCATCCTTAGCATCATATGACATGCGTCCCTTTATGGGTCATTAGAAACGTCTCTATGCACATGAGTCATCGGAATGCCTTTATGGCCGTCCCTTTATGGGTCATCAGAATGCTTTTATGGCCGTCCCTTTATGAGTCATCGGAAACATCTCTGTGCATATGAGTCATCGGAATGCCTTTATGGCCGTCCCTTCATGGGTTATCGGATTTGTTAACACTAATGGATGTGCCACGTATTATGATGTGAAATATACAAACTTTGAATACGAATGCAACTGCGTATATGAATCTATTTCTGCTTTGACGTCTGAACATGTATAAGACTCTGTTTCCTTATAGACATCATTCAGTAAAATCTATAGCGATCTCGGTTTTAACCCGACCTTTGTTGCATTCCGGACTCGGGTTTTGTGGTTTAATAGTGTATCCATGTCTTGTTTTCCTCCTTTAACTCTTTGAATTTGAGTTTTGAAACATGTTAGGTGTGTTGGGAACAGGTTGGTTGTTGGTTGGTCTAGATTATTATTGCCTAGATTTTGGCTTCTTCACTCGAGTGAACCTTGTGAAATTTGCTTATTCGCTCGAGCAAGATTTGAGAGTCCTCAGGTTTCTTTCCCAAACGCATAATTTCTGGGTAGGTGAAGTTCTTCGCTCTAGCGAGGCTTCTTGCGCTCGAGCGAGTGTGGTTTTTTGCACTCGAGTGAGCGTATGGGTCTGTAAAACTTCTGAAGCTTTGCATTCTATGCTCGAGCGAGGTCAGTTGTTGTGTTTGGTTGCTGGAGCGACAACTCCTTCGCTCGAGCGAAGGTCACGTATATCAGTTCGCAGCAGAGTAATTTTACATCATTTTTGATTTCCTTTCTCTTAAAAACTCTAATCCGGAACCCTCTCTTTCTAAAATTCTTTCTCTCTTTCTGCAAATATTCCAAGATCTAAGCATCTCTACCCTACTTCTTTTGAGAAAAAGGTGGAGCATCTTGTGGGCTTCTATTTCATCCAAACTAAACTTGGTTTTGTGCACTTTTGAGGTTCTTCTTCATCTCCTTTGAGCTTCTACACTTGAGGTAGGGATATTCTACACCTTAATATGAGTTTTAACCTAGGTTTTGTTGTTTTGTATAGATGATGAGATTTGTGGGTGATTTGGGTAAATTAGGGTTTGGGCTTATATTAAAAAGAGGGGTTTCCTATGTTGGGTTCCATAAATGAATATGGGGTATTGAATATAAGGTTACCTTAGATTAAAATGGTGCAATTTGACCTTAGGGTTGATATTTGGAAAATGAGAAAATTGCCCTAATTTTTGTTAAGTAATTATTTTGTATAAATAATGAAATTGATATGGGAAATATGAAATTGGGAAGATATATAAATGGATGGTGTAGTTGGATTTGATTAATCACTCATCTATGGAAATTTGATAAATTATCTGTTCTATAAATTGTATATCTGTTTAGAAATATTTGTTTTTGGGCTATTAGTGGAGGATAGCTATGATTGTTGTAGAAATTGCATGAGGACTGGGTGAATTGAAACCTGTCATTTAAATTATGTCATTGAATATGACGTTATGCTTGAAACATTGAATATGTGTTGTAGATAGTCATTGTATATGACGATGTTTAAATACATTGTATATGTATAATTGTTTTGAAGGAGAAAGATGATGTACTCCATCGTTTGGGAGGAGATAGGGGATAGACTCCATTTAAAATTAAGTTAGCTGGAGTGTTCATGGTGAAAGTCCCGAAATCTTGTGTATATATGGGTGCCGATTCCCTCGGATGAGAACTTCGTAAAATGGCAAAATAGAAGTGTTGGAGTGATGAATGTATTGAATTGTGAACCACTGAGTTGTAGTCTCATTTTGGTTGATTAGATAATAATGAATTTGGTTAATAGATTAACCTAAAATGAATAAATGGAAATGGATTGAGGTATAGTTATCTATATTGAAGGGTCATGGAAAGAATATAAGTTGGTTATGAATATTAAACATTTATCTGACACTTATATCTTAGTTAAACTTCATAAATTGTGTTAGTTTATCTCTACTGGGTTTTGGCTTACCCTACTTAGTAAACCATTTGCAGGTACAAGTGATATGCTTCCTCTAAGGACATAGCTTGGGAGGATTTAGGAGCTGAATGCTCTATTTTGTTATTTTTTTTATTTAAATGTTTATTCAAGCCTAGGGTTTTAAATGTATAAAGCTTATGACTCTCTTTTGTTGTAACCAAGTCTTATCTTGGAAAGATGTAAATCCGTAGGGTATTTATTTTATTGTTAGTAACTTGTATTACATGCTGTAGATTCAGAATGAACGTTTATGAATGTATAATGCATGCAACACCTTTTGTAATATAAACTCTGATGAATGAAAGTATATCATTTTAATTATGCTCTTAGATCTTATGAATGTATTATTCTTATTATATTTTGGGGGCGTTACAAAATCTTTATTTTGTTATTATTCACTGGGCACTAACTCACTATTTATTATTATGTATGTAGGTGAGTAGACACGTGACCATGCCCAGGGTTGATGGCCTAAGATTTTGTTTTGTCAGCCAACTACCGTGCCTCCCGAGGAGGTTCCTTTTGAGAGGACCATGTCAAGGCTTTATTTGATTTTGTTATGTATATCTGTATTTGGGCTAAGTTCCCTTTCGATTTTTTTTATCTGTGTAATCGGGTGACGTAAGATTAATGAATTTTTGACGTTACTGCGGGCATGGCCCAAAGCAGACAATATCGATGACATGTGAAAGATTGGGGTGTTACAATATAGGTGAGGGACTTTAGGCTACAAAAAAAAAAATTTGTGGACCTCGCCCATTACTAAAAGTTGAAAATGAATGTTAGACTAAATATATCGATGACATGTGAAGGGTTGGTTGACTCTTTAGAGTACCGAGTGTGGGCTCCTGGTGTCTCTCAGTGCATGTGGGTGGGCTTGTGAGTTGGCAGGCTACTGCACGGAGATGTGCAGCCCTAAAGGGGGTGGATTGTAAGGTCCCGGTGTCCCACATCGGGAATAGAGGGGGAGTTCCTGGGCTATATAAGTAAAAACCTAAACCCTTATATAGCATTGAGGCATTTTCCCAGGTGGTGAAATCCCTAGCTGAATTCCTCAGTTAAGCGTGCTTAGGTTGGAGTAATTTTGGGATAGGTCACCCACTAGAAAAAACAAATTCGTGCGGGCGTGGCCTAAAGCGGACATATCGATGACCTGTAAAGGGTTGGGACGTTATAATATAGGTGAGGGACTTTAGGCTATAAAAAAATATTGTGGACCTCGCTCATTGCTAAAAGTTGAAAATGGATGTTAGACTAAGACTTCGTTTAGCAACATCACTTTTTAGCCTAAAAGTCAAAAAGTCACTAAAAAATGCCAATAACTTATACTAAAAAGTCAAATATTCTATTTTTTTTTACTTTCTGCACATTTTTTCGTAAAAATTTTAAAAGTCATCCCCAAACATACTAGTTTTTTTTTTTACATCATATTTTAACCAAAGAGCCAAAAAGTTACTAGAAAAACATGTTCCTAAACGAGACCTAAATATATCGATGATATGTGAAAGGTTGGGGTGTTACAATATAGGTGAGGGACTTTAGGCTATAAAAAAATATATTGCGAATCTCACCCATTACTAAAAGTTGAAAATGGATGTTAGACTAAGTTTGGTATAACCTAAATAATGCAAAAAGTCAAAAAGTCACTATCCTATTTAAGTCACATCATCTTATTTAAATCATATCACCTCTCTAACACATCACATCAAACTCAATCCAAACCCAACCCATATAAGCCAATAAGTTAAAAAGTGCACTTTTTTAGAAAATCCCAATTCAACCCTAAATATCCCATGAAAAAATGACCAACCATAAAATGGGTAAAATATAATTTACGCTTATTTTATTTTAGGATAAATTACACTTCCATCCCCTGAGGTTTGAATTTAATACATATCATTCCCTAACGTTTGAAGAATTACATTAACCCCTTCATTATAATTATTTAGGCGGAATGAAAATATTACACTCATATACTTTTTTTTTTCTTACTTTACTTCACTTTCTCTGTTTTTTTTTCCCCCATTCATTTGTTTTACTTTTTTATTTTTTTTCAATATAATTTCTTTTTCTTTTTTTATTAGGATTGTTGCCTTTTATATAAGTAGGAAATTTGTGAAATGAGACCATTAATAATATGGTGAGAACGTAATTTTCAAAATGTTAGAAAATAAATTGTAATTGAATCAAACCTTAAGAGGTGTCAATGTAATTTATCTTTTTTTATATTTTATTTTTAACATAAATAATTTCTTTTAGGATAAATTATAATTTAACCCCCTGTGGTTTATCCTAAAAACACGGAACCCTCTTGTACTTTCATTTGTAACACTTAAACCCCTAGATTTTATACCATGTTGTAATTTTTGACGGATATAACAGAAATGCACAAAACGACGTCGCTTTGTGCACCGCCTGATAAAAAATAAAATAAAATAAAATAAAAAAAAAAGAAAAGAGAGAGAGAGAGAGAGACAAACATTCTTCGATTGAATAAACACTCTTTGATTGATCGATGTTGCAAAGATCTACAACAATGGTCTCTTTCAACTCACTAACTCCACAACAATTGTTTGGAAGGCTTTCATGTCCCAGTTTTGTGGTTCGACTGAAGGTGTGCATCTCTCTCTAGTTCTAGAGAGAGAAAAATGATGTTCACAGGTGTGGTCTCTGGGTTGGTGCTCTGGCAGTCTTTTCTGTGGGTCTTGGTAGCTCTTCGGCCAGTTGGTGTTTCGGCTGGGTTGTAGAACAGCCTTGGCAATTTTGTGAGTGCTTTGTTGGTCTGGGTTGTGTCGTCGGTGGTCAGTTTGTTGTCGGCGGGTTCTCCGGGTGATATGGCAGGTTGGCCGGTGATGCTTCTCTGGTTTTTCGTTGTTTCTCTGGTGCTTCTCTAGGTTGTTTTTTTGTGGTTCAGAGAATATGGAGAGGCCCAGTGGTGCTGTTGAGAGGTGATTCAAGCTCATGGCTATGGTATCGCCGTTCATGGTAGTGGACCATGGTAACGCTGTCATAGCTGTGGGTTTTTGCTTGTGAGTATCTCAATGTTGAGTATTTCCAAGTATGCTCTATTTTCTAAGTTGTTTTCAATATCTGGGTTGGTGGATTGCTCTCAACCAAACATGGCTTGGCCTTCACGATTTCGCCCACCAAGAAGCTTCAAAAGGCTTTTCCGAGCTAGTATTTGGGTCTTCTCAATGCCAATATATACATATTTTGGTTGGGTCTGGAGGTGTTTGCAAGTGAGGAGGCATCTCACAACTTACCAAGATAGTGTTTTTTGTGATTTTGGGGCATTGTCGGGCTGATTTTTCTTGGTGGATTTTGTTGGGTTTTTGGTTTTGGCCATTAGAGGGAAATGGAGTGTTTTTTTTTTTTTCTTCTCTCTCTTTCTCTCCTATTTTTTCTTATTTTATTATATTTTTTATTAGGCGGTGCACAAAATGACGTCGTTTTGTATATTTTTGTTACATCCGTAAAAAATTATAACATGATATAAAATTTAAAGATTTAAGTGTTATAAATAAAAGTACAAAAAGGTTTCATATTTTTAAGATAAATCACACGAGGTTAAATTATAATTTACTTCTTTTAATTCATTCAAAAAAATAAGCGTAAAAATAAGGGGCAGTAGGAGGACCAAGATAGAGACAGACCAAGAATGAATGAATGAATACCTTCGTGTGAAACAAATTAGGGTTCTGAAATAACCCCATCCTCACCGTCTTCTTCCATCGCCGATAACCTCTCTCTCTCTCTCTGAAATCTGTTTCTCTCTACTTTCACACTCGGCGCCACCACCTCTTCGCCGCTCGTTTCCCCTCCGGCGTATTGGATCTTACACACAGGACCGATTCCGAGCACACAAGGTGATTTTCTCTCTCTCTCTCTCTCTGCAAAGAACTTCATCGAGTCTGACCCTGATTGGGTTATGACAAATAAATCAAAACCCTTGTACAGAAACATGAAATTTCAACTCAAAATAAGCTCGCCAATCACTCTACTCTATGAATTCAATGCATGCCTATAGATAATATATTATATTGGGAAGTGAATGTGTATTTCTCCTTTACTTTTGCAGCAAATCAAGAGATACCTCATTGGATGGAGGGGTTTTGTATTGGTGATAATCAATAGGCGAGACAGCATGATGAGGAAGATTAGGGTTTGAATTACAAGCTGGAAAATTTGTTTTTGTTTTCTTTCGGTAGATTTTATGGCTGATCAGTCCTTGACCACACTTCCCGATTCATCTATTGTATTGGTAGAAGATCATTCTTTAGTTATCGGGCAGGAATTTCCTGACGTCGAGAGTTGCCGAAGAGCACTCAAAGATATTGCTATAGCATTGCATTTTGAGCTTAGGATTGTGAAATCTGATCGTAGTCGGTTTATAGCTAAATGCTCGAAAGAAGGTTGTCCGTGGCGTGTACATGTCGCGAAATGTCCGGGAGTGCCTACATTTTCTATTAGGACCCTTCACGCGGAGCATACTTGTGAGGGAGTGAGAAATCTCCATCATCAACAAGCATCGGTGGGATGGGTTGCTAGGTCTGTTGAAGCGCGGGTTCGTGATAATCCTCAGTATAAACCCAAAGAAATTCTGCAAGATATTCGGGATCAGCATGGTGTTGCTGTGTCTTATATGCAAGCTTGGCGTGGGAAGGAGCGAAGCATGGCCGCTTTACATGGGACTTTTGAAGAAGGGTATCGACTTTTACCAGCATACTGTGAACAGATTAGGAAAACTAACCCAGGAAGCATTGCATCTGTTTTTGCCACTGGACAAGACAATTACTTTCAGCGCCTCTTCATATCGTACAGGGCGTCAATCTATGGTTTTATAAATTCTTGTAGGCCACTTTTGGAACTTGACAAATCACATCTCAAAGGGAAATATTTGGGTGCACTGCTTTGTGCTTCAGCTGTTGATGCTGATGATGCCTTGTTTCCATTGGCAATCTCTGTTGTTGATTCAGATAGTGATGAGAATTGGATGTGGTTCATGTCAGAACTGAGGAAGCTTCTTGGAGTAAATACTGATAACATGCCCAGACTTACTATACTTTCTGAAAGGCAACCGGGTATTGTGGAGGCAGTTGAGACTCATTTCCCAAGTGCCTTTCATGGTTTTTGCTTGCGTTATGTCAGTGAGAATTTTCGCGATACATTTAAGAACTCAAAGTTGGTGAATATCTTTTGGAATGCTGTTTATGCACTTACAGCAGCTGAATTCGAAAGCAAAATCTCCGAGATGATGGAAATATCACAAGATGTCTTAATGTGGTTTCAGCAATTTCCTCCCCAGCTATGGGCTGTTGCCTATTTTGAGGGGGTACGATATGGGCATTTCACATTGGGGGTCACAGAAGTATTGTATAACTGGGCACTTGAATGTCATGAGCTCCCTATTGTACAGATGATGGAGCACATTCGCAATCAGATGATATCTTGGTTCACGGAGCGTCGTAATATAAGCATGCGATGGACCTCGATTCTTGTACCATCAGCTGAGAAGAGGATTTCAGAGGCAATTGCAGATGCTCGTTGCTATCAAGTACTTCGTGCAAATGAAGTTGAATTTGAGATTGTGTCGACCGAGAGAACAAATATTGTGGACATACGGAGTAGAGTGTGTTCGTGTCGACGTTGGCAACTCTATGGTTTGCCATGTGCACATGCTGCTGCTGCACTCATCTCATGCGGGCAGAATGCTCATTTGTTTGCTGAGCATTGTTTCACAATCGATAGCTACCGTGAAACCTATTCGCAGATGATAAATCCAATTCCAGATAAAAGCCTATGGAAGGAGCTTGGTGAGGGAACTGAGGGTGGAGGTGCCAAAGTTGACATCATGATACGCCCACCCAAGACCCGTCGGCCTCCTGGCAGGCCCAAAAAGAAGGTTCTTCGCGTGGAGAGTTTAAAGCGTCCAAAGAGAGTTGTTCAATGTGGTCGCTGCCACATGTTAGGACATTCTCAAAAGAAATGCACAATGCAAGTCCTTAACTAGTTGTCGAAATTTGTTTCTTTTATTTTTTTGCAATTGCCTTAGATAAATTGTGTGTCTGTAAGCTTGCTATGTTCTTTAAAACTCAGTTGCAAATAAGTACTTGGGCCTTTGTGTCATAGTTTCATCTGTTGGCCTTTTGAATGTGTTATCCGCATGCTATTTGTGCTTCCTCCGACAGTGTTGAGTATTACAGTCCCTTCTCGTTTATGTTAGACAACTTTCCTTTTCATTTGGTTCTCATATTATTCTCTACTATTACTTATCAGAAAATATGACAAAAATATAGTATTACACTTTGTCTTTAATTTACCTATAGATGAAATACAAATTTTGTGTAAAAAAAAAAATTCATGTAGCTGACCCCTCTTGATTGAGACACAAGGCTTAGTTTGTTTGTTTGTTTTGAAATGCATTTTGTCCTAATCATGCTAACATCTTAGTGGGAATGATTCTTTTGGTAGGACATCCTCAAAATAAATGTACAGCAAAAATTACATTTTTGATAAGCCTGTTCTCAATTTTTTTATCCATCATTCTGGATGTCCTAGAATTATGTCTGTAAGCCTGACTTTTGTCCTTAACTATTCAGTTCAAAATGAGCACTTAGGCCTTTGTTACATGGTTTCATCTCTTATACTTGTGCATATGGTAGCTGCATTTCAGATTAATAAATATTCATGTAATTCTTTGATAGTTGCAAAAGTTACTTAACAAAAAAAAGAAAAAAGAAAAAAGAAAAAGGGAAAAAAAGAGGAGAAAATATTATCATTTCTGGATTCTGTTGGATTGTGGGAAGCAGTTTTTTTTTTTTTTTAAATTTTAAATAAAAAATTTTAATCTTCCAACCACTAGTGCTTTTGCTAAATGGATGTGTCTATGATTTTAGAAATTTCTGTTTTAGGGTTATAAACTCATGATGACATGACTTTGATTGCTTTGTAAAAGCAATCATAAATGGTAGTAGAGCATGGATGATATAATAGATGTTTTCCAGGCTTGGAGTAACCAGCAAAGTTTAGGAGGAGGATGTCAAAAGAATTCTACAGAACATCAACAGATTCAAGGTTGTAATTAATTATCAGGTGCTTGATTTAGTTTATTTTCCAATTCTATTCTCTTTATCAACTCTGTATTCTCATTGTCCGACAGATTCAATGAGCAAGCATATTTGGACAGGGTATTGCTTAGCTATGTTGAGGGGCTTTGTGTTAGTTGCAAAACCAACTGCTGATAAAGTTGTGTACTTGAATTAGACTTTCGTAAGTCAATTCTCTGCCCACCTATTTTGGCTAGTTAATTTAAAGTTTTTTTGTTTGGCTGTTACATGTAAATCTTGAATGTTTTCCATCAGCTCCTTCTGAATATGGTTGATAATTTTTTTGGCAAGAAACAGCAATTATGCACGAGAAATGACTTGCCAATTTTGCTGTCAACTTTATCTGCAATTGATGCAAGAGCATGTGCCAAGATTCTTGCTCATTGCATTCATGTAGCTAGTGGTATTATTCAAAATTTTACAGAAGGAAAATTGGCAAAACTTTGTGAGCTGTTGTGTGCAATCACTTCACCAAAAGTTCTCAACATGCATTTTGTCTGTTAGTCCGTTACTTTCTACACATAAATTTTTGGTCTGTACTGCTTCCTGTTTTGGCTAGCAAGCGTTCTGATTTGCATCTTTAAAATAAAGACTAAATGGTTCGTGCTTGGTCCAGTATGCCTTCTCGTGGTCCAATAACGACCCGAGGGCTCATTTTGGATCTCCCATTGAATATTCTGATATTGGTAGTTTCTTTCATCTTTTTAATTTTTTGATCTTATAGAAATAACACTCCCACACACCCTGACTCTCGATTATTGCGATTAAAATTGTTCTCTGTAGCTTATTGAACTAGTTCCTTTTGGAATTTAAAACAAGTGTATCCTATATTATTTATACAAATGTAGCTATTAGTGTGGTAGGTAAATATGAGTGTGTTAGGTGAGTAGATAGTGGAAATATATAGTGGTAGATAGTGGAAATATATAATATGTAAGTGGTATATAATGGGTTTAGTGGGTTATGATGATGTTTGTAATATCTCCTATATAAGGAGTGTCATTTGGTCTTGTAAAATATGAAATTGATATCAATCAATAATATCAATACATTAATTTCCTACATGGTATCAGAGCAATAGGTTAAGCTCTTGGTGTTCTTCGCCTTACCGGCGGGCGGCAACCTTGCCTTGGCCGTCCGCCGGACCTCAACCTATTCCGCTGTAATCTCTATCAATACACATCAAATTCACCTACCCTTTACTGAGTACCATCTTCCTTGGCATTCTTGCCATTGTCCTAACAACATATTTGTTCTGGATTGGAAGGCGGATTCTTCATTTGGTCTGTTGTATGATCTGTTTTCTTTCTGGTATTGTGTTGCACTGATGTTTAGTTCTGGGCTGGTTTACAAGACAACAGTTCAGGTGCTGGTTTGTAAGGTAGAAGACTGCTATTGTGATCTGTCCCTGTGGTGTATGATCCGCTGGAATTTTCTACACTATCTTCTTCCACATGTAGCCCCAGAGTTCTCAAAGCACCAAGCATGTAATGGACATCATCACTGTTCTCTGTCCAGTTAACTTTTGCACCCATTTTCTCAAGAACCTTAGCAAATTTAACATCCCCCTGTAAACTGCTTGTGCCACAACCTTCAACGGTGATGGTCCCACCAGTGACAGCAGCACCGCCTAGAAAGTAACTAGCACTTGAAGCATCGCCTTCGACAAAAGCTTTTCCAGGAGACTTGTACTTTTGACCTCCGTGGATCAAGAATCTATCCCAGCTATTAGTGTGCTCTACAGAGACTCCAAAGCGTTCCATCAACTTCAAAGTCATTTCAACATAAGGTATAGAAATAAGTTTATCAATAATCTCAATCTCCATGTCTCCTAGAGCCAATGGAGCTGCCATGAGCAAAGCAGTCAAGTATTGACTACTAACTGATCCAGAGAGCTTCACCTTTTCCCCAGGAAGACCACCCTTTCCAACTACACGGACAGGAGGACAGTTTGTACCAAGAAAACAATCAACATTTGCACCAAGCTGCTTAAGACCTGTGACCAAGTCACCAATTGGTCTCTCTCGCATCCGGGGAACCCCATCAAGAATGTAGCTTGAATTCCCACCAGCAGCAGTTACTGCGGCTGTCAATGGACGCATTGCTGTTCCTGCATTACCCAGGAAAAGATGAACTTCATCCCTTGATTCTTTACCCACAGGGAACAGACCACCAGAACCGTGGGCCCCAAAACCATGTCAACCACTCTCCACCTTTCGTTTTGATTTCTCAATATATTTTCTTTCACATTATTTCTTTCTTTATTTTTCTTTCACATTATTTTTAATCTTTTTCAAATCAAATTCATACCATTTAGATTTGCACACCAACTTTATTTTATTCATGCTAGGGATCAAACTCGATCACCATTTTACATCAAAAAAAAAAAAAAAAAAAAAATCTCCAACCCATAACCACCACCAACAAACGGCCTCACTTCTTCGCCTCTTCAGTTGTTCTCTTCTTTTTGCCTTTGTCTTGGGCGTCCCTTGCCGGTGTTGCCTCCGTGTTTCCCACGCCGCCGAGCACGTTAACTTCCCGTTGCTCCTCAACCGTCACATATGGCGGCCCTCCAAATCTGAGCATCACGGTGGCCTTCCGCCGTTCCTTATTTTACGCTTCAGACACATATCTCGCCGGGCATCCGTATACATGTGTCAAGCAGAGCGATTGACTTTACCTCTGCACCTCCGTTGTTCTACTCTGGCCGGTGCGGCGAGTTGTTGACCGCATCATGGTCTCAACACATGACCTTAATGTATAATAATTGGCCTCAATATCGTTGAAACCATTATCCGCTCAACCGCCACCATCGGATACTTCAACGGCGGAAAACCAGGGGGGCTTGGTCCAGGGGCGATTGGTTGCGGTTCCAGGGCAACTGTCCCGGTTATCTCTCTTGTGCACTCATTGAGGTCGGGAAAGAGAGTGAGCAGACCCCGGGAAGAAGAGGCTATGTTCTGGGTAGCGGAACGGGAAGAAGAAGTCATTTTCTGGGCAGAAGTGTTACAGAGTATCTCTATCAGCAAAATGAAGAGTTTTTTAGAGGTTTTTTCAGCAGATGTTTTGTTCTGCATAAGCGACAGTCTCGCCTTGGTATAAATAGGCAAGGCAGACACGCGTATCACGCGCTTCTCAACGCCAGACGACAAATCGGCGCGCCTTTTGAGGGCTCGACTTTTGATGGCTGTCGGGCACACTTTTTGATGGCACGCCTTTTGATGGCGCGCCTTTTGATGGCTCGACTTTTGATGGCTGTCGGGCACACCTTTTGCTGGCACGCCTTTTGATAAGATTGGGCACGCCTTTTGAGGGTGCAACTTGTATGGGTCCGACAAGACTCTGTAAACTGTCCCGACATTGATTTCGGTTAGCTCCTATATGGGTCCGACAAGACTCTGTAAACTGTCCCGACATTGATTCCGGTTAGCTCTTATATGGGTCCGACAAGACTCAGAATCGTCCCGACATTGATTAGGTTAGCTCCTATATGGGTCCGACAAGACTCAGAACCGTCCCGACATTGATTCCGTTAGCTCTTATATGGGTCCGATAAGACCCGATGGCTTTTTTCTACAACGGTCCGACATGACCCGATGGCTTTTTACAACGGTCCGACATGACCCAAGAATCGTGTTCTACAACGGTTCGACATGACCCGATCGCTTTTCTACAACGGTCCGACATGACCCAGTAAACTGTTTTCTACAACGGTCCGACATGACCCAGTAAACTGTTTTCTACAACGGTCCGACATGACCCAGTAAACTGTCTTCTACAACGGTCCGACATGACCCCATAAACTGTCTTCTACAACGGTCTGACACGACCATACAGTGTCTCCTATCCACTTTTATTTTATTTGTCAGATTATTTTCCTGTTCTGTTACTTTCTCTCCAAACTCAAGTTGGTTAGTACCTACCCTCCTTGAGTTTGAGGGGGGCTCTTAGTGTGGTAGGTAAATATGAGTGCGTTTAGTGTGGTAAGTAAATATGAGTGTGTTAGGTGAGTAGATAGTGGAAATATATAGTGGTAGATAGTGGAAATATATAATATGTAAGTGGTATATAATGGGTTTAGTGGGTTATGATGATGTTTGTAATATCTCCTATATAAGGAGTGTCATTTGGTCTTGTAAAATATGAAATTGATATCAATCAATAATATCAATACATTAATTTCCTACAGTAGCAGAATGGTATTTTTTATTTATTTATTTATTTTTTCTTTTCCGTGAAATTTGACCATTTGGCCCTGTGGCAGTGGTGCATGATGCTGCAATTATTTAACTTCTTTCCTGATTTCATTCTGAAGGATGGATTTTTGCCCCGAAATGCTATGGAATAATGTACATCAAAATATGATGGGATGTTTCCATGGTATATATTTGAGTGACATGCATAGGTTGGTTCTGGAGTTTTAGTTAGGGCAACACAAATTTTTTTGGAGTTGCTAATGTGGATTACTTAACCTTTGAACATAAAACTAAATGCATCTTTCATGTGCCAAAGCATTAAAACAGAGCAAAGTTAGTGTTATTACCAGAGTAAGTTTGGGTTAATCCTCAGATATCTCTTGGAGAAGGGAGCTTCTAAATACATTCATCAAATTTCTCTCTACTCCATGTACAAGTATTTATTCGTATGGTGCAAGGTTTACAATGCATACGACGGGTGAATGTATCCTGCAATCGCAACCTGTGGTTGATTTCAGATTGTGAGTTAGAAGACATGGGCTTTTTTCCCTGTTCTTTTATGAGATGACATTTAAATTGGACTCTTCCACCTTTGTGGTCATCCTAAGGCATTACACCCTTGAATGTTTTCGAAAGAGGGTGTGATGTAGGAGGTAGCGCTAAGACAGCTGCCTAACAATCAGGTAGGTGGCTAAGCCTTTAACTTTCTGGTTTTATGGTTAAAAGTTAAGATTGAGGTTCAATAGTGGATTTGAAATTGAGGAGGTTGAGGTTTAAAGCTGGTTTTAGTATAATAAAAGTAATAGGGCTTTCTGGATTTTCTGTAGAACAGGGGAAACTCTATATTTTTTTAGGGCTAGGATGGCAGGGTAATTGGGCATTAGGGTTTATGGATTAAAGGGCTAGGTTTAAGGATGAATTTAGGGTTTTGGAAGGGTTCATTGTGGTATTTTGGAATGTTTGATATTTTAGAATTCCTATAAGGCCTATGAAGGAATGGACATCTTGTGACCGGCTGGTAGCAATCCCATTGCTACCAAAGGCCTGCTTATATTGAGGGTCAAGTGAATCCACTTGTTATTAGTTTGTTCAATCATAGTGGAAGCATATTTTACATAATTTGAGAGAATTTCAGGGTGAACCATGTGGTCAGAGCTGGTGCTGAAGTATAAATAAAATGCTAAACTTTTAACATTAACTTGGCCTCAAAATGCGAAAGGGACATTTAGTTACATGGCTTTACATATACAACAAAACTATAATATGAGTCTGAAAAAAACAAAAGAAGTCCCAAGCTTCCTTTATCACATATAAGAGTCACCAAGCTTAGCTTATATACACACAATGTCATTTTCCTGGAAATATGTGAGAATAATGGGATGAGCCATAATCTAGTGAATAATCTAACAAAGGAGCAGTTTAGGTACTATGGATGGCATTACAAAGCATTGTAATTTGTAACATATATAGCTGAACATTTAACTGAAAGAGATATGAGACACTACCACTTACCATGTATAAAATGAAGATTCACACAAATCATGTAACATATCCAAAGCCGACGCATATATACATACTATGTTCATCAAATTGGTTATTTAGAGGGAAGACCATATCGACTCAGTACTCCAATAATACACAAACCACATTAATATACATTTTCAAAAGGCGCTTGCAAAGTACATGAGACGAAGTGCCTGCTGGAAACTATCATGACCCTTTGCATTTAGCTGGCACTTCATGACTGCGAAAGAGCTTGACTGATGACATTCCATTTACACGATGAAAACACATGATTTACACTCATGAATGCGTGGCAAAATCCACAATGATTTAGAGCATGTCAATTGGCACACACAAGCTTCTAGGGAGAAAATTTTATCTTTCTCCCACATTCCTATATAATTCAAGCCCAGAAATTGGTACATGTCTCCATGCTACATAGCGGACATGCGCAGGAGAAAAAATGTGGCATCTCCTTTGTGAGACGTGTTGTGGGCATGTGGATGATGACATGTGTTTGGCATGTCAGTACAAAGCTTACACATGCCTCCCTTTGAGGGATGCATGTGGAGCCAAAGTAGCTTCATCAGAGTAATTAAGTACATCCTAATACTGCGATACTGCACCGTGAGGCTCCTCACCATGGAAGTAGGCTGCATGTCTTGATGCTACAGCAGTTATTTTGCATGCCTCCACAATTGCCCTACTTAGGTGCCTAAGCCATGGGCATGCCGGTGTGTTCCTCGTGCAGCTTGACTCAAGACTTGGGGTTGTGGTTTGGAGGCTAGAGACAGACTTTCCACGGGTGGTAACCTGCACAGGCTATGAAACATGGATATGGATATGGGATACAACGCAATGTGGATACGGAGATATGACAATCTAAAAAAATAGGATACCGGTACAGTTAGGGTACATTGTGAGTATTATACATGAGCTCAAAAAATAGTAAGAAACCATTCTTTAGGAAGTCAATAGTTTGTTTACTTTTTTTTTATGCTTCTAGTGGATAGGTTAAGCTACAGTGCTACTTTAATCTCATTAAATTATTTATTTATTTATTGGGGAAAGATATAAGAAAATATTGAAAAATATCCATATATTTATTCTAACAATTATACTCTAATACTATATATAAAAATTATTACAATTTCAATTTCATAATAGTTTGGATGCATGACGTGGAGAGTCTGAAAGGTATCTGATAGCTCTCAAAACAAACATTAAGTATCGGATACATCTATCCGCAAGAATCTAAGGAGTATTGGGATACGATATGGATATGACTCCCTTTTACAAGTATCCATACTTCATAATGCATGGGTCAAGCTGCCTCTGGCCAGTCACCCTTCCTTTTTTTAAGCTAAAAAAACGAGGCACGCTTGGTTTGGAACATTGTAATCCCGCAGTTTATCAGTCGTACTTTATTAAATCAATCTTTTGGGGCCTCATGATGTTTTAGAACTAAAATGAATGTTAAGGGGACTGATTTGTGTGAAAGGCTGAATTTAAATGGAGTTGACAATAATAAGCTGTTTAAGCATAGTTCTGCTATCATGAAAAGAGTATCTGGATGGATTTTGGCATCTGATAAAAATTTTGCCACTGGTAATCTGTCTTTTTGTTGTTTGTTACCCGTCTTCCCCCAAAGGAGGTAATCTGAATATTGAAATGCTATGTTGCATCTCTTGTAACCAACTTGATGTAATGCAAAATATTTTCAGTCTTGGGTGTATTCAAAACTAGAGAATGGGATTCACCTTAGAATGCCATTTTCTTTTTGGATGTCACCTTTTGTTTGTTTTCGATTAATGGAGGTTGGAGGGGTGTGTCTGAGATGTAACCTTATCGTCTTTTACTTTTCTTGGCGGACTTAAATTGTTCTCGTTTGTATTTCTTCTTCTATCTTTATTTAATAAAAATTTTAAAATAAAAATGAAATTAGGAATGCTTGGGAAACATGCTAAGGAATATGATGATATGAAAAAGGCCAATTTATCTTTTTTGGGATTTTCTTAATTCCTGAATGATTAGTGGGATTTGCATCTTACAAGAGGTAGGTGGTGCCTTTTGACTGTTCTTCTGTATACAAAGTCTCTTTGCAAAGTCATTAAAGCGAATGCTGATTTTGTTGATACACTCTGTTCTTTCTTCTTTGTCATCTATTCTATTATCATCATAGTTATTATTTTTATTTGAAAAAAATTGAAATTTTGTGCATCAGGTGTGACATTGCATTCGAAGCCGTTGCATAGATTTTGGCTGGTAGATTGAGTTCAATCCTTTACAAGCTTATTCCCAATGAGGGGGCTTTTTATTCAAGAGAGGAACTTTAATACAGTACTGTTTTTCTTGCTCAAGTGAAAGCGAACTCTGTTTTTATTTATTTTTTTGAGCTGAAGTGAGATGAGTAGCTATACTGTTGTAGGTATGAAATTGGTGGTTTTTGTGTAAAACATGTCTCGAAAGTGATACGAATGGAATTTTTTTCTTCTTCTAAATCAATGAAATATTTTGATGTTGATGGAAAGTATCTTTTTATCTTCATTATTATTTTTACTTTTTCCGTGATACTTGTTAGGAAGATCCTTTGATTATATTTATGTAAAATCTGTCTGGCTATGGACACCATTTTTTTTTATTGCATTTTCTACCCACACATCACCACACCCCTGTTGAAAATACAAAAGAATATAGTGTGTCTCTATTCTTTTGTGTTTTTCAATGAATATAAGGAGATTGCCAAAAAGAAAATTAGTGAAACATTTATCTGTAATTTTGTGTAATAAAAAGAGATTGAAGATATTTTTTTTTATTAGTTAAGATTCCTTATGCTGTGTTTGGTTGGGGGATTTGAGGAGGGATTTAGAAAGGGAAATGGAAATGGTAGGTGAAATGTGAATAAAACATACCTACATTTCACCTAGTTTCACACACCTTTTCCATTTCCCTTTCTAAATCCCTCTCCAAATCCTCCAACCAAACACAGCGTTAATGTTTTTACAGAAAAACTTCGGCTCAAATTTTTTTTGCCAGACTTAGAGAAATTTTACCTAATTTGGAAACATTTCAACTGACTTAAAAAGAAATTTTGAAAATTTTCTAGTAGGATTATAAAGAAATTTTATCTGTAAAAATTAAAATTTCTAAGCCGGACAAAATTTCTTCAAGTTAAATTTTCTCTATAGAGATATTGAGGAGCCTGAATTATTATGAAAATATTGTATTTTCTTTATCTTATAAAATTTTAATATCAAGAATCTTAAAAAAAATTTCCCATTGCCAAATCCATCTGTACGAAGAAAATGTTGATACAACTTTACAGGAACAGGTATATAAACCTTTTATTTTCATATTCAAAATATTTAAATAAATAATAGAGATTAAAAGTTCACTAATAGAACTCCATAAATGTTACCATAACATGCATGAACATAACATATCCACTACATCACCAAACATTAAATCACAGTCATTTCGTCGCATATTAAGTATAAAAAAGAAAAGAACAGAAAAAATTTCCAAACCTAAATTGAAAACTTGATAATTTTTCAAAAAAAATATAACAAATATTTTTCTGACGTGAGGTGACGTGACTGGAAGATATATTTCTTATTCCTTTTACCCTTCTTTTCGTTCTTCATTTTGCTGGGCATTTGTGGTTCCAACACTTCAGGGCATATCAAGATCCTCCATGACGGAAAAGAAGTACAGAGCGATAAAGGGCAGCAACATGAAGGAAGCAGATGAGTGCTATAAGGACATCATCAAACAGACCTATTATTCCTAATATTCCTGCAAAAATCAGCAGTCAATAATAGGTTATAAACAAACCAGTCAGAATAAATCATCAACAAAATTACTGGTTCACTTAAGGAGTTCGATGTTTGTGCTTTATTTATGGTTTCTTTGCAGGGGTCATTGCTGTTGGTGGTAGCGGTCCCGGGTGCTTGTCTTGCTTGGTGCTTGATATTCATGGCTTTCTGTGATGCTTAGAATCATCAAGCTTTGAAGTGCTTGTCTCTGTTTCTTTAGGTTTTTTACCCTATGATGGTCTCTTCGAATTAACTGTTTTGTGGCCTTTAGTTATAGCTATTCCCTGTATCTCCCTTTACATATAATAAGCTTTTTCAAAAAAATAAAAAATAAAAAATAAAAAATACTAAAAGCAATGTACCTTCAGGAATGATGTCCACGGGGCTGATAATGTAGATAGCGCTTACAAACATCTGCACATAAGACAGAAAAAATCTGAATATGGAAGTAGATGTCCCCTTCATGACTTAAATGTCACATGAAACAATTTCAACTTGATGTGGCAAAACATAAAATGATCACATACTCAATAGCACAAGCACTAGTGCGCGCACACACACACACACCAACACAATACAATTGACAGTATAAAAAGCAAAATGTTTGATGAGCAAGAAGCAATCACAGATTAATGGCATATGAATCCTTGACTATCACAACAATGGTCACAAATAACAAATTTTTATAGCTTGATACTTTTTCTTTGGAAATGTGTATGATTGACTCCCTATATATATATATATTTTTTTTTTGGGTAGTTCTACAAATGATTAGCCGAACATGTCCCAATAAAATACATATCATTTCCAGATGTCCACAATCTTTTATGATTGAACTTCTATCGTAGCTTCCACCCCCCAAGTTTAAAAATAAATAAAAGCATGACAACGCCAGTATGATGAGGGCAAAAATGAGTGTACGTTTGTGTACTGCAAGAGGCTTGTGACTCCTTGTTGCAAGTGAAATCTACATGAGATGAAATAACAAAAATGTACTTAAAAGCACGTCACTTGTGCAGTTGTGTCATCAACTTAACTGCCAAATAGACGCGTGCCCTGATAACAAGCGGAAGAGATCGTTGAGGCTCCATTATATCACGAAACAACCTCCTGAGGAGAAAAGGAAGGTCTCGCAATCTCTGTCAAAAATAGATTTTCTTTCAAATATCAACACAATATGATATACCACAGAATTCCAAAATGTAAATGAAATTATTATAAATGCTTGAAAGGAGCTTGGACATTAGACATGCAATAGTTTAAAAACACCATCATAATCATCATCTTGATACAAAAACAAAATAATCCACAGCATCAAGACCAGACTATAGTAAATAGAAATCACCAAAGTATAAAATCAGATTAAAAAAAATTCTATTCAATTTGGATATTAAATAAGTAATAATTGCAATAATTGCAACCTAAAGCAAAGATTAGAGCTTAGAGAAAGAAGGGTTCATACATAGGTCAGAAATGGAGATGCAAAAAAGCTCCTACTCTTAACACCGTGGTTTTTTTAATCAAAAAGTTCAACTCTTAACACCTCAAGTTGTCAATAGGGCTCCAAATGATTTGTAAAATCATTCCAATAACCAAAACAAACTGCTCCAATGTTCCTGCCAAATGCCAAGTATTCGTTCTTCCACAGGAGACATCTTGCTGCATTCTGTATATGGAGTAGCTTAATAGTTCAGAATGCATAACTGCATCCAGATTTCTTATATTTGTGCAACTACTGTTCTTAACCGTAGATACTGAAGAACAGAGAACTTGCAAAAAAGAAGACAAATTACTACATACTATTACTACGTATCATCTCATTATAAAGAAGACGAATTACTGGTAAGAAGGAACCAATGTTGCTATTTCATGAAAAAGGTTACAGGACATCAAGGCATTCCAATCTCTGCATTCTTTAAGGCCTACCAGCAACATTCGGAACTTTGTTCTAATAGAGTAGACACACCTATTCATAAAAATGTTAATGCAAACAACACCTGTATCCATTTGGAGCTATCATGTTGTGTGACAGATAAGATGCATGATGCAAGCAGTAAGAGCCTCCGAAAAAAGAAAATTGAAGTACTTTAGAATTTGGTCATTTTGAGTTGGAACCCACTTGGGACCTTCATAATCCAATTTTAGTCTTTGTAGAGCTTTATTTTATGTTTAGTTAAAATTTGTATGCTTGTGGTCAGTTTTATTCATGCTTTATTAAGTTCCAACATTTAAGGACATTCTTGTAACTTCAAAATTTTTTAAACATAGCCTGTACCCATTATCTGAGTCAGGATATATTACTAACTTATAATCCAATACAATTATAGCACGTATCCACTTCACCCTTTATTAATATATATATGCTTACTATAATAATTACGACGTAACACTTTTTTTTTTATCACCCACCAACTGGTACTCCAATATCCCATCACCATACCTCTCCCTATTTCTAAAATGAAAGAGTGAATTGACAACCACTCTCCACTTGGGTCCATTGCTCTCATTGAAGATTTCTCACTCTCAACTCCAACACAAATGAGTATTTCAACTGCCTACAGAGATCCACCTAAGTTGTTTTCAAGAATCATACCATCATACGTGCATTTTTACGACCTTTGGTCATGCTTCTAGTCATGACCTTATCCTCATTTTACAATAGATTTCTCTTCGCATCAAAGGGACATGCTAGGTATGTGGTCTCAATTTCAAACGAGTCAACACTTCTGCTATTTTTTGAATCAATTCAGTCCCACTTCAATACAAACTGGAATCTATGCAGACACCAAACTTTCAAACGATTACATAGAGTGCATGTGGGCACTAATCCTACCAACAAGAAAAGCAAACCACATAAACACTACTAGCCACTTTTGAATACCTAACAATGGATGTATTTAGTGTCAACTAAAGAAGAGAGGATATTATGAGTACAAATGCAAAACCAGCAGAAGAAAATGAGATAATGAAAACTGACCTCTAAAAGTATCAAAATGTTTCATCCATGCAAAACTTATATGCTTCCAACCAAAGAGAGGAGAAGTGAGGCAAGGTGTTAAAAGCCTTGTAAAATAATTTCATGGACTATTGAACATACCAAAATTCATGTTGATAAATAGAAATTTGTCAAATGAAAATTGCATGAATTGTACAGCAACTGTCACCAATGGTGCTAATATTGAAGACCTTCCAATAAGTTCCTAGATTTGTTCAAGATTAATTCATTAGGTATTCGCCAAGTATGCTATGAATGCTAACACCCAAGTAGTTATGAATCACAACTTCACAAATTCCACCATTTAAGATAATGTAAGCTACAAAATGTTATTTGCTGGCCCAAGGAAATATTGTATATACATTAAGATCTACCTGAATAAGACCATTTGAGCGTTCACCAAAATAACGGTTGTATCTTTCAATCTTTCCCAAAATCTCAGCAGCGTCAGAATCATGACGCTGCCGTGATGAAGCATCACTGGGAATCAACAAAGTAATTTGACGACGGCATAAAGGACATTTACATGGTTGAAGGGCTGATCCATAATTCCAAACTTGAAGAATGCAATTACCTGAATGAGAAGCACCAAATAATTACCTCAAAACCAAATTAACGCAATTGAAAAAGGAAAAGTCATATTCAACTTAGGCAATTCAACTTTGCCTGGTTTTTTGGAGGAGACATTTTTGATTAAATTTGAAGGGAAATATCAACCTCATTGTTGATCTCACATCATAATAACATACTACGAATTTACATGAGAAAGGCAGAGATAGATAACATAAGAGATAATCATGCATCATGTGTGCACACAACTAACTAGTACAATGGCTAGCCCCTCCATGAAGCATCTTAATATTGGTAACAGTGAAACTTCTATTGTCAGAAGAACTGCTTTCATTTGGCTTACATTAATGGTGGATAAGACATTCAACCAAACTAAGCCTTAAATCCCAACAAATGGGGTCGGCTACATGAATCTTTCTTCTCCACGCGACTCTATCAAAGGCTATTTCGTTAGTTAAATTAAGTAGATCCAAATCTCTATTTACAACGCTAGTCAACATTAATCTAGGCCTACCCGATCCCCTAACACTTCCATCTATCGTCACTGCATCGCATTTATTCACTACTATCTATTGATCTCCGTTGAATATGACCAAACCATCTCAATCGATTCTCTTTTAACTTATCTTCTATCGGTGCTACTCTTACCCATTCCCGAATACACTTATTCCTAATTTTGTCTTGTCTTGTCTTGTTTAGTTTTGCCACACATCCACCTTAGCATCCTCATCTCAACCACACTCATCTTATCTACATGTTGTTTCTTGGTTGCCCAACACTCCGCCCATACAACATTGCTGATCTAATAGCCGTTCTATAGAACTTATCTTTTAGTCTAGTGAGTATTCGTTTATTGCACAGTACCCCAGATGCACTTCTCCATTTACGCCATCCCACCTTAATTCTATGGGCCACATCCGCATCAACCTCTCCCGCTGTTGTGATCATCAACCCTAAATAACGAAAATGTTCACTCTTAGGCAGTTTTTGGTTCTCAATCTTCACTTCTTCTCTGTTTTTATTGTTACTGTTATTAAATTTACACTCCATGTATTCTGTTTTAGTTCTGCTTATCTGGAATCCTTTAGATTCAAGTGCTTTTCTCCAAATCTCTAACTTTGTGTTAACCCCTTCTCTAGTCTCATCCACTAGCACGATATCATTTGTAAAAAGTATACCGTCATCTTGAATATTTCTCGTCTATTCATTCATAACTAAAGCAAAAAGATAAGGACTTAAAGTAGATCCTTGGTGTAACCTTACAGTGATAGGAAAATTATTTGTCTCTCCATCAGGGATCTAATAGTAGTCACCACCCCTTCATACATGTTCCTAATCACATCAATACAACCTTTTGTCACCCCTTTCTTCTCTAACATCCACCATATTATATCTTGAGGCATTCTATCCTATGCTTTCTCAAGGTCGATAAACACCATATGAATGTCTCTTTTTTTTTCTCTATACTTTTCTATTACTCTCCTCAAAAGATAGATCGTTTCCATTGTTGACCTGCTAGACATAAACCCAAATTGATTATCTGACATCTCTGTTATATCTTGCAATTGGTGTTCCATCACCCTCTCCCATACTTTCATTATATGACACATTAGCTTGATTCCTCTATAACTGTTGCAATTTTGGACCATGAAACAAAATCTGTTATATTATTGCAGAAACTCAAAGACCAGTAGCCAGAAGATATTTTGTCACTGGAAATCTAGTGAAAAGCAAACATAATTTAAACCATGTATATTATGTTGTTTTGTTTTCCAAGAAGAAATTGAATTATATCACCTCAACTAAGCCAAAAATATTTACAAGGTTTAGATGACAGTATCAATATGTATAAAGTTTCTAGTTATGATTATCCTTTTTCCTTCTCTTTTTCATGATTCCTTATCATCTCATTAAAAATAAACAAATAAATAATCTCATATTTTTTAAAGGAGGAGGGAAAACACGAAGGAAAATAGTTCTCCATTTTACCTTCATTTTTGTTTACCAATTCCAATTTCCAAACACTACTTCGAGGTCCATCTAAGTGGAAATCTTTAGTTAAAAAATCTCAAGTAATGTTTCCAAATTTGAAAACTCAAACTTTAACCCCTTTCCCACACAGTCTTGGCAAATTAACAAAGCATCAAATAGTTATTTGCCAATAATACATTTTGTCTTATTTATGCACATCTTTATTTGATGCATAAAAGCGACTTATTTTCCCAAAGAAAGTTTTTTTTTAATTATATTTTATATATAATAATCTCATAACCTCTCTTTTATGATAACACATGTTTTAATAAGAGGTGCAAAAAACAAAAAAAACAATACTTTCTTTGGGAAATTAAGACAAAATGTATTATAAAAAAATAGAGATTTTTAAAGATATGCTTGAAAGTGTCTTATTTTCCCAAAGAACATACATATTTTTTTGGTTTTTTTTTTGGGCACCTACCTAGTCAGTTACCCTCCTTTATTATGATTCTTTCCCTTCCATTTTTATGATACTTTTCCCTTCACTCTTCCCTCTCTTAATTTCTTTTTCTTAAATTGAAAACATGTCTTTTATATCACACTCATCTTATAAACCCCAAGGGGTTGGCCTAGTACCAACGCCTCGGGTATTGGAGGTGTGCTCCCTTGAGGCCATCAGACTGGGGAAAACCCTTACCGTGGTGCATTCATGAAAAACTCCTTGCCGAAGGCCTGTGCACGCCTAGGGATTAGTCCAGCTTTATCCAAACACGACGGTGCCAATAAAAAAATCAGTCATCTTAAAACATTTTCTTTATGCTACTAGAAATTTTGATTTATGAAATCCAAGTGCACACACACACATATATATTGGTTATTGTAAATATTTATCTATACTATTATATAAAGTACAAAGGTCACTTGTATGAACAGTTTTGTCACAGATCCTCCTTCTGTGTGCACACCTCCTAGTTACTCTAATATGTTTTTTTTTTTTCAGAAGTTGTATCCATGGATTAAAATTTTTTACTTCAGATTTGCATAAACTATTTTTTTCTATATGATTGGCATAAACTAGTTTTCTATATATGATTGAAAAAAATAAATTAAAAAAAGGGTAAAAGAAGATTGCGTTTGTGACCTAGCTAGTTATCACCTCCCAAAGATAGAAATTGCTTGAATTGATGAGTAAAAATGTAGAGGTAACAGCAATAGAAGCAGTAGTAGAGAATACGATAAT
The DNA here is from genome assembly GCA_025200525.1 of Camellia lanceoleosa. Taxonomy (NCBI): domain Eukaryota; kingdom Viridiplantae; phylum Streptophyta; class Magnoliopsida; order Ericales; family Theaceae; genus Camellia; species Camellia lanceoleosa. The sequence continues at coordinate 125,229,577 of CM045766.1, forward strand.
AAAGGAGGGAAGTGAAAGAGAGAGAAACCGCAAAACCAGTGAGAGCAATTGGCTTGGCATGGAAGATTGAAGCTTCCATGGCATATCGAACAACGATCGTTCGCCGGAGGTCCTTCCATCTCTCTCTCTCTCACATGTTCCCCCCAATCAAATCTCTCTCTCTTTTTCTCTCTCTTTCGCTCGCAAGTCTCTTTCGTATCTTCTTTTCGCTTAGGCGGTGTTTGGTCCGGTTAATTCGGGTTGGGTCCAGACCCACCCAATCAATCAAATAGGCAGGGTAAGGCCTTGTTTGGGGTGGACTATAAAAATACACTTTCTTATTTTTTGGGATTATATTATCTCTTTAATTTTTTTTGTATATTTCTTTTTTGTAAAAAATTAAAAAATACATGTATTTAGATCATTCCAAACAATTCCTGAATTGGTCTAATTTTATAGTAAGATATAATTAAACACATTCCATACTATATGCACATTTATTTACGTCATTTTTTTTATTTAGTTATGACTAATTTTTTTTTTTTAGTGATAACATTATTTTGAGATTTAGTTATGACATTTTTGTGTTTGATTATAACTTTTTTTTAAAAAATTTAAATTATGACTCAAAAAATATAAAATTATGTCATTTTCTTCTGTAGTTATAAGGTACATATGATAATAGTCTTTCCCGTTAATAAGTCATGAACAAAATCGATCTCTATGATTTCAAAAAAATTAAAACCGTAACTGAATCGTTAAACATATATGATATGAATTACAATCAAATTATAGATATCGATTTAATTAAGTTGAATTTATAATTCTAGAAGTTTTATATAATAAGAAAGGTTATATATAGGAATTTTTATTGATAAGTCCAATTTAGAAGTGTTTTAACCTAATAAGTTCATGAAGGAATTTTTTAACCCATTTAGTCCCATGTATATATAGTTTTATTCCATAAAGTCCATTTTCTTGATTTACACTATTTTCTTGGACACTTATGCCCTTATATTCAATTTTGATACCTTTATAAATATTTTTTGAAGGATTAGCAATTTAATGATGTGAAAATTTATATTTTAAAATTCATATTGGTAGAAATGTAAAATTGGCCCGTGGGCGGCCTGAAACCTGCCGATGAGCCGGGGCGGGCTCGGCCCGTTGACAATGTGAATATTCACATTGACATGTTAACATTCACATTAATAGGAGTGTAAAATTGGCCCGTCCGTGGTGGTGGCGAAACCCGCCATGCCCATGGATGACGCGGCAGGCCAGTTGACAATGTGAATATTCACATTGACATGTTAACATTCACATTGATAAGAGTATAAAATTAGTCGCGACCATGGGCGACCAAAGCCCTCCAAGGCTGGGCGGGCTTCGGCTTATTGACAATGTGAATATTCACATTGACATGTTAACATTCACATTGATAGAGTGTAAAATTAGCACGCCCTCGTGGCTACGAAACCGCCTACGGCGTGGTAACGGCGGCTTTATTAACAATGTGAATATTCACATTGACATATTAACATTCACATTGATAAGAGTATAAAATTGGCCAGCGGCCTAGGGCGGGCCTGACCCGGCCTGTTGACAATGTGAATATTCACATTGACATGTTAACATTCACATTGATAAGAGTGTAAAATTGGCCCCCGTCTCGTGGCGGCGCGAAACCGCCGCAGCCGTTGACAATGTGAATATTCACATTGACATGTTAATATTCACATTGATAAAAGTATAAAATTAGCTCATGCGGCCCGTGGGCGCCAAAGTCAAGTTGACAATGTGAATATTCACATTGACATGTTAACATTCACATTGATAGGAGTGTAAAATTGGCCCGCAGCCCGTGGGCGGCCCGAAGCCAGACCGCAGCTCGAGGCGGGCTTGGCCCGACCCGTGACAATGTGAATATTCACATTGACATGTTAACACTAACATTGATAGAAGTGTAAAATTTGTCCGCTGTCCGAAGCTCGCCTCAAATGTAGGCCGACCCAAACCCGCCACCTGCCGCCTATGGACGCGAAGTCAATTTTACACTCTTATTAATGTAAATGTTAACATGTCAATGTGAATATTCACATTGTCAACAAATGCTGCCTGCCCGACTTCCGCCCACCGCCGTGAGAGCGGTTTCGGCACCACGGCACGGGTTAATGTTATACTCTTATCAATGTGAATGTTAACATGTCAATGTGAATATTCACGTTGTCAACGGCCGTCGGCTTCGGCACCGTCACGTGCCAATTTTAATCATATCAATGTTAATGTTAATATGTCAATGTGAATATTCACATTGTCAACGGTATATCGCCCGCCTAGGCTTGCCTTCGCCTACGAGCCACGGGCGAGTTTTACCCCCCTATCAATGTGAATGTTAATATGTCAATGTGAATATTCACATTGTCAACGGGCCGGGTCGGGCTCGCCCCGGGCCGCCCACGGGCTTCGAGCCGCCTATGGGACGCGAGTCAATTTTACATTCTTATCAATGTGAATGTTAACATGTCAATGTGAATATTCACATTGTCAACAGTCAGGCCGCCGCCCAACCGGCCGGTCGTTTCGCAAACCACCGGCGCGACTAATTTTATACTCTTATCAATGTGAATGTTAACATATCAATGTGAATATTCACATTATCAACGGTCGGCCCGCCGCCAGTATGAAACGAGCATGGCGAAGTTTCGACCTACCACAGTCGCAGCTAATTTTACACCCTATCAATGTGAATGTTAATATGTCAATGTGAATATTCACATTAACGGCCGTCGAGCCCGTGCCCAGCTTCGCCCACGCCACGGTCACGGGCTAATTTTACACTCTTATCAATGTTAATGTTGATATGTCAATGTAAATATTCACATTATGAGCAGTCGGGTTCACCGCCAAGTTCGGTTGACGCGTCATGGGCCAATTTTACATTCCTATCAATGTGAATGTTAACTTGTCAATGAATATTCACATTATCAACTACGAGCCGCCTATTTTTTGGCTGTACGCCCTACCGACTCAATTTTTCCCGCACCCACGAGGATCGACATGGGCGGACCCCTACATTATTGACGATATGAACATTCACATTGACGGTGTGAACATTCACATTAGGGGTATTTTGGTAATTATGTCACCAATAGGACTTATTGAAATATGATAAAATAATGTGAACTAAATGGAACATAAGTAGATGAAAAGGGTATTTTGGTCTCTTATCTCAAATTGGACTTAATGGAATAGTCAAAAAGAATATGGGTTGGATGGAATAATGCTCTTAGAAAATGGATTTATCAAAAAAGCTCCCTTATATATATTCTACAATATTAAACAAATTAACAATTATTAATTTAGTTAAGTTGGTTAAGATTTGTCAATTCATAATATTCGAATCTTCCTTTTTACTTCTATATTATTTACATACAAAAATATTAGAAAATAATAAATAAGTATATTACGATTTGATGATTTGATATTGTAAGCAAAGTTTTAGAATCGACTAATTTAAACTGCTTAACTATTTCCAAATTAGAACTAAAATTAAAATTCATAAAAATTGGATCAAACCAATGATTTGGAGTGAATTGGGCTGATTTATCAATTCTACCAGTTTTTTTAAACACACCTATGACTCGAAACAATTTTTATGCATTGCATCCTTGTCCAACTTCAAACCCGCAACTTTTCCGACCTTCATTCACAGCTTTATTTTTTTATTTTTTTTATGCCATGTTGTGAAGTTACCCATGTTGATCTTGTTCACTTTTACTGATCTGAACCGACTCATTATGTTTTAACCTGATCAGATCAATCTTGTGCTCCAACAATGATTGAGATTTTTTTTTTAGAGGCTCTCATAATCCCTTTTATCTCAACGTGTGGGTCTTACACATACATAAGTGAATCCTACATATACATCAATGATTGAGATTCAAATGGAATTGCGGGGTCCCAAAAAATTAGGGTCTCAGGCATTTTTTTTGTGCTCTTACCTACAGTGTACGAGCAACTTCAACCACACTCTCTACTTTTCATTAGTTAAAGTACAAAAAAAGTACACTATTTATTTTATCTAATTACTTTAGGTATTGTGTTCTCCAACCACGCTATTTATTTTAGCTAATCATTTAAACTAACTTAATCAATTTTTAAAATAAAAAAATACTAATTGTTGATATTTTACTAATATAAATTTGCAATAATAATAAATTTGCCCATACAAATATACAAAACCTGTAGAATGAGGAGAAAAAAAAATATAAAATACAAAATAAGTTATTCTGTAATTCATCAAACAGAATTGAAAGAATATATAAAATTGCTACATACACACACACACACACACACACACACATATATATATATAATATAAAATCTCAAATCCAAGACATAAATATACAAAAATCTAAAATATATACATACATAATTGTTGGGAGAGCCTCTAGGGCTTTTCAATTGTAGACACCAAAAAAATAGGATGGTAAAGTAGCTAGTCCAATAGTTAGCCCATTGGAGCTCAAAATTAGACTTACATTGACTAAAGGGTTTTTTACGGGCCAGTCCTGTTTGGAAGGATTATTACCCAACAGATCCATGATGAAGACTGTTTTACCTATTGGTCATGAATATTTTTGTTTATTCCATTCTTGTCATCATATTTTATATCCAGATCTGTGAGATGAAAGCTGAAAAATGAAAATAAAAAAGAAGCGCTCTCTCTCTCTCTCTCTCTATACATTCCTCCATCAACGACCATTGCCAAGCACCGCCACCTCCACTGTCGTCATTGTCGGCGACCTCAAGCGGCATCTTCTTCCACTTTCACCATTACTTCTACCTCCACCGTCGTTGCCGACCACTGCTGCCTCCACCTCCATAGTCGTCGTCGCCTCCATCTTTAGATCTAGGATCTATGCTTTTTGTTCTTGTCTCTTTTTCTCTCTCTCTCTCTCTCTCTCTCTCTCTCTCTGTGTGTATATTGGAGGAAGATCCTAGTGACAAATCTGTTTAAACCAGTGATAAATTTGTTTAAATTAGTAATAAATCAGTAATAAACCAGTGATAAGTTTGTTTTTGTGAATTTATCACTGTTTAAACTAATAATAAGTTTGTTTTTGTAAATTTATCACTGAAATTTGTCATTATTTAAACCAGTGATAAGTTTGTTTTTGTGAATTTATCACTGAAATTTGTCATTGTTTAAACCAGTGATAAGTTTGTTTTTATGAATTTATCACTGAAATTTGTCATTATTTAAACCAGTGATAAGTTTGTTTTTGTGAATTTATCACTGAAATTTTTGAGTTATAGTGTTAAGTGTAGGGGTAAAAGTAGAAAACGCTGTTTGAACCAGTGATAAATTAAGTAAACCTATCATTCTTATAGCAATTTTTCTTACTGAATTGGGCAAAGTAAGCAAATCTGTTATTGTATATCAAATTTTATCACTGAATTAGCAAAAGTAAGCAAATCCATCATTGTATAGCAAATGAACATGAAGATGTGATTATTATGAAGTTAAATATTACTTAATTATAGTTATAAAAGAAGAATGGAAGATGAATACGACTCACGTTTGATTCGCATGTTTGTTGAAGATGAACTAAACAGGCAATATAGATCGAAACGGTGGAGGATTTGCTGGGGATCTGTTCGAAATTAGAATATAGATCAAAACAGAGGTGATTTCTGTGGAAACGATGGGAGATTCGGAACAATTGAGAAGGAACGTGTGTTTCACGCACATAGAGAGACCTCATGATATGTTCTTTGCTTCATGAGTGTGGTGTAACATTTAGAGGTAAAATTGGAAACTGAAATAGGGCAGGACTTGGTGGGTATTAATTTGTTTGGATGGGACCGGCTGGTAAGTCCCTCTTGACTAAAATGCCTAATAAGCCTTGTTTAACTCTCCCCTTAGAGATGCTCTAAGTATTTTTCAAACTCGGGTTGGGTTTAGCACTATTTTCCTTGGACAAACACAATTGCTTATTTGAGTTTTAAAATTCAAATTGATTTAAGTTAAGAAATTGAAAATGTTCTTAGAGTGCAAAAAAAAAATATATGTCAAAGGTACCAGATAAAGGTGTTTGAGGATGCAATGATTTAAAGCAAAGTATAAAATTGTGGATTCGGTAAAGAGCACACCAATTAGTTTATGAGTTTAGCAATGTGAATCTAGTTATAATTGGTTTGTGTTGCAAATTATATTTTGTTTGTATATTGGCAGAGGATTAAATTAACATAAGAGATAATGTTGGTATTTCTTCATAACAATATAAGAAAAATATATAAAATAAAATAAATAGGAATGATAAAATAATTTTTTATTATTATTAAAGAATAAAATACAGAATAAACTACATAACTAAAAATATATAAATTACCTAGATTACATCATGGAATATATTATAAGATGGATTTCCGTAAACATATAAAATAATATGTAAGAAATAGTTCAAATCTAAAAGTTTAAAGAACAAAAGATAAGAGATATAAATCGAAACCTGTGTGATATCACAATTTCTTTAAAACAGATTTATTGCCTCCCGATGGGTGTTAGAGGTACGCCGGCGTTTGTCTCTTCGGATATGACGGTTAAAACTAGCTAATGCAGAAGTACCTTCTGAATAGTTTCGGCGAACTTGACAATGGTTGCACTCTTTCTAACAAGAACCAAAGAAGGGACTAGCAAAAGAAGATAGGAAAATTTTTCTTTGGTGAAAAAAAAAAATCTCTAACTTTTTATCTCAAAACACTATCTCCATTTTCTAGGTTAATGGTTGAGAGTACTAAAAGTGGTGCTCTAATAACACCACTAATGATGTGGCAGTGGGCCCCGCCCGCTGCCTATGCCCTTTTTTTTTTTTTTGACATTCCCAATGTATTAGTGTTATTAGTGGTCTTTTTTTTAGTGGTATGAATCATTGTTGCCATTTTCTATCAAAAATCTCTCCAAAAATTATTCTACTAAGTTGGAGGGGAAAGGCATTTGTTTATACAAGTAGGGGAATCCCTAGCCATGAAGGCTATACATCAATAGGGTCATTAAATACTATTAACCAAGGCCATCAACTCTAACCATTAGGGCTAGAGTTACAAAGGTCGAAAACCTATGACCACTAATATGGTCATCAACTCCATCATCAAAAGATAAGAGTTACAAAAATTTACATTTCTTATGTACTTAATATATACAAATATATATATATATAATGATGTTTGAATAAACCAACTAGATGAGTCACAAAATGGATACTAATGTTGGGTCATAACCGATCCAAGCCTAATTATCAAACACATGCATAAGCTAAGCCCAACACAACATAGCTTAGCCTAAGCCTAAGCTCAAGATTAAGTCCAAGTCCAAGTCCAAGTCCAAACCCAACATATGCACAAGCATAAGCTTAGGCCCAGTCCAGCCAAGATTAAATCTAAATCTAAGCCTAACTTTATTGATGTCCACTTTATAAGACAATTCTCATTCACAACTCAATGGTTTCGGCTCATTATTTTTGTATTGCAATCTTCTCACTTAAAAGAATACAAAACCACTCAAAACCACTTTAAACGGCGATTGGGTCTCACTTTAATTTTAAATTAAAGTTGCTGAAAAACCATTATCTCCAACAGTTAAATCATAGAATTTATAGGTGTAATTTATCCATTTTAAATTTTCAAACTTTTCGATATGAGTTAGTAAGCCTGAGAAGAAATAATCAATCTTTAATAAGATATTAAACGGTAAAAGTTGGGTGTTTAAAAATTGTAGAACTTTGCTACATACTTTTACTAAATTTCTTATTTATCTAACGGATATGTCATGTGGCCGAGATGGTGTGGTGCCACCTTTCCATTCATCAATTAACATGTGATTAAAATAGGGCTCCCGAGATGCTGAATGTCATCCATATAAAATCATAACCCCACTTTTTAGTAAATGTCAATTAATGAGTGGAAAAATAGTATCACATCATTTTAGCCATGTGATGTACCATTACATAAAAGAATTGAGGGCAGTTATTATGCCCCTTTGCACAATAGTCATTGTTGTGAGCGGACCCACTTTAGGTTCTATCTCAATAATTTAAACTGTCATCTTTTAAAAAACATCGAGTAATTTTTTTTTGTAAAAAATCAAGTTAATTTGACATGGGTAACCCTATGATCAGATCAAATTTGTATCTGCAAAAATAAATGGTCAATGTGATTTTGATTATAAAGCTAAATACAAATTTAATTTGATCATAAGGTTACCAATATCCGATCAATATAATTTTTTACAAAGATATTTTACTTAACATTTTTTAAAAATGAATGGTTCCGATCATCGAAGTGGAACTCGAACTAGGCCCATCATGCTCAGAGTCGTGCAAAGGCACAATAGCCCGCTCTATTTTTCTTCCTCATAGGTGTAGACCTACACTCTTGTTTATAATTAGTAAAAAAAGGTAATAATTTAAGAGATTTTTTTTAATATCCCTGGTATTAAGATTTTATAGCATAAATGACACATAATATTTTCTTAATGTCTAAGGTCCCTTAACATCGATCTAGGAAAAATTCGATCTAGAGAATTTCTCTGGACTTCCCAAAAAAATTCTCTCCTCTGGACTTCCCACTCTCCAAAGAAATTCTGGACTTAGCAAAATTGGAAAGTTAAACGGCAGCATGTGGTCGCTTTTGCTCATGGCAACAAAGGCTTCTATATTGATCTATTTGACAATACATTACATGATTCAGCAGTTGTATCTCGTCCATCTGCTATATCAGCCGTGCGAGTTGAGCATGACCCAGCTGGTGTGCTAGCTATGAACATACCTCCAAATTCATGTCGTTCTCTTGAATTTGCATTTATTGGTCTGCATTTGGGTAATAATCCAAGACAATCTAGTAAAACGAAAAACCGTTGCTCTTCTGATGATCTATGCAAAGAAACTAAAAAAGAACCTGTGAGTGATGATGAATGTGTTAAAGAAACATATTCAATTCTTCGTGAAGTTCATCATGTTATCTTTGATGAGCAGGTATGTTCCTTGCTTTTCTATGCCCTTCACACTTCTAAGTACTATATTTTTATTGTTTCTGGTTCTCTTGTTCTAGATTTTTGATATGGTGAATTGCGAAGCATTAAACCCATCTTTAGGTGTGAATGTGACTGGAATACGAGAAAATTATTTACAACTGAGCATAGGTCAAGGAGCTTTTGTCTTCATTTCACTTGTGCCATCTGAGCAAGATAATCAAACAGTTGATAGTGCAGAGACTCAACATTTGGACACTGCAATTGTACCTCTGGAAACATTTGATGGATCACGGTTAGGTGAAAGGAAAAATGATACCCAAAAAAAGAAATTTTAGCACAATGATTTTAAACCAGAGAAAATTATTTTAACCAAGGTAGAGAAATTTTAGCACAAATTTCTCTATTTTTGTTCATAGAGTATTAAAATTTCTCTAGATTGATTGATACAAAAACCTGCAATCTCTTGATTAATACAATAGGTATGTCTCATTCCCAACCCAATCACCATCAAACATATCACACCCACCACCCTTTTCACTCAAGAACTCAACACAATCAGCTGCAATTTTTTGGGTAGTGAAAAAGGTGTAAGAAATGGTTTGAAAAATGGTTTGGGGAAAAAACATATTTTTTCTAAACTTTGGTCTAATTTTTAGGTGAGACCCATGAGCTAAAGTTGGAGGGTCCATGTGGCAATGCGTTCTTTGCCGCGTAACGATTCATATCGTATATTTGGTTGCTCAAAACCATTATCGGGTGAATGGAAAATTAAAGCTAAAGTGAGCTTCATGGAAATGGTATGTTGGTGAAGTTTCCATAAAGAATGAGTTAAAGTTTGTCCCACATTGTTTTGGAGAGCAAACTTGGTATGGGTTTATAAGGCTTGGGTTTGGAACTAGAGGTAGGCCCCAAGGGGCACTCAAGTTTTGTAAAGAGGGAGGTTATGGGCAAAGTGGGCTAGACCCATTGGACCCAAAATAAACACACACGCGCGTACCGTCACTGTCATCCGGTTAGGCCAGCTTGGCTGGGCTGGGCTTGGGCACGTGGTGTGAGGTTGGGTTGGGCTTGTTCGGCCCAATACTTATCTTTTTGGGCAAAAAACATTATATTTGAATTTATTTTTATTTTTTGTTTGGAAAATAAATTATGTTCTGTTTTTATTTCAAATTTCGGTTGAAAAAAATTCAAAATTTGGCTTGTACCTCTTCAAACCTTTTTGTACAGATTTCATACTTGTCTGAACATGTTCATATCTCTCGCTTCAAACCCATATCTCTGCTCAATTCTGCACCCAAACAGATTCAGTATCTGTTCAAATTCGAACCAAATAGATTCCTTACTGCTCAACAAAGATCAATGTACCATACCTGTTGAAATCAAATATGAAAAGCCACCAATGCATCTATAAATAGACAAGTCACTCATTTGGATTTTCACTAAAAATTTTCGTCCTTTATTTCGTCATTGCTCTCTGCATTTTGCTGCATTTATTTTTCTGTTAGAAAATGTATAAATACAAAGTGTGTTCGTTGTACGAATATTGTGTAGTGTTGCTACTATTCGTTATAGATCATTTTATCATGGGAGATAGACGTCTATAAATCTGTAAACACTCGAGAGATGACGAATCTATCTTAAGGAGATAGTGTTAAATACTGGACTTAATCATTCTAAGAAAATATTTTGTGTAAGTATTTTTTGTTCTTATTTTATTTTCTTCTCTCCTTCTCTATTTTCATTTTCTGTTTGGTTTCTATAATTAAACAGATTTTGGAAAATCTTTCTTTTAATTTGTTTCCTGTGTGTTCTGTTTAAAGTTGAGTACACAAGCAAAATTTAATTTTAATACAGTGAAGATTGTCCAACAATCTTAAGACAAAACATTTTTTGTGTCTTCATTGTATTAATAAAATCTGTTTTATAAAATTGTTTTATTTGAATCCAATAAAATAATTTTCTGGTTTTTGTAACAAGAAAATTATTGTGTTCTGTTTTATTTTTCTGGTTTTAATAATTAGGAAAAATAAAATTATTTTTTGTTATAATTTATTTTCTAGTTTTAGAACTAGAAAATTAATTTGTGTTTTGGTTTTGGTTTTTCTAATTTTTGTAATAAGATATTATGGCTACTGCAACTGAAAGTGGTACTCCAATTCCAATTGTTACAATGACTCTGGTCCCTATTCAAAATCATGTTCAAGTTCCAATAAATCAAAGAGAAAAATTGAAAAAATTTAATGGCATTGAGTTTAAGAGATGGCAGTAGAAAATGTTGTTATATCTTACAACTCTTAATCTTGCTCGGTTTCTCCATGAAGAGGCTCTAGTGCTTAAAGAGGATAAAAGTGATCGGCAAGTTGTTGTCACTGTAGACGTCTGGAAATACTCTAATTTTTCGTGCAGAAACTACATCCTCAATGGCTTAGACAACATGCTATATAATGTTTACAGTCCTCTGAAAATAACAAAAGAATTGTTGGATTCTTTGGAGAAAAAATACGAGATAGAGGATGTCGAAAGAAATTTTTTGTTGGTAAATTTTTGGACTTTGTTATGGTAGACTCCCAAACGGTAATTTCTCAAGTTCAAAGTTTTCAAATAATTTTGCATGATATTCATGTTGAAGGTATGTCTCTTAGCGAGTTTTTCCAAGTCACTGCGTTAGTGAAAAAATTACTACCGGCTTGGAAAGATTTCAAAAATTGTTTAAAACATAAACGTAAAGAGATGACCATAGATGAATTTATTATAAGGCTAAGAATTGAGGAAGATAACAATAAGGCTGAAAAGAGGAATGGTAAAAATCCCATTGAGTCCAAGGCTAATGTAGTGGAACAAGTGCCCAAACCACATAACAAAAAGAGGAAGTTTGCTAGAGATGGTCCTAAACAAGGTGACAACAATGACAATAAAAAGTTCAAAGGAAAATGCTATAACTGTGGCAAGACTGGACATGTGCTTCTGATTGCCGTCGCTCTAAGAAGGATCACGAAAATACAAGCAAGAAGACTACCAATTAAGCCAATGTGACAAAATTAGATTACATTTCTGGTGGGGTAAATGACATCAATCTCTTTGCTGTGGTGTCTGAGGCTAATTTGGTTGAAAATCCCAAGGAATGGTGGTTTGACACTGAAGTAACTCGATACATTTGCACGGACAGGAAAATGTTTATTACTTATAATGAGGCTGCAAATGGTGAACAACTATTCATGGAAAATTCGTCTACTTCTGCTGTGGCTGGACAAGGGAAAGTTGTCTTGAAGATGACATCAGGGAAGGAACTTACCCTCAATAACATGCTGCATGTACTAGACATCCGGAAGAATTTAGTTTCTGATTCTTTGTTAAGCAAAAATGGTTTTAGACTTGTATTTGAATGTGATAAATTTGTATTAACAAAGAGTGGTATGTATGTGGGTAAGGGATACATGAGTGATGGTCTCTTCAAGTTGAATGTAATGAATATTGTACCAAAATCTGCTATTAATAAGAATAACACATCTTTTGCTTATATTCTTGAGTCAAATTTATGGCATGGTAAATTAGGACATGTGAATTTTGATGTTTTGCGTAGACTAATTGGTTTAGATTATATACCAAAGTTTGAAATTGATCCCAATCACAAATGTAAGATATATGTGTAGAAGCAAAACTAACTAAGGTTCCATTTAAATCAGTTGAAAGAAAAATCGAACCTCTAGAATTAATTCGTACTGATGTGTGTGATCTTAAATTTGTTCAAAATAGAGGAGGCAAAGAATATTTCATAACATTTATCGATGATTCCACAAGATATTGTTATGTGTATTTACTTAGAAGTAAAGATGAAGCTTTGGAAATGTTTAAACTCTACAAAACTGAAGTTGAAAATCAACTTGGTAAAACCATTAAAATAGTTAAAAGTGATAAGGGTGATGAATATGATACACTTTTAAATGAATATTGTGCACAACATGGCCTTATTCACCAAACTACATAGGGCTGAGCAAGGAATCCGTAAAATTCGTAATCCGATCTGGTTTGGTCCAATCCGATAGGTTTGGATTAGTTTTTTGAATTCGTGGTTCGGTTCCGGGTTGGAAATTTCAAAATCCATAGGCCACGAATCTGTTCCGGATTGAACCCCACGGTTCCGGATTAGAACCGATCCGGACCGTCTAGAAATAATCTATATTTATACCATATACCCACCCACACAATATAATTTCTTGTTTCATATATAATCTAAAGTGTAACCTAATTCACGCCTCACTCACTCACTGTCTCTCACTCTCATCTCTCTGTCAGTGCTCTCTCTCTTCTCTCTTCTCTCTTTCATCTCAAACTAAGTTCTCTCTCACACTCTCATCCATCTCAGATCAGATTGGTGAGTTACTTGTCTCTCTCTCTTGGTGAGCTCTCCTTCTCTCTCTCGGTGACACTATTTTTGTTCCTTTTTTCTCACACACAGTCATCTCAGATCATCCATTTTAGATCAAATCGGTAACTGTAGCTGTTGTCTCTCTCTCGGTGAGCTCCTTCTCTCTCTCTCTCTCTCGATGAGCTCTCTCTCTCTAACACTCTGAAATGGGTTTAATCTCAAAGAAAAAACATACACAATACACTGCTGTGATTTCATCTCAGATCGGTGGATTTAATCTCAAAGCGATTGTTCATGTCATCTACAATGGATTCGGTAAATGTAAATAACATGTTTTATTTTTATTTTTTTCTGTTTTTGTTTTTATTTGTTAAGAGGCATCTTGAAAATTGTAACGAGTTTTGTTGTTCTATTGGTGAATTGTATGTAATGGATGAGTCTATGAGGAGTCAAAATGTAATTATTTCTATTGGTTTGTTGACTTGTGCTTGATAATTACTATGGTAACATAAAATCATTACTTATACACCAAGATGATATTATTTGGTGTGATATCATTTTTTATACACAACTTTTGCAGCTTTGAAGTGTGTCCTTCTCCATTCTATTTTACTGCTTAAACATAGCTATAATAGGGCTTTTGTAATGCCCTTGATATACGTTTGCAACTTTTCAAGTGAATTAAGACTTTAGAGGGTCTAACTTATTATATACCTTTCCATCCATCCCCCTTTACTTTATGCATTTTCCTTTTATCTCTCTCTCTCTCTCTCTCTTATTTATTTTCCTGTTCAAATGTTCAGGTGTTCATTATCATCAATTAAAAAATGTAAGTAAAAAATTAATCCACAGTGTATGTTTTTTCTTTGATTTCTGTATGTAAGTAATCCATAGTTTTCTGCTAAATTTGTTTGTTGTTGTCTATTACTACTACTGTGTGTTTGCTTGGAATTTTACACAGGATGTTGTTTGCTTGGAATTTGTTTGTTGTGTGCTTGCTTGGAATTTGTTTGTTGTTGTCTACTACTACTGCTGATCATTTCATACAGGATGTTGTTTGCTTTAAATGTTCTATATTTTTTTTGTTATTTAATTATGTGAATCATGGTCCTAAATTGATTCAATCCATGTTCAAACAGATTGGTTCGGATTGGTTCTACGATTTAAATGGATTGGATTGGTTCTAATTTTTCAGGAACCGTAGATAACGGATTGGTCTTGGTTTTTTCTCAATCCGGACCGTGCTTACCCCTAAAACTATAGCATCCTATTCTCCACAGAAAAATGGAATTGTTGAGAAGAAGAATAGAACCTTTAAAGAAATGATGAATGCCATGTTGCTAAGTTCAGGCTTATCGCAGAACTTGTGGGGGGAAGAAATATTGTCTGCTAATTATGTTCTTAACAGAATACCCCACAAGAAAACTAACAGCACTCCTTATGAATTGTAGAAAGATCGAGCACCTTCCTACAAATACTTAAAAGTGTGGGGGTGTTTGGCAAAGGTAGAAGTTCTAGTTCCGAAAAGATTAAGTTAGGACCAAAAATAGTGGACTGTGTGTTTATTGCTTATGCACATAATAGTAGTGCATATCGGTTTCTGACTTATAAATAAGAAATACCTGATATACATGTGAACACTATTATTGAATCAAGGAATGCTGTGTTTTTTGAACATGTTTTTCCTTACAAGAAAGGACAAGAATTAAGTTCACAGAAAAGAACTATGATTGTACACAAAGTCAAGAGACTAATGGCAATCAATCGCAAGAGACTAGTAATGGTCTTTACCAATAGGATTTAACTGATGATAAACCAAGACGAAGTAAGAGAGTGAGAACATCAAAATCCTTTGGTCCAAATTTTCTGCCATACCTGTTAGAAAATGAGCCTCAGAGCTTTAAGGAAGCAATGTCAGGTCTTGAAGCACCTTTGTGGAAAGCGATCCGTTAATAATGAAATTGAATCCATTTTGCAAAATCATAGTTGAGAATTAGTGGATCTTCCACCCTATTCTAAAACTCTTAGGTATAAATGGATATTCAAGAGAAAAATGAAAGCAGATGGTTCAATAGACAAGTATAAAGCAAGACTGTGGTAAAAGGTTACAGACAAAAGGAAGGTCTGGACTATTCTGACACATATTCCCCTGTGACAAGAATAATGTCCATCCGCATGCTTATTGCTATAGTAGCATTGTATAATCTAGAGATACATCAAATGGATATTAAGATAGCTTTCTTAAACGGTGATTTAAATGAAGAGATCTATATGGAGCAACCCGAAGGGGTTGTAGTGCCAGGGCAAAAGAAATTTTGTCGGCTTGTAAAATCCCTCTATGGATTAAAACAAGCTCCTAAGCAATGGCATGAAAAATTTGATCATGCTATGCTTACCAATGGGTTTAAGATAAACGAATGCGACAAGTGTGTCTATGTTAAAAACGCTAAAAAAGGTTATGTCATTGTTTGTCTTTATGTGGATGACATGATCAAATTAACCAAACAAATGCTGAACAAAAGATTTGATATGAAAGATATGGGAGTCACAGATGTAATATTAGGAATGAAAATTAGTATAACATCTGATGGATACGCATTATCTCAATCTTATTATATTGAGAAAATTCTTCGTAAATATATCAAGGATGATATGAATGTAGTAAGAACACCTGTAGACATTAGTCTTTATTTATCGAAAAATAAAGGTGATGCTGTGTCTCAGTTGAAATACTCCCAAATCATTGGAAGCCTAATGTACCTAATGAATTGTACGCGTCTTGATATAGCTTATGCTATCAGTAAATTGAGTACGTACACTAGTAGCCTCGGAGAAGACCATTGGAAAGCGATCATTCGAGTTCTTAGATATCTAAGATTTACCCGTGATCATGGCTTAAACTTTACTCGATAACCAGCAGTACTCGAAGGCTATTGTGACGCAAATTGGATATTGGATACTAAAGATTCAGAATTCACTAGTGAATATGTCTTTACTTTGGGAGGCGCTGGTGTTTCTTGGAAATCCATGAAACAAACATGCATTGCACGATCCACAATGGAATCTGAGTTCATTGCTATAGACAAAGTAGGAGAAGAAGCAGAATGGCTTCGCCACTTCTTAGAAGACATTCCAATGTAGCCAAAACTTGTGCCAGCTATTTGCATTCGTTATAATAGTCAATCTGCAATAGGCAAGGCACAAAGTCATATGTATAATGGTAAGTCACGACATATTCATCGTCGACATAATATCGTAAGGCAATTGCCCTTAAGTGGAATAATCTCAATAGATTATATAAAATCTAAAGAGAATATTGCGGATCCTGTGGGAGCCGAATTTTATTAGATCCATAGGGACGGATGAGCGTGTCCAGTCCGAAACGTAACCTCTATTCAGCATATACCCCAGCCAATCAAGGAACCGAATAAAATAATCAGTATCCCAGCCAGTAGAACAGATGCCGAGTATATGTACATGTGACGGAACAAGGATAGGCCTAGCCCAAAGGCCCAAAGAAAATACTATAAATACGGGATCACCCATCAGAGAAAGGTATGTGAGAACTATTACACTTTACTTAAAATATAAGCAATTCAGAGATTAGAGACTGACTTGCCCGTCGGAGTGCTAATTCCAGCACCCCCGACCGGAGTGTTTATTTCTTTTCAGGTGACTAGAAGAGGATCACTAGTGTCCCCTGGGATTGGAAGAGTATTTCTAAACCACTTCTCCACAATTGGCGCCGTCTGTGGGAATACTCAAACACATCCATGGCGAGCGTAACGGAAGACCCTCTGATAGTCACTGATGAAACCACGCAGAGAGACGACCTCACTCCATCAAACATGCTTGGACCGGAGACCATTCCCGTGAGATGCGCTCTGAACTTCGCCTCGCCCTCGACTCCAGAGCATGAAGCAATGCAAACGATCATGGAACAAGCAAAGCAAAACGAACAAAGGTTGGAGAACATGATCGTAGAGAACGAACGTCTCCGTCAGGATTTGGCCTTGGAGGTGGCGAAATCCAAACAAGCTGCACACCAAGGCCCGGAACAACCTGTGAGAGCAGGTGGTCGACGACCTCGAGCCCGACAAGACGACACTAATAGCGACTTTGACTTGTTATGCCCAAAGCCCAGGAAGAAGGGGCGACCTGAAACGACCAGTTCTTCTGAAGAAAGTCCCCGTATAAGGCAAAAGCGAAGAAGGAACAGTTTGGACGAAGATCAACACGATCCCTTCATACGACGGATTGCAAAGGCAGTGCTACCCAAGAAATTCAAAGCACCGTCATTCACCTTGTACGACGGCAAATCAGACCCCACCGACCACATCCGCCACTACAAGTAAGCCATGACATTGTATGCAGACGATGAGGCCCTTATGTGCCGAATATTTCCCAGTAGTTTGGGACCATTGGCTGTCAGGTGGTATTATAAACTGGAGCCGGCTTCGATCAAAACCTTCCACCAATTACAGAAATCCTTCATGGCCAGATTCATCACCAACAAGGTCCAGCCGAAACAAGCCGACTCTCTCTGGGCAATGCAAATCCTGCTAGGAGAAACACTAAGAGCATATTTGGCGTGATATTGGGAATGCTTTAATCTTGTCGATGACGCTTGCAACGACTCCATGGCCATCACCGCCTTCAAAATGGGATTACATCCAGATAGTGCCCTCCTCAGTTCCTTGACTAGAAGACCCCCCAAAACAGTCTGGGGGTTGATGAAGAAAGTAGAGGAATACTGCAAAGTGGAAGATGACGCCTTGCAGGTTAAAGCCGGACACATGGCCAACAAAACGGCCCCTTCTGAAATTGCTTAGCCAATAAGTTTTGTGCCACCTCAGAGCCCTGAACCACGACAGTGGGCTAAACAAGACAAGAGATGGGATTCTCGCCAATCAAGCGATCAATGCTCACATCGATCAAATGAGCAACTGCAAGTTGATAGTAGGCGCACAAAGCGCGCCGGCAAGAAATATACGGAGCTGTCAGAGCCAATCAGCTCGGTTATGTCCAAAATTCAACACTTTTCGTTCTTCAAATGGCCGTCCAAAATAGTGGGACCTCCTGAAACGAGAAGGCGGGACAGGCGGTGTGAATATCACAAAGATCACGGTCATGATACAAACACTTGCTATGTTTTGAAAGACCACCTTGAGGAATTGGTGCAAGATGGTCGGCTCCAGCAACATGTCCGAAAGAGCGCAATCAAAACAGTTGCCTTTCGATAGGATTCACCTCCGCTCGGCGTCATTCATACGATATACAGCCTTCCAATGCCTCTTACCGTACACGCAATTCAGTCAGCCCCCCTGAAGCAACGCACACTAACGAAACGGCCCCACGAAGCTCCGAGTATTATTTTCTACGATTTCGATCTTATCGGCATAACACTCCCCCACATTGATCCATTGGTCATTGAACTACACGTAAACCGATTTACCGTTGAATGCGTCCTCATAGACCAGGAGAGCACTTCGAAGGTTATGTATTACGAGACCTTTATCAAACTCGGCTTCAACAAATCAAACCTGTCTCCGGCTCCTTATCCATTATTCGGCTTCATCGCAAATCCAGAGTACCCGTTGGGAAAAATCACTTTACGGGCTCCCAAACAGTGGATGTGGAATTCTTGGTCGTCAAGCTCCCTTCGGCGTATAATCTCATCATGGGGCGAACTTGGTTGTACACTATTCAGGCCGTGCCAAGCACCTATCATCAGCTGCTACGCTTCCCGACCGAACACGGCATTGAGCAAATCCGTGGTTCCCAGCAATCCGCACAAGCATGTTATCTTCTTTCTGGAAGCGCCGAATCGAAATAGCCTCGACGATGTTGGACGGCTCGTTAGCGAAAAGCCACGGAAGCCCTAGGCGATACCAGCAATAGCTTGCCAAGTCGAATAATCAACGCGTTCAGCTGCGCCGCTACACACCGAGAGAGTTGATCCTGAAGGTACTTCCGGATGACAAGAAGCCAGATGATGGAAAATTGGGTCCTAACTGAGACGGCCATTATCGGATAGATTCCATATTGGCTCAGAAATATGTCATGAAGGAGTCTGCCGCGGCCCTAGAACTCGACGCACTTGCGAAAATTCTGTCATTAAACCCGACTTGTGGGGAATGATCCTAGTTCTAAATGATTCGCCATGTACACGTTCCACTTTTGTAATGCAAGGGTTCTTGTTGAAAAGTTGTAGTCCCACCCACTGCGAAATCTAGTTAAAAAGTGCTCTGACGAAAAAAGCCTCCGAATTCGGAGCCCCATCGGCGCATGATGTCTTTGGGCCGAAAAAGCCTCAAGATTCGGAGCCCCATCGGCGCATGCTGTCTTTGGGCCGAAAAAGCCTCCGGATTCGGAGCGCCCTTCGTGGATATCATGATTGGCCAAAAAGCCTCCGGATTCGGAGCCCCATCGGCGCATACCGTCTTTGGCGAAAAAGCCTCTGGATTCGGAGCACCCTTCGTGGATATCACGATTGGCTAAAAAGCCACCGGATTCGGAGCGCCCTTCGTGGATATCACGATTGGCCAAAAAGCCTTCGGATTCGGAGCCCCATCGGTGCATGACGTCCTTGGGCCGAAAAAGCCTCCGGATTCGGAGCGCCCTTCATGGATATCACGATTGGCCAAAAAGCCTCTAGATTCGGAGCCCCTTCGTGGATATCACGATTGGCCAAAAAGTCTCTGGATTTAGAGCCCCATCGGCGCATGACGTCTTTGGGCCGAAAAAGCCTCCGGATTCGGAGCCCCATTAGTGCCTGCCGTCTTTGGGCCGAAAAAGCCTCCGGATTCGGAGCGTCCTTCGTGG
This sequence comes from Camellia lanceoleosa, assembly GCA_025200525.1. NCBI lineage: Eukaryota > Viridiplantae > Streptophyta > Magnoliopsida > Ericales > Theaceae > Camellia > Camellia lanceoleosa. The sequence goes on from CM045766.1 coordinate 125,249,784, forward strand.
ATATCACGATTGGCCAAAAATCCTCTGGATTTGAAGCCCCTTCATGGATATCGCGATTGGCTAAAAAGTCTTCGAATTCGGAGCCCCATCGGCGCATGATGTCTTTGGGCCGAAAAAGCCTCCGGATTCGGAGCCCCATTAGCGCATGCCGTCTTTGGGCTGAAAAAGCCTCCAGATTCGAAGCCCCTTTGTGGATATCACGATTGGCCAAAGCCTCCGGATTCGGAGCCCCATAGGTGCATGACACCTTTGGGCCGAAAAAGCCTCTAGATTCGGAGCCTCATCGGCCCATGACGTTTTTGGGCCGAAAAAGCCTCAAAATTCGGAGCACCCTTCGTGGATATCACGATTGGCCAAATAGATTCCAGATTCGGAGCCCCATCGGCACATGATGTCTTTGGCCGATAATGCCTCCAAATTCGGCTAACCAAATAGTGTCCCACCGGGCGACGCTCAAGGGCCGAGTAATATTCCGAATTCGGAGCGCCCTCCAGAGTGAAAAAACATTTACACATCAAAGCAGGGATATGTAAATTGAGCCAGCACAACCGCATGAACAAAACAAAACGTGCCAACATTCGAAACAAGATGCTTAATTAAGTATATAAAAATTCAGAATGAGATAAACTTTTAAAATAAAACATTTTATTCGATTAAACAGTAATTACAAAAACGCAATCCGCGTTCGAGCATTACAATATCTATTTTCATACGGCATCGCCTTCGTCACCCTTTTTAACTTTGAAGGCGAAAAAGGGGAAGTGGTCGTGCTAGTACAGCGGCGGCGCCGAATCAACGCCCGCTACTCGGAGAGCATTTGTAGCTTGAAATGCTTTGATCTGACCGCTCTTGAATCCACGATGTTCACACCGGCGAGACAATTACCCTCAAGGTGGAGAGCTTTGACACCATAGACAATGTCAAGGCCAAGATCCAGGACAAGAAAGGAATTCCCCACGAAAATAGTAAAACTCAACGGCCGCGGCGCTACGTCGGCCTCATTTCTCGGTCGCGGTTGCGGAGAACTTCCCCGTTGCTGTTTCTCCCTTCGGGGTGATCTGCTACGACGACTTGGAGGCTGACATTTTTCCTGTTCTTTGAATGCCCTACCTCTCGCACGGGTGGGTTCTCTGCTGCGATTCATTGCAATATCAAGCTCAGCCAGAGTTTGAGCTTTTGCTCTGCTGTTGAAGAAAACTCCATTTGACGTTCACACTTATCTAACCCCACGCAACAAAATTGTTTTAAATCGAGTCTGAACACAGTAAGTGAAGTTACTGGCGGGAAGAGTCTGAGGCGATTTATTTCTAATCCTTGCAGTGGCCCCGAAGCGATTTCATTAACACTGAACTCCAAAAGACGGACGCCAATCGATATTGGCCACAACCACTCCATGTACTAATTTTCGGTTTTTTGGAGTTAAAATGGCCTAATTATCTAAACGGCAATTATAGATGGGCTGATAGTCTCCGGATTCGGAACCCCTGGTGCATGACACCTTTGGGCCGATTAAGCCTCCGAATTCGGAGCCTCATCGGCGCATGATGCCTTTGGGTCGATAAAAGCCTCCAAATTCGGAGCCTCATCGGCGCTTTGACCGTGCGTGACACGTATGCCAAATATATATTTAATGAATGCTCATGACAGGCCGACATATAACCGTTCGGAATTAAATGCCTAGTTGACTCGCGTCGGTCAATGTTTATACAATGAAACACATGCAAACACGTGTGTGTCGAATGCAAATTACAATGAAACATTTAAAATAGGACGTTTTATTCAATTAGGGAATAATTACATAATTACATAGTATTTTTATAAGGCATCGCCCTCATCCTCACTCTTCTCGACTTCAAAGGCGGAAAACGGAAAATGATTACGTTGGTAGAGTGGCAATGTCGAATCAATGCCCGACGCTCGGAGAGCTTCTGCGGCTTGAGATGCCTTGATCCAACCGTGCTTAAAGCCACGATTTTCACATCGGCAAACTTCTTCGGTGAGTTTCTCTTTGGTCTTCTGAATTCCGACCAGTCGGCCGTCATGGAAGCTTTTTTCATAGGCCGCAGTTCTCGCAGTCTCAATCGCGAACATGCTAGCCGTACTATGATCGGCGATCGCATCACTAATTAGCCTTTGAGTAACCCTCTCTTCGACAACCGGGTTGGGGTGGCTGGTTGATTGGGGCCCGGCAGTGTAACGACCCCAAAATTCGTATTAGAGATTACCTTTATGGCCTTATGTATTAATGCATTTTAATTTAATGATATGTGTTCAAAATGAGGAATTATCTATTGAGCCGCAGCTTTAAAATTTAAATTACCGACCTTTACGGGTTCAGAAATCACAATTGAGGACTTGGATGTGTTAATGGAAATTTTTAGAATTATTTGGAAAATTTAATTGGAAATCTAATTGGTCTGATTCGTTAATGTGCGTTTGGGTGGTTAACTTGGTACTGCAAATTGAAGGCCTTAGAGGCTTCAGAAACCGGAACAGGGGACATATTTATGATCAACATAATTTTAGAGTTATCTGGGAAGTTTAATTGAAATTTAATTTTGCGTGATTCGTAAGGGCGTGTTTGGCCCTCCGTAGTTGTGATAAAGCTTATATAGCTTATATAGTTAATTATATGTGTGTATGTTAAGTAAGTTGGAGCTTATCATGATTTGGAGTCAACAAAATATTTGGGGGAGAGAGTGTAATAACCCGACCCTCGTACATGTTTTCGACTATACTTTAAGTTCTTATTTTGTGCTTTTGAATGCTGGTTGGAAAACCCCATGAGAAATTAAGGTTAAGTAAGTGAACCCCTAGTTATGGATGTCTATCTGTTTAATAAGTAAGTGTATCTGTTACATTAGAATGTTTGACTCGGAATTTGGAAGCCTTAGGGGCTTAATTATCTGAAATTGATTTCACATAGGTGATCAGCATAATTTTTAAGTAATATTAAGCGTTTCTGTGAAATTTCAATTCGGGATGCTTAAACGATTGAGTTTTGTCCTATTCATTTCTTATAAGTATATCTATGTGTTCTTAACCATTTGACTTAAGCATTTCTAGTTCAAAATATCTTTGAGGAAGAGGGAAGAGTGAGAGTAGGGAGAAAAGAGCTAGAAAGGGGAACTTAAAGATCAAGGGTTAGAAATTTAGAGACAATTTGAGAGACTTTAAACTCAAGGTATGTAAATTTGATGTAGATTACACTTTAATTCCCTCCTCTCTTGTCTTGGCTAGGAATATTTGAAGTATGGGTAGAAGTTTCTTTGATATGGGATGTGTATGAAATTAAATGAGAAGATGTGTTGATGTTGGTTTGATGTAGTGTTTCAGTTCATCCTATCCCTTATCTATGCATGATCATGCCCAATTATGAACTTGGATGATCTTATTGTATAAACTTCTCCATGTTTATGTTATGCTCATGAACAAGAATTGAGTTGCAACACTTTGTTTAAGATTTATGTTTGACTATGGAATTATATGTCCACATGTTAAGTCTTCTAAAACACATGATGTTTAGACCATATTTTATGACTTTAAAGATCTATTTTGGACCTTGTTGAATCCATCAAAGAGTTGGATTTTTGGAGAAGTTCGGGCAGGTTTTTGGCAGAATCGCCGCGTCAGGTCCTTCATGTGCAAGTGCGCGAGGCGTTGAACACTATCTAAACCGCGACGCATGGGCATCATCAGCCGCGACGTATGGGCTCATACAAGACGTGCGGCCCAAGGCAAAAAACATGGAATGTTTCTTTTGACCTGTTTGACCCTCTGGGATGGTTGAAATTAATGTTTGAATTATTTAAAGTGCTTCTTAATGTACTGGAAGTTAACGATTGAAATGTGAATGCAAGAAGAGGTTGAACTAAATTGTGAGTTCTATATATATAGGGTGCACCCTGGGAGGAAGTTGCGTCCCGCCACAACACTGTGAGTAGTAGTACGGTAGTCGTACATTCAATTATCGTTAATGATTCTTATAAACATGTTAACAGTATGTTGATTGGAAATCTAAGGGCATTATTGCGTAGTACATTTTATTACTGTTGATAAAGAATACTAACGGCTCTGAGAATACTATAGTGAATCATGACGAACCAAGGGAACGTATAAGCACTATGGAACCATGGTATTCACGTATCTCTGATATCATTTAATCTGTATAAGGTGCTTACCTTTTGTTAATAATTATCAGAAATGTCCTGTTAAACTTAAGTTACCTATGTTAACTCATGTGAATGATGTAACGGCTCCCATTAGTACTCTACTAAGTACAAGTCAAATATGGTTACATATATGAACGATCAAACAAAGATGTATGCTTCTATATGCTATTAGTAGATTAAATGAACTACGCCGTTTCTTAAGAAATAAAGAGCAATTATGTTCATTGTCGAAGAATGGCTTTTGAGTGAATATGAGACAGTTATAGGTTATCAAGGGTAGACACCTTTGAAGAATCAGAATAATTGGGAAGGTATGTGTATTCGTGCGAATGGGAAATTATTTAGGAACCATGACATAAGGGCAAAAGTTTAACATGTTTACGTAAGCCTTATGAGAATGTGAATTATTTTCATCTTTGTTAAGTATACTGTAATGACATGACATGATATAACAAGAAATGCTCTATGTACTAATATGTTACGTTTCGACCTAATGAACAATTGTTCATATATGTAAGGTACTCATGATATCCGTAGCACACGGCCCTTACCCGGGGGTAATAATACCGTGTTTTCAAGTATGTTACAAGTTTAAAATGTGTTACAAGCTTAGGTATGTTATAAGGTTAGGTATGAAACAAGTTTACGTATGTTACCAGTTTATGTACGTACATGTTCAAGTATGAATTCTGATTTCTATTTATGATTCAAGCATAATGCATATGTATGAATTTATTTCTGGGTTATGACATTACATGTATGGTTTGATCTGTAAGACCTAATGATTATTGGTATGGAACAAAGTGCTACTTGGAACTAAGTGCTACATTGTGAGCCACCGCTAGAGTCCATGTGAGACACCTCTTGAGTCCATACATATGCGAAAGTTATGAGGCAGAAAGCCATTCTGTGAAAGTTATGAGGCTTATAGCCATCCGTATAAGTGGTTATGAAATGAAACAAAGTGCTACACGGAACTAAGTGCTATATCATGAGTTACCTCTAGAGTCCGTGTGAGACACCTCTTGGGTTCATATATGTATGTTTCAAGGGCTTAAATGCCATTATGTTTCAAGGGCTTTCATGCCACACGCTTCAAGGGCTTCATGCCATATGTTCAAGGGCTTCATGCCATATGTACAAGGGCTATATGCCAACACGTGTAAAAGTTTAATGCTAATATGTTCAAGGGCTATCGCCATTTTGTTCAAGGGCTTAAAGCCATTATGTTCCAAGATATTATGTTGCAATTCAATATGTTTTAAAACTGGGCCATAGGCCATTCACGAATTAACCTTATACCTTCTTATTTATGTATGCGTTGATATGTATTTTAATTCAAGCTGAGCATTGAATCGTTTATGTACTATTATTCATTGAGCTTCGCTCACTTTGTGTTATGTCTGTTCTGTAGGTAATCACTTTGGGAGTCCGTTTTAACCCTTGATGCTCACCCTTCAGTTGTCATCCTCAGTATGCCCAGGCTCCCAGACCAAGTCTATGCATTTATGTCAAGTTTTGTTAAGATTTGGACTTGCACTTTAATTATTTACCTAAGGTTAAAATGTATGTATATGACCCATTTCTATACCAATGTTCGATTATACGGTCATGTATGTGTATGGGTATGTGTAAATTAATAAATGGCTCTCATGAATGTGATCCTGGCATGTTAGGTTTAGCTCAATGGATGCTTTTCTATGTTATTTTATAATATTAGATGCTTCCGTTCAGGCCCCATATATTATGTATATCAGGTTTTATGTCCATATCTGCACAGGTCATGCCCGAACTTTTAGGGGCAAGTTTAGGGCGTGACAGGCAGACTTGATTTTCCTTAGCTCATGCTCGGCCTTCTCGGCGCAAGCTTCTAACTTCCGAATGCGTTCATCTCTCTGTTCTATGTCGCGGCGAGCGGCGCGGAGACGCATGCTGTTCTCATAAGCAGTGTACAGTCCCCTCACCACCCCGTGAACGCCTTCACGAAACACTTCGAAGTTTGGCCGACCTACCATCGACTGCTGAATTTCGGGTGGAAAAATCTGTCGAGCAAATTCGACTGCCACGTTTGGATCTCGAATGATCAAATCCGCCTCTGTCATTGGTCTATTACCCATGAAGACCGCGAAACTCAATGGGCGTGGAGTCGCGTCGGATTCCTTTCCAGGACGGGGTTAAGGAGACTTACGTTGTGGCTCTTTGTCCCTCCTGGGCGACCTACTTCGATGATGAGGAGATTGGTGTCTCTCCTGACCCCTCGAAGTTCTATTGCCCGTGCGTGAAGGTTCACCGCTTCGACTCATGGCACCTCCCAGCTCAGCTAGCGTCGTCGCTTCACCTCTGCAGTTGAAGAAAAGCTTATTTGACATTCGCACTTGTTTAATCTTCCTCAAAGAGCTGGACTGAGTTGCTGACTGAGCACATAAATAGGACCCTCGTTCACGAAGTACATGCCCGTTTATTCCCTACGAGGGTAGCACCTCCGAGGCAATCTCATCAATATTGAAGCGTCAACAACCTGGTGCCAACTGAGTCATATGCCCCAATCGCCCCATCAACCACCGATATTCGGTGTTGTACGTTCATGAACCAGCTGGGGCAAAGGCAGATTCATCAATCTAGACGGTTTGAATGCCCCAACCGTTCTACGAATCGACTCTTCAATACAAGATTCATAAGTAACATGTTATTCGGCGTTCTACATTCATGAACTAGCTGGGGCAAGGGCAGATTCATCAATCTAGATGGCTTGAGTGCCCCAGCCGTTCCACGAATCGATTCTCCAGTACAAGATTCATAAGTAATGTGTTATTCGGCGTTCTACGTTCATGAACCAGTTGGGGCAAGGGCAGATTCATCAATCTAGACGGCTTGAGTGCCCCAGCCGTTCCATGAATCGATTCTCCAGTGCAAGATTCATAAGTAACGTGTTATTCGGCATTCTACGTTCATGAACCAGCTGGGGCAAGGACAGATTCATCAATCTAGACGGCTTGAATGCCCCAGCCGTTCCACGAATCGATTTATCTGTAATTCATTTGGTTTATGATTAAATCAGATCCCTAATTTTAATCGGCTGTTAAGTCTGCCGTCTCACGTAATCTTGACATTTTGTTCTAACTGCTGATTCTTCTAACTATATACTCATACAGCAAACAATACGAGAAATAATTTGAGAGCATACAAAATTTTCATTCATAAATTGGGCACTAGCAGCGGACATTTTACATATGAAAATCCAAAAAAGATGAAAGTCAACTAACAAAAAACATACATTGAAATTGAGTAAAGCCTAACAAAACTAGAATGTCACCCAAATCAAGTCTTAGGATCAGACTCAAGCGGCTCAACGTCCATTAGCTCGTATGGAATTGGCATGGCCAATGTAACTCCAGCGGCAACAAGGGCTTTGAGCCAGCCGTGTCTGAATCCCTGATTCTCAAATTTGGGGACTTCTTCTACGTAGTCATTAAAAGCGGCGCTCTTCCTAGCCTCAAACGCCGCGGAAGCCTCAGATTTAGCTTTTTCCTTGGCCTGCTTCAACCCTTCCAACTCGGCCTCCAGTTTTGCAAGCGCCTCCTTGGCCAACTTGAGTGATTCCTCGCTCGCGTTTGCCCTCTCCTCGGCGTCAGACCTGAGTTGATCAGCAGTCCTGGCCCTTTCCTTCTCAGCCTCCGCCCGTGCACTTTCCATTGCGGCTCTCATTGCCTCAAACTCTGCCCTACTCTTTTGGCCATCGACTTCCGATTGCAAACAACCAATACTCTCGACAGCGTCACGCTGGTGTCGGCCTAATTCGGCGATCCTTCCAACTGTTTGCAAAATAAAGGATCGTCACATTCCAAGAAACATCGAATGCAAACCAAAAGATCGTCACATTCTAAGGATAAACACGTACCAGAAGGGCTGATTGAGCAGCTAATGCTACCGTTGACGAGTCCGGCTCGGCAGGAAAGGTCGCCTTGTCAGCCGGCAAGGAGACCGCGGTGGCCAAGCTCAATGCCACAGTTGGATCTGTCAAAGCCGATGCTTCAGAGGAGATCGGCATGTTTTTTATCTTCGGTTCAATGATGAAAGGAGCAACCACAGCTGACTCCTCTAAGCGTGGCCGCTTATCAACAGGGTCCTCTTCGGAGCCGTCATTGTCCTCGACGCCTCTTTTTTCGCCTCGTTCCTCCGAAATCGGCCGCTCTTTTGTAACCGGGCGCTCGACAACCTTTTCCGTCTCGGCGATAACAACCTGAGCCGATTCCTCTACAACAGTATATTGCAGAACAGTAGGTTGAACAGATTCAGTCAGGACAAGTCCAGAACGGATGGCCTTGGCCTTTTTTTGGGCGGCCATGTGTTCGGCGTTCCTCTTCCGTGCCGTCTGTGTAAGATTTTCCCCAGCCATATCTTCAGAGTAATAGCCGAGAAGGCCTCCCAAGTTCGAAAAAATATTTTCGAAGGCGTCCCTTCGGCCTGATGTAGACGGAGGGTCAGAAGAGTTCAATCCGGCTTCTTCAAAGGCCGAATTAATCGCTTCGTCAACTTTCGCGGCCAACCGGTCCGAATCCTCGGTGATTGGTTTGGCCACCTGTTCTTCCGCGTGTTCAGAATCAGATGACTCTAAACCGATCTGCCTCAAGTTTTTGAAGCTTGGAAAGATAAGGGCAGCAAGTTGATTATCGCCTCGCGCGATCGAAATATTGTTTGCCGCCGAGAACGTTGTGTAAGTCGGCTTGTACCGCAGGAGTGTGGACTGCCCTCCCTTGTTTTTGAAGGTTTGGACGGCTGACGAACAGTAGTGCGGTTTTGATTTCTACGAGCACGACGTCGTCGTCTGAAACCAACACTCTCTTCAAATCGCTGCCTGCACAAATAAAACGATAAGATGAACATAGTGCCGAATACATATACATGCAAATATGAAAAGCAAAGTGATCTAATCGGCCAACTGGTTCGCCTTTTGTCCTCGGCACCGGGTCTAGGCGATCTTCGCTTGCGCCGAACTCCCAGTTGCCGCGGTGACGACCATCACGTCGTTGACACGCTTACCAGAGCTGGCGAGCATAGTCACTAAGTGATGATCAGTATCCTTAGCTCTAAGAAAGTAGCACCCTAGCCGGCCAATAGATTTGGCTAGGGCGTAACAGTGCTGAATGGCAGAAATACCTAAATTGGTCCTAAGATGACGATTTAGTTCTACGATCCCCATTATGATGCGAAAGAAATTGACGTTGGGCTGGGAAGGGATTAGACCCCAGTATCTAAGAACGGCCTTTAAAAGTGGGTGAAGAGGAAAGCAGACTCCGCCCTCAGCAATTGATAGGAGAGGAAAGACGATTGTGCTCTCATCTTCCCTCTGCATATCGGTGATGCTGTCTGCCAAAAGTGACAGATGGACGTCATTAGGGATGGAGAAATGGCGTCGAAAGTCGGAGATTCGATCCGCCGAAAGGAGCTCTTTCAGATGTTTTGCCATTCTTCTTAAGCCAAACCCAAGGATTACGGAAAGTTAAAAGCAAATAAGGAAGCGGGATAAAAAATGAAGAAGAAGAAGACTTACAGGAGATAAAGGGAGAAGCGAGAAACAAGGAGTTGTAGAAGCCGCGAAGAGATAGAGTTACACTTAAGGGCGAGCAAGATATCTTTTGAACATTCAGGACATACACTCGAAGAGACAATTTCAAATCATATTAAATAGAAGCAGTGTACGAAGGGGCAGGAAAGCATTACAATGACTAAGAAGCGTGTGCGCATTCTGACACACATTGGGAAGAGGGTTAACCGCTGAATTTTCAATTTCCCAGGCTAAGAGCCAAACACGCCGACTAACTGATGCTAGTAGGGTGTTTGGGGGGCAATGGTGGGAGCTGAATTTTATTAGATCCATAGGGACAGATGAGCGTGCTCGGTCCGAAACGTAACCTCTATTCGGCATATACCCCAAGCAATCAAGGAGCCGAATAAAATAATCAGTATCCAAGCCAGTAGAATAGACGCCGAGTATAGGTACATGTGACGGAACAAGGATGGGCCCAGCCCAAAGGCCCAAAGAAAATACTATAAATATGGGATCACCCATCAGAGAAAGAGAAAGGTATGTGAGAACTATTACACTTTACTTAAAATATAAGCAATTCAAAGATTAGAGACTGACTTGCCCGTCGGAGTGCTAATTCCAGCACCCCCGACCGGAGTGTTTATTTCTTTTCAGGTGACTAGAAGAGGATCACTAGTGTCCCCCAGGATTAGAAGAGTATTTCTAAACCATTTCTCCACAGATCCGTTAACAAAAGGTTTGGCAAAAGAGCAAGTGTATAATTCATCGAAGGGGATAAGATTAAAGCCTATTACATAAGAGTCATCATAATGATAACCCAACTTAGATGACTGGAGATCCCAAGAATTAAGTTCAAAGGGACAAGTAAGTTATGTGTGGCTCACCAGAAATCACTAAGGAATTAAAATTCCCTACCCATTCCTATAGTGAGAGTGATATCTGCAACATGTGTTGTGTGCAGGGGTTTAAGAATAAGCTTTGCTTTTAGTGATTACTTATATCTTGATTTAGGCATAAAATCAAGATGAGTATAAGAGATACTCACAATAAGAATCACCTATATGAGTGTCGAACTGGGCCGGTTCTATGAGAATGAAGAGGTTAAATTCTCTAGAAGCACTCACAAATAACTAGGAGCGTTCAAGGCCAAAATGAGCACAACCGTAAGAACCACGATATATCAGAAGATATTTTGTATGAAATCTATTGTCTTGGCTTACACAAACGGCTGAACAATTGAAGGCATCGTGTCCAGAGGTTAGCTAGTAAGTCCGATAGGTTATCACTAGGAAAGGTTCAAAGCTGAAAGTTACCTATCCTGATGCAAGATATTTTCGATTTATATTCTTTCGACAAATTCTGTATGTTGTTGCATTTCCGTTGTCATCAAATTCCATTCACGTGGGGGATTGTAAAAAATGGTTTGAAAAATGATTTGGGGAAAAAAATAGATTTTTTTCTAAACTTCCGTCTAATTTTTAGGTGGGACCCATACGTCAAAGTTGGCGGGTCCATGTGGCAATGCGTTCTTTGCCGCATAACGATTCATGTTGTATATTTGGTTGCTCAAAACCATTATCGGGTGAATGAGAAATTGAAGCTAAAGTGAGCTATATGGAAATGATATGTTGGTGAAGTTTCCATAAAGAATGGGTTAAGGTTTGTCCTACATTGCTTTGGTGGGCAAATTTGGTGTGGGTTTATAAGGCTTGGGTTTGGAACTTGGAGTAGGCCCCAAAGGGCACTCAAGTTTTGTAGAGGGGGGGTTATGGGCAAAGTGGGCTAGACCCATTGGACCCAAAACAAACACACATGAGCGCGCCGCTGCCGCTGTCTGTCTGGTTGGTCGGGCAGGCGGGCTGGGCTAGGCTTGGGCGCGGGTGCGTGGTGTGAGGTTGGGTTGGGCTTGTCCGGCCCAATACTTATCTTTTTGAGCCAAAAACATTACATTTGAATTTATTTTTATTTTTTGTTTGGAAAATAAATTCTGCCTAGTTTTAATTTCAAATTTCGGTTAGAAAAAATTCAAATTTTAGCTTGCACCTCTTCAAACCTTTTTGTACAGATTCTATACTTGTTTGAATAGGTTCATATCTGTTTAGTTCAAACCCATATCTGTTCGGTTCAGATCCAAATAGATTCAGTATCTGTTCAAATTCAAACCAAACAGGTTCCTTACCTGTTCAAACAGTATCGAACAGGTACCATACCTGTTGAAATCAAATTTGAAAAGCCACCAATGCACCTATAAATAGACAAGTCCCTAATTTGGATTTTCACTAAAAATTTTCGTCCTTCATTCTGTCATTGCTCTCTGCATTTTGCTGCATTTATTTTTTTGTGAGAAAGTGTATAAACACAAAGTGTGTTCATTTGTCTTGTGTAGTGTCATCTTTATTCTTGTTTGTTGTAAATCATTTCATCATAGGAGATAGACGGCCATAAATCTGTTAGCACCCGAGAGAGGACGAATCTGTCCTAAGGAAACAGTGTTAAATATTGGATTTGATCATTCTAAGAAAATATTTTATGTTCTTATTTTATTTTCTTCTCTCTTTCTCTATTTCCATTTTCTGTTTGGTTTCTGTAATTAAACAGATTTTGGAAAATCTTTCTTTTAATTTATTTCCTGTGTGATCTGTTTGTTGTTAAGTACATGAACAAAATTTAATTTTAATACAGTGAAGATTATCCAAAAAAAGGTACCTTTTTGTGTGTAATTGCAAATCAATGTGTATGAATGCGAAATTCCTCAGCAAGAATGCTTGAACAATTCGATGTGTAATATAGATACAATCAATTCATGTGTATATCTATTCATAAAAACCAATCAATCTCACCCTTACCTCCACCCATCATTTGATGAATTGACGTTTGCCTACCGAACAATCGGTATGATGTTGAAGAATTGCAACATGAATCATCGTTCCTTCATTCTCCTTCATCTTCATCCTCCTTCATCTTCATCATCTCTCTTGATATTACAAAGATCTTGTGTATTGTCCATCTAATCTAATTCACTGATAACTACGAACACGTATGATACTCAATCATAGCATTGTTGAAGAAAAACCCTAGTTTTTCAACGAAATCAAAATTGCATTCTTCGACTCCAAAAAAAAATCAACAAAGCATTGACGTTTCTCTGTGATATATGGTTGTTGGGTCGTGGGATCTTAGACATTACAAAATAATATTGTGAATCTCTTTCATTACTAAAAATGGAATAGGGACTTTAGACGAATTTTCCTATAATTTAATAAGGATCTCTATTATTTTTCTTTCAATTAACCTCACATGTTGTAGAACGCTTGGATTGGCTTCTTAGTTGCTTGTTTGTTGATTTTTTTTTAGTGAAAAAGTTATATATTTTAAAGTTCTACTTGATTAGATAGTGTTAAAAAAGTTTGACAAAAAATTAAAAAAATTAGAAAAAAGTCTAGTAAAGAAGGAAAAAAAAAAAAAAGAAATAAAAAAAGTTGTTTTTTTAAATTGATTTTTTTAATAGATTTTTCTACACTAAACAGTACCTTAAAAAAAAAAAACAATTTTTTTTAAAAAAAAAAAAAAAACACTAAAAAGAATATTACTATTTTTAGATGGATCCCAAAAATCCACATATTGGTTAATATGCCTATTGTTTGTTGAGCAATGTTAACAACTATCAAAATAATATGTAAATTTTTTTATAACTGTTTGAGATCACTAACATTTTTATTTTTTCCCCCTTATTATTAACCTGCCATCATTAAAAATACTTGTGAGTTGGGGGTGACTTGTTAAAACCACCATTGAAAGACAAAGATTTGTCTGTGATCCTCCTTAAAAAGGTAAAAATATTTGAAAATTAATGAGCAGAGTTATTCCTTACTTTATATGAATTGATGCTATAAAAGTTCCCACATCATTACATTATTAAGAGAAATAACATTAAAAACAAGGGCAAAGCACCGATAAATCCCAAATTTAGATATGTTAAACCATTTAGTCCTACCTTTTATTTTGTAGTTTGATAAGTCCTATTTGAATGTTAATTACGTTAGACCCTGTTGAGTTAGCACTGGTTGAGTATTTGGCAAAGGATAAATATGGGTTTTAAGTGATGTTGTATTTACTAAAATAGCCAAAAGCTTACTATAGCAATTTTATGTTTTCCCTCCATCCCGAACATGATGGAGGAACTAGAATAGAAACTGTTGGGTTTCCATCTAAATGTTAGTGATTGGGTTATCAGCATGTGTGTTTGAAGTGTATTGAGTGGCAATGTTGGCTATCGAATTTACAGTCTCGAAATAACATTGTATACCACCCACCAAAATCGTAGAAAAACAAAAAACCCCCTTCCAGGACATTTGCAAAGGCAATTCGGCATGGGAATTGAGGGTTTGTGAATTGTGACCGTTTGGTGTCTGTAACATCGGTGAGCCAACACCATTGGATAAGCGGTGTTGGTGTGGGTGTCGGTCCGCCATGGCAATAGGTATGGGTTTCTTTGATTTTTATTTGAATGTGTGGGTTAGGAAAAAATCATGGTTGAGGTAAAACAAACCTAACAAACTAGCAACACCACAACCAAACTCACACCAACATCGGGTTGTTTTTCCCTGATTTTCATTATTTTTTTTTTGTGTTAAAATATCAGAATGTTGGTTTCTGATGGTAAAATAGGTCGATCTTGTTTGGGGTGATTGTGTGAAGTAGAATGTTAATGTGGGTAGGTAGGTGTTCTTTGGCAGAGTTGTTGATGTTATGTTGTGGTCAAATCGAATAGAGTAACATGTTGCTTTGTGATGGTCAAGTAGGTTGATGTTGTTTTGGGTGAGTGTATAAACAATGGTGTTGATGTGTTGGGGTTGGACGAAACTATGTGATGGGGAAATATTGATTGATGTTAATTACGGTAATTTTGGGAATATAACGTAATCATGTTGTTGGTTGGATTTCTATAACGATTTTGTTGTGTATGGTTATAAGAACATAGTTTTTGGGGACTAGTCCATGTTAGCGATTGCACGTGTTTGTACACCATGTTGGATGTGGTGTTGTTTGTGTGGGTAGGTTTGTATTATGATTCAAGCATGTTAGATTGTAGGCTCAGTTATTTGTGTGACTTAATTTTGAATTGTGACAATGGTGGGGTTGTTGTTGATAGGCAGTGGCGTTTTATGTTTATTGATTTTGTTGGGTTTTGTTACTGTGCAGATATCATGTAGGTGATGGTGTATTGTTGTGCATTTGGTACCAGGGGTTATGTTGGTGTTGTTAGGTCGTTGTTGATGTGAGTTTGTTTTGGGACTGTTAAACACGTGACGTGAAAATTGATTTTGCTATATCAAAATCACACCAAGCAACATCAATAATCTGAATAATTGCGAAAAACCAGTTGTCAAAAGCAATTGTGAAAAACAATTATTTGCATACTAGTATATTGCAACCTACTTGAACGTAAAATTATCGACTCCCCTCTATTTGCAATGGTGTATGACGATGGTGGTTGGTAATTGATCATGATGTATGGTGGATAATTGTACTAACTAGCTTGTGGTTTTATGACATTTGTTTTGTGACCTTTGGTTTTATGATGGTTGGTGATATGTACTTCACAGTTCGAAATGAAACGGCATGACATTGACTGTATGACATTGAGTGTATGTGTATGTACATTGACTGGGAGTATGACAGTTAAGGACAACTAAGTAGGTCAAAAAATCGCATTAGGAACAAATACATCAACTAAGGAAATATCAAAACTGCCAAACAGAGCCATGTAATTCCCTCACCCTGGAAAATAGTAATGTTAAATCATACCTTATCCATACACTGCCAAAAAATCTTTTTCAAATCACAAAATAAGGACAAACAAGTTAACTACAATTTAATAATTCAAACAAAAACAACATACCAAAATATAAAAGGGACTCAATGGTTTAACAAAAAAACCCTAGGACTAAATGGAGCAACGTTTTTCAAAATGGGATTTATAAATAATTTCTCCTAAAAAGAAATTGCATAAAAAAAAATTCAAAAAATAAACATATATATGGAATTGTAAAGAGGAGGGACATGTATTTGCACTAGGTCAAATTTAATTTGTTCATAAGGTTATTAATGTTCGATCAATATAATTTTTTACAAAGATATTCTACTCATCATTTTTTTAAAATGAACAATTCAGATCATTGAGATGAGACCTGAACTGGGCCTCATTGTGCTCAAAGTTGTGCAAAGGCACAACAATCCCCCTCTACTTTTCTTCCTCATAGGTGTAGACCATACACTCTCATTTAGAATTAGTAAAAAAAGTAATAATTTAATAAGGAACTCTATTGTTTTTCTTTTAATTAACCTCACATGTTGTAGCACACTTGGATTGACTTCTTAGTTGCTTTTTTGTTGTTTTTTTTAGCAAATTTTTTTTACATTTTTAAATTCTACTTGATTACACAGTGTAAAAAAGTATGCAAAAAACATTTATAAAGTTAGAAAAAAGTCTAAAGAAGAAAAAAAAAAGCCAAAACAAGTTGTTTTTTTTAATTGATTTTTTTTTCATTTTAGATTCTTCTACACTAAACGGAATCTTGAAAAAAAAAAATTAAAAATCACTAAAAAAAAATATTACTATTTTTAGGCGGATCCCAAACATTCACTTGTTAATTAACATGCCTATTGTTTGTTGAGGAAAAACTATCAAAAATAATATGTAAGATTTTTGATCATGTTTTCAAGATCGTTAACATTTCTATTTTTTCCCTCTGTTATTAACCTGTCACCATTAATAATACTTGTGAGTTGGTAGTGACTTGTTAAAGACTAATGCTGTACAAACTAATTAGTGCACTAACTACTGTACCAATTGATGATGTTACATAGTTTAAGATGTTTTTGGTATTTGTAATTTGTATAATGAGTGGAGTCAATAATAATGTCATTGAAAATCATATGAATTGGTGCATGTAACACCACTCCTTGGGGAAATTCTATTTTCACACACCTAATTATCTCAATCCACATTATTTCTTAGAACACACACTTTGTAATTAAATTATTAATTAGTTTTCTCAATCCACATAGTAAATGTATCAATTATACTTGTGAGTGTTGATTTCTGACCACACAACCAAATGGGGAACTCAGCTGGAGTGCACCGGTAGAATAGATTAAACCTGAACAATCTGGCACAAAAAGATAAGAATCCGACGGTGGTTCGTCCACCCGGAGGCACTCCGACGATCAAGTCAGTAATAAAATATCTCTCAAAGATAGCAAATTGTGCTTCACTCACAATAAAGAACTTACTGTTCACAATATATCACACATAAAAGACATACCTTAGACCCACGAGGGTGCCCTGTTTTTATAGCCAACATTGTCTTGATCTTTACAGAGGCCTCACCTAAGTGGACTCAGGCTCAATGTTTATCCTAGACTCTCGGCTAGATAGGGATAAACTCTCCTTGAGCTTTACCCTTATTCTAATTGAGGCCCTCCCTTATTCTAGGACTCTTGTCCCTTATCCAAATATCTCGGATTCTGGTATCTCCGCAGATAACCTTGGCCTTACTGAGATCATCTCGGCAACATGACCAAGCCACGTGGCACCTCGGCTGACACTCCAGTGCCACCTTAGCCACGTGCTGTCATTCACAAAATACTTCCCCACAACTGCCCCTAGGTTCTATTACCTCGGCAATTTGAGGTAATGGAACCTATATCGCTTGTCCATGTAGCATGTCGGCTAACAATCCATTGATCTCTGCGACCGAGATCATGAGTCATCGGTTTCAATCTCCCAGGACTCAATTACCCATCTTTATTAATGTCCAAGAACCAAGAACCGAGAGCCAAGTTCTTCAAGTTCTCTAACCGAAATCGTTCTTATAGCCGAGGTTTTTGCTTCATTAAATCAAGAACTCCAAGAGTTTTATCTGCGCATGAACTGTCACGCACGGTTTTCTCAACCGTTTTCGCCACGCATCCTTCTCTTATTGGTTAAATGCGACACGCGTTATCGTGTCGCCGCTTCTCGTCGCCGCCTAATGTATATCGCCATCCAAGGCGTATTTATTTCCTTTTGCCACATTTTCAGTTTTTAACAAAAACCCTCTTTCTCTCTCTTCGTCTTCTCACTTCATAACTTTGATTTCCCTCTTTGTCTCAAGCTCTCTCTCTCTACGAAAAACCTCCATTTTCATACCTTCAAAGCTTTCTGCAATCGTGCTCTGTTCTACACCTCCGGTGAAACCTTTACGTCCGTCTGACTCCGACGAACCTTACTTTGGCGTCCTCGTTTTCGGCCAGATTCGGTAAGTCCTAAATTTCTGTCCTTTAATGACTTCTTTCTTTTTATGTGCTTCACATCGCATCTGTTGTTGTGAGACTTGTATCTGTATAGCTGTACTCTATTTTTTTCATCATTCAGAATGCCAAACGAGTTTGTTTTCGATTTACGCTGTTCAATCTATCTCTATGTCACTGTTCATATATTTGATGCTTTAACAATTTGTCACTGCTCTTGACTTTCGCACATTTGTACACACCTACTCAGTGTTTTTGAATCTCTGTTGCTTTCTTGATTCTGAATCATGTTCTTTTCTTGCTTTTCTTGCTTTGTTTCCAGATTCTTGCCTTTGATTCTTGTTTCCGTATAGACTTAGGTTTGGGATTTGATTTAGAACCCTGTTCTTTAGGAAAACTAAAACAAGTTCCCTTTAAATCTTCAAAATCCTAGCTCTGGTGCTAATTTAGGGTTTAGCTAAGGTTTTCAAACCCATACCAAATATTCTTTTATGGAATTTTGCACCAATCTTCCCTAAGCCGATATCATGGGAATGTTTAGGTGGAGAGTTGATACCTCTGCCAAGATGGAGTACTTTAGGCAAGAGTTTTCCATTCTAGCTGACGTTCAGATTAGGTTGGTTAGAGATGAAGACTTTATCATGCTAGTTGGGGACTCCATGCCCTTTCTTGTAGTAGCATTTATCGAGTGTGGACTTCGGCTTCCCTTAGACACTCTTTTTAGGGAAATTCTTCAATACTACAAACTCAACTCTATGCAGCTAGCCATCAATTCCTATAGGGTTATCAATGGTATAATTGTTCTAGCTCGCCGAAAAAATGCAAGGATAACACTAGCTGACATCTAATTTGGTTATACCATGGCCTAAAGTCTGAAAAGGCTACATTTACTACCTCAAACCGAGATCCACAGCCTACAAAATCATAGCCGACCTCCCAGACTCCAACAAGGGTGCTAGAGATGATTACCTGATTGTCTTGGGTAACTGGGAATTTGCTCCTGATGATGATCTTCATCTATTTCCTCTGCGTCAATCGGTGTTTAAAAAGGATGAGGGTAAGAACTAAGTGTTAACTTCTCTGTTTTAAGACTTTATCACTTTATTTCCCTTATTTGTTCTAATGTCTGCTGTCTTCTCTTTGCAGCTCTTCTTCAACCATCAAAGGACTTCCGCCAATCCTTCTTCCCCAGCAAAGACCTGAAAAGGCTACTGGGCTTGCTAATTGACCTCCGCAAAGCTCCTCTTCTATCAATTATATCCTAACATATAAGTCAGCTCTGCCAGACGTTCTTAGGCGCAGCAAGACTCCTTCTTCTGCTTCAACTCCTGCAAAAGCTTCATCTCTAAGGCCAGATCAGGCCTCCACCTCTAACCCAGTTGAGCAGTTATCCACTTCTGTTCCTCAACTGATTCCTCCATCTCAACTAGGGGTGTTCAAAAAACCGAATCATCCGATGAAACCGACCAATCCGATCCGAACCGAATGATTATGGTCGGTTTCGAAGAGCCTCCACGGTCGGCTCGGTCTTTGTATGTAAAATTTATCAATATTTCGATCGGCTGACGGTTGTGTTCCTTGAGAACCGACAAAATCCGAACCGCCCGAAAAATAGTTCAATAGGCTTATAGGATTGAATATCTTCACTCTTCTTCACGTGATAGTAATAATTAAAACTCTGAATCTCTGCATGAATTACTGAAAAAGTAGCACATGGCTCAAAAAAAAAAAAGTCAAATCTTTCTTCTCCCTTTTGTCTCATATTTCAAATGCAAGAAAAAAAAAAACAAATATTTGACTAATGATAAGGTAGCCTAGTGCCTAACCCTATAACACAGTCAAATTGATAATTTCAATACATGGATGCATGTGATTAATTATATTTATACGTATACATTTTTCTGAATAGATTATATATATATATTTAATATATATGATTATAATCACATCATTTATATATATATATATAATTATATAGATACATAGATACATGTGTTTGGAATATATATATACATGTTTTATATATTGTTGTTTGTGTGCTGTTTACTTTTTCTTTCTTCTTGCAGAACTGTAATAACCCCTCTCTCTCTCTCTTTCTCTCTCTCTCTCTCATTCCCTCTCTCTCCAAGCACACTATCTTTCAATTTCAACCTCTCTCTGATTCTGATGGTTTATTGCATTTAGATCCATTCGGTCATTAACAACCATTATCCAGATCGTTCTTTTTTGATGCTCTTGGATTAGATCGAAAAGCTATGAATGTCAACAATATACCACAACCTTCTTCTCACTTTCTTAGTCTTTCACAAATCTATCTCTATGTATATTTGTTTATGCGCGAGAAGAGGATAAGCTGTTGATGGAAAAAAATCACCCGAGAATTCGACCGATTCCGACCGACAAACCATAAGGCCCGATGCTTGCAATTTCGAATTGTCTGCGGTCGAAATCGGATGTTAAATTCCCCAACCCGTGATGGCCGGTTCGGGTGGCGAGTTGATAGTGAAACTGATCTGAACCGACCCATGAACACCCCTAATCTCAACACCAACGCTGACGCCAAGCTTCAATTTTTGCTCATGCTGGTAGAACTCGCAGTCGCCGACGCTGAGAATCAAAGGCATTGGCTTAGTACACTGTTAACCCCCCTCATAGCCCTTCCAACAATCCACTTTGGCTCCAAGGTCACTGTTGCTGCCACCGTCGAAGAAATAGGCCATGCAAAAATCATTTCGGACGACCTGCTTGCCGACATTCTTGGCTTGGTGTCAGTCTATTCCCTTCTCCCTTTCCCAATTGTAGCCAAAATCCAAGGCAAAAAAGGTTAAAAAGGCAAGGGCCAAGGCCAGCACCACCGAGGTGGAATCAAAGGACACAGTGCCAATTTCAAAATTGGCTGAAGTAGAGAAGTCTGCTTCTACAGAGAAAAGCGCTACCGAGGCCGAGGCATTTGACTAACCGTAATAAAAAAAGTCGAGGTCCGGTGGGTCTTATGAGCCCTCTGGTTTACATGCCGACGCTCCCTGGACTCCATCTATCAACGTCAAAGACTGTCCTCTTCTAGTTAGGGATAGTGTTTTCGGTAGTCTGGAAGTCGGTTGTGTCATTTCCACTGCCGTTCTACTCCCAGCCAACATCAATTGGATGGCCGAGCTTTCTGAGTATGAAAACTATGCGATGATGATGCAGCATTGTGTCTTGGTAAGTTTCAACACTTGTAACTTTTGGTTTAATTTCAACTCTGGATTTTATACTTTACGAATTTTCTTCGCATTCTTGTAGGTTATCCAGCAGGGTCACTCCCTTGCAGTCAAGAGCGATGAGTTCAAGAAAGAACTAACCCACAAGATAAAGGAGGCAGCCAAGCTCCTATCTTCACTTAACAAGGCCGAGGCCCGCATTTGAAGTTTGTAGAACCAGGCTAAAGCTGCCTAGCTGGCCCAGAGCAAAGCCGAGGATCGTGCTAAAGCTACAGAAAATGTTGCAGAGGTTGCCAAAGCCGAGGCAAAAGAAGCTAAAGATAAGGAGTCTCAAGCCCAGACTGAGTTACAAGCGGTGCTTGCCACCAATGCGACCGAGATAAAAGAGGCGGATGAGAAGGCCTATGCCGAAGAGGCAGCCGACGCCCGTGATGAATACAAAAAAAAGTCAAACAGGCATGCAACAGGGGTTACACCCTTGGTTGGATGGCGGCTTTGAGGGAGTTGGTTATCCCTGACGACTCGCCCCTCTAGGATGAGAGCCGACTTGTTATGCCATTCCTTCCCACTCCAAGCCAATCTGAGGATGAGGCTGAGGGGGATAAAGAAATTGAGGCCGACAAGGATGAGGCTGAGAAGACTGAAGTTGCTGGGGCCAAGTCCCCAACTCTGAATGAGCAAGTCCTGGACTTGACTCAGGACGACGAGAACGAGGTCTCCAAGAACACACCTGAAGCCGAGGTTGAAAGCGCCGAGAAGAGCCTTGACAAGACTCTTCTAGAGATCAAGACCGAGATCGAGGTCCAGAAGGCTACTAAGAAGCTCTCCCAGCTGTCTGCTGAGGGCGAAACACAGCCAATTACCGATGCAGAACAATCTGTTTAGAATCTTTTCTTTGTTTGTACTTTTTCCTTTGTTTTGAACAATATTTGTTTTGTCGGGCCAATGTGCCTGCTTCTGTATTTGAACAAGTTGTCTCTTTCCTAATGCAAGTCTTCTATTTTCTTTCTAAATGTTGAATGTATACTTTATCTATCTTTACGACTTCACATGCTCCCATACTTAGAATAATTTTCCACTTCTTCAAAGAACTCCTTAATTGTGTATTCACCGCGGGGTAAAATACCTTGGATACTTCTTTCATTATTACCTCGGCTGATTTCGACTTGTAAATTTTTCTGAAATTTCAACAAGTGTTAAGCCAATTTTAACTTGTAAATTTTTTTGAAATTTCAACAAGTGAACCCTTAAGTTTATTCATCATTCCAACTCCCTGCCCCCTAATGTGAACCTAAGTCCCACTTAAGTTCACATTAAGCATGTGTCGGTGGTCTCTCACTGAAGTCAACTCCAAACAAAGACTAGCTGAGGTGTTTTAACCTTGGTTTCTCTATTAATCTAACTGAAATGAACTTAGTTCCGTTCTTAGTTTGACTCTGCTGACATGGCAAGTCTAGGTTAATTCAACTTAGTTCAACTCAAGTATATACAAGTATAATTCAATTTTGTCATATAATAAGTCTAAGTTATTCGTCATGTTTCATTCAGAAACATCGCCAACTTAGTTTAACTATATTATATGCAAGTATAATTCAACTCTGCCATATAATAAGTCTAAGTTAGTCGTCATGTTTCATTTGGAAACATCGCCAACTTAGTTCAAATCCATTATATGCAAGTATAATTCAACTCTACCATATAATAAGTCTAAGTTATTTGTCATGTTTCATTCGAAAACATCGCCAACTTAGTTCAACTTTATTATATGCAAGTATAATTTAACTCTGCTATATAATAAGTCTAGGTTATTCGTCATGTTTCATTTGGAAACATCGCCAACTTAGTTCAACTTTTTTATATGCAAGTATAATTCAACTCTTTCATATAATAAGTCTAAGTTATTCGTCATGTTTCATTTGGAAACATCGCCAACTTAGTTCAACTCTATTATATGCAAGTATAATTCAACTCTGCCATATAATAAGTCTAAGTTATTCATCATGTTTCATTTGGAAACATCGTCATAGGACTGGTCAGTCCTATCACACAAATTTCAAATTCATAAAAAATCAAACCAAAATTTTATTATTACTTCGGCTAATGACATAAACTTCAAAAAAAAAAAAAAGAAAAAAAATCTAATGATAGAAAAACTTTAAGTTACAAGTGTTCTAGGGTTTTGACAACTCTTTGTCATCACTATCTTCAAGCTGATATACCCCATTGCCGGTGACCAAGATGATTCTATAAGGCCTCTCCCAATTTGGGCCAAGCTTGCCCTCCCTAGGATCCTTCTTGTTGCCGACTACTTTCCTTAGCACAAGGTCCCCAACTTTGAATTCTCTTGGGTTGAATTTTTTGTTATAAACCCTAGCAAGCTGCTGTTGGTATGCCCCCAGTCGAATTGTTGCTCTCTCACTCTTCTCTCCTCCAGAAGGTCCAGATCTTGGGCCAGGAATGCCTCATTGGTCCCATTTTCCGAAATTTCAACAAGTGAACCCTTAAGTTTATTCATCATTCCAACTCCCTGCTCCCTAATGTGAACCTAAATCCCACTTAAGTTCACATTAAGCATGTGTCGGTGGTCTCTCGCCGAAGTCAACTCCAAACAAAGACTAGCTGAGGTGTTTTAACCTTGGTTTCTCTGTTAATCTAACTGAAATGAACTTAGTTCCGTTCTGAGTTTGACTCTGCTGACATGGCAAGTCCAGGTTTGTTCAACTCTAGTATATGCAAGTATAATTCAACTCTGCCATATAATAAGTTTAAGTTATTCATCATGTTTTATTCAGAAACGTCGCCAACTTAGTTCAACTCTATTATATGCAAGTATAATTCAACTCTGCCATATAATAAGTCTAAGTTAGTCGTCATGTTTCATTTGGAAATATCGCCAACTTAGTTCAACTCTATTATATGCAAGTATAATTCAACTCTGCCATATAATAAGTCTAAGTTATTTATCATGTTTCATTTGGAAACATCGCCAACTTAGTTCAATTCTATTATATGCAAATATAATTCAACTCTGCCATATAATAAGTCTAAGTTATTCGTCATGTTTCATTTGGAAACATTGCCAACTTAGTTCAACTCTATTATATGCAAGTATAATTCAACTCTGCCATATAATAAGTCTAAGTTATTCGTCATGTTTCATTTGGAAACATCACCATAGGACTAGTCAGTTCTATCACACAAATTTCAAATTCATAAAAAATCAAAATAAAATTTTATTATTACTTCGGCTAATGACTAAACTTAAAAAAAAAAAAGACCGAAAAAAAAAAAATCTAATGATAGAAAAACTTTAAGTTACAAGTGTTCCAGCTTGACAACTCTTTGTCATCACTATCTTCAAGCTGATATGCCCCATTGCCGGTGACCAAGATGATTCTATAAGGCCTCTCCCAATTTGGGCCAAGCTTGCCCTCCCTAGGATCTTTCTTATTGCCAACTACTTTCCTTAGCACAAGGTCCCCAACTTTGAATTCTCTTGGGTTGACCTTCTTGTTGTAAGCCCTAGCAAGCTGCTGTTGGTATGCCCCCAGTCGAATTGCTGCTCTCTCTCTTCTCTTCTCCAGAAGGTCCAGATCTTGGGCCAGGAATGTCTCATTGGTCCCATTTTTCGAAATTTCAATGAGTGAACCCTTCAGTTTTTTCATCATTCCAACTCTTTACTCCCTAATATGAACTTAAGTCCCACTTAAGTTCACATTAAGCGTGTGTCGGTGGTCTCTCGCCGAAGTCAACTCCAAACAAAGACTGGCTGAGGTGTTTTAACCTTGGTTTCTCTGTTAATCTAACTGAAATGAACTTAGTTCCGTTCTGAGTTTGACTCTGCTGACATGGCAAGTCTAGGTTAATTCAACTTAGTTCAACTCTAGTATATGCAAGTATAATTCAACTCTGCCATATAATAAATCTAAGTTATTCGTCATGTTTCATTTGGAAACATCGCCAACTTAGTTCAACTCTATTATATGCAAGTATAATTCAACTCTGCCATATAATAAGTCTAAGTTATTCATCATGTTTCATTTGGAAACATCGCCAACTTAGTTCAACTCTATTATACGCAAGTATAATTCAACTTTGCCATATAATAAGTCCAGGTTATTCGTTATGTTTCATTTGGAAACATCGCCATAGGACTGGTCAGTCCTATCGCACAAATTTCAAATTCATAAAAAATCAAACTACAATTTTATTATTACTTAGGCTTAATGACATAAACTTCAAAAAAAAAAAAAAAGAAAAAAAAAATCTAATGATAGAAAAACTTCAAGTTGTAAGTGTTCCAGGGTCTTGGCAACTCTTTACCATCACTATCTTTAAGTCGATATGCCCCATTGCCGGTGACCAAGATGATTCTATAATGCACCTCCCAATTTGGGCCAAGCTTGCCCTCCATAGGATCTTTCTTGTTGTCGGCTACTTTCCTCAGTGCAAGGTCCCCAACTTTGAATTCTCTTGGGTTGACCTTCTTGTTATAAGCCCTAGCAAGTTGCTGTTGGCATACCTCCAGTTGAATTGCTGCTCTCTCTTTTCTCTCCTCCAAAGGTCCAGATCTCGGGCCAGGATTGCCTCATTGGTCCCATTTTCCACTCCTTGGGTTTTGATCTCTGGAATGCCGATTTCTAGTGGGATAACTACTTCAGTGCCATAAGCCATGGCAAATGGAGACTCCTGAGTTTATCTTCTCGGTGTAGTCCGATATGCCCAGAATACATTGGGCAACTCTTCTACCCATTTTCCCTTTACTGCTTCCAGCCTCTTTTTGATCCCATCTAAGATAGTTTTATTGGATGCTTCTGCCTGGCCATTGCTCTAAGGAAAACTTGGAGTAGAGTAGTAGTTCTTGATTTTGTGCTTTGCACAGAAGCTTTCGATTAGCTTACTATCAAACTGTGTACCATTATCTGCTATTATTGCTCTTAGGAACCCAAACTTGGTGATGATGTTTTTCCATATAAAGTTCTTCACATCAATATCTCGAATCTTCACAAGGGGTTCAGCTTCTCCTCACTTTGTGAAGTAATCAGTTGCTACCAGCAGAAACTTCCTTTGCCTAGTTGCTTGGGGTAATTGTTCAACTAGGTCCATGCCCCACTGGGCAAATGGCCAAGGACTGGATACTAGGCTCAAATCTGCTGCTAGTCGATATATCAAAGGTGCAAACCTTTGACACTTATCGCACTTTTTGATGTAGGCTTTAGCATCCTTATGCATTTAGGGCCACCAGTATCCCTGAGTAATGGCCCTATGAGCTAGTGATCTGCCCTTAACATGGCTTCCACATACCCCTTCATGTATTTCATACAAGAAGTCTTCAACCTGGGAGGGATGCACACACCTCAAAAGGGGACCAGTAAAAGACATTTTGTAGAGATATCCTTCTACTGTTAGGCTAAACCTTGCCTACTTCAGTCTGGTCTTATGCGTCTCTTTGCGATCATTCGACAGCTTGCCGTTCCTAAGAAACATTACTATTGCATCTATCTAACTTGGACCTATCTTTACACACATTGCTTCGTACTCTGTGACTAGTGGTTCCACACTTGGGCCTGACAAATAATCAACCATTATTGTCCTTGTCTCTCTTGATTTCATTGCACTAGCCAGGTTAGCCAAGGCATTGGCATGACTGTTATCATCTTGGCTAACCTGCTGTAGTCGGCAATCCTAAAACAAGGCTAGCAGTCTAACAACTTCTTTGACATAGGCTATCATCCTTTCATCTCAGGCTGTATACTCGCCTGTTGCCTGGTTTACAATAAGTTGAGAGTCGCAGAAGACTACTACCTCGTCGGCTTCCATTGCTGTTGCTAACTTCAACCCTGCGATCAGTGCCTCATATTCTGTTTCATTGTTTGAGGCCTTAAACCCTAAACGAATAGACTGTTCCAACATTCACCCATCTGGCGATACTAACACTACTCCTGCCCCTGCTCCTTGACGGTTTGAACTTAAATCAACAAACAAGCGGAAGGAGTCGCCGATGTAGATGTTGCAGGGCTTTGGTTTCTCTACCTTCTTCTGCTCTGCTGTTGTGGGGTTTTTCATTCCCAGTTGGGTTTTTTCTTGTTCCCTTAGACACCCTAAGTCGCGGCTCACCGGAGCTTGATGTGGGATGGCACCAGGTGTGAACTCAGCCACAAAGTCGGCCAGAACTTGGCCTTTAATTGCCGTTCTGGGCCTAAACTCTAAGTCATATTGGCCCAACACTACTGCCCATCTGGCTACCCTACCTGTTAGGTCTCCTTGCTGCAGCAGGGACTTCAAAGGATGCTCAGTCAACACCACAATCTTGTGGGCTTGGAAGTAGTGACTCAATTTTTTCGAAGCCATCACCAGAGCTAGTGTTAACTTTTCCAGGGATAAGTACCTGGTCTCTGCACTTGCTAGGGTTTTACTCACATAGTATACTGCCCTTTGTTCTCCCTTCTCTTCTTTGATTATCATTGCACTCACTGTGTGCTCTGAAACAGTCAAGTATAGGAATAGTTCCTCTCCAGGTACTGGATTTTACAGAACTGGAGTTGTTGTTAGGTACTTTTTCAAGTCGGCCAAGGCGACTTCACATTCCTCTGTCCACAAAAAAACTGTGGCCTTCCTTAACAAACTAAAAAATGATTTACACTTATCCAAACTTCTGCTTATAAGCCTGTTCAGGGCTGTGGCCTTTCCAGTCAACATCTGTACTTGTTTTGCCGATGTCAGGCTTTTCAAGTCAAGGATGACCTTGATTTGATCCGGGCTTACTTCGATGCCCTTTCTGGTAACCAATCCCAAGAACTTACTAGACTCAACTCCAAATGCGCATTTTGAAGCATTGAGTCAGAGCCGATATGTTCTAAGGATATCAAAAACTGTCTTTAAGTTGGCTAGGTGATTCTCAGGTTCTTTGGTCTTCACGACCATGTCATCAATGTACACTTCCACTATTTTGCCAATTAGATGTCTGAACATCTTGGTCACCAACCTCTAGTAGGTTGCTCCTGTATTTTTCAACCTAAAAGGCATCACTCTGTAGCAATACAGCCCTTTCGGGGTAATAAATGCAGTCTTCTCTTCATCAGGGGGATACATTGCTATCTGGTGGTATCTCTTGTAAGCATCCAAGAATCTCATCCTTCCATGCCTTGAAGTGGCATCTACTAATTGATCAATCTTGGGCAGTGAGAAACTGTCTTTGGGACAAGCCTTATTTAGGCTAGTGAAGTCCACGCAGAGCCTCCACTTTTCATTCTTCTTTTTCACAACAACTGTGTTTGATAACCAAGTTTGGTAGTTTACCTCCCGAATAGCTCTGGCCTCCAATAATTTGTCCACTTCCTCCTCTACTGCCTCTACATGAACCAACGTCGGCCTCCTTGCTCGCTGAATGATAAGTTTAGCTGACCTGTCTACATTTAGTCTATGGCAAGTGGCCTCGGGATCAATGCCAAGCATCTCATATGGTGTCTAGGCAAACACCTCTATGTTTGCTCACAAGAACGACTCTAACTCCCTTTCCTCCTTCTCGGCCAAGCCTGAGCCGAGAAGGAAGAAGCGCTTTTCATCCCATTGTTGGACCAGAATTTTCTTCAAGGCTTCCTCGTTTTTGTCGACTGGCTTTTTGCTGACATTATCTAGGACCTCCATGTCCTCGTCCTCAATTTCTACTGTTTCTGCCTCTCACACATTGCAAGTGGATTTCATTGCTGCCATGGAGCAATTCTTTTCCTGCACCTGATCCCCTCTAACCTCCTAAATTCCATGCTCCATTGGGAACCGCAACAGCTAGTGCAATGTTGAGGGAACAAACCTCATTGCGTGCAACCATGGCCTCCCCAAGATAACATTGTAAGGTGAGGGGGTGTCAATTATTGTGAACTCTGTGCTTACTTTCATGGTGCCTGCCTGCACCTTCAAACTTATTGCTCCTAAGGGCCATGTCGGCGTTCCGTTGAACCCGACCATTGGGCTGTTGGACTACTCCAAATCATCTCGGTGAAGGCCGAGCTCCTTGTAACATCTGACATACATGATGTCACAAGAGCTGCCTTGGTCAATCAGAATGTGCCTTACCTGGCATTCTCTAATCTTGAGGGTTACTACCAGAGCATCGTTGTGTGGATGTTGCACCATGTCTAGGTCTGCTTCAGTAAAGGACACCATTGGTCCCTGGCACTCATCTGTCCTAGGCCTCTTTTGCTGGACCTGATACATATGCTGTAAGTGCTTCACCCTTTGAGTCTCCCCACGTACCTCATTCTTGTTGACTTTTGAGTGAATCATGTTGATCACTCGAGGTCCATCTGCTTATTGTGGTTGTGGTGGAGGTGGTGCTTCCGGTGCCTGGGGCAGTCTCGCTTACTCTTCTCTCATTCTGGCCTCATCTATTAGGTCCCTCAAGTGACCTTGTCTGACCAGGTCCTCCAAATGCGTTTTCGGGGCTTTGCACCCCTGAGTCAAGTGTGTATCCTCATTGCGGTAAGCACAGTGCTTCCCAAGACTTCTTTCCATAAATTTGCCAGTAATCTTCTTTGGCGCTCTATAATACTGCTGGTTCCTGATCCTTTCTAGAACTTTATAAACTGGGATCCTGAACACTGTGGTGACTGCCTGTGCAACTCTCAACCCTGTCTCCTGTCTATTAAAACTTGTATTACCTCGGCCTCACTTCGGCAAGCCGTTTCTCTTTTCCTGCTTCGGTGCCTTCGTTCTTGGCGTATCCTCTTCTGCTTTGGCATATTTCTCGATCCTTGCCATGAGCTCCTCCATACTCTTTGGCAAAGTCTTTGCCAATGACTTCCGAAGAGTGCAATCATCATCCAGGCCGTTCTTAAAAGACACGACCGCTACCTCCTTGTTATATCCTGGTATTCGGTTGAATACCTCATAATATCTTTTGGCATAAGCCCTAAGGCTTTTACCCTCGCTAATTTTTAGAGCCATCAGGGAGTCTACCCTCAACAGCTGCAATTTGTTTGTAACAAACCTGGCCACAAACATCTCGGCCAGGCCTTTCTAACTCTTCACAGTTCCTCTCGGCAACTTGTGAAACCAATCTGATGCGATTTCTCCAAAGGATAAGGGGAACACCTTGCAGAGCAACGATTCATTCCCGGTATACAGTGCCATTGAATTCAAATATAAGCCGATGTGAAAGTTCTGATCGGACTTACCGTCATATAACTAGAACTTCGGCATATGGAACCTTTTTGGGGCCTCAAACTTATCCAACTCCACTGAGAACGGTTGTAGACACCCCATTTTTGACTGTTCTTAAGACTTGGATGTCATCGTTTGAACACTCGATGATCATCCGTGTTTGTGTTCGTTTTGAACGCCCGAAGTTCTTGGCGGGGTGCCTTGCCTTTGAGCTTTTGAAACTTGTTTGTTTTGTACCTGGTTGTGGACCAAGGGCTTGTAACTTTGATTATGGGAAAGAGGGTGACCTATCGGCCAGCCCTACAACCCATCGGACAGGGCTTGTTCCCATCGACCATCAGTGGTGGTCGGTCAGCTACACTGATGGCCGGTCGGCCACCAATGATGGCTGGCGGCCATTTTTCTCCATTTTCAAATATTTTGTGTGCCAGCTATGCCAACTGTTGGTTTCTGAATGCATCCTCCATACACGTATGGAGGGATGGAAACAAGTTTTTAGCTTGTTTTCCTATATATGGGGAGGTTTCTCCCCCATTTTGGGGGTTACAAAATTTATGGGCAAATTTTCCCCTTTCTCTCTCTAGAATTCTCTCTCTCTCTCTCTCTCTCTCTATTTTGTGCTTGAAAGTGAGTTTTCTCCACATATTTGCATACAACCCCTTAGCCAAACTCCTTCACCTTAGAGCTGAGGTTCTTGGAGGCATTGTTTGATCTTCTCAAAGTGGTTTGAGCTCAGAAATTATGCTGTTTGTTGCTGTGCTTCAAGGGTATTAAGGTTACCTCTTTAAAGCTTTGTTTTAGTTACTTGTTTGGCCACCTTTGCATGCTAGTTATAGGCTGGTTTTAACTTCTAAAAAACTCTATTTTTATGGTTAAAATAGTGGTTTGAAGTTTGTTTTGGAGTTAGGGGTGGTCCACTATCTTTTGTGGCTTGTTTGCTAAGTGTTGTACCATGTTTCAAAGCTTTCAAAACAACCTTTTCTTGGCCTTTTAACCACTGAATTCCAGGGGTAAAAAGTTTGTTTTGAGGTCCAAAATAGGAGGGGGTGGCCTCCCCTCCTTGTCTCTTGTTTGCATATGTAGATGGCCTAATATTTGAGCATGCTTTTCTACCTTTTTATGACTTAGTTCAAGCATGTTTTTGGCTCTATTTTGACATGTTTCAACTTTATTTTTGGTTGGTTGGAGCACTTCTTGCTTGCTTTTTGTACTTGTAGTGCAATCATGCTTATTAGCCTAGCATGCCTAATGCGTTAGCCTATCATTCTAGCTAGTGTTAGCTTGACTCCAGCACATTTTTGTTAATGTTTTGACATGCTTTAGCTCTATTTTCAGCCTTCTTGGTCACATGACTCATGCTTTGTATAGCTATAGTGCAAGTGCCTTCACAAGCTTTGTGTTTCAAGGCCTTCAACATGCTTTGCATGGGCCGATTGCATGATATAGCATCATTTAACATGTGGTTTAAGTGCATATACCCCTCTCACACTCTCACTTCTATCACTCTTTCATTGCTTTTAAGAGTTATGCTTTGTGTCTTGCTTGCGAGCCAATGTGTGCGCATGATTTTCTTGCCTTTTATGCTCCTATCTAAGCATGTTTTGGCCATTATTTTGGCATGTTTTAGCTCATTCTGTAGCTGGTTTGATCAATTAAGCTTAGTATTGCATGCTTCTTGAGTAATGCTCTTCACTAGCTTTAATGCTTTTGGCTCTTAACATGTTGTGCATGTGTTGTTTGCATGATTTAGTGTCTTTAGCATGCCATTTCAGCACCAAAAAGTCTGCAACCTCCCTCATTTCTTCATTTTTCTATTTGTTTTGAGGGTTGGTTGGCCTTAAGGTTGTGTTTAAGCTTGAGATTGAGGCTTGTGCTCAATGGCTTTAACTCTCTCTCTTGAGGGTTTCTACTAGCCAAAGGCATGGTCTCTCTCATGCCTTAAACTATCCTTTGGTTGATCTTTCTCTCATTAGAGGATAATCACATTGGACTTAATCGGTTAAAGAATTAATCGGTAATGTAAAATGTGTAAATAAAATGAGCAAAGTAAAACTTGTGTAAGATAAGCATGTGTGTTGCATTGCATGTGTTCGGATCGGACGTTAAATTAAACACAAGAAATGTGGGACGTTTCATACTCAAAGTGATGAAACGTGTCATATTTCTTGGTCGCCGACACCCCTTGATCATGCATGATAGGGTGGCAGCCATTTGAGTCTATTTGTGCATTCATTAAGCTTGTACAAGCTCGGTCCTTTGGCCATCATGCATTAAGATGCTTGAGTGGTGGCTTAAGAGCCAAGCGCCACACTCCTTTGAGCTTGAGAAATGATGAGGAGAGTGGCAGTACATACATTTTCTGCAAAATGCCTTGCTTTGCCTTTGTTGTTCTCTGTTGCAGCAAAAACAATATTTTGGAAAAGCAAGTGGCCGACTGGCTACTTGTAGTAGCCGACCAGCCACTTTTACTAGCTGACCGGCCAGTTAAGGTGGCCGGCAGCCACTTTTTGTGGCCGATCGGCCACCAGTCCATTTTTGTGCAGAAATTATCCTGTTTTGGAGCAGAAACAGTTTAGAGGTTGGTTCAATGTTCAGAGATCAAGGCAAGTGCAAACAGAGGCAGCCGAAGGCAAGGCAATGGATTTTCGTGAGGAAGCCAACCGAGCATGCATATCTCCCTCGCCCGCGAGGCCACTTTATCGCTTTATTAGCTAGTTGTAGCTAATTATTACATGTGTTGTAATTAATTAGCTTAGCATAGCTAGTTATTCGATTGGGTTGTAATTAATTAGCTTAGAATAGTTAATTAGTTGGTTTGTAATAATTAGCTTATCTTAGTGTAGCTTAGCTTATTTATTCGGACCCTCCTTCGAGAGGGCGCAATTTTGTAATAAGCGTGCGTGTGTGTGTGCATGTCTTCCAACCCCACGTCTTTCTCCCTTTTACTTAACCGCTTTCGATGGTTAGTTTAGGGCACGTTTCGATTAGCATACCTTATGCTTGCATGTTTGCATCATTCATTTGTCTTGCATGCACTGGGCTCGGCGCATCATTCAAACTGCATCGTATTTCAATATACTTACTTGAATACGTGTATCAAATTGTTGCATTCATATGCGATCTTAGATAACTGAGCCTATTTAGTTGCATTATTGCATGTATTGCATTAGGCATCTTAACATAGTTAGGATTATGCATTATTTCTAACTAGCTTTTTGTTTTGGCTTGGAGTACACTGTAAGTGTTACACTTTAGCATACTTGCATGAGTGTGAGTACTGCCATGATAGCATGCTTGCCATGAGGCTATGTGCTTATTTGATTAACTGCATGAATGCCTGTGGGTGAAGGCTTGGTTACTTGAATTGGAACAATTCGATAAATGTGCGTTTTAAGCCCACTTTGTGAAGTGGCAAAATCATGTTTTCAAGCCCACTTGAGAGTGGCAAATTCACGCTTTAGCCTACTTGCGAGTGGCACTTTCAAACCATTTTCAAAAACAAACATGAATTGTGTTGTTCCAAGTCTTGCGACTTAGTCTATACTTGCTTGTGTGTACGCCACATAGTAAAGTTAGATTAATAACCAGATAACAACACATGAGGTTTATAAAACAACATATCATGCTTAGTAGAGGTCGATCCTTTGATTGGGCAAGTGGGGGTGCTCATTTCAGGACCTTCCACTCTCGCACCCAAGTTCCCGAGCTGAGGCAACTTTGGTGATGATGGACACGTGGCCTTTGGCATGAGTCAGGGTTTCCTAAATTTTCCAAAAATAAAATATTTAGGTGGCGACTCTGTAATCTGACAAAACAGTCCAGTTTTGGCATTATTTGATTTAAAATCTGATTTTCCAAAATGATTTGCCGGATTGGACTCTTTGGTGTTTATCAGTCTCACATTGCACTTTATGAGGTTAGATTCAGAACCATGATACGAGTCCGAACTGTAGGAGACCAATTCGCGCCTCTCAAGAAGGGGGGCGCACGAAGAAAGTCGGGTCTACAGTTTCTGGCAACTCCGTTGGAGATTTAGAGAACTTGACTCGAACTCATGATATGTTGTTTTATTTACATTTATGTGTTTCTTTGCATTGCATTTGCATTTGTGTGCCTAAGTCACAATGTTTGCCATCTGCTATTTCTAAACGGTTTGCCGGAGGCTTGTTTGGAAAAGCGTGCCATAAGGCTCTACCACGATGGGAACACAAACCTCGGATCTGGACTACCGCTGCACCGTTTGATCCTCCTTTCACTTCTCAGTATTAGGAGCGAGAGGTATATTAGGTGGTCTTGCTGAGGCACCCTTTTTGACCATTTGACCTAGTTGCATATCGGAAGCCTTAGAGACTGTTTCAAACTAGGACAGGTTCCTCACCCGAATGCAGGATTGTTTGAAACCGCATGCGTGCGTAGTGAAACCCTAGCTCCTGACGAAACTAGGACAAGAAACCCTACCCCATCATAGGGGTGTTTTGGCTCTCACTTGCTTGATATGTGCTGTTAGGGTGTGTTTCTACAGGAATGTATGTATCAGTTGCAAGTTTGGGTATCAGTCTGACGACATCAGTGTTTGAGGGTATCAGTATTATGGTAGAAAATTTTTTTGGGGGGGGGACAGAAATTAGTGTTTTAGTACAGATAGTCCGGCTTATGATTTCAACTGTGTGTTGTCTTTATCTAAGCCGAGGTGTTGTACGTTTTTCTGATTTTTGTTTTTTTTGCTTTATTTTCTATTTTGCAAGGTTGTATTTTCATCATTACTTCCGACGAGGCAGTTACCCCCTAAGCACTCTGGACTAGAGTAAGGAGGCTTTATTGATCTGGGGATCTTGTGAGAGGACAACCAGTGTTTGCTTCGCTTCCCCTGGTTACAAGACGGAGGAGAGTTCAGCGTAATTCACCAGTTCGTCAGTCACCTATGCTCAGTGAAAACCAATTTTCTGTTTCTACTTCAGAGTGTGCACCGAGCCTGATAGATCAGCATTTCTCAGTCAGTATGGAGGAAATGATGCGTCAACTCCAGCAAACTATCGACGCCATACAGCGGGACGCTGCTCGCCAAGCGGAGGTCACCGCTCGTCAAACAGAGGTTGTAGCCCAGAAAGCTGAGGTAATTGCCAGGCTTCAACAGCAACAACAACAGCATCAATAACCACAACAAGCAGCAGCATCTGTTTCACACCCGCCCCCACCTAGGGTTCCAATACCCGGGGATACTGCTAATGTCCAGGAGAATACGGACATCCCAATGGGGCCAGTCCCACCTTAAACGTCCAAAGCACCAGTTTACCCAATGGATACACCGTTCGAGTTTGATGTTGATCCAGCCGCTCTGAAAGTGAGCAAGCTCGAGAAGCTGTTCAAGCGGGCTCAGGGAGTTAACTCGATCCCAGACATAGAGGACGGCTACACAAATTCGGCGGTGATATTGCCAGATAGATTTAAAATGCCTCACATAGACCACTTCGACAGCTCGGGTGATCCTATAGTCCACTTGAGGCTGTTTTTAGATATTTTGCGCCCGATGGGCTTAACTAGAATGCAGAAGCTATCTCTCTTTGGTCGGACCCTGTCAGGTATTGCGGCCATCTGGTATGCTAAATTGGAGGATTTAGTGAAGAGGAATTGGGAAGAGATGGCCGAGGCCTTCATTGCCCTATATTCGTACAATACTCAAATCAAGGTTATAACTTGTGATCTCAAGGCAACTAGGCAAGAGCCGAAAGAGGGCTTCTTTGACTTTGTTACTCGATGGAGGGCCAAGGCCTCCATGATGACCACCAGGCTAGCTGAGAAAGACCAAATAAGGATGGTCGTGCGGAATCTGCAACCAAAGCTGCTGCAGAAGATGATTGTCCTACCCTTTCCCACCTTTGCTGATCTTCATGAGATTGGGGTACAGATAGAAAATGCTATGAAATAGGGTCTGATTGACCAGGAGAAAGAGTAGCCCAAGAGGGCCTTTACCCGCAGTTCGAATGCAGCTACGAGTAGCAATGCGGCTGCGAGGACCTCTGACGTGGGCATGGTCACCACCACACCAAAAATAGCCACACCCTTTACCGGTTCATCTGGAGCCACCTCACAACCTGCAAAGTACCCACCCCGGGGCCAGAGGGTTTTTACCCCACTTTACATGTCTCTGTCTGCAGCCTTGAGGGTCCTGATTAGAAAAGGGCATCGAAAGCCCTTGGAACCACGCCCATTGCCAAATCCTCTTCCTCCTACACACAACCCAGCCAAGTATTGTGCCTTCCATCAGCAGCATGGGCATGATATTGATTTGTGCTTCAAACTTCGTCATGAGATTCAAGATCTCATTGACAATAAAGTGATTGCGCCTCCTGAGAAGCCAAATGTCACTTCAAATCCCCTCCCGTCACATAACCAACCCCTTCCTCCACCCAGGCAAGTAAACTTGATCCAAACAATGGCCGTCCCATACGACCCTAGCATATACATCACTTCCTCCCACCTGCCTAAGCCGACGGTGTTCATCCCAGAATGCACAGACTTATGCATGATGAGCACATCAATATCCCAACCTGAACCCATGGTGGTGGCTGTGATAGAAGAGGGAACGCCTGAGGGCTCTGTAAGCTTAATTGAGGAAGCATACAACCCTTGCCGCTTTATTGCGCCAGCTGATCAGGCCAAGCCGAGGGTAGAATTATCGGGGGAAACTGAGGTGAACGTAGTCCTGGAAGATGGGCCAAGTCAAGGGCTGAATGATTTAGCAGAACTTGAGGAGGACATTGCTAATCTGCAGTTTTTTGATGAGCAGGATCCAGGGGATGTGAGCATTAACTGGTTTGATCTGAATCGATCAACAGACAATACACGGTGGCTTAGTGATGAGCCATATATTGATGAGGAGTCTCAGTTGAAACAGAGACAGTCAGAAATAGGAGTGTCTGCAATGGTCGGAATGGTCGACAATGAGGAGAAGTTACTGGAGAGCACCGATACGAAGAATTTTGCTTAGGAATCGGGCAACATTTGTACAGCTGACACAGAACAAGAGGCCATGTTGAAGTGGTTTGAACAAGAGAGGATCGAGACTGATCAGAGGGCTAGAAAAGCCAAGGCCCATGCGGGGACAGAATGTGTTGTGAACACGGAAACAACTACCACAGAACTGGACAGTTGTTTTTCGGTTGCCGAGGGAATGTGGTGGGAAGACGATGATTTGCATCTGGCCCATACTGATGAGGACTTGGGGCAGAATCTCCCGAATGATATGTGGTACACCGAAGAAGTTGACCACATGACCCAGAGTGGGCGGTACTTTAAACCCCCATACCTGGACTAGCCAGAGGCATCTGGGAAAGACAAGGAAGCTGAGAAGCAGAAAGACAAACTGCTAGAAGAGGAAGCTGTACTAAAGTAGTTGAAAAAGTTTCAAACAGACATCTCCATCTGGGGACTGCTCATGGCCTCGCGGGTGCATAGACAAGCCGTCCTATCAGCAATGGACAAGGCTAAGCTTTCTATTGATACAACTCCTGAGCAGTTGGTGGGACTGGTGTTCCCGGGTGGCGCTTCACTGACTTTGACCTTCACAGACAAAGAATTACCGCCTGAGGGCTCCAAGCACAATAAGCCGTTATACATGTTTGTGGAGTGTAAGGATAAGTGGATACCAGTTGTCTTAGTTGATACGGGATCTGCAATAAATGTGTGTTCGTCGCGTACGGCCTATGCTATTGGGTTGAAGCCCGCAGATTTCGTACCAACTCAGGTGATCCAGGCTTATGACAATACCAGCTGGGAAGTGATGGGGACAGTGCGGATCAAAACTCAGGTTGGCCCGGCCTAATAGGACATCGAGTTTCATGTTCTGGATGTTCCGGCCACCTTCAACTTACTCCTTGGACGGCCGTGGCTGCACCAAGTGAAGGCTGTCTCTTCCATTTTACATCAGATGCTGAAATACCCCCATGGGAAGGGGGTAGCAATTGTTTTTGGGAACTCTTCCATACATCCACCGCCGGAGGTTACTACACCAATCTTGGAAATTGCACACGATGAGGAGGATATCTTCCTGTCTGGGTTTACCTTGGCTGAGGCTCGGGTAGTACAAGAGATTCTAGTTGTTGATGAGGGACTGTATGTTAGTGTGCAATCTGTTTACCTCATGAATAAGCTTCAACATGTGCCCGGGATGGAATCGGAAGGAGTGGCCAGATTGGCGTGCCGTTACATTAATGCCCATACCTTTGGTCTAGGTTACACGCCTACCAAAGAGGATTGGGTAAGAAAGGGAAAGGAGATGGTTGAAAGAGCCAAGGCTAAACAAGCCGGGAAGCACTATGAGTTAGTGCATAGACCTATCCAAGGAACCCTGAACGGCCGCTTTGTCCGGAAGGGAGAAGATTTCTTGTTTTGCGGCTTTCCAAAGCCATGGCTGAATTCAGAGAAGCGGCATTTTCCCGGCTTTGAGATCTTTTTTGACTTACAGTTGCCAGGGGATAAAGTTGCCGAAGAGCAGATTGACCCACCAGCTGTGGCTGAGCAGTGCAAAAAGGATGCATCCGATGGCACAGAATTTAAAATGGGAGCAGCGCTGGCTTGTCTCCTCTTGGATCCTTAGATCACACCGGAGTGCTCGGGGGATGATTTCTTTGTTTCCATGATTGGGGATCAACCGGTTGTGTGCCCTTATTCTGGTATTCTGGATGCATCTATTGCACCCTCCCTCATTTGGCAGTACGAGGAAGGCTTTTTGTCTAGCAGTTCTAGGTCAGAAAGTGAACTGGAATCTGATTCCACAGAGTCTGTGGAGATGGAATCAGATTCCAGTTCTTCTGAGTCAGAGTCCAGTATTCTTGGCGTTGATAACTCGGATGCTATTGTGTTGTCCAGGTCGTCTTTTTCATTTTCTTTTGAGTCGGTTGTAATCGAAGAATCAGACGAACTAGAAATTGCTAATGAGAATGGTATCGCTGCGACTTTTGAGTACTTTTCTGTGCCTTTAGTATATTGCATTAATCAGGACTTTGAAAACTTTGATGAAAACGACGAGGAAGAAATTCCTCCAGTTTTGAAACATTTGATTAATCAAGTTCAATTAATGTTGGTATTGAGAAGGATCTGCGCCTGGTCCAAATCGGGTCTACGTTGTTGTCGGAGGAACTCGAGCGCTTAGTTGCTTTGTTAAAAAATTTCAAAGATGTTTTCACGTGGTCCTACGAAGACATGCTTGGAATCGATCTTGAGATTGTACAGCATCGGAACCCTCTTGACCTTGAGGCCCGACCCATCAAGCAGAAGCTTCGGAGAATCCGCTCGAATTGGGCTCTGAAAATTAAGGAAGAGGTCACCAAGCAGATTGATGCAGGGTTCCTTTTAGTATCTGAGTATCCTACTTGGTTGGCCAACATAGTTCCAGTGCTGAAGAAAGATTGCAGAATTCTGGTATGTGTGGACTTCAGAAATCTGAACAAAGCTAGTTCGAAGGACGACTTTCCTCTGCTGTATATCGACGAATTAGTGGACTTCACTGCGAGGCATGTGCTACTCTTATTTATGGATGGATTCTCGGGATACAACCGGATCTTGATGGCACCCGAAGATAGGGAGAAGACAGCCTTCACCACCCCGTGAGGGACCTACTGCTACAGGGTGATGCTGTTTGGTTTGAAGAATATTGGGGCTACTTATCAACAGGCTGCAACCACGGTCTTGCATGATATGATCCACAAAGAGGTTGAGGTGTACGTAGACGACATGATTGTCAAGTCCAAGGAAAGAGAGGGCCACTACACCACCTTGAAGAAATTTTTCCAACGGATTAGAGAGTATCGGTTGCAATTGAATCCTTAGAAATGTACTTTTGGTGTCACAGCAGGGAAAATGTTGGGGTTCTTGATTACACAAAGGGGCATCGAAGTCGATCTTTCCAAGATTAAGGCCATCTTAGAAATGCAACCACCAAGGACTGAAAAGGAGGTGTTCGACTTTCTGGGTAAAGTGCAATTCATAAGACGGTTTATTGTAAAATTAACCTTGACTTGTGAATCACTGTTTGGTCTCCTGAAGAAAGGAAAGAAATTCCAATGGGATGACCGATGCCAGGTTGCTTTTGAGCAGATCAAGTAGTATCTACAGAACCCACCCGTGTTATCACCGCTAGAGCTGGGGAAACCGTTGATATTGTATCTATTAGTAACCGACACGACAATGGGCTGCATGCTTGCGCAGGAAACTGAGGATAGGGTGGAGAAGGCCATCTATTACCTGAGCAAGAAGATGCTAGAATATGAGACCCGCTACACGCCGCTGGAAAAGGCTTTTTTGGCCTTGGTATGGGCTACCAGGAAGTTGAGGCACTACCTGTTAGCTCACTCTGTAATTCTGGTTTCGAGATTAGATCCCATCAAATATCTCTTCGAGAAACCAACGCTTACAAGTAGGCTGGCCCGTTGGTTGCTTCTTATCTCCGAATTCAATTTGAAGTACATGACGCGCAAGTCTATAAAAGGGAGAACGATAGCGGAGTTCCTAGCCGATCACCCAGTGGAGGGAGATGAAGTAGTAGAGTATCTGTTCCCAGATGAGGCCATTCTGCAGGTTGAAGAAGAGATTTGGACTATGTACTTTGACGGAGCGTCTAATCAGTACGGGTATGGGATAGGGGTGTTGCTGATAGCACCCGACAATTCCCACATACCCTTAGCTTTCAAACTCCGGTTCAAGGTATCAAACAACGAAGCAGAGTACGAGGCATGTATCACTGGCTTGGAAGCCGCCTTGGAATTAGGGGCAAAACGGTTGGACATCATTGGGGACTCGAACCTGGTTGTGTCTCAAGCGAAAGGAGACTGGAAGGTTAAAGAAGAAATGATGAAAATCTATCACCAAATCCTAGATGTTCTAATCCCCAGGTTTGAGAAGTTAACCTTCACCCATCTGTTAAGAGAGAGCAACAGGTTCACAGATGCCTTATCAACTCTATTTTCTATGATAGACATCCTTTTGGGAGTCTAGATGCGTCCAATCATTATTGAACAGAGGTATGTGCTGGCATATGAGCTAATCACCGCAATAGATGAAGTATAAGATCAGAACCCCTGGTATCATGACATATGGAACTTCTTAGAAAATGAGGTTTGTCCACCAGGGGCAAATGCTAAAGACAAGAGGGTGATACGGTGAATGACTGCTCAGTTTATCATTTGTAGGGGTAAATTGTACAAACGGGGTCATCTGGGAATGCATAAACGGTGTGTTGATGCTGAAGAGTCGAAGCGCCTGATAGAAGCCATTCACGGAGGAGAGTGTAGATCGCACATGAGTAGAGTGACGC
Organism: Camellia lanceoleosa; assembly: GCA_025200525.1. Lineage (NCBI taxonomy): Eukaryota > Viridiplantae > Streptophyta > Magnoliopsida > Ericales > Theaceae > Camellia > Camellia lanceoleosa. The sequence continues at coordinate 125,291,469 of CM045766.1, forward strand.
TAGCTCGGAAGATCCTCAGACAGGGTTACTACTGGTCAACCATGGAGGAGGATTGTATTGGCTTTGTTCGGCGATGCCACAAATGCCAGATCCATGCAAACCGTATGAACATCCCGCCGTCGAAGTTGTACAACATGACTTCGCCATGGCCATTTTCAGTCTGGGGGATTGATGTTATTGGGGTAGTTACTCTGAAGGGGTTGAACGGGCATGAGTACATCCTGGTGGTGATAGACTATTTTACAAAGTGGGTCGAGGCCCAATCCTATGCAGTGCTGAAAGTGTCGCATGTAGCTAAGTTCATCAGGAATAACATTATCTGCCGGTATGGAGTCCCAAATGAGATCATCTCGGATAATGGTTCCCATTTCAAGAAGGAAGTGATCGACTTGTTGGAGAAATACAATGTGGCTTTTCATAAGTCATCCATATATAGGCCGCAAACCAATGGAGCTGTTGAGGCCGCCAACAAGAACATCAAGCACATTCTACAGAAGATGGTGGAAACCTACAGGGATTGGCCAGATAAGCTGCCATTTGCTCTTTGGGGCTATAGAACATCGATTCGGACATCTACTGGAGCAACTCCGTATTCTCTGGTTTATGGGATGGAGGTTGTTTTGCCGATCCAAGTTGAAGTTCCATCGCTGCGGGTGATGGCTGAGTGCCAAATAGCGGAAGCAGATTGGTAGCAGAGTAGGTTTGAGGAACTTATGCTGTTCGATAAAAGAAGGCTGAAAGCACTGTACCACGTTCAAGGTTATCAATGCAGGATTGCCAAGGCTTTCAACAAGAAGGTTAAGTCCAGGAATCTGAAAGAAGGGGATTTGGTGCTTAAAAACAACCGAGCTCCCATCCACAACCCTAGGGGCAAGTTCAGACCTAATTGGACTGGTCCTTACATCATCAAATCTATTTGGTCGGGTGGAGCTGTCATTCTTATGGATTTAGATGGCCCTAAGTTCTCCCAACCTATCAACATGGACAAGTTGAAGAAATACTATCCTTGAGTGGCTCGTTAGGTCGAAAACCCGAAAGGGCGACCTAGGCAAAAGTTAGAGCACAAAAAATTTGAAATAAGAAAAACTGAGCTCGCAAGGTTGAAAACCCAGAAATGGTAGCCTTGGCAAAAGTTAGAGCGCAAAAGGAGAGTGTTAATAGACGAGTGAACCTGAACCGAACTACGTAAGGCTTGATTCCCATCTTCGGCATACGTAAGCAACTTCATTCTGAAGTCTAGCCATAAACACTTCCAAATCAACTGTGTCCATGTGATTGTCTTGGCCATCTTTGTCTTTTCTACATCCAAGAGTTTGGTTGTGATCTCCAGTGCAGTGCTATTCAGACAAGGGGAAACTTTCCAGTTGTTGGATTTGGGGTTGTGCATCTCAGCGATAGATTCCGGATGTGTCCAGTTGTGATCCATATCGAAAATGGTTTTGAAAAGTTTTAATAAAAGTTGATTTTGTTCAAATTAATCTTTTTACAACTTAGACCATCTTTGGACCAAATAGAGAATTTTCAGTACCCACAATCTCTAATTTCATTAATTTCACTACAGAGGTCTCCGACTCTTGATACAAATTGAAGTTGCTTTTTGTTATTACATTCAAAAGAAAACTTGAAAGTACAGATTAAAGTAATAAACTAGGGGCATGGTTAAGCAGGTGTTCCTGCGCCCCCTCCCAAAGCTTGTGAAAGCTTCAGATGCCAAAGTAGGCCCAGTTTGTGCGTCATCTTTAAGCCAAGCTATGCATTTGCCAGAAAGGGCACAATTGAAATTGGGAGCGGGGGCTAGAAGTTCTCTCGTTCTTTATGTAGTGGTATACCGAGCTAGCTGTGGGCCTCGAATTGGAAATGAAGCTGGGTACTCTATTCCCTCTTCCGGGCAAGTCTAGTCATGTCCGAACTGATGCCGGAATTGGAATGGAAAATAAAAGACACAGTGTGTCAAGCCAACCAACCAAATGTCGGGCTGCCGGGACATGCTGTAGCTCATTTAAGGCAGATCAAACCAAGGGCAGTGCCAAGCGATGTCAATAGCAGACCTGCTGCACATCCAGTGGCACCACCATCCCTCGTTCGGAAAGTCAACTAGCTGAGGGTGAAAGAAATAGTTGCACGCTGAATACGCAGGACAAGCGTTCACTACTTTTAACTTATCCATCAGCCGTACCTGGGGAGGGATGAAAAATAAGAGAGATTAAAGAATAGAGAGGTGTACGTAGAGAGAAAAGTAAGAAAAGGGTTTTTGAGAGAAAAACAGAGCCTGAGGGCCGAGCGATATGAGAAACACATGTGAGAAGGGTGGGAAACATTACCTGCAGCAGTAGTGGACTTCCTGCAAACTTGGTTGTCTCCCGATGATGGAAAGCACCCAAGCCCATCAAAGTTTCGGCGAGTGTCAACTCGATGTAGCTTTTGCCTTCTTTTAAGCCTTGGGCAACTTTGATCAAGCGAATGCTAGACCCTTCGAAGCCAGGGGCAAGTAGAAAATGGGCCAACATACACAAGCAGAGGGCGTGTTGCCGAAAACTTTGCCAAAAGTGGTCACTGCGGTTGCCGGTGTCGGAAAACCGATAAATAAGATTGGGGATGTCCAACTCCCCTTTGTGAACCAAAGATCGAGCGTCATGCAAAGTGAACCTGCACATCCTTCCTAAAGCTTGGATGTGGCCAAAACGAGGCTGGGGCAAGATTTCCTCGTCATGCCAGGATTCCATCAAAGCTTGGAACTCTTCAATTGTGGGGCATACCTCTTGTCTCCCAAAGCTCAATACATGTGTAATCGGATTCCAACATCTAGCCGTGGCATGGAGGAACGGAAAACACAGCGGAGTATGGATCAATGAGAATAGTGCATTTATCCCGAAACCCTAGAAATTCAGCTTTTTCGAGCCATCTAAAGCTGCGATCCAATTGGAGAGTTTTTCGGCAAAGAATGGCTCTATTTGTGGCAAAAACAGAGTTAAAATGAAGAAGCTACGAAGTTGGGGCTTTTGTAGAAGATAAGGTGCTGAGTGGAAGGCAATTGGCGTTAACTGAAGTTCTCGCATTAGTGGTCGATCGCCAATTTTGATGGCCGACTGGCCATGTTTGTAGCCGATCGGCTAGTACTAGTGGCCGATAGCCATTTTTGGTGGCTGGCAGCATCCATATATGGCCGATGGCCTCTCATTTTTCCCTCTGGGCCATCCATGTATTGAAAATGCCAAGCACCTCTGTTTTGCCCTACTTTTGGTGCATCTCTTCGGTCTCTCTTTAAGAATTTTGTTAAAATTGCTTATCGAGTTGTTGTTTTGTTTATCAAGCTGTTGTATTTGCTTAACAAGTTTTTGTATTTGCTTAACAAGTTTTTGTATTTGCTTATCGAGTTGTTGTTTTGTTTATCAAGTTGTTGTATTTGCTTATCGAGTTGTTTTGTTCTTTCAGTTGTTAGTTGGTTCACTACCTGATTAAGACAATGCAATTTGAACGTGCAGTTTTCAACAAAAGATCAATCTCATTTTCATGCTGTACGATGTGATGAATGCTTTTGATATAAAATGTAATACATTTTAAACAAAAGGCTGTTTTCATTCCAATCATGGTTTCCTTTGTACAAGCGAAAACAAGTTTTTTAAAAAAAAATAAAACTACCTGAGGCTATACAATGTGTTAATACTACTAGCAAAAAGAAAACTAAACAAAAAAGAAAAGGGAGAGAAAACATCTTAATCAGCGCTAGCCACCTCAAGATCAAGAGGCCCTCTTTACCCTCTTCCTGGGAATGGCCTCGGAATTGTCATCGTTAGCGTCGCTGCCCGAATCTGAACCGGAGCCATCTCCAGCATCGTCATTACCCTGAGACGACTCTGACTGCAGGCTCGCTGGCTCCTTGTCCTCGTCAGTCTCATCATCCTTCGGGATAGGCTCTCGTGAACTACTCTCGGTATGAGTGCGCTTAGCCCTGCCTCGGCTGTGTGTCGGAGTCCTTCATCTCTCTTTCCCTGCTGTTGGGGGAGGCACTAAAGGTTCTGCTACAGCTCATGTTGGGGCGCTCGATTGGACTGGCATCTGGAAAGGAATCTGAAAAGGACAGTTTGTCAGAATACATTAGTTGTGATGTATATCAGATGCGGTGTATCAGATGCAGTATACCAGAATCAAAAGATGATGTGCCATGAGTAGTAAACGATTGCAGTGTATGAATACCGTGAGCAGTATATGGGAATAGAGTATCAGGTGCAGTGTTGTTTTTTCATGGGGTGAAGTGCAAACTGAGAAAACTTACTGGAATCCTGTAAAGGCTGAGCAGGTTTAGACTGGTCTAAACCATCCCCATCAGAGAAGTCGATAGCTCGAGAGCTTGCTTGGTGTACTCTATGGAAGCCTGTAAATGTTTTGAGATGATTAGTAATCCACAAAGCATAGCTGAAATGAATTGAATGTGCAAAATGTAAAGTATGGTACATACCGGGGTCGGGCCTCGAACTCTGACAAGCTCGTGACCAGCTAGTGCAGGCTCGATGGGAATCTGATAAGTCTCTCCAGAACGTCCCCAGCAGGTCATGGTAGTAGGCAGCTCTGGCTACCCTGCTCTCCGCCTCACCTTGGAGCCTCTCTTGTCATGGGCCTGAGTTGCCCTGGATCCTCTCGCTCTCTCTGCTGCGGCTGGAGCTCTATCTCTCTCACTCATGCGAGTGCCGGTCAGGGACGGCATGAGATATGTCTGAATGAAAGCAGTGTAATCGCCATCAAGCTTGAAGAAGTCAGCGTCCCAACCTCTGGTGAAGTCGATCATCTCATGCATGGTATATCTCTCCGTAATCCTCATGTATGTAGGAAGCGGCATCGGAACCACCGGCTCAGGCAAGCCAAGGCTCTGTCACAGAAATCGCTTTCCTAGGATCTACACCTGACAAACTGGGCCCTCGAACAAGATCCAAAATCGGGAAGCCTCCCGAGCACCCACGAATTGGTCTCTGACCCTGTCAGGCATCACTACCCATGGCTACCAGGTAATCTGCAATTAGTGAATGTATAGATTGTTAGATGCCATTGAAGATGCAATGTGAAGTAAAGCTAAAATAATTGTAAGGTTTGAAATACCTTTGCTGCGGCCACAGTATCGAAGTATCGGCGGAAAAATGAGAATGACTCTCGAGGCCTCCGCTGGCACGTTATGAAAAATCTTATGCGACGGGGGAGAGACATGAGGCCCCATCTGAGAAAAGAGGAGGGAGGTCTGGGTCTTCGGGGTGACTTTGGTATCGGCTAACGAGCCCAACTGCAAAACAAAAAGAGGGTCTGGTACATAACATGGCATACATCAAGCTTCCCCCAAATAGTGGTTTGAAGTTTGTTTTGGAGTTAGGGGTGATCCACCCTCTTTTGTGGTTTGTTTGCTAAGTGTTGTACCATGTTTCAAAGCTTTCAAAACAACCTTTTCTTAGCCTTTTAACCACTGAATTCCAGTGGCAAAAAGTTTGTTTTGAGGTCCAAAATAGGAGGGGGTGGCCTCCCCTCCTTGTCTATTGTTTGCATGTGCAGATGGCCTAATATTTGAGCATGCTTTTCTACCTTTTTGTGACTTAGTTCAAGCATGTTTTTGGCTCTATTTTGACATGTTTCAACTTTGTTTTTGGTTGGTTGGAACACTTCTTGCTTGCTTTTTGTACTTGTAGTGCAATCATGCTTACTAGCCTAGTATGCCTAATGCGTTAGCCTATCATTCTAGCTGGTGTTAGCTTGACTCCAGCACATTTTTGTTAATGTGTTGACATGCTTTAGCTCTGTTTTGAGCCTTCTTGGTCACATGACTCATGCTTTGTATAGCTATAGTGCAAGTGCCTTCACTAGCTTTATGTTTCAAGGCCTCCAATATGCTTTGCATGAGACGATTGCATGATATAGCATCATTTAACATGTGGTTTCAGTGCATATACCCTTGTCACACTCTCACTTCTATCACTCTTTCATTGCTTTTAAGAGTTATGCTTTGTGTCTTACTTGCGAGCCAATGTGTGTGCATGATTTTCTTGCCTTTTATGCTCCTATCTAAGCATGTTTTGGCCATTATTTTGGCATGTTTTAGCTCTGTCCAGAGCTGGTTTGATCAATTAAGCTTAGTATTGCATGCTTCTTGAGTAATGCTCTTCACTAGCTTTAATGCTTTTGGCTCTTAACATGTTGTGCATGTGTTGCTTGCATGATTTAGTGTCTTTGGCATGCTATTTCAGTACCAAAATTTCTGCAACCTCCCTTATTTCTTCATTTTTCTATTTGTTTTGAGGGTTGGTTGGCCTTAAGGTTGTGTTTAAGCTTGAGATTGAGGCTTTTGCTCAACGGCTTTAACTCTCTCTCTTGAGGGTTTCTACTAGCCAAAGGCATGGTCTCTCTCATGCCTTAAACTATCCTTTGGTTGATCTTTTCTCTCATTAGAGGACAATCACATTGGACTTAATCAGTTAAAGAATTAATCGGTAATGTAAAATGTGTAAATAAAATGAGTAAAGTAAAACTTATGCAAGATAAGCATGTGTGTTGCATTGCATGTGTTTGGATTGGACGTTAATCCAAACACAAGAAATGTGGGACGTTTCATACTCAAAGTGATGAAACGTGTCACATTTCTTGGTCATCGACACCCCTTGATCATGCATGATAGGGTGGTAGCCATTTGAGTCTATTTGTGCATTCATTAAGCTTGTACAAGCTCGGTCCTTTGGCCATAATGCATTGAGATGCTTGATTGGTGGCTTGAGAGCCAAGCGCCACACTCCTTTGAGCTTGAGAAATGATGAGGAGAGTGGCAATACACACATTTCCTGCAAAATGCCTTGCTTTGCCTCTGTTGTTCTCTATTGTAGCAAAAACAGCATTTTGGAAAAACAGGTGGCCGACTGGCCACTTCTAGTAGCCGACTAGCCAGTTAAGGTGGCCGGCAGCCACTTTTTGTGGCCGATCGGCCACCAGTCCATTTTTGTGTAGAAATTATCCTGTTTTGGAGCAGAAACAGTCTGGAGGTTGGTTCAATGTTCAGAGATCAAGGCAAGTGCAAACAGAGGCAGCCGAAGGCAAGGCAATGGATTTTTGGGAGGAAGCCAACCGAGCATGCATATCTCCCTCGCCCGCGAGGCCACTTTATCGCTTTATTAGCTAGTTGTAGCTAATTATTACATGTGTTGTAATTAATTAGCTTAATCTGTTTCGTAATATTTTAATTAGCTTAGCATAGCTAGTTATTCGATTGGGTTGTAATTAATTAGCTTAGAATAGTTAATTAGTTGGTTTGTAATAATTAGCTTATCTTAGTGTAGCTTAGCTTATTTATTCGGACCCTCCTTCGAGAGGGTGCAATTTTGTAATAAGCGTGCGTGTGTGTGTGCATGTCTTCCAACCCCACGTCTTTCTCCCTTTTACTTAATAGCTTTCGATGGTTAGTTTAAGGCACGTTTCGATTAGCATACCTTATGCTTGTATGTTTGCATAATTCATTTGTCTTGCATGCACCGGGGTCGGCGCATCATTCAAACTGTATCATATTTTAATATACTTACTTGAATACGTGTATCAAATTGTTGCATTCATATGCCATTTAGATAGCCGAGCCTATTTAGTTGCATTATTGCATGTGTTGCATTAGGTATCTTAACATAGTTAGGATCATGCATTATTTCTAACTAGCTTTTTGTTTTGGCTTGGAGTATACTGTAAGTGTTACGCTTTAACATACTTGCATGAGTGTGAGTGCTGCCATGATAGCATGCTTGCCATGAGGCTATGTGCTTATTTGATTAACTGCATGAATGCCTGTGGGTGAAGGCCTCGTTACTTGAATTGGAACAATTCGATAAATGTGCGTTTTAAGCCCATTTTGTGAAGTGGCAAAATCATGTTTTCAAGCCCACTTGAGAGTGGCAAATCCACACTTTAGCCCACTTGCGAGTGGCACTTTCAAACCATTTTCAAAAACAAACATGAATTGTTTTATTCCAAGTCTTGCGATTTAGTCTATACTTGCTTGTGTGTACGCCACATAGTAAAGTTAGATTAATAATCGGATAAGAACACATGAGATTTATAAAACAACATGTCATGCTTAGTAGAGGCCGATCCTTTGATTGGGCGAGCGGGGGTGCTCATTTCAGGACCTTCCCCTCTCGTACCCAAGTTCCCGAGCAGAGGCCACTTTGGTGATGACGGACACGTGGCTTTTGGCACGAGTCAGGGTTTCCTAAATTTCCAAAAAATAAAATATTTAGGTGGCGACTCAGTCCGCAAAGCATTCAGCTTTTGGCATTATTTGATTTAAAATCTGATTTTCCAAAATGATTTGCTGGATTGGACTCTTTGGTGTTTATTAGTCTCACATTGCACTTTGTGAGGTTAGATTCAGAACCGTGACAGGAGTCCGAACTGTAGGAGACCAATTCGTGCCTCTCAGAAATGGGGGCGCGCGAAGAAAGTCAGGTCTACAACGGCATTCTCGGCTTGATTGGAGATGTGACCTCGGCATTCAGCCACTTCCTCTAGAGGTAGTCCCTCAAATCCTCCTTAGTCCAACCAAGAGCTCGACTGTCAACGGATTTCAGCCATTTTGGTGCGCTGCTCCCAGTGTCATTATGAGTCCTCTTGGACTTCTCTTCATTCACCGTATCAAAATAAAGTTCTTTCCTTTGAACATGCCAATGTTCCTTAACATAAGTTCCTTTGGTACAAGGCGTCCTCTGAGACTCCCCTCTCATTGACTCTGTTCGCCTGGCGTCCTGTGAAGGCTGATGTGAGCGTTCCTTCACCTTGTCATGCTGAGGGACTGCTGGGACTACTTTCTGCCCCCCTTTCTAGGCATCGTTCTTGGCCACTAGAATCGGCTTGTCCTTCAATGGAAACGGTGGTTGCATGATGTTGTTCTGCATCATGAAGTTGACAACCGATTGTAGGTTTGCCAACTTGTTTGCCATTCCCTTCATCTCGCCGTCCCTCCTTAGGCATCTATCTTTCCATACTTGAAGATTGTTTTCGTTGTAGTACTCATCTCGGCCTGCTTTCTTCGGTGGGTCTCCCTTTTGTCCGACGTCCTTCTCCCCGGGATTTTGATCCTGTGGTCCTTCATTAGGGTTTTCCTCCTCCATGTTAGGATCAGCATATGTACCACTCCCTCTAAGGATATCATCCCTAGTCTTTTCTTTCTGCCCGTCGTTGGCCATCTACTCTCCTTACGTTCCCATAGACGGCGCTAAATTATAGGTGTTGATTTCCGACCACACAACCAAATAGGGAACTCAGCTGGAGTGCACTGACAGAATAGATTAAGCCCAAACAACCTGGCACAAAAAGATAAGAATCTGGTGGTGGTTCGTCCACCTGGGGGCACCCCGACGATCAAATTAGTAATCAAATATCTCTTAAAGATAGCAAATTGGGCTTCACTCACAATAAAGAACTTACTGCTCATAGAATATCACACATACCTTAGACCCATGAGAGTGCCCTACTTCTATACCCAACACTGTCCTGATCCCGACAGAGGCCTCACCTAAGTGGACTTAGGCTCAATGTTTATCCTGGACTTTCAGCTAGATCGGGATAAACTCTCCTTGAGCCTTACCCTTATCCTAACTGAGGCCCTCCCTTGTTCTAGGACTCTTGTCCCTTATCCAAATATCTCGGATTCCGGTATCTTCGCAGACAACCTCGACCTTGCCAAGATCATCTCGGCAACATGACCAAACCACATGGCACCTCGGCTGACACTCCGGTGCCACCTTAGCCACGTGCTATCATTCACAAAATACTTCCCCACAATACCCTTAACTCAACCATTGTACACACACCCCCTCAACCTTCTTTTCACACACTTATCTCTTCTTCCACACATTGGTACAATCAAAGTGAAGCCCTATTGAAGAACACAGTCAAAATAAAGACCTACATTGAAGAACCAAAGTCCTCCATTAAAGACCTTCATTCTATTGAAAACCTTCATTGACAACACCATTAAAAAGCCTCCATTGCAATGTTAAAGATGGTTCAAATGTAAATTACTAGAGAAGAATAGGAGTGACAATCTGGGCTTTGCCCATTTGAAATAGATAATTCCTATAAAACCCAGCTTTTATATCCAAGAATTGTCCTTTCTTTCCCAAGTCCACTGCGTCCTCCCTTAGAATTATTTGACACAAACTCACCACAAACAGATCAAATACAAGTCAGAATGTTGATGAAAAGACACGAATATGAGCAGCAAAATCACGACTGTGAAGCCATGACGAAAACCTCCATGATACACTAGTAAAGTATAAACTTAGAGATTAAAGAAATATAAGAGTTATTATGAGAGTATTGCTTTGTAAGCAATAAAGGAGTATAGAGTGTGTAACTAGCAAACTGATAATAATAGAAAAATTGGGGTTTAGTTTTTTTTTACTCAAAAGATGTACATTGAGATTTTTTTATTTTTAAAAGAGGTGTACATAGAATATTTTCATATAATATTATGAGTGTTGGTAGATGTCCATTATGGCCATTTTAGTTTAGGGTATAATTGTCATTAAAATAATGTTTCAATAAGTGTGTGCACTGAGGTAAGTAGGTGTGTGGAAATAGAATTTCTCCAGTCCTTATTAAAACCATCATTGAAAAACAAAGGCTTATCACTGATTGTCAAGACACAAACCCGCCCCTAAAAGGTTGGTATCGTAACCGGCCAGTAATCCGTGATTACCAAAGGCCTAACTATACAAATCAGACAAACGGGGCTAGCGGAAGCTAAGATATAAGAAAGTAAAACGTCCAACGAGCTGTGAACTCACATGAGAAAAAATGCATTACTATAGATATATATACATATGTACATCAAGGTATCACAAGTTTGTCAAAAATACAACTAAAGAGGGAAAACATTCCCATCAACAGAACTCCAGTGAAAACCGACCATAACACGTGAGTGCTTCTCAAAAGGGTGCTCACTGGACCACCTAAACACTTTAATAGATAGGAACCTCACCGTGAGGCACAAAAGGTAGCTTGATCAAAATCGAGGCAAGATCGCCGCCACTACGTCCCCTCCTGAACTGGATCACCTACATATATATACATGTCAAAACGTGAGCTAGAGCCCAGTGAATAACAGTAGTGTAAAGAGGTTCCGAATGATGTCCTTAATGCAAAATAGATCATATACTTAACAAATTCATATACCATACCAAAAGCATAAATGTATACGTGTACATCCCATAGCAAATAATACAAGCGGTCTTAAAGACTGAACAGAGACGGTCATGAAGACCGGTAATCAGATATGATGGCCATCAACTCATACCCAGGAGTTCCAGGAATTGGAACTAATAGAGATCTTTGTAACAATATAGACAGGTGCTAAGGATGCCACGAAATATGGTGTAAGTAAGTAGGATCATCATTCAATAAGAATACGAAGAAATATGTCCAGAACAAGGAATAAGGTAAAGCAAAAAAGAAATATGTTAAGTTAAACATATCTTTACAATAGTGTTACTCATAGTTGGCTTCGCAAAACACGTGGTTGGGACGTGGCATTTGACCTACATAGACAGATACAAGCATAACATGTTTACTTTACCGTGCAAATAATTAGCTATGCTATAACTTATTGATTGGTTGGCCGAATTGTTACTTATTCTCTTTAATGTCCGTGTAATGCATATGATCGTCAAATATATGCAGAAATCATGCCAACAGAGGCTCGGATGATGGAGAAATAAAGCAGAAAATTGACACTAGGTCTACCAAACAGCCGCATGTTGCCGGATGGTGTAATTATTTCACAATGCAAGGTGCCTCTGCCTCTGTTTTCCGCACGTGCGGACCTCCCCACCGCACATGTGCCACAACTTCCTACATGTGCGGTCCTCCCTATTGCACGTACGGTTCTGGGTGTTCCAGAACCGAAAATTCAGCTTTGTTTTGAGCTTCAATCTTCCTATAAATTAAACCCAAATTTGCACAAAACAAGGCTCAAAATTAACCAAACATGGTAAATAAACAACTTCTAAATCCCAACCAAAAACATAACTTTAAACCAAAACCCATCTTACTAAATGAAAACAAGGAGTATGCAAATGGAAGTTTTATGTATCAAAACCCATAGAAATAGTTCCTCCAACCCAATATCCATGTAAAATCGAGCGAGAAAGACTTTGCCATAGAAGCTAAACTTTGAAGTGATTCTTAACACACACACACACTACACTACTCAATTCCTAATTCAACTCAATTCCTACAATCACATGTGGGAATTGACTTAATCTTATGGGTTTAGAGAAGAATAGCTCACGTTTTAGGGTTAAGTTGGTGAAGTTGCTCCTAAGCTATCTCTTCTTTCCCCTATCTTTCTTCTCTTCTTCTCTTCTTCTCTTTGTTATCTAAGACTCTAGAATTCTCTCTCTTCTCCCTCAGGTTATATCTCTCTCCTCCTCTCTTTCATGAATTCAATATATATATATATATAATATTTAATTTACTTTGACTTAAGTTAAACTAAATTACAATCACTTCAAATAATTTTCTTACTATAACCCAAGTTACCTTAACCCCACTTTGTCTAATTAAGGTGAATTAGGCTCTAACCACTTAGTCCATTATCTAATTTATAACCTGACAATTTAGCGAATCAGACAGGTCTTTTTCAAACCTTAACATCTCTGTCAAGCAAAACATGATGCACATGACACATGGTACATACGTAGCACACAGATAAACATAGAATGCACATATAAACATGTAATTAAAATAAACCATAGAATTAACAGCTAAGTAAAGAGACGGGTGTTACAGTCTCTCCCTCTTAGGACGTTTGGTCTTCCAAACGCAATTACCTTCTTTTGTGAAGAGTGTATGGTCTAATGGGAAAAGTTCAGGATATTTTTCCTACATGTCTTCTTCTCTTTCCCACGTTGCATACAAGCCACTGTGTGTAGACACCCCATTTTTGACCGTCCTTAAGACTTGGGCACTACTGATTACTTACTTGATGGTGTAGGCTATGCTATGCAAATGTTCAATTTCTTTGGCAATGAGAGCGTCAAATCCCAACCTTACACCCCATTTTTGGACCAAAACTATTTCTGAATGGTTTTTAGACCTTAAAACCCTCTCTTTCAAAGAAAAATTTTGAAATAAAGTTCCTACGATGTTCCGATGTTTGCATTTTGTTAAATGTTGCGTTTTTCGGTAAACCGAGCAAGGACAAAGTGGAAATGAATGAAAGAGAGGTGAGCTCATTGAAAAAATCTTTAAAATATCTTGTTTAGAGGTTTGGAGTTGAAGAAAATAAGAGGAGAGAGAAGAAACCAAGTTGGGTAAGAAAATGTGCATGAATCGTTAAGAGAGAGTCGAGCAACCCTCGCTAAATTTGGCCTATCCATTTGTGCACTTGGATTTCAGCTATAGGGCCACCACTGTTAGAAAGAAGACTTCCGGGGCTTCATTTTACACTCAAGAATCTCCTAAAACCGAGGCCAGATGAGAGAGATATGGTTGGTTGAAGTTAGGTATCAATCCGGTTGGACCGAAACTGAGCAGTCTTCACTAAAAGAAGGATATCTCTTGTCACACTTGGAATTTTGATGTGATGCTACCACCATTGGAAAGATTACTTTCGGGGCTTCAATTTAGGCACAAGAATGACTTGCAAAGGAGCCCAGAAGAAGGAGATATGCCTAATTGAAGTTGGGGCCAGAAACCAGTTTTTGTCTACCAGTGAAGCCTGTCGACCATGTGTTGGCCACAAATGGCCTTTGTTGGCCATATGCCGGCCAAAAGGGATTCTTGTCAGCCAGAAAAGTAGCTGGTCGGCCACAAGTGTCCCAAACTCAGATATTTTGTAGATCTTTTCTCTCCAGCTGTTCTACATAAGCTCCAGCTGTCTGTTTTGCAGATATTTCGACCAAGGCTCTTATATTGCTATATATGGAGGCCATATCTCACATTTTTGAAAGGTTAGAAAGTTTGGGAGCCTCTCTCTATAAAACCTCTCTCTCTCTCTCTCTCTACATTCCTTTCTCTCTAGAATTCTCTCTATCTTGCCCTTTTGTGCATAGAAGTAGAGAAACACTTCTAGTTTCCCTAGACATCCTTCATTAAAGTTGCATATATTTGGGCTAAGGTCCCTTGGAACCTATTTTTGGGCTGTTAGAAGGTTGTTTGAGCCTAAGAAAGTGGCTGATTTGTGCCGAGCTTCAAGAGGTATGACTCTCTCCTTTTTAGCTTGTTTTGCATATTAGCTTTGCCATAGTTTTCAACTACTTTGGGGCTGTTTTTGGGGTGGTATTGAACTACAAAAACCTTTGTTTTTCAGTCCTAAAAGTATTGGTTTAAGCCTTGTTTGGTTAAGGGATGGTTCCCCTCCTTTGCTCTTTGGCTTGTAAAGCCTTTTGAGCCATCTTTCAAAGCTTTTGAAACAATCTTTTCTTGGACTTTTAACCACTAAATTCCAGGGGAATTTCAATGGCAAAAAGTTGGTTTTGAGGTCCAGAATAGGAGGGGGTGGCCTCCCCTTCTTGTATCTTGTTTGCATGTGTAGATGGCCTAGTATTGGAGCATGCTTTTCTACCTTTTTATTGCTTAATTCAAGCATGTTTTAGGCTCTATTTTGATATGTTTCAACTCTTTTTTTGGCTGGTTGGGTCACTTGTTGCTTGCTTCTTGCACTTGTAGTGTAATCATGCTTACTAGTTTAACTTGCTTAGTGAGTGAGCCTGTCATTTTAGCTTGTGTTAGCTCCATCTCAGCATGATTTTGCTCATGTTTTTTCATGCTTTAACTTTGTTTTGAGTGGTCTTGGTCATATGGTTCATGTTTTGTATAGCTATAGTGCAAGGCCCTTGACTAGCTTTGAGATTTAAGGCTTCTATCATGTTGTGAATGTGATGTTTGCATGATATAGCATCATTGAGCACATGATTTTAGTGCATTTACCTCTGTCACACTCTCACATATATCGCTCTTTAATTTCTTTTGAGAGTTGTGTCTTATGCCTTGCTTGCGAGCCAACATGTGTGCATGATCTTCTACTCTTTTGTGCCTTAATTCCAACATGTTTAGGCCACTGTTTTGGCATGTTTTAGCTCTATCCATAGCTGGTTTGGTTGTTTGAGCTTGATAATACATGCTTCTAGTGTAATACACTTCACTAGCTTTGATGCTCTTGACCCTTAACATGTCGTGCATATGTTGATTGCATGTTTTAGCATTACTTGTCATGCCATTTCAGCACTGAACATCTGTCACCTCCCTCATTTCTTCATTTTTCCTTTTGCTTTGAGGGCTTGTTGGCCTTAAGATTGTGTTTAAGCATGAGTTAGAGTTTGCGCTTAAATGGCTTTAACCCTCTTATGAGGGTTCCTTCTAATCAAAGGCATGAACTCTTTCATGTCTTAAACCATCCATTGGTTGACCCCTCTCCCATTAGAGGACTTTCACATTGGACAAATCAAGTAAAGGATGGCTTGGTAATGCTAAAATGAGTAAACAAGAAATGGACCAAGTAAAACATGTGCAAGATAAGCATTTGTGTTGCATTACATGAGTTTGGATCGGACGTTAATCCAAATACAAGAAATGTGAGACGTTCCATACTCAAAGTGATGAAACGTGTCATATTTCTTGGTCGCCAACACCCTTGATCATGCATGATAGGGTGGAGGCACTTTGAGTCTTATGTGCGCATTCACTAAGCTTGTACAAGCTTGGTTTTTGGGCCATCATGCATTGAGATGTTTGATCAGTGGCTTGAAAGCCGAGCACTACACTCCTTTGAGCTTGAGAAATGATGAGGAGTGTGGCAGTACATACATTTTCTTGCAAATACATTGTTGTACCTCTGTTGTTCTCTGTCGCAACAAAACCAGAAGCCTAGAAAATCAGGTGGTCGACCAGCCACTTGAGGTAGCCGACCAACCACTTTCACTAGCCGGCCGGCCAACTGGCTGGCAGCCACTTTTTGTGGCCGACCGGCCACCAGTCCATTTTTATGCAGAAATGATCCTGTTTTGGAGCAGAGGCAGTGTGGAGGTTGGTTTAATGTTCAGAAACCAAGGTGAGTGCAAACAGAGGCAATTGACGGCAAAGCGATGGATTTCCAAGCAGACGCCAACCGAGCATGCATGTCTCCCTCGCCCACGAGGCCACTTTATTGCTTTAATTAGCTTAGTGTAGTTGATTATTCAATTTGTGTTGTACTATTTTAATTAGTTTAGCATAGCTATTTGTTTCAATTCGGTTTGTAATGAATTAGCTTAGAATAGTTAATTAGTTTCATTTTGTAATAATTATCTTAGCTTAGAATAGCTTAGCTTATTTATTCGGACCCTCCTTCGAGAGGGCACAATGTTATAATAAGCGTGTGTGTGTGTGTACATGTCTTCCAACCCCACTTCTTTCTCTCTTTTACTTAACTGCTTTCGATGGTTAGTTTACGGCATGTTTTGATTAGCATACCTTATGCTTTGCATGTTTGCATCATTCATTTGTATTGCATGCACCAGACTCGGCGCATCATACAAACTACATCATATTTCAATACACTTATTTGAATACGTGTTTCAATTGTTGCATTCATATGCCATCTTAGATAGCCGAGCCTATTTAGTTACATTATTGCATGTGTTGCATTAGGCATTTTGTATAGTTAGGATCATGCATTGTTTCTAACCAGTTTTCTGTCTTGGCTTGGAGTACACTGTGAGTGTTACGCTTTAGCATACTTGCACGAGTGTGAGTGTTGACATGTTAGCATGCTTGCCATGAGGCTGTTTGCTCAAGTGATTACCTGTATGAATGCTTGTGGATGGAGGCTTCATTACTTGAATTGGGACAATTCGATAAATGTGAGTTTTAAGCCCACTTTGCGAAGTGGCAAAATCATGTTTTAAGCCCACTTGAGGGTGGCAAAATCCGCGCTTTAGCCTACTTGCAAGTAGCACTTTCAAACCATTTTCGAAGGCAAACATGAGTTGTTTTGTTCCAATTCTCGCGACTTAGTCTATACTTGTATGTGTCCGCCACGTAGTAAAGTTAGCTAATAATCAAAATAAGAACACGTGAGGTTTATAAAACAACATATCATGATTAGTAGAGGCCGATCTTTTGATCGGACAAGTAGGGGTGCTCATTGTATGACCTTCCCCTCTCGTACCCAAGTTCCCGAGCCGAGGCAACTTTGGTGATGATGGACACATGGCCTTCGGCACGAGTCAGGGTTTCCTAAATTTTCCAAAAATAAAATATTTAGGTAGTGACTCTGTAATCTGGCAAAGCAGTCAAATTTTGGCATTATTTGATCTAAAATCAATTTTCCAAAATGATTTGCCGGATTGGACTCTTTGGTGTTTATCAGTCTCACACTGCACTTTGTGAGATTAGATTCAAAACCATGACAGGAGTCCGAACTGTAGTAAGACCAATTTGTCCCTCTCCGAAAGGGGGGCGCGTGAAGAAAGTCGAGTCTACACTGTGGTTTTGCTAATCCACCTTTACCAGCGGAATTTCCTTATTTCGTAACTTCTTAATACGGCGGTTAACAATCTGAGGAGGCCGTTCTTCATATGTATAGGCATCACTCACAAGTACCTGAGTAGGTTCAATGACATGTTGAAGGTCTAGAAGATATTCTCTTAACATGGAAACATGAGAAAACGTTATGTTTGTGCTCCATATCCGAAGATAGGGCTACCCAATATGCTACTGGACTAAGTTTCTCAATAATCTCATATGGTCCGATGTATCGAGGTGCTATCTTACCTTTGGCTCCAAAACGAGTGTGTCCCTTCATTGGCGTAACCTTGATAAAGACATGATTGCCTACCTCATATTCTCTCTCTCGCCTACGTACAACAGCATAGCTTTTCTGTCAACTCTGTACTGTTTTCAACCGTTGCTAGATCAATTTCACTTTTTCAGTGGTTTCTTGCACAAGTTCAGGGCCCAATAACGGTTTATCTCCAACCTCAGCCTAACAAATCAGCGACCGACATTTCTTGTCATATAGAGCCTCGTATGGTGCCATGCCAATGCTTGAATGATAGCTGTTGTATGCAAATTCAATCAAAACTAAATGTGTCTTCCAGTTCCCTTGAAAATCTAGCACACACATACATAGCATATCTTCTAATGTTTGTATTGTCCTTTCTGATTGGCCATCTGTTTGCGGATGGTATGCACTACTCAATCTCAATTTCGTTCCCAATGCCTTTTGCAGACTTTGCCAAAACCTCGAAGTAAACTTCGGATCCCTATCCGATACGATCGACACAGGCACTCCATGCAACTTTACAATTTCATTCAGATACAATATAGCCAATTTATCCACTTTATAAGTCATTTTGACAAGTAAGAAATAAGCAGATTTTGTTAGTTGATCAACAATTACCCAAATTGAATCCATACCTCTATTAGAGCGAGGCAATCCAACGACGTAGTCCATTGTAATATGTTCTCATTTCCACTCTAGAATCGGTAATGGCTGAAGTAATCCTGCGGGTCGTTGATGTTCTGCTTTAACTTGCTGACATTGTAAACATTTGGATACAAATTCTGTGATTTCTCTTTTTATTCCCGACCACCAAAAATTCTTTTTTTAAATCTTGATACATTTTTGTATTTCCCGGATGGATGGAGAACTTTGAACTGTGGGCTTCTTGTAGAATGCGTCTTTTCAAGTCCCTAGCATCTGGTACACACAACCTTCCCTAAAATTTAAGTATATTATTTTCAAAATTGAAACCCAGTTTTGGTTTGGAATCCCATTCATCTATTATTTTCTTGAGGACATCGTCTTGTAATTGCTTCTATGATCTCTTCAAGGATTGCCAGTTCATGTAGTAATGTTTTCTATCCGGTGAGTAAGCAAGCTAAGGTTCCCATTGATTTTCGACTGAGAGCATCGACCACCATGTTAGCTTTTCCAGGATGGAACAAAATTTACAGATCATAATCTTTAATTAACTCCAACCATCTACGTTGTCTCATGTTCAGCTCCTTCTGGGTAAAGAAGTATTTAAGACTTTTGTGATTTGTGTACACTTCACATGTTGCCCCATACAAATAATGGCGCCAAATTTTTAACGCAAAAACTACTGCAGCCAATTCCAAATCATGAGTTGGGTAACTCTTTTCGGGCGGTCTTAATTGATGGGATGCGTAGACAATTACTTTTCCATTTTGCATCAACACGCACCCCAGCCCGTTATAAGAGGCATCACTATAAATGGTAAAGCCATCAATGCCGGAAGGTAAGGTGAGAATTGGTGCTGTCACAAGTCTTGTCTTCAATTCTTGAAAAGCTAACTCTCTCTATTCAGTCCATTCGAATGGTACCTCATTTTGTGTTAACTGAGTAAGTGGCAAGGCAATTCTTGAGAAGTCTTTCACAAATCTGTCATAGTATCCGGCTAAGCCCAAAAAGCTACGGACTTCTGTGACATTTGTCGGTTTAGGCCAATTTCACAACTGCTTTTATCTTTTGTGGATAAATCGAAATGCCATCTTTCGTTATCACATGACCCAAAAACATGACGCTATTAAAACTCACACTTACACAATTTCGCATACAATTTCTTCTCCCTCAACATTTGTAAAGTGAGTCTCAAATGGTGTTCATGTTCCTCTTTGCTTTTGGAATAAATTAGAATATCATCGATAAAAACAACAATAAATTCATCAAGGATTGACTTGAAGACTCTGTTCATTAAATCCATAAAAGCAGTCGGTGCATTAGTAACCCCGAAAGGCATAACAAGGAATTCATAATGGCCATATCTTGTTCGAAAGGCAGTCTTCTCCACATCTTTAACTTTAACTTTTAGCTGGTGATACCCAGATCACAGGTTAATTTTAGAAAATACTTGTGCCCTTTGTAGTTGGTCAAACAAATCATCAATACATGGCAACAGGTACTTATTCTTTACTGTCACCTTGTTTAACTCTCGATAATCAATGCAAAGCCTTAAGGTTCCATCATTCTTTTTGACAAATAACACTGGAGCGCCCTATGGAGACGTACTAGGCCTAATAAAGTTCCTATCCAATAATTCTTGCAACTGAGTTTTTAGCTCTTTCAGTTCAGCAATCGACATCCGGTACGGGGTTTTCGAGATTGGATGTGTACCCGGTACTATCTCAATAGTAAATTCAATTTCTCGGTCAACCAAATTTCCCGGCAAATCATCTCGAAACACATCTGGGAACTCTTTCACTATAGGAATGCTACTTACTTCCGGTTTAGCAGTAGTTGGCACCATTAGCACAGAACATAAAAATCCCCTACAACTCTTGTTAATCAATTTATTTGCTTTTATGGAGGAAATCAGATATGAGGGAGATATGACACCAACCTCGTTAAATATAACTTCGGGCACTTCAGGTAATCGAAACGCAACTTGTTTAGTCAAGTAGTCAATAGTAGCACAATATTTTGATAACTAGTCCATCCCCAAGATTACATCAAAATCTGTAATATCTAAAGGAACAGATCAACATACAAACTCATGCCTTCAATGATGATCTCACATGTAGGATACATAGACACACAGGTCATAGCTTCTCCAATTGGAGAGGTTACAACTAATAAATATTTCAGTGGTTCCGAGGGTCTAGTTAATTTTGGAGCATACGTATAAGACACAAAGAAATGTGTAGACCCCGAATCAATCAAAATATAAGCATTCTAAGAACAAATAGGAAGGGTACCTGACACAACTGTTTCTGTATTCTGCACATCACCCGGTACCAATGCAAAAACCCGTCCTTACTTTAGAGTTTCCTTTCCCGTAGCTGCTTTTGAATTTGCCCTTGGTGTTGACACTGATGCAGTAGAGCTTGCCTTAGGCTGGCTTATGCTTTGGGACACTAATGGGCAATCTTTGATCATATGGCCTATTTTTCAACACCAGAAACATGCGCCAGAAATTCTGCAGCAAACTCCCTTATGTCTTTTTCCACACTCAGGACAGATGGGTGTATCATTCCCTTGGCTTGAACTCGTAGATGATCCGGTATTTTGTCTCTTGTTCGGTAGAGTGTTGAAGTTGTTCCGACCCTTCTTAAAATTGGATCCCAGTCTCTTACCCTTCCATTCGGTCACTGGTGTCTTTGCTTGTTTTAGTGCAGTGACGTTCGCCTTAGCCATAATGGGTCTATCTAAAACATCCACATATTTTTCTAACTTGAGTATGTTGATCCGGTTGAGTACCTCAACATCCAGGCTGCCCTCAAACTTTCTAGCTTTCTTGTAATTGGTATCTACCATATGTGGCACATACCGTGCAAACTTAGTGAATTTGGCTTTATACTCTGCCACAGACATGGTGCTTGTTTCAACTGCTCAAATTCCGTTACTTCCCGATCTCTTACACAATGCGGAAAATATTTTTCATGAAAGGCCTCTTTAAACTGTGCCCAAGTCATAGTAGTTTGCTGATCTCGAACAAACATCCACCACCTTCTCGCTTCCTCTGGCAAAATGAAAGTTGCCAACAACACCTTTTGCTCTTCAGTACATGGAAATACTTTGAATAACTTTTCAATCTCTAATATCCAAGCTTAAGCTTTCAACGGTTCAAGACCAGCTGGAAAAGCGAGCGGTTTCAGTTTGTTAAATTTCTGTGTCAAGGTAATAATGTCGCCATTGTTGGGTGGCTCCACTAGGATTAGTGGCGAAGGAGGAAGTGGAAATGGTTGTCTCTATTGTTGTCTTAAAGCTTCTGTCAATAACTCTACCATTCCCTTCAACCAATCCATTCTTACATCAGAAGACTCAAATGTATCTGTAGGTCTTGTCTCTTCCATTGGTCTATACGTAAACAAAGTGATAATAAACATAGGACACATATGCTTCATAGTTATATGTTTATCACACAAGTACATAAGGAATTCCACATGCACTCACACACGCATGTCGAATGCCCTAATTTCTTTCCTAGGACATCCTATAGCTCATTTGGATGTGTGTGTACGATAGAATTCGTGCTCTAATACCACTCTGTCACGACCCAAACCTGCCCCTAAAAGTTTGGCATCATAACCGGCCAGTAATCCGTGATTACCAAAGGCCTACTATACAAATCAGACAAACAGGGCTAGCGGAAGCTAAGATATAAGAAAGTAAAATGTCCAACGAGCTATGAACTCACATGAGACAAAATGAATTACTATAGATATATATACATATGTACATCAAGGTATCACAAGTTTGTCAAAAATACAACTAAAAGAGGGAAAACATTCCCATCAACAGAACTCCAATGAAAACCGACCATAACACATGAGTGATTTTTAAAAGGGTGCTCATTGGACCACCTAAACACTTTAATAGATAGGAACCTCGTCGTGAGGTACAAAAGGTAGCTTGATCAAAACAGAGGCAAGATCACTGCCACTACGTCCCCTTTTGAACTGGATCACCTACATATATATACATGTCAAAACGTGAGTTAGAGCCTAGTGAATAATAGCAATGTAAAAAGGTTCCGAATGATGTCCTTAATGCAAAATAAATCATATACTTAACAGATTCTTATACCATATAGAAAGCATAAATGTATATGTGTACATCTCATAGCAAATAATACAGGCAGTCTTAAAGACCGAACAAACGGTCATGAAGACCGGTAATCAGATATGATGGCCATCAACGTCATACCCAGGAGTTCCAGGAATTAGAACTAATAGAGATCTTTGTAACAATATAGACAGGTGCTAAGGATGCCACGAAATATAGTGTAGGTAAGTAGGATCATCATTCAATAAGTATACGAAGAAATATGTCCAGAACAAGGAATAAGGTAAGGTAGAAAAGAAATACGTTAAGTTAAACATATCTTAACAATAGTGTTACTCATAGTTGGCTTCGCAAAACATGTGGTTAGGACATGGCGTTTGACATACACAGACAGATACAAGCATAACATGTTTACTTTATCGTGCAATTAATTAGTTGTGCTATAACTTATTGATATCTAATTGTTCCTTATTCTCTTTAATGTCCGTGTAATGCATATGATCGTCAAATATATGCAGAAATGATGCCAACAGAGGCCCGAAAGATGGATAAATGAAGTAGAAAACTGACACTGGGTTTGCAAAACAACTGCACGTGCGGAGCCACTTGGCCGCACGTACGCCGGATGGTGCAATTATTTCATAATGCAAGGTGCCTCTGCCCTTATTTTCAACATGTGTAAACCTCCCTACCACACGTGCACCATAACTTCTTGCATGTACGGTTGTCATGACCCGAACCAGTCCCCATGGGTTAAGGACATAACCGGCCAGTAATCATGAGATTACCTACGACCTTAAGCCAAATCAGATATATTTTAACAGAGTTAAGGGGGCCAAACGGAAGCAATTTCAAACTTTTGTTCATAGAGCTGTGCTTACATGGCATGTCATAACATTTCACAAACATACATTAATAACTCACATCAAGGAAAGTTAACATATAAGCTTTACACAACAGGATCATTCAAGTCATGGTCAGCCAATCAAAACTGTATACAATTGTAATCCAAAGTTCTCGCCAACATGACAAAATATAGCAAAATAGCAAAAGGGCGAAAACAAGTCTCATGCGCGAGACGTATGGGCTGACTCTTCAAAACCTTGACTATTTCACACAAACTTCATTGAGGCTAGGTTTGGACCTCCCTTGGCTCACCTACAGACACATGAATGAGCGTGAGCGAAAGCCTAGTAAATAATATCAAATAAAGAAGATACACGAACAGTATTTAGAACAATATACATCAGACGGCCTTGGGACCAATTCATATTACTATCTAGTATATATATATATATACAGGTCAAGTGACTGCGGTTCCAAACACATCAAACGGCCTTGGGCCCAATTCATTCATATCTGACGACCTTTGGCCCAATCGTTCCTGTTTGACGGCCTTCGGCCCCAATCATTCGTGTCAAACGGCCTTCAGCCCATTCGTTCATGTCAAATGGCCTTCGGCCTATTCATTCATGTCAAACGGCCTTTGGCCCATTCATTCATGCATGTCAAACGGCCTTCGACCCAATCAATTGTACCCAACGGCCTTTGGCCCGACCATATGGCATAACAAACATTTGTCCACAATTCAAATTAACAAGCTTATGAGACTTATATGGGAATAAGCAATTGGACAAATAGCATACTTCAAAATATCTTTACTAAGATATTACTCACAGTGTTCTGCCAACGGATTTGCCTTGGAACTCGACCCTACACATTTATGAACACAATGGGTCACAAATAATTCAATGGATTCATATAATCCTCTTACGCTTCGTGCTTATCCTTTTAACTCATTTATGATGCTCAATACATGCCTAAGAGTGCTTAGAAATGAAAGAGAACGGAAAATGAAACACAGAACACCTTCACAAAATTTCTGAAACAGGGGTCCCCGCTCGAGCGTGGGTTTCGCCGCTCGAGGGGACCCTCATGATCTGCAAAAATACTGGTTATCTCATTTTTACGCTCGAGCGCGAATTTAGACGCTCGAGCTGAATGCCACACACTACATGGCTCCCTGCTCAAGCGTGAACATCCCCGCTCGAGCGGACACCCATGTCTGCAAAAGTGCTGGGAACCAGCATTTCACGCTCGAGCGGCCATTACGCCACTCGAGCGGACATGCCAGATTCTGGAAATTCCAGCAAACTCCTTGAAGCTCAATCTTGCATTCAAACCCATGTATCTTGCATATTATGAGTCAAACTTCACATATACATTTACTAACATGGTACAACACCAAATTCATCACATTATGAAGCTCAATTTCATGAATTAATTACATGCATGCCCCAAATTACACCAAACTCATTTCCAACATAACAATTTCTTGTATTCAAAACTCATACTCTTGTGAATGGTACATGCATGTGAGATATAGCTCCAATTCTCAATTTACATGATGTAGAGATGACCAAAAGCATGAACTTCAACCATAATTCAACATGGATCATGTATTTCAAGCTCAAACATACAAATTCATGGCAATTTCCTACATGCATGTGTACCTTGACTTCCAATTCATCAAAACCAACTCAATTTCATCATAATCAATTCAATTCATGTTCTTGATCACCATTCAACTTTGAATTCACAAAGTTACAAACTAAAATCCATGAATTTACTCACCTAGGAGCTTCAAACACCCAAATTCTAGCTAATTCTTTGAGTTGATCTTCAATTCTCAAGCCTTTAGTTCAATCTTCACCTTGAGCTCCCTCTCTCTCTCTAAGTTCGGTTCTCTCTCTCTCTAGAGAGCAAAAATCTGATTTGAGCTCAAGCAAAATGAATATAAGTGTATATTGGCCCCTTTTTATACAAGCTCCTTTAATCACATTTGATTATAGCTAATTAATAGCACTTAATTAATCGTTCTGAATCTAATTATTCTAACCCAAATCAATTTTTAATTAAATTTCACAGTAGGCTCTAAAAATTATGCTAATCACAATAGCGTAGTCAATTTCGGTTTCTGTGGTCGATAAGGCCTTCAATTTAAATTCTAAAGCAAATAATCAAACAGATTTTCCTACGGTGAACAGATAGAAATTCAAAACCACATATATTCACATTAATGGCATTCAAAATCATATCAAACACATAATCACAATCACAATTAAGATTAATTAGCATAATATGGACCAGGGTTATCACAGTCTTCCCCCCTTTAGGAAGTTTGGTCCTCTAAACTTATTTTACCTTCGTCAGGAAACAAATGTGGATAACGTAGTCGTATTTCATCTTTCTTTTCCCATGTAGCGTCCCGTCCCATAGTGTTCTTTCCATTCCACTTTCACCATTGGGATGGACTTGCTTCTCAACTGTTTCACTTGCCGGTCAATGATTCATTCCGACCATTCTGCGTATTCCATATTCTCATCAAGAGCTATCCAGTGATAGTCAATCACATGAAGCGGGTCTCGGAGATAACCCTTAACATCGACACGTGAAACACATTGTGCTTTTGTTCAAATCCCGGTGGCAAAGTGACTCGATAGGCAACTGGACCAAGTCTTTCTAGAATTTGAAACGGCCCAATGTAATGGGGCGACAACTTACCCCTCTTTCCAACCTGACTTAGCCTTTCATCGGAGTCACATGGATGAACACATAGTCGCCAACCTCATACTCGAGAGGTCTTCTTCGAACATCTGCATAATTCTTTTGTCTGTCCTGAGCAGTTTTGAGCCTTTGCTGAATGGTTTTGATCTTCTCAGAAGTGTCTTGCACAATTTCAGGCCCAAGAAGAGCTCTATCCCCGACTTCTGCCCAACAAATTGGTGATCTACACCGTCTACCATACAAAGCCTCGTATGGTGCCATACCGATGTTGGAGTGGAAGCTGTTATTGTATGCAAACTCTACGAGTGGCAAATAATCTCCCCAACTCCCTTGAAAATCCAAGGCACACATCCTTAGCATATCTTTCAAAGTCTGTATTGTCCGTTCTGATTGTCCGTCCGTCTGTGGGTGGAATGCGGTACTGAACCTCAATTCTGTTCCCATAGCTTTTTGTAAACTTTTCCACAATCTAGACACAAATTTCGGATCTCTATTCGAGACAATGGATACCGGGACTCCATGTAAACAAACAATCTCATCAACATATATAGTAGCCAGTCTATAAGCATCAAATGTAGTTCTAACAGGTAGAAAATGTACAGATTTAGTCAGTCTATCAACTACAACCCAAATAGAATCCATACCTCGAGGAATCCGAGGTAGACTAACAACAAAATCCATAGTCACATGTTCCCACTTCCATTCAGGAATAGGGAGAGGTTGAAGTAGACTGCCTGGTTTCTAATGTTCAGCTTTTACTTGCTGACACTGAAGGCACTTGGACACATATTCTACAATCTCTTTCTTCATCTTGGGCCACCAATAGCTTTGTTTCAAATCCCAATACATTTTATTATTACCCGGATGCATAGCAAATACTGATTTATGGGCTTCATCTAGAATTCTCTTCTTCAACTCGGGAATGTTCGGAACACACAATCTGTTTTGAAATTTCAACACCTCATTTACCACACTATATTCCGGTCTTGGATTCATTTAAAATTCTTCAATTATCTTTTTAAGGAATTCATCCTCCTTCTGTTTCTGTTTAATCTCATCAATGATTGCTGGTTCGGCTGAAATAGCGGCTATCAATCCGCCATGTTCACACATTATCACTTCAATCTCATACTTTTCAAAATCCTACAAGATGTCTTTCAGTTCAGTAAGCAAACAAGCCAAATTTCCCATTGATTTTCTGCTCAAGGCATCAGCAACTGTATTGGCTTTCCCGAGGTGATACTGAATTTCAAGATCATAATCTTTAATCAGTTCAAGCCATCTCCTCTGCTGCATATTTAACTCTTTTTGTGTAAAGAAGTATTTCAGACTTTTGTGATCTGTGTAGACTTTACACTTCGCCTCATACAAATAATGCCGCCAGATTTTCAAAGCGAATACAATTGCGGCTAATTCCAAATCATGTATTGGGTAGTTTTTCTCGTGTGGTCTCAACTGTCGGGAGGCATAAGCAATAACCTTTTCGTTTTGCATTAATACACAACCCAAACCTTTATAAGATGCATCACTGAAAATTACAAAGTTTTTTGTACCTGTGGGCAATGCCAATACTGGTGTAGTAGTCAATCTCGTTTTCAGTTCATGAAAAGCAGATTCTCTTTCGTCATTCCATTCAAACGATTGCCCTTTGCGTGTCAGTTGGGTAAGAGGCACAGCTATTTTCGAAAAGTCTTTCACAAACCTCCTGTAGTACCCAGCTAAGCCCATAAAACTGCAGACTTCTATTACATTTGTCGGCGTAGGCCAATGCACAATTGCTTCTATTTTCTGTGGGTCCACTGAAATCCCCTCTTTGTTGATAACATGCCCTAAAAAGATAACTTCATCCAACCAAAATTCATATTTCTTTAGTTTGGCAAATAATTTCTTTTCTCTAAGTGTTTGCAAAACAGTCCTCAGATGTTGTTCATGTTCAAGTCTATTCTTTGAGTATATCAAAATATCATCAATAAAAACCACAACAAATTCATCAAGGTAGGTCTTAAAAATTCGATTCATTAAGTCCATAAACGCTGCCGGAGCATTAGTTACCCCAAATGGCATAACAAGAAATTCATAATGGCCATACCTTGTTCGAAATGCGGTTTTCTCAACATCTTCTACTTTCACTTTCAACTGCTGATACCCGGATCTCAAATCAATCTTGGAAAACACTTGTGATCCCTACAACTGGTCAAACAGGTCATCAATACGGGGTAAGGGATATTTATTCTTTATTGTTACCTTGTTCAGTTCTCGATAGTCAATACACAAGCGTAAAGTTCCATCTTTCTTTTTCACAAATAACACCGGTGCACCCCATGGTGAAGTACTAGGTCGGATAAATCCTTTATCAAGTAGGTCCTGTAACTGTTCTTTCAATTCTTTCATTTCAGCCGTAGCCATTCTGTAGGGAGTTTTAGAAATAGGCTAAGTGCCTAGCACAATTTCAATAGTAAACTCTATCTCCTTGTCCACCAATTTCCCTGGTAATTCATTTGGAAACACATCTGGAAATTCTCTAACAATAGGGATACTGTTCAATTCAACATTCACAGATTGTTCAAATAGCACATAACACAAATAACCCTGGCACCCTTTCCTGATTAATTTACATGCTTTCATTGCAGATATCAAATAAGGTGGAGGCACTACCCCGTTACCCACAAACACAATTTCTTCATGTTCCGATGGTTTAAACACAACCCGTTTTATTACACAATCAATGGTGGCACAAAATTTAGTTAACCAATCCATGCCTAGAATTATATCAAAGTGCCTAAAGTTCAAGGGCAACAAATCCACATACAGAATAGCATTCCCAATTCGCATGTCACAAAAACGATATACAGATTCACACAATACAGATTTCCCGAATGGAGCAGATACATATAGCAGATATGGCAATAATTCTAGAGGTCTACTCAATCTAGATGCAAATGCACATGTTACGAAAGAGTGTGTTGATCCGGAGTCAATTAACACAAAAGCATCCTGATTACATATAGAAATTGTACCTGAGACAACTGCTTTAGCATTTCGTGTATCGCCTGGGACAAGCGCAAAAACTCTCCCTTGCCTCACGGTATCTCCGGTGGTAGTAGATCTCATTGTATTTCCCGATTTTGGGATGGATACTGTTGAGCTAACAGCTAATTTTCCACTGTTCTGGTTACAATCTCTAGCCATGTGCCCTTGTTTACCACATTTAAAACAGGCTCCCGACACACGGTAACAAACCCCACGATGCCTTTTACTACAAATATTGCACATAGGAGATGTATCTCGGGAAGAATTCAAAGTACTTGAGGAGCCCGTGTTTTGCTTCTTTGAAAATTTCTTCTTCGAAAAGAAACCTTGTCTTTTGCCACCCTTCCAGTCAGTTGTTGGTCTGGTCTGTCTAGCTATGTTAGCTTCTGATATTATGGCTCGGTCTAGTACCCCAATAGAAGTTTCTAGTTTCAAGACATTCACCCTTTCTAAAATATCGCTTCAAAGCCCACCTTCAAAATGCCTCACTTTCTTATAGTCAGTATCCATCACATGTGGTGCAAACCTGGCCAATTCAGTGAATTTGGCCTCATACTCAGCTACGGTCATACTGTCTTGTTTAAGTTCCATGAACTCCGATACCTTCCTATCACGGACACATTATGGAAAGTATTTGTCGTAGAAAATTTTCAGAAATTTCATCCAGCCAACTTCTTTATGATTCTCACGCATTAACATCCACCATCTTCTTACCTCATCTTCTAGCATAAAGGTGGCTAAAAGTACTTTCTGTGTCTCTGTACAAGGAAACACTTCAAATAGCTTTTCAATGCCGAGTACCCATGCTTCGGCCTTTAACAGATCTAATCCCCCATGAAACTGTGGCGGTTTCATTTTCTTAAACTCCTTGGTGAGAGCTATTATTCGATCATCATTCTGTAAGTCTGGCACAGGTGGTGCCGAATGAGGAGGTGGAGGATGTGGTTGCTGCCACTGTTGTTGTTGCCTCAATGTTTCTGCCATTTCCTGGATTAATCTTTCCATCCTATCCATTCTAGCAGTAGAGGACTCTTCTATCTCATCACCTCTTGTTCTCACCATCTGATTAGACTTGCATTATTCTCTATACCAAAGTCTCACAAGTATGCACATAATAAAGAGCATACATATTAACATAATTCGCAATGTAAGTAAATCACAATATATAGCACATAATTATTTATTTCAGAGCATTTAAACGTAGTCACAATGTTTACAAATTCCTACTTATCACATGAATGCATCCTATATCTTTTCTAGATGCCGATTGCTCTTTTGGACAAGTGTGTGGGTTATTAACTCGTGCTCTGATACCACTTTTTCATGACCCGAACCGGCCCCCATGGGTTAAGGACATAACCGACCAGTAATCACGAGACTACCTACGGCCTTAAGCCAAATCAGATATATTTTAACAGAGTTAAGGGGGCCAAACGGAAGTAATTTCAAACTTTTGTCCATAAAGCTGTGCTTACATGGCACGTCATAACATTTCACAAACATACATTAATAACTCACATCAAGGAAAGTTAACATATAAGCTTTACATAATAGGGTCATTCAAGTCATGGTCAGCCAATCAAAACTATATACAATCGTAATCCAAAGTTCTTGCCAACACGACAAAATATAGCAAAATAGCAAAAGGGCGAAAACAAGTCTCGTGCGTGAGACGTGTGGGCTGACTCTTCAAAACCTTGATTGCTTCACACAAACTTCATTGAGGCTGGGTTTAGACCTCCCTTGGCTCACCTACAGACACATGAATGAACGTGAGCGAAAGCCTACTGAATAATATCAAATAAAGAAGATACACGAACAGTATTTAGAACAATATACATCAGACGGCCTTGGGCCCAATTCGTATTACTATCCAGTATACATATATACAGGTCAAGTGACTGCGGTTCCAAACACATCAAACAGCCTTTGGCCCAATCGTTCCTGTTTGATAGCCTTCGGCCCCAATCATTCGTGTCAAACGGCCTTCGGCCCATTCGTTCATGTGAAACGGTCTTCGGCCCATTCATTCATGTCAAACGGCCTTTGGCCCATTCGTTTATGTCAGACGACCTTCGGCCCATTCATTTATGCATGTGAAATGGCCTTTGGCCCAATCAATTGTACCCAACGGCCTTTGGCCCAACCATATGGCATAACAAACATTTGTCCACAATTCAAATTAACAAGCTTATAAGACTTATATGGGAATAAGCAATTGGACAAATAGCATACTTCAAAATATCTTTACTAAGATATTACTCACAGTGTTCTGCCGACGGATTTGCCTTGGAACTCGACCCTACACATTTATGAACACAATGGGTCACAAACAATTTAATGGATTCATATAATCCTCTTACGCTTCATTCTTATCCTTTTAACTCATTTATGATGCTCAATGCATGCCTAAGAGTGCTTAGAAATGAAAGAGAACAGAAACTAAAACACAGAACTCCTTCACAAAATTTCTAAAACAGGGGTCCCTGCTAGAGCGTGGGTTTCGCCGCTCGAGCGGATCCTTATGGTCTGCAAAAATACTGGTTATCTCATTTTTACGCTCGAGCGCGAATTCGGACGCTCGAGCTGAATGCCACACTACATGGCTCCCCGTTTGAGCGTGAACATCCCCGCTCGAGTGGACACCCATGTCTGCAAAAGTGCTGGGAACCAGCATTTCACGCTCGAGCAGCCATTACCCCGCTCGAGCGGACATGCCAGATTCTAGAAATTCCAGCAAACTCCTTGAAGCTCAATCTTGCATTCAAACCCATGTATCTTGCATATTATGACTCAAACTTCACATATACATTTACTAACATGGTACAACACCAAATTCATCACATTATAAAGCTCAATTTCATGAATTAATTACATGCATGCCCCAAATTACACCAAACTCATTTCCAACATAACAATTTCTTGTATTCAAAACTCATACTCTTGTGAATGGTACATGCATGTGAGATATAGCTCCCATTCTCAATTTACATGATGTAGAGATGACCAAAAGCATGAACTTTAACCATAATTCAACATTGATCATGTATTTCAAGCTTAAACATACAAATTCATGGCAATTTCCTACATGCATGTGTACCTTGACTTCCAATTCATCAAAACCAACTCAATTTCATCATAATCAATTCAATTCATGTTCTTGATTACCATTCAACTTTGAATTCACAAAGTTACAAACTAAAATCCATAAATTTACTCGCCTAGGAGCTTCAAACACCCAAATTCTAGCTAATTCTTTGAGTTGATCTTCAATTCTCAAGCCTTTAGTTCAATCTTAACCTTGAGCTCCCTCTCTCTCTCTAAGTTCGGTTCTCTCTCTCTCTCTAGAGAGCAAAAATCTGATTTGAGCTCAAGCAAAATGAATATAAGTGTATATTGGCCCCTTTTTATACAAGCTCCTTTAATCACATTTGATTATAGCTAATTAATAGCACTTAATTAATCGTTCTGAATCTAATTATTCTGACCCAAATCAATTTTTAATTAAATTTCACAGTAGGCTCTAAAAATTACGCTAATCACAATGGCGTAGTCAATTTCGGTTTCTGTGGCCGATAAGGCCTTCAATTTAAATTCTAAAGCAAATAATCAAACAGATTTTCCTACAGTGAACAGATAGAAATTCAAAACCACATATATTCATATAAATGGCATTCAAAATCATATCAAACACATAATCACAATCACAATTAAGATTAATTAGCATAATATGGACCAGGGTTATCCCAGCGGTCCTCCCTACCGCACGTGCGGTTCTGGGTGTTCCATAACCAAAAATTCTGCTCTGTTTTGAGCTTCAACCTTCCTATAAATTAAATCCAAAATTGCACAAAATAAGGCTCAAAATTAACCGAACATGGTAAATAAACAACTTCTAAATCCCAACCAAAAACATAACTTTGAACCAAAACCCATCTCACTAAATGAAAACGAGGAGTATGCAAATGGAAGTTTTATGTATCAAAACCCATGGAAATAGTTCCTCCAACCCAAAATCCATGTAAAATCAAGTGAGTGAGAAAGACTATGCCACATAAGCTAAACTTTGAAGTGATTCTTGACACACACACACATACTACACTACTCAATTCCTAATTCAACTCAATTCCTACAATCACATGTGGGAATTGACTTAATCTCATGGGTTTAGAAAAGAATTTCTCACCTTTTAGGATTGAGTTGGTGAAGTTGCTCCTAAGCTATCTCTTCTTTCCCCCTTCTTTCTTCTCTTCTTCTCTTTGTTCTCTATGACTCTAGAATTCTCTCTCTTCTCCCTTAGGTTATATCTCTCTCCTCCTCTCTTTCATGAATTCAATATATATATATATATATAATAGTTAATTTACTTTGACTTAAGTTAAACTAAATTACAATCACTTCAATTAATTTTCTTACTATAACCCAAGTTACCTTAACCCCACTTTGTCTAATTAAGGTGAATTAGGCTCTAACCACTTAGTCCATTATCTAATTTATAACCTGACAATTTAGTAAATCAGACAGGTCTTTTTCAAACCTTAACATCTCTGTCAAGCAAAACATGATGCACATGACACATGGTACATACGTAGCACACAGATAAACGTAGAATGCATATATAAACACGTAATTAAAATAAACCATAGAATTAACGGCTAAGTAAAGAGGCAGGTGTTACATTGATCCTCCTTAAAAAGGTAATAATATCTAAAAGTTAATGAGTAGCGTTACTGCGTACTTTATATGAATTGATGCTACACAATTCCCACATCATCTATTATATAAGGAATATGGTCTTTTTAACCCACAAATCTTGTGGGAGCTCCATTATTCCAATCCTAATTTCTTAATTTTTTGGTTTTAAAAAAAAACTTTCCTGCCCTCTGATTTAAATATATATAGATATTAACCTAAATCCTATCACCCCCTATCACAGCAGCCTAAACTTTGAGAGAGAAAGAATAACCTAAACCTAACGTAGTAGCCTAAACCTTTGGGAGAGAGAGAATAACCTAAACCTAACGCAGCAGCCTAAACCTAAGCCTATCACAGCAGCCTAATCCTTACGCAACGGCAAAAACCTACGCACCAGTTTGGGAGAGAGACTAAGACAGAATCTTGGAAGAAAAACATTTTAAAATTTGTAACTAAATCATTTATTTTTTAATATGGAGATTATATTTTTAAATTGATTAAGAATGATTGTATTTATTAGGTTCACATAAAGTATTAACTATTGATGATTAAGAATGATTGTATTCATTAAGTTCACATAAAGTATTAATTATTGATGATGATTAGATTGTACTTTGTGAATGTGATTGGACTTAATTTATGTTTCAATACGGTGATTGTATTTTTAATCTATTTTTTTTAAAAAAAAAAATAGATTGTATTCATTACGTTTACATAAAGTACGCAGTATTAATGATGATGATTAGATTATATTTCATAATTGAATTTTTTAACTCATTGTATTCATTATGCTTTTTAACTATTAATTAACTTAATTCGTGATTGGGTTTTTGTATTTTTTAATTATCAATTCACTTCATTGCTTTTTTTTTTTTTTTTTTTGAGCAAAAATGTGATTGTGTTTTTTTGCAATCCGTCTTGATCACACTGTGATTTTATTTTTTTAAATGATTGTGATTTTTTACATTCTATTTAATCTATGTTTTTTGAAGAAAAAAAAATAGTATCTTCGTGTTTTTTTAATACAATTGAATGGTAATTGTATTTTTAATCTATGTTTTTTTGAAAGAAAAAAAAAAATAGATTGCATTCATTAGGCTCACATGAAGTACCCACTATTAATGATGATTAGATTGTATTTTGTGATTGTGATTGAACTTAATTTAATTTTTAATACGGTGATTGTATTTTGAATCTATCTTTTTTGAAAAAAAAAAACAAATTGGATTGTATTCATTAGTTTCACATAAAATACCCATTATTGATGATGAAAAATCTAAAAATCCCCAAGATGTTTATTTGTAATTATGTATCAATTTTAAATAACAATTCCAATCAAACAATCAAAGATAAATCAACACAACGATTTAACGTGAAAAAACCACAATTGGAGCGCCTTCAATTATGATAAAAAATCACGGGAAAAAGCCATAAAATAATCCACTAAGAAGACAAAAAAGAATTACACAAGTGTACTCTCAATTATCTAGCGAATCCACGGCCAAATTGAACCGACCCCTATATGCCTCTTCCACCACCGTCTTCATTTCGGAATTGTCTTACCCAACATTGAATCCACAACACCAATGTCGAATCCACGACGATGAGCCACTTCGACATCCACCAAAGCTTTAGGCCTAAATTCCATGGAATCCACCGAAAAACAAATATCTCGTTTGTGAATAAAACAAAATAAACAAAACCCCTTTGATATAATCCACTCAATTCATGATATAAACTCCCATAGATATCAAAGGAAATAAGTAAAGAAGCCCCATATGAAAACCCTAATACCCAAAAAGAAGATCTGGAAGCCGTACCCTAGAAACTGAATTAATCGTAGATTTATAGAAAACAGAATTGCGATCTTCGCTTGAGCGCAGGAATGGCCGCTTGAGCAGATTGACTAAAACGCGTGTTTCAGAACAAGGGTCTATGCTCGAGCGTAAAAATATAACTCTCAGTACTTTTGCAGACAAGTGAAACTTTTGAAAGAATTGCATCTTCACTCGAGCGCACAATCGGCCGCTCGAGCGGACAAACAATTTCGACTGCAATTTTTCATTTTGCTTTGGTGGCGTTGCCCTTGGACCCCGCTTGGGTGTTTCCTCGGACCCGTTATGGGGCGTTGCTTCCTGCACCCCTGTGATCTGCAACATAGTTATTAGTTAGCGAAATGGCAAACATGGTAGGATTAAGATCATAAACTCCTCTGCATAGGCACAATTCGGGTTGGATTTGCATCTAAATACTCATAGCTTCACTAAAATAAAAGATCGAATAAAATTACAACTGAAAGGAATTTTGTCAAACGGGATTGTCAATTACAAAAACCTAACTGATGATGATGATTACATTGTATTTTGTAATTGGGTTTTTTAACGCACTGTATTTTTTTTAATTTAAAAATGGTTGTGTTTTTAACTATTAATTTACTTAATTCGTGATTGGTTTTTTTTTTTTTTTTTTTTTTGAATTAGATATAATGTTAATATTATGGTCAAAGACAATACTGGTTCAATAAATCTCATTGTTCAAGATAAACGGGCAGAGTTTATCTTGCGATATTAACCATCATATTTGAAGAATATGAGATCAAATGTACGAAACTATACAATTTATTATAAATAAATTATTCCTACCTTTTCAAACACACTGTTATAATTCTAAAATTTTACACGATAATAGAGTTAAAATGATCAAAGATTATATCACGCCATGTCAAGATTGTGCGTATGCATTTATCATACATGTATCAACAATGCAACATCAACTAGATTGTGCATCATGCGTGACCTTTGTTTTAAATATAGATTGGTCTGAAGAATGTCTATACCTTTTAGTATGTAAAAACAATAGAATTATGTAATATGTAAGTATAACATTTTTACTTTATAATATTTTATAAAT
This sequence comes from Camellia lanceoleosa, assembly GCA_025200525.1. Classification (NCBI taxonomy): domain Eukaryota; kingdom Viridiplantae; phylum Streptophyta; class Magnoliopsida; order Ericales; family Theaceae; genus Camellia; species Camellia lanceoleosa. The sequence continues at coordinate 125,328,190 of CM045766.1, forward strand.
ACATAATATATGTGTTATTTATCAATTATAATACTAACTATCTTGTTAACAATGCAGGAATGTTGATGGAAGACCCATAACAATTTAGATTTTAGTTATACTTTGTTTTAGTTATTCAATAAATTTCGAACAAATGTAATAAATTCTTATTTTTATTACTTTAATTATGTAATGTCAACATTTTCTTTTAAAATGACGTATATTTTATACTAACAATTTAAAAATATATTTGACATAATCATAAATAGTTTTTTAAATTCCATCTTGTGCATAGCACAGATGATATGCTAGTTACATTATTAAGAGAAATAACATTAAAAACAAATTGCATAAAAAAAAAATCAAAAAATGAACATATATATGGAATTGTAAAGAGGAGGGGCATGTACTTCCACTTCATCAAATTTAATTTGATTATAAAACTATCAATATTTAATTAATATGATTTTTTTATAAAGATATTCTATTTAATGTTTTCTGAAAATAAACAGTTAACGAGATGGGATTTGGACTGGCCCATCGTGCTCAAAGTTGTGCAAAGGCACAACAACCCTCTTCTATTTTTCTTCTTCATAGGTATGCATCCTACCCTCTTGTTTGTAATAAGTAAAAAAAGTAATAATTTAGGGATCTCTATTATTTTTCTTTCAATTAACCTCACATGTTGTAGAACGCGCGGATTGACTTCTAATTGCTTTTTTTTAATAAAAAAATTTTTACGCTTTTAGTTCTACTTGATTAGACATAACAAAAAAGGTTTGACAAAAAAAAAATTAAAAACAAAAGTCTACTATAGAAGAAAAAAAAAGGCCGAAACAAGTTGTTATTTTTAATTGATTTTTTTTTTTAAAACCTTCTAGATTCTTCTACAGTTAATGGAACCTAAAAATAAAAAAAATAAAAAACACACACACACAATCCTTTTAAAAAAATATTACTATTTTTAGGTGGATCCGTAACACCCACATATTGGTTAACATGCCTATTGTTTGTTAAGCAATGCCAAAAACTATCAAAAATAATATGTAAGATTTTTGATAATTTTTTTGAGATGGCTAGCATTTTTTATTTTTTATTTTTTATTTACTTATTATTAACTTGTCACCATTAAAAATACTTGTGAGTTGGTTATGACTTGTTAAAACCACCATTGCAAAACAAAGGTTGTGTTTGGTTTAGGGGTGGAATCATAATTCCACCCTTTTATTTCAGTGCTGCGTTTGTATATAGTTTTTAAAAATTAATTCCACACCCACGTTTGAAAATTCTTTTCAGAATGTTTGGCAGAGTGAGTCTTTGAATTTTGAACTTTGAAATTGGGTCTACCCGATTAACTGGAACAATGTTTTCTTCTCTTTTTTTTTTTGGCAACTGCCACCTGTTATTTGAAAATATATATATATATATTTGTTTTTGATATGTTTAAAATATAGAAATTATTTTTTTAGACCAAAATGACAAATTATTTGGCCATTTATTTAAAATTAACAAAAAAATTTAAATAAAAATTAATTTGTCACAGTAATTTTTAAAAGATAAAAAAACATTTTTAAACAAAGCAATCAAAAAAAAATTCTAATCAAATATACAATCAAAAGTAATTTTAAAGCATTAGCTGAATATTTTTTTTAAACAAAAAAATAATTTATATTTTTTAATATTTGAAATAAAAAATATTTTCGAAATTTTTTGAATTTTTTAAATAAAATAGTTATTTTTTTCAATAACTATTTTTTTAAATTAAATTTTAAAAAGAGTTTGGTTATGAGTTTTGAATAGAATTTTCAATAGAGTTTTGAGTTGTATGTTTGGTTATGAGTTATAAGTTTTTGAATTAAGTTTTAAAAATTCTTTTCAAAACTCAAAACCAAACAACTTTTCTTATTTCAAAACTCATTTTAAAAATTTAAAATTCAATTCAAAGTTCTTTTCAAAATTCATAATCAAAACAAATTTTTTCTTCTCAAATCATAATTTAACAATTCAGAAACTCAAAATATAACTTTATTATCAAATCATACTTTTAAAACTAAATCAAACGCTATCAAAGACTTGTCTATGATCCTCCTTTAAAAGGTAAGAATATCTAAAAGTTTTAATGAGTAGAGTCACTCCTTACTTTATAGTCATGTTTGTTTGGTTTCATAGGTGGGGAGATTAGACTATCAATTCTGTGGGTCCTACATAACCCATGTTTGGTTGATAAAAATACAAGGGGACTAGTAGTCCCATAGACTATGAATGTCCTCACATAGGGATTAGTTTGGAGATTGAGATTAAGAAAATAGTAAAGGGATTGAGTCTATTTTATATAAAAATTTTATTTTTTTTACCAAGTGCACCTCTTTGTTTTAATATTTATTATAATTTTTTTAATATAGAAATAATTTATTTATTCATTTTATATAAAAATAATTTAACAATCCCATCACTAATAATCTCTAATACTATCACCAAAACAAACACATTTTTACTTAATCCCTTCACTAACAATCATTTCACTAACAATGACATCCAACCTAATCCGCCAAACATACGTGGCCTATATGAATTGATGCTACACAAGTTGCCACATCATCTATACTATCTATCAAGAAAAATGATATTTCTAATAAAAAGAGGTTTGTAAAACTCAAAATCCTTATACTATTTTTCTAAAATTTTTATTGTTTAAATAATTAAAAAATCTTCTACTAGATAATTTTTATTGAATTATTACAACAACAAAAAAAAAATCTTATTATACCATGATTTATACATTTCAAAAGGAAAGTTAATTAATCCATTTATAAATTTAAATTTAGAATTTTGAAAAGAAAAGTTAACTAATCAGTTTTAAAATATATATATATATAAATCTTATTATACCTTAATTTACACATTTCAAAAGGAAAGTTAATTATTCCATTTATAAATTTAAATTTAACAATTTGAAAAGGAAGGTTAACTAATTAGTTTTAATTTTTTTTTAAAAAAATCTTCTAGCTTTTATTGAATTATTTTTTTTAAAAAAATCATTATACCTTGACTTATACATTTCAAAAGAAAAGTTAATTAATCCATTTATAAATTTAAATTTAGAAATTTGAAAAGGAAAGTTAACTAATTAGTTTTAAAATTTCAAAAAAATCTTATAGTTTTTATTGAATCATTTAAAAAAAAAATCTAGTTATGCCTTGATTTATACATTTCAAAAAGAAAGTTAATCAATCTACTTAAAAATTTAAATTTAGAAATTTGAAAATAATCAGTTTTAAAATTTAGATTTTTGTACAATTAAAATATAAGAATCAATTCACATCTTCCATAATTTGTTTCTCTTGATGTTTAATTTTTTAAATATTTTTTTTAAAAAAATTATTGGCTAACTTTTATTCGCTTATAATGTGATTAATGATCCATTTTAAAAACTTACTTCTCCCATTAAATATTAAATAGGTTTTTTTTGTAAATAGTGTATATCAATACAATAATGGATCCAGAATTCCTTTCAAACATTGATGATGTATTTGGTTCATGGTTTTAGGTAAAAATTTTGAAAGGAAAACTAAAAAGGTGTGTAAAATTAGGTTAAATGCAGTTATATTTCATTCATGTTTCACCTATATTTTTCCTTCCTTATTCCAAATTCCTACACAAATCCATGAATCAAACATCACATAAAGTTGGGTATATATTTTCCATACTAAATTTTTTGAATTAATATTACTTTTTAAAATTGTGTATTACAAACTCTTATCACACATGTTTCTCTATACAATTATAATTGAAATTTATTTTAGTTGCTATTTCAAAAATTAGTTATAGAGTCAAAGAAAATGTGTAGGCCTTAAAGTTTTAAAATAAAAATTTTATGTTAGAATTTGTTCAAATATAATTATCTTGATATTTATAATTTTTTTCTATTGATTGATAAAAAGCACCGTAATTATTAAAATTATTATTTTTATGATATTGAGTTATTAAAATATGATGCATTATAACTTAAACCAATAATTATTAAAAAAAAAAAATTGACTTGAATTAGATTTTTTAGGTTAATTTTTAATTTTTTAATCTAATATTAGAACCCTCAAACTAGCTTATATAGGTCACGAATCGATAAAGATAATTTTTAACGATTAGGTAAAGGTTACATTAGTATAAAAATTGAGTCGATGAGCTTCTAAGTCATTTTTAATGTCTAGTCCAACATCGGAAGTCAATTCTAATACATTTTTATATAAGAGTTATGCAGAACCGATTGGGAGCTCGAATCCGAGCTCCCCCGAATGCCCTGAACTCCATTTTTTTTTTTTTTCTTTCCAGTAGAAGAACGAAGAAGAAGAAGAATGAAGAAGAGAAGGAGGAGGAGGAGGAGGAGGAGGGAGGAGGGGGCATACTGGGCGAGGCCGAGGCGATTGGGAGTCAAGTAACGAGCCTTGCTGGTCATGATTGGGGACTTCGGGGTTTTGACGAGACCGGCTGGGTCAAGGCTGGGCCGGTGACCTCTCTTCTCTCTCTCTCTTTCTCTCTTTCTCTCTTTCTCTCTTCTCTCTCTCCCTTCCCTCTCTGGTTCGACTGAAAATGGAAGGAGGAGGAAAAAAAAATAATAATGCCCAAAACGACGTCGTTTTGGGTATTAGGGGCATTTGGGGCTTGAAAATTCAAGGTACAAATCTTTTTCTGAAGAGTTATGACATATGACAATTTATAATTTTAAGTAGACAAATTTTTAAGCTGTACAAAATAAGAAAAAATTACTATATTAATAAATGTAATTTACTATTATCATATAGGGGTGAGTAATGGATATACTGATCTGCCCAAACCGACTGAACCGAATCGATCCGTTGCATTTTGGACAGATGCATGATGACGAGCGGACGGTTGCGGATTGATTTTTTTCAATTCGCTTAGTTTTGGATGGATGGCGAATTTGAGGTTCATTTGACCGCAACCGAACCGTCAAACCGCGAGCACCCTTAGTAATTTGTAAGATTTTGTGTTTTCAATTTGTTTAGATATTCTGTTTGTATTTTCAATTGAAAAAGAGTTTTCAACTTGAATATATTTTTTGAATTGAAAAAAAAATTGTATTATTTATCTATATTTTTCGGTTTTTAAGTCTAGTCTAAAAATAATAAATAAAAAGATGATATATGCTAGTTGGTTTTTATTTTCAAAAACAGATATAGATGTAACAGTATAAAGGTATACAATCTTTACTATTGCTTTGTTCATGGTTTTGATGGTTTGAATTGTTTTTATATTTTAAGAACCACATATTGTAATACTTTACGTAATACTTTATATAGATGAGACATGCAAAGGATTGTAATATTTTAAAGTTTCAAACTTTCTTTCTTTAGATGAGACATGTAGTAATTGTAATACTTTTTTAAGTCATTGATCAGAAAATCTTTTTTTTTTTTGAGGAAGTGCACAAGTTGAATTATATTGAAAATTTATAAAATTTTAAACCGAAAAATCAATTCGCATCAATCCGCCAATCCGCCAATCCACATTCGTCAATTAATGAATTAGCTGATGGATGCAGATTGATTTTCTTCAACCTACTAATCAAGCGGACGGATAGCGGATTGGAGGTTCCATGGCCGCAACCGATTCGCACCCACCCCTACCATCATATGGTAAATTAAAATTATGAAACTTATAAAACAAAATGTATTTATATTTTATTGTAAATATAATTTTTGTAATTTATTCTTTAATTTTTACTAATTAAATTATGACATGTAATTTTTTATTAAAAACTTAGAACACACAATTAATGATATCAAAATAAAAATCTTCTCTTATGTGTAAATCTGATAAAAATAAATAAAATTTAATTGATTATAAATCATTTTACTACATAATTCAAGTAAATTTTATATTGTTATTTTAATTTAGAAATTAATTTTTAATTATTTATTCATACTTGTGCATAGCATGAGTAATATTATAAGTGCATTATTAAGAGAAATAACATTAAAAACAAATTGCATAAAAAAAAATCAAAAATGAACATATATGGAATCTATGAAGCATGGGTACTAAAAACATGCCGCACTTCATATGGTACTTCTGCATATGTATCGGGTACACAAAACACATATCCAAATTTTTTCTTTTTAATTTTGACGCACTTGCATACCTAGTATATATCCAAGCCGTACCATACCACAGTTGAAACAATATTTTCCTTCTACTACAGAGATAAAACTCATTTCACTAGATTTCTTTTTTAGTTTTTGTTTTATGCTTAGCATGATTTAAAATTAAACTATAGTTTGTAAGTTGTTTAATATATTGACATTTAATTTTGATTTATACTTTTCCTTTTGGCATTAAATGTTAATTATAGGTTGGACTTTAACAAATTAAATCATTTAATTAATTTTTGCATTACTCTAAATTAAAAATAAATATTTTTTTACAAGCATACCAAGCCGTACCTATACTCTACTTTTTTTAAATTTTACTATATCGACGTACCCGTATCGTACTAATATCAGTACTTGTACCCGTTCATGGTATAGAATTGTAAAGAGGCGAGGCATGTATTTGCACTTGGCGGCTACTTGTGCAGCTAATAAAATGACTTTCCCTCCCATCGAAAAAAAAAAAAAGAAAAGACTTTCCTTATTGGTGGCGAAATTGCAATTTTTTTTTTCTTAAATAACCTTTTATTTTTCATCTCCAAAACTAATGCATAAAAATATTAATTCATCAAACCCACAAAATCTGTATTGTTAGAATGGCATTCAATACACATAACACATATCTATCTATTCACATTAATTAAAAGAGATCCTCTAAACAATTTTTGTCATTTTTTAGTATTTACATTTAAGGTTGTGGTTACAAGTGTAACTGACAAAGCAAACTTTTTAAACTTATATAGAAAGCGTTACAACATTTACATGTAATTTTTTTTCTTCATTTGTTGTCTTACATGAATGGCTATTTGATAATTTTCTTTTTATGACCGTTTCGATTTCTATGGTACTCTTACCATAATGGTACTCTTACCATAATTTTTTGAAAAATGGTAGTTACACTGATGCTCAATCCCATTACATCACTCAATCACATAGTTGTTTTTTTTCTTTTTATAAAAGTATATGTTTTTTAATAAAAAATTTAAAATAATTAAAATAGCAACTTCCCAAACAAGCTCTAAACATGATGGAGTAATTTCATGGCCCCACACATCCATTGTTCAATGAATAATTTTTTTTATTTTTTTGTCATATGATAAGATATTAGGAGATTAGTAAATTAAATTACAATAAAAAGATCTCACTTACTCCATCGACTTAAATGTTGAATATCTGAACTTTTCATTATCCCAAGAGACAATTACATGGATCATTGGACCAGTTACCTTGTTCGCCAATGAATAATTTACAACTAAGTCGGTTTGGTCAACTTTCCGTTTCGAAAAACACTACCCTAATTTTTTTGAAAAGTGAATGGGAGCACTAATTAGTGCTCCCACTAATGATGTGGCAGTAGATCCCACCATGAATGATTTGATGTTTTAGCCTTGGTGTTGTATTTTTTTTTTCTTTTTTTATTGAGTACCATGCCATTAGTGATCTTTTTAGAATTCTAAAATTAGTGGTCTCTATCATTATTGTTTTTTTGAGTCCCGGTGCCTCTATATGTTTTTTAATAAAAAATTAAAAAATAATTAAAATAGCAACTTCCCAAACAAGCTCTAAACATGATGGAGTAATTTCATGGCCCCACACATCCTTTGTTCAATGAATAATTTTTTTATTTTTTTGTCATATGATAAGATATTAAGAAATTAGTAAATTAGATTACAATAAAAAGATTTCACTTGCTTCATCGACTTAAATGTTGAATATCTGACCTTTGCATTATCCCAAGAGACAATTACATAGACCATTCGACCGGTATCTTGTTCGCCAATGAATAATTTACAACTAAGTCTGTTTTGGTCAATTTTCCATTTTGAAAAACACTACCTTAATTTTTTTGAGTCCCACTACCTCTCTATATATATTTCCATATCGAGGTTCCTTGCACAAAAAAAACTATCTATACTTGTTCTTGAAAGGCGAAGTTCCTTCTCTGAAGCTTTGAATATGGGTCGAACAGTGAAGTACGAGTTTATTGCTGATGAACGTGTTCGGAAGCAGACATTTCGAAAAAGAAAGGCTGGATTATTGAAAAAGGTAAGTGAGCTGAAAACTCTATGTTCTGTTGATGCATGTGCTATAATATACCCTACTACTGCAACAGGATCTGTTGCTCAACCAGATGTTTGGCCTTCTGCAAATGAAGCATCCCATTTGCTCCAAAGGTTTGAAAACTTGCCTAGCATGAAACAAACAGCTAACATGATGGACCAAGAAAAATTTCTTAAGCGCAACATAACGAGAATGAGTAAGAATTTGGACAAGGAAAAAAAGAAAAATCGGGGGGTTGAAATTGAACAACAAATGACCAAATTCTTGTTTGAAAAAAATTTGCATGATTTTAGCAACTTGGATGATCTGAGAGATGTTGCTTCCCTTTTGGATGAGAAGATTGATTTGATGAACGACAAGCTTGAAAACATCGCGAACGAGATTGGGAGTGGATCAAGGTGTGGCGAAGAGAAGCAACAATCCATTTGAAGATAAACACCGATGAAGCGGATCCTTGGGGCATCGGTGTATCATGAAAGTTCATTTTTTAGTGTGTTTGGTTGTGCTTTTTGTTAATGAAGTTCCCTTTTCTTGTTATCTCAAAAAAAAAAAAAAAAATGTATTTCTATTTTAAGCATTCTAAGTTGTTTAATGTCACAAACTTTGTTGAATTCTTTACTTTTCTACTTCTAACCTTTGATATGTTTTCTTAATTAACTTCAGGAAAAGACTATGATATAAACATCTCAAAGGGTATATATCATATGCATCTTATATCTAAAGAATAAAATGACATAATTTTATATTTTTGAGTCATAACATTAAAAAAAAAAAAAAAAAAAATCATAACTAAACACTAGATTAGACATAATCAAAAATGTATGAATCATAACTAAAATAATATCATAATTAAAGAAAAAAATAATATAATTAGAGGAGATACGTATAGTAGCATTTCCCTTAACTTTAATAATGATTATCTTATGGTAAGTTGAATACACATGATGTTAGTCATTCAAAAGCGTAATGTGCTTAAATACTTGACTTGGATCATTTTCAGCTTGTATACCCCTTTAAAACTTGAGGTGCATAAAACTAGTCATTCTAGTAACTGACGGTACTAGAATGTAGTTGGATGATGAGTTATTGATTGATTGTCGGTGAAAGCATCCCTACAACAAATTATACTTTTAGCAATTAAATTTTTAGTCTAAAAGTTATTTTTTAGTCACTGAAAATTTTTACTGATTAAATTTTTTGATCGTCAACTTTGTCGCTAGATGATTGTCGGGAAAGGTATTGGTGACTAATTTTTTTTAGTCGCCAAAAGTCACCAATTGGTGACTTAAAATTTAGTCGTCCAAAAGAAAATATTTAGTCGCCAAAAAGAAAATATTTTCCATCTTCAATTTTTTGTCTACTAATTTTTTAGTAGCTAAAAACGTGACTCCTTTTTAGCTATCAATTTTTTAGTCCCCAAAAACTTTCTTTTTTTTTTTTTTTTGCTACAAACTGTCTAGTCGCCAATAAGTTCCTTTTTTATTTTTTGGCTACTAAATATTTAGTCGCCAAAAACTCAAGCTCTATTTATTAATTTTTTTTTAAAGTGCACAAATTGAATATTTTTCATTAATTTCTAAATTATATGCATTTCATCATCAACGCAACCTGTAACCTGTACGTATACAGAATATTACATCTATCAATTATAATCTAAATCCATTATCAATAATACCCATTTCATTATCAACTATTCAAAAACTTTAACTTGTAACATCATATTCCAAATATTATATAAATCCATAGAAACCAAGTATAATCCATCTAAATTAAATATTACATACAAAAACACTAGATTTCCAAAATAGAGGATTGTTCCAAAATCAATGTCTTCCATGTACAGAACAAACGCTCTTCGTACACATCCACATTAACTCACGCAAAAGCAATCTGTAAAAAATGAAAAAATATTAACCATTAGCACTTTTTCAATAAAATTGACATTTCAAATTATAACAATTATAAAATTAATAATTTGGATATATTATACTCTGCATATAATCCCATCATGATCATTTTATTATTTCTGTTTTGTTGAAAATTTATACAACATCCAAATTGAACCTCATGCCTGCCTAGTAAACTCTAGTTTGACAATTATATGTAATGTTTTCAAAATTTTCTTTTCTCACCAGTATGCAACATGATCCCAATTGTTTCAAAATCAAAATCCTTTAGCAGTTTTCATCAAATTTTGTTACTTTTAGTGGTCTGCATTTTCACAAATCTTGAATATTGAAGGCACTACAATTCCACAACCTCGAAGAGTCTAAATAATTAGTTTACCAAACAAAATGATTCCTCTTGTTATTGCCACAATAGGCATTCATAAATAAGTAGACCTAAACACCATCATAAATTATATTCAGTACCAGTTCTAACTAATGCAAATATCATCAAAGCACAAAATAAAAGGGGAAATAAGTTCAAAAAATAATTTCAGATACATGAGAAAGTTTGTAAAATTATCTTTTAATGTTGTAGCGTTTAACATTAACACATAAATACATATTTTTTAATTTGCACTGAAATGAAATTCTCCCAAAATGAAAAGAATGACAACTTAGGTTCAAACACTACAAGAAAAAGCACTATTGGCGACTAAAACATAACATTTTGTCGCTGAAAGTGTAGCATTTGGCGACTAAAAATGCATTAGTGGCCAAAAGTAAAGATTTTTGGCGACTAAAAATCTATTTGGTCGCCAATATATGGCTTTTAGCGACTAAAAAAATTTTAGTAGCCAAAAGTAAGGCCTTTTGGTGACTAAAAAAAATTTAGTAGCCAAAAGTGGGGCATTCGGCGACTAAAAATCTATTTGTTCGGCAAAACCCCTGTTTGCGGATGGTATGCACTAATGTTTATATTGTCCTTTCTAACTGGCCATCTGTTTGCGGATGGTATGCACTGCTCAATCTTAATTCCGTTCCCAATGCCTTTTGCAGACTTTGCCAAAACCTCAAAGTAAACTTCGGATCCCTATCTGATACGATCGACACAGGTACTGCATGCAACTTTACAATTTCATTCAGATATAATGTAGCCAATTTATCCACATTATAAGTCATTTTGATAAGTAAGAAATGAGCAAATTTTGTCAGTCGATCAACAATTACCCAAATTGAATCCATACCTCTATTAGAGCGAGGCAATCCAACGACGAAGTCCATTGTAATATGTTCTCATTTCCACTCTAGTATTGGTAATGGCTGAAGTAATCCTACGGGTCGTTGATGTTTTGTTTTAACTTGCTAATATTGTAAACATTTGGACACAAATTCCACGATTTCTCTTTTCATTCCCAGCCACCAACAATTCTTGTTTAAATCTTGATACATTTTGTATTTCCCGGATGAATGGAGAACTTTGAACTGTGGGCTTCTTGTAGAATGCATATTTTCAAGTCACTAGCATCTGGTACACACAACCTTTCCTGAAATTTAAGCATATTATTTTCAAAATTGAAACCCAGTTTTGGTTTAGAATCCCGTTCATCCATTATTTTCTTGAGGACATTGTCTTGCAATTGTTTTTCTTTAATCTCTTCAAGGATTGCCGGTTCATGTAGTAATGTTTTCTGTCCAGTGAGTAAGCAATCTAAGGTTCCTATTGATTTCCGACTGAGAGCATCGGCCACCGTGTTAGCTTTTCCAAGATGGTACAAAATTTGCAGATCATAATCTTTAATTAACTCTAACCATCTACGTTGTCTCATGTTCAGCTCCTTCTAGGTAAAGAAGTATTTAAGACTTTTGTGATCTGTGTACACTTCACATGTTGCCCTTTACAGATAACGGTGCCAAATTTTTAACGCAAAAACTACTATAGCCAGTTCCAAATCATGAGTTGGGTAACTCTTTTCGTGCGGTCTTAACTGACGGGAAGTGTAGACAATTACCTTTCCATTTTGCATCAACACGCACCCCAATCCGTTATAAGAGGCATCACTGTAAATGGTAAAGCCATCCTCACTGAAAGGTAAGGTGAGAATTGGTGCTGTCACAAGTCTTGTCTTCAATTCTTGAAAAACTAACTCTCTCTGTTCAGTTCATTCGAATGGTACCCCCTTTTGTGTCAACTGAGTAAGTGGCAAGGCAATTCTTGAAAAGTCTTTCACAAATCTACCATAGTATCCGGCTAAACCCAAGAAGCTGCGGACTTTTGTGACATTTGTCGGTCTAGGCCAATTCACAACTGCTTTTATCTTTTGTGGATCAACCGAAATGCCATCTTTCGTTATCACATGACCCAAAAACATGATGCTATGAAGCCAAAACTCACACTTAGACAATTTCACATACAATTTCTTCTCCCTTAACATTTGTAAAATGAGTCTCAAATGGTGTTCATGTTCCTCTTTGTTTTTGGATAAATTAGAATATCATCGATAAAAACAACAATAAATTCATCAAGGAACGACTTAAAACTCTGTTCATTAAATCCATAAAAACAGCCGGTGCATCAGTAACCCCGAAAGGTATAACAAGGAATTCATAATGGCCATATCTTGTTCGATAGGCAGTCTTTTCCACATCTTCGGCTTTAACTTTTAATTGGTGATACCCAGATCGCAGGTCAATTTTAGAAAATACTTGTGCCCCTTGTAGTTGGTCAAACAAATCATCAATACGTGGCAACGGGTACTTATTTTTTACTGTCACCTTGTTTAACTCTCGATAATCAATGCAAAGCCTTAAGCTTTCATCCTTCTTTTTGACAAATAACACTAGAGCACCCCATGGAGACGTACTAGGCCTAATAAATTTCTTGTCCAACAATTCTTGTAACTGAGTTTTCAGCTCTTTCAGTTCAGCAGTTGACATCCGATATAGGGTTTTGGAGATTGGTTGTGTACCTAGTACTATCTCAATAGTAAATTCAATTTCTCGGTCAACCAAATTTCCCAACAAATCATCTGGAAACACATCTAGGAACTCTTTCACTACAGGAATGCTACTTACTTCCGGTTTAGTAGTAATTGGCATCGTTAGCATAGAACATAAAAATCCCCTACAATCCTTGTTAATCAATCTATTTGCTTTCATGGAGGAAATCAAATATGGGGGAGATATGACACCAACCCCGTTAAATGTAACTTTGGGCACTTCAGGTAAGTGAAACACAACTTGTTTAGTCAAGCAGTCAATAGTCGTACAATATTTTGCTAACCAGTCCATCCCCAAGATTACATCAAAATGTACAATATCTAAAGGCAACAAATCAACATACAAACTCATGCCTTCAATGATGATCTCACATGCTGGATACATAGATACACAGGTCATAGCTTCTCTAGTTGGAGAGGTTACAACTAATAAATATTTCAGTGGTTCTGAGGGTCTAGTTAATTTTGGAGCGAACGTATAAGACACAAAAGAATGTGTAGACCCCGAATCAATCAAAACATAAGCATTCTGAGAACAAATAGGAAGGGTGCCTAACACAACTATTTCTGTATTCTGCACATCACCTAGTACTATTGCAAAAACCCGTTCTTGCTTTAAAGTTTCCTTTCCTGTAATTGCTTTCGAATTTGCCCTTGGTGTTGACTCTGATACAGTAGAGCTTGCCTTAGGCTGGCTTATGCTTTGGGACACTAATGGGCAATCTTTGATCATATGGCCTGTTTTTCAGCACCGGAAACATGGGCCAAAAATTCTGTTGCAAACTCCCTTATGTCTTTTCCCACACTCCGGACAAATGGGTGTGTCATTCTCTTGGCTTGAACTAATAGATGATCCCATATTCTATCTCTTGTTTGGTAAAGTGTTGAAGTTGTTCCGACCCTTCTTAAAATTGGATCCTGGTCTCTTACCCTTCCATTCGGTCACTAGTGTCTTTGTTTGTTTTAGTGCAGTGACGTTTGCCTTTGCCATAATGGCTCTATCTAAAACATTCACATATTTTTCTAACTTGAGTATGTTGATCCGGTCGAGAACCTCAACATCCAGGCCGCCCTCAAACTTTCTAGCTTTCTTATAATCGGTATCTATCATATGTGAAGCATACCGCGCAAACTCAGTGAATTTGGCTTCATACTCCGCCACAAACATGGTGCCTTACTTTAACTGCTCAAATTCTGTTACTTTCTGATCTCTTACACAATGCAGAAAATATTTTTCATAAAAGGCTTCTTTAAACTGTGCCAAAGTCATAGTAGTCTGCTGATCTCGAACAAGCATCCACCACCTTCTCGCTTCCTCTTGCAAAGTGAAAGTTGCCAACAACACCTTTTGCTCCTTAGTATATGGAAATATTTCGAATAATTTTTCAATATTTAATATCCAGGCATTAACTTTCAGCGGTTCAAGCCCCCTCGAAAAAGCAGGTGGTTTCAGTTTGTTAAATTTTTGTGTAAGGTAATAATGTCACCATTGTTGGGTGGCTTCACTAGGATTAGGGGCGAAGGAGGAAGTGGAAATGGTTGTCTATGTTGCTGTCTTAAAGCTTCTATCAATAACTCTACCATTCCCTCCAACCGATCCATTCTCACATCAGAAGACTCAAATGTATCAGTAGGTCTTGTCTCTTCCATTGGTCTATACGTAAACAGATTGATAATAAACATAGGACACATATGCTTCACAATTATATGTTTATCACACAAGTACATAAGGAATTCCACATGCACTCACACATGCAGGTCGAATGCCCTAACTTCTTTTCTAGGACATTCTATAGCTCGTTTGGACGTGTGTGCACGATAGAACTCATGCTCTGATACCACTCTGTCACGACCCAAACTCATCCCTAAAAGTTTGGCATCATAACCGATCAGTAATCCATGATTACCAAGGGCCTAACTATACAAATCAGACAAACGGGGTTAGCGGAAGCTAAGTTATAAGAAAGTAAAACGTCCAACGAGCTGTGAACTCACATGAGACAAAATGCATTACTATAGATATATATACATATGTACATCAAGGTATCACAAGTTTGTCAAAAATACAACTAAAAGAGGAAAAACATTCCCATCAGCAGAACTCCAGTGAAAACCGACCATAACACGTAGGTGCTTCTCAAAAGGGTGCTTACTGGACCACTTAAACACTTAATAGATAGGAACCTCGCCGTGAGGCACAAAAGGTAGCTTGATCAAAAAGGAGGCAAGATTGCCGCCACTTCGTCCCCTCCTGAACTGGATCACCTACATATATATACATGCCAAAACGTGAGCTAGAGCCTAGTGAATAACAGTAGTGTAAAGAGGTTCTGAATGATGTCTTTAATACAAAATAAATTATATACTTAACAGATTCTTATACCATACAGAAAGCATAAATGTATACATGTACATCTCATAGCAAATAATATAGGCGGTCCTAAAGACCGAATAGACGATCATGAAGACCGGTAATCAGATATGATGGCCATCAATGTCATACCTAGGCATTCCAGGAATTGGAACTAATAGAGATCTTTGTAACAATATAGACAGGTGCTAAGGATGCCACGAAATACAGTGTAAGTAAGTAGGATCATCATTCAATAAGTATACAAAGAAATATGTCCAGAACAAGGAATAAAGTAAAGCAGAAAAGAAATACGTTAAGTTAAACATATTTTTACAATAGTGTTACTCGCAATTGGCTTCGCAAAACACGTGGTTGGGACGTGGCGTTTGACCTACACAGACAGATACAAGCAGAACATGTTTACTTTACCGTGCAATTAATTAGTTATGCTATAACTTATTGATTGGTTGGCCTAATTGTTCCTTAGTCTCTTTAATGTTCGTGTCATGCATATGATCGTCAAATGTATGCAGAAACCCAAAATCCATGTAAAATCAAGTGAGTGAGAAAGACTATGCCACATAAGCTAAACTTTGAAGTGATTCTTGACACACACACACACTACACTACACAATTCCTAATTCAACTCAATTTCTACAATCACATGTGGGAATTAACTTAATCTCATGGGTTTAGAGAAGAATTTCTCACCTTTTAGGGTTGAGTTCGTGAAGTTGCTCCCAAGCTATCGCTTCTTTCCCCCTTCTTTCTTCTCTTCTTCTCTTTGTTCTTTAAGAGTCTAGAATTCTCTTTCTTCTCCCTTAGGTTGTATCTCTCTCATCCTCTCTTTCATGAATTCAATATATATATATAAAATATTTAATTTACTTTGACTTAAGTTAAACTAAATTATAATCACTTCAATTAATTTTCTTACTATAACCCAAGTTACCTTAACCCCACTTTGTCTAATTAAGGTGAATTAGGCTTTAACCACTTAGTCCATTATCTAATTTATAACCTGACAATTTAGCGAATCAGATAAGTTTTTTTCAAACCTTAACATCTCTGTCAAGCAAAACATGATGCACATGACACATGGTACATACGTAGCACACAGATAAACGTAGAATGCACATATAAACACGTAATTAAAATAAACCATAGAATTAACGGCCAAGTAAAGAGGCAGATGTTACATTGATCCTCCTTAAAAAGGTAATAATATCTAAAAGTTAATGAGTAGCGTTACTGCGTACTTTATATGAATTGATGCTACACAATTCCCACATCATCTATTATATAAGGAATATGGTCTTTTTAACCCACAAACCTTGTGGGAGCTCCATTATTCCAATCCTAATTTCTTAATTTTTTGGTTTAAAAAAAAAAAAAAAATTTCCTGCCCTTTGATTTAAATATATATAGATATTCACCTAAATCCTATCACTCCCTATCACAGCAGCCTAAACTTTGGAAGAGAGAGAATAACCTAAACCTAACGCAGTAGCCTAAACCTAAACCTATCACAATAGCCTAATCCTTACGCAGCGGCAGAAACCTACGCATCACTTTGGGAGAGAGACTAAGACAAAATCTTGGAAGAAAAACCATTTTAAAATTTGTAAGTAAATCATTTATTTTTTAATATGGTGATTATATTTTTAAATTGATTAAGAATGATTGTATTTATTAGGTTCACATAAAGTACTAACTATTGATGATGATTAGATTGTATTTTGTGAATGTGATTGGACTTAATTTATTTTTCAATACGGTGATTGTATTTTTAATCTATGTTTTTTATAAAAAAAAAAATAGATTGTATTCATTATGTTTACATAAAGTACACAGTATTAATGATGATGATTAGATTATATTTTGTAATTGGATTTTCTAACTCATTGTATTCATTATGCTTTTTAACTATTAATTAACTTAATTCGTGATTGGGTTTTTAACTAATTATGTTTTTTTGAATTATTAATTCACTTCATTCCTCTTTTTTTTTTTTTAAAGAGTAAAAATGTGATTGTGTTTTTTTGCAATCTGTTTTGATCACATGTGATTTTACTTTTTTAAATGATTGTGATTTTTTACATTCCATTTAATCTATGTTTTTTGAAGGAAAAAAAATATTGTCTTCATGTTTTTTGAATACAATTGCATGGTAATTGTATTTTTGATCTATGTTTTTTTGAAAAAAAAAAAATAGATTGCATTCATTAGGCTTACATAAAGTACCCACTATTAATGATGATTAGATTGTATTTTGTGATTGTGATTGAACTTAATTTAATTTTTAATACGGTGATTGTATTTTGAATCTATCTTTTTTGAAAAAAAAAAATTAGATTGTATTCATTAGGTTCACATAAAATATCAATTATTGATGATGAAAAATCTAAAAATTCCCGAGTTATTTATTTGTGATTATGTATCAATTTTAAGTAACAATTCCAATCAAACAATTAAAGACAAATCAACACAACGATTTAACGTGGAAAAACCACAATTGGAGCGCCTCCAATTATGAAAAAAAAATTACGTGCAAAAGCCATAAAACAGTCCATTAAGAAGACAAAAAATAATTACACAAGTGTACTCTTAATTACCTAGCGAATCCACAGCCAAATTGAACCGACCCTTATATGCCGCTTCCACCACCGTCTTCATTTCAGGATTATCTTGCCCAACGTTGACTCCACAACACCAATGTCGAATCCATGACGATAAGCCACTTTAGAGTCCACCAAAGCTTTAGGCCTAAATTCCACAGAATCCACCAAAAAACAAATATCTCTTTTGTGAATAAAACAAAATAAACAAAACCCCTTTGATATAATCCACTCAATTCATGATATAAACTCCCATAGATATCAAAGGAAACAAGCAAAGAAACCCTAGATGAAAACCCTAATACCCAAAAAGAAGATCTGGAAGCCGTACCCTAGAAACTGAATTAATCGTAGATTTATAGAAAACACAATTGCGATCTTCACTTGAGTGTAGGAATGACCGCTTGAGCAGACTGACTAAAATGCGTGTTTCAGAACAAGGGTCTACACTCGAGCGTAGGAAAAACTGCTCGAGCGTAAAAATACAACTCCTAGTACTTTTGCAGGCAAGTGAAACTTTTGAAAGAATTGCATCTTCACTCAAGCGCACAATTGGCCGCTCGAGCGGACAAATAATTTCGACTGTAATTTTGTGTTTTGCTTTGGGGGCGTTGCCCCTCGATCCCGCTTGGGCTGTAATGCCCTCAAAAAAAATACATAAAACCCATCATTCTTGACATGCAACAATATAAGGAAAATAAGCATCTTTCTACTTATCAGAGTAATTCTTACAAAAGTATTACATGTTGAGAACAAAAGTAAATGTCTTAAAGGCTTACAACTTTCCAAGCCAATACTTGGTTACAAGAAATGAGTACTAACTCATATATTAAGCCCTTGGCTCGAATTTACATGTAATACATCAAAAGAAAACAATACAACAAAAGTCTGCCTGCCTCTAGCCTCCCAAGCTATGTCCTTGGAGGTGGCATGCTACTTGTACCTGAAAATGATGTCCCATATAGGGTGAGCCACAGCCCAGTAGAAATATACTAAACCAACTATAAACAATGACTAAAAGATTAGCAATTGATAAATGGTCAACACTTATATTCCAACTCATATCATATTACAGTTTCATGACAATCATGTCCATGCTACATTTCCTTTTCCATTTCTCATTCGACTTTAAGTTCGAAAACAAGGCTCAGATCCTGGCCAACCAGTTTAATGAGATTATAATTCATCATTAAAATACTTTCGAAAATCATGACGGATACACATTTTGATGCTGTATCAGTAACACATAAAATCACTTCCATACTTTGCACATGATACACATTTTGGTGCTGTATCAAATAAACATAGAAACACTTCTATACTTCACAATTGATAATGATATACATTTTAGTGCTATATCAAATCAAACAAACACTTCCAAACTTCACAAATGATACACATTGTAGTGCTGTATCAATGTCAAACAGTTTCCGACTTAGAGGTCCATCCCCTATCTTCCCTTAAACCGTGGAGTATATCCCCTATCTCCTCCCACACAACACAATGTATATAAACAATATCATATACATAATCAATCAATACATAAGTTTAATGTATTATTCCAACCGTCATATTCGATGACACATTCAATTGATTAGTTTTAGTTTGCCTAATCATCATGCATTGTCTACAACAATCAAGATTATCCTCCACCGATAGCCCAAAGCAGTTATTTCTAAACAGAAAATAAATGCATCAAATGGATATAATATCGACATTTTGACTAGGTGAGCGATAAACAAATCCAACTACACCCTTTAATCCCATATCCTTCCAATTCCATTGTTCTCAATTCAATTTCTCACTTCTCCAAATTAATTATACAAATTAATTTATTAAACTAATTAGGGCATTTTCCCATAATTCAAACAACAACCCTAAGATTTCATTTTCATCAATAATCCAACACCAAGTCTATTTTCTAATGTGTTACATACATAAGGGCTTATACATATGAAAACCCCAACTTTTGAAAATTACACAATGACCCAAACTTTCTCAAAATTACCCAACAACCCCCAACATATCAAAATACTAAAATTTAAAGACAAATCTCATAAGATGGAGTAGGATATCCCTACCTCGAAGTTAGAGCTCAAATGGAGAAGAAGACCAAAACTAAAGTGCTCAAAATCCACAAATTTTCGGATCAAAAGGAAGCCCTCGACGATCAACACACTTTTTACAAAGGCCAAATGTTAGGAAAACACTCTAGCTAGATCAAACCCTAGAGAGAAGGGAGATTCTAGAGAGAGAGGCTCTCAAAATCGATTTTGGGAAAGTAAGAGAGAGAGAAAGAAAGTGAAAAAGTGATTCAAAATATGCCCAGCTGGTATCTGTTATACGTATGACCCGTTCGAGCGGAGAATAGGACGCTCGAGTGTCAAGCACAAGAAACTGGACCCGCTCGAGCGCAAAAAGTCCCGCTCAAGCACCAACACACAGAAACAAAACACACCCGCTCGAGCGTGAAAACCAGTCCACTCGAGCGTATATTTTCCCCTCTCAGAACTCTTACAGAAAATGAACTACCCGCTCGAGTGCGACTCGCTTGAGCGCAAGAAAACCCGCTCGAGCGTGAAAAACACACCTGTAGAAGTTTTGCAGGGGCACGAAATACTGGGAAGGTGTAAACCTCGCTCGAGTGTAAATATACCCGCTCAAGCGTACCACCAAGAAACGAACTCCGCTCGAGCTCAGAATGACCCGCTCGAGCGTAAGACCAAAAACCTGGGCAACAACACTTGAGACCAACACTCAACCCACTTGCTCAAAAGACGCCCAACACATCCTAAAACTCAAACAAAGGGAATTAAAGGATGACAACAAGATATACAACCATCAACTCCACGGCACCCAAGTTTGGAATACAACAATTACAGAAAGGGAAAACCGGGATCGCTATATGGGCGTTACCTCGAACCCGTCATGGAGCGCTTCTCCCTGGACCCCTGCGATCCCCAACATAGTTATTAGTTAGCGAAATGACAAACATGATAGGATTAAGATCACGAACTCTTCTGCATAGGCATAATTCGGGTTCGATTTGCATCTAAATACTCATACCCTCACAAAAATAAAAGATCGAATAAAATTACAACTGAAAGGAGTTTTGTCTAATGGGATTGCCAATTACAAAATCCTAACTAATGATGATGATTACATTGTATTTTGTAATTGAGTTTTTTAACGCACTATATATTTTTTTTTTATTTAAAAATGGTTGTGTTTTTAACTATTAATTAACTTAATTTGTGATTGGATTTTTTTTTATTAGATATAATGTTAACATTGTGATCAAAGACAATACTGGTTTAATAAATCTCATTATTCAAGATAAACGGGCAAAGTTTATCTTGCGATGTCAACCATCATATTTGAAGAATATGAGATCAAAGGTATGAAACTATACAATTTATTATAAATAAATTATTCCTACTTTTTCAAACACAATGTTATAATTCTAAAATTTTACAGGATAATAGAATTAGAATGATTAAAGATTATATTGCGTCATGTCAAGATCGTGTCTAGGCATTTATTATACATGTACCAATAATGCAACATCAACTAGATTGTGCACCGTGCATGACCTTTGTTTTAAATATAAATTGGTCTAAAGAATATCTATACCTTTTAGAAGGTAAAAAAAAAAAAATAGAATTATATAATATGTAAGTATAACATTTTTACTTTATAATATTTTATAAATACATAATATATGTGTTGTTTATCAATTATAATATTAACTATCTTGTTAACAATGCAAGAATGCCGATGGAAGACCCACAACAATTTAGATTTCAGTTATACTTTGTTTTATTTATTCAGTAAATTACGAACAAATGTAATAAGTTCTTATTTTTATTACTTTAATTATGCAATGTCAACATTTTCTTTCAAAATGACTTATATTTTATACTAACAATTTAAAAATATATAATAATCATAAATAGTTTTTTAAATTCAATCTCATGCATAGCACAGATGATATGCTAGTTACATTATTAAGAGAAATAACATTACAAACAAATTGCATAAAAAAAAAAATCAAAAAATGAACATATATATGGAATTGTAAAGAGGAGGGAGGGGCATGTACTTCCACTTCTTCAAATTTAATTTGATCATAAGACTATTAATCTTCGATCAATATAACTTTTTATAAAAATATTCTATTTGATGTTTTCTCAAAATGAATAGTGCAGATCGAATTAACGAGATGGGATTTGGACTGGCCCATCGTGCTCAAAGTTGTGCAAAGGCACAACAACCCTCTTCTATTTTTCTTCTTCATAGGTGTGCATCCTACCCTCTTGTTTATAATTAGTAAAAAAAAAGTAATAGTTTAATAACGATCTCTATTATTTTTCTTTCAATTATAAGGATCTCTATTATTTTTCTTTCAATTAACCTCACATGTTTCTTTCAATTAACCTCACATGTTGTAGAACGCTCGGATTGACTTTTAATTGCTTTTTTTTAATAAAAATGTTTTATGCTTTCAGTTCTACTTGATTAGACATAACAAAAATGTATGACAAAAAAAAAAAAACAAAAGTCTACTATAGAAGAAAAAAAGGCCAAAACAAGTTGTTATTTTTAATTGAATTTTTTTTTTTTAACCTTCTAGATTCTTCTACACTAAATGGAACCTAAAAATAAATAATAATAATAATAAAAAAAAAAAACACACATAAACACACAATTTTTTTTTTAAAATATTTACTATTTTTAGGTGGATCCCAAACACCCACACATTGGTTAACATGCCTATTGTTTGTTGAGCAACGCTAAAAATTATCAAAAATGATATGTAGATTTTTGATAATTTTTTTGAGATGGCTAGCATTTTTTATTTTTTATTTACTTATAATTAACTTGCCACCATTAAAAAAACTTGTGAGTTGGTTGTGACTTGTTAAAACCATCATTGAAAAACAAAGATTGTGTTTGGTTTAGGAGTGGAATTAATTCCACTCTCTTATTTCAGTGCTGCGATTGGATATAGTTTCTAAAAATTAATTCCACACTCACGTTTGAAAATTCTTTTTAGAATATGTTTGGTAGAGTGAGTTTTTGAAATTTGAACTTTGAAATTGGGTCTACCCGAATGACCGGAACAATTTTTTTTTTTTTTTGACAACTGCCACCTGTTATTTGAAATATATATATATATATTTGTTTTTGATATGTTTAAAATATAGAAATTATTTTTTTTAGACCAAATGACAAATTATTTGGCCATTTATTTACAATTAACACAAAAAAAATTTAAATAAAAATTAATTTGTCACAGTAATTTTTAAAAAATAAAAAAACATTTTTAAACAAAATAATAAAAAAAAATTCTAATCAAATATACAATCAAAAGTAATTTTAAAGCACTAGCTGAATATTTTTTTTAAACAAAAAATAATTTATCTTTTTTAATATTTTAAATATAAAATATTATTTAAAATATTTTTAAATAATTTTTTGAATTTTTTAAATAGAAATTTTATTTTTTTCATTTTATATAAAAAAATATTTTCAGAATTTTTTGAATTTTTTAAATAAAAATTTTATTTTTTTCAATAATTATTTTTTTGAATTCAATTTAAAAAAGAGTTTAGTTATGAGTTTTGAATATAATTTTTAATAGAGTTTTGAGTTGTATGTTTGGTTATGAGTTATAAGTTTTTGAATTAAGTTTTAAAAACTCTTTTCAAAATTCATAACCAAACAATTTTTCTTATTTCAAAACTCATTTAAAAATTTAAAATTCAATTCAAAATTCTTTTCAAAATTTATAATCAAAACAAATTTTCTTTTCTCAAATAATGATTTAACAACTCACAAATTCAAAATATAACTTTATTATCAAATTATAATTTTAAAACTAAATCAAACGCTACCAAAGACTTGTTTATGATCCTCCTTTAAAAGGTAAGAATATCTTAAAGTTTTAATGAGTAGACTCCTTAATGTTTGTTTGGCTTTATAGGTGGGGGGATTGGACTATCAATCCTATGGGTCTTACATAGCCCATGTTTGGTTGACAAAAATAAAAGGGGACTAGTAGTCCCATAGGACTATGAATACCCTTACATAGAAGGATTAGTTTTGATGAATTTTGAATGGGATTAGGAAAATAGTGAAGAGATTGAGTCTGTTTTATATAAAAATTTTATTTTTTTTACCAGGTGCACCTATTTGTTTTAATATTTGTTCTAATTTTTTTAATATAGAAATAATTTATTTATTTATTTTATGTAAAATAATTTAACAAACCCATCACTAATCATCTCTAATGCTATTATCAAAACAAACATCCTTTTACTTAATCCTCTCACTAATAATTCTCACATTAACAATCTCTTCACTAACAATTCTTTCACTAACAATTTCATCCAATCTAATCCGCCAAATAAACGTGGTATGAATTGATGCTACACAAGTTGCCACATCATCTATACTATCTATTAAGAAAAATGATATTTCTAACAAAAAGAGGTTTGTAAAACTCAAAATCCTTACACTATTTTTCTAGAATTTTTATTGTTTAAATAATTAAAAAATCTTCTACTGGATAACTTTTATTGAATTATTACAGCAACAAATTCTTTTTTTTATTATACCTTGATTTATACATTTCAAAAGGAAAGTTAATTCATCCATTTATAAATTTAAATTTAGAATTTTGAAAAGGAAAGTTAACTAATCAGTTTTGAAATATTTTTTAAAAAAAAATCTTATTATACCTTAATTTACACATTTCAAAAGGAAAGTTAATTATTCTATTTATAAATTTAAATTTAACAATTTGCAAAGGAAGGTTAACTAATTAGTTTTAAACTTTTTAAAAAAAAATCTTCTAGCTTTTATTGAATTATTTATTATACATTTCAAAAGAAAAGTTAATTAATCCATTTATAAATTTAAATTTAGAAATTTGAAAAGGAAAGTTAACTAATTAGTTTTAAAATTTCAAAAAAATCTTATGGTTTTTGTTGAATCATTTTAAAAAAAATCTAGTTATGCCTTAATTTATACATTTCAAAAAGAAAGTTAATCAATCTATTTAAAAATTTAAATTTAGAAAATTGAAAATAATCAGTTTTAAAATTTAGTTTTTTGTACAATTAAAATATAGGAATCAATTCACATCTTTCATAATTTATTTCTCTTGATGTTTAATTTTTTAAATATTTAAAAAATAATAATTATTAGCTAACTTTTATTCCCTTATAATGTGATTAATGATACATTTTAAAATTTTACTTTTCCCATTAAATATTATATAGGTTTTTTTTGTTACATAGTGTATATAAATACAATAATGGATTCAAAATTCCTTTCAAACATTGATGATGTGTTTGGTTCATGGTTTTAGGTAAAAATTTTGAAAGGAAAACTGAAAAGGTATGTAAAATTAGATTAAATGTAGTTATATTTCATTCACGTTTCACCTATATTTTTCCTTCCTTATTCCAAATTCTTACACAAATCCATGAATCAAACATAACATAAAGTTGGGTATATATTTTCCATACTACATTTTTTGAGTTAATATTGCTTTTTAAAATTGTGTACTACAAACTCTTATCACACATGTTTCTCTATACAATTATAATTGAAATTTATTTTTGTTGTTATCTCAAAAATTAGAATTAGAGTCGAAGAAAATGTGTAGGCTTTAAAGTTTTAAAATAAAAATTTTATGTTAGAATTTGTTCAAATATAATTATCTTAATATTTATAATTTTTTTCTATTGATGGATAAAAAGCACTGTAAATATTAAGATTATTTTTTTTTTATGATATTGAGTTATTAAATTATGATGCATTATAGCTTAAACCAATAATTATAAAAAAATAAAAAATAAAAAATAAATAAAATTGACTTGAATTAGATTTTTTAGGTTAATTTTTAATATTTAATCTAATATTAGAACCCTCAAACTAGTTTATACAAGTCACGAATCGATAAAGATAATTTTTAACGATTAGGTAAAGGTTACATTAGTACAAATATTGAGTCGAGTAGCTTTTAAGTCAACTTTAATATTTAATCCAACACTAGAAGTCAATTCTAATATATTTTTACATAAGAGTTATGACATACGACAATTTATAATTTTAAGTAGACAAATTTTTAAGCTGTACAAAATAAGAAAAAAATTACTATATTAACAAATGTAATTTACTACTATCATATAGGGGTGAGTAACGGATATGCCGATCTGTCCAAACCGACTGAACCGAATCGATCCGCCGCATTTTGGACAGATGAATGATGACGAGCGGACGGTTGCGGATTGATTTTTTCCAATCCGCCTAGTTTTGGATAGATGGTGGATTTGAGGTTTATTTAGCCGCAACCGAACTATCAAACCACGAGCACCCCTAGCAATTTGTAAGACTTTGTGTTTTCAATTTGTTTAGATATTCTGTTTGTGTTTTCAATTGAAAAAAAATTTAAATATTATGTTGAAAAAGAGTTTTTAACTTGAATATATTTTTTGAATTGAAAAAAAAAAATGTATTATTTATCTATATTTTTTTGTTTTTAAGTCTAACTCTAAAAATAATAAATAAAAAGGATGATTTATACTGGTTGGCTTTTGTTTTCAAAAATAGATATAGATGTAACAATACAAAGACATACGATCTTTATTACTGCTCTGTTCATGGTTTTGGTGGTTTGAATTGTTTTTATATTTTAAGAACTACAAATTGTAATACTTTATGTAGATGTGGCATGCAGTAATTGTAATATTCTAAAGTTTCAAACTTTCTTTCTTTAGATGAGGCATGCAGTGATTGTAATACTTTTTTAAGTCATTGACTGTAACATTTTTTTTTTTTTTTGGTGGAAGTGCATACGTTAAATTATATTGAAAATTTATAAAATTTTAAACCGCCAAACCAATTCGCATCCATCTATCAATCCGTCAATCCGCTCAATCCACATCCGTCGGATTAGCAGATGAATACGGATTGATTTTCTCTAATCCACCAAACTGGCGGATGGATAGCGTGTTGGAGGTTCCATGGCCGCAACCGATCGGCGCCCACCCCTACTATCATATGCTAAATTAAAATTATGAAACTTATAAAACAAAATGTATTTATATTTTATTGTAAATATAATTTTTGTAATTTATTCTTTAATTTTTACTAATTAAATTATGACATGCAATTTTTTATTAAAAATTTAGAACACACAATTAATGATATCAGAATAAAAATCTTCTCTTATGTGTAAATCTGATAAAAATAAATAAAATTTAATTGGTTATAAATCATTTTTACTACATAATTTAAGTAAATTTTATATTGTTATTTTAATTTAATTATTTATTTATACCTACACATAGCATGAGTAATATGCTAAGTACATTATTAGGAGAAATAACATTAAAAACAAATTGCATAAAAACAAATCAAAAAATGAACATATATGGAATTGTAAAGAGGAGAGGCATGTATTTGCACTTGGCGGCTACTCGTGCAGCTAATAAAATGGCTTTCCTTCCCATCGGAAAACCAAAAAAAAACAAAAAAAAAGACTTCCCTTATTGGCGGTGAAATTGCAATTTTTTTTTCTTAATAACCTTTTATTTTTCATCTCCAAAACTAATGCATAAAAATATTAATTCATCAAACCCACAAAATCTGTTTTGTTAGAATGGCATTCAATACACATAATACATATCTATCTATTCACATTAATTAAAAGAGATTCTCTAAACAATTTTTGTCATTTTTTAGTATTTACATTTAAGGTTGTGGTTACGAGTGTAACTGACAAAGCAAACTTTTTAAACCTGCAACGCTTTCAAAATAAATTTCATAATTATACATTCTTAATATGTTTAGACATAAAAAAATAAAGTATAAATTATATTTCATCAGAGTATTTCTTACAAATGTATTACATGTTAACAACAAAAGCAAATGTCCTATGAGTTTACAGCTTTTTAATTTAACACTTGGTTACAACAAGAAGAGCTCTAACTCTATACAAAATAAGCCCTTGGCTTGATATACATGTAATACAACAAAATAATCATAAAAAAGGTTCTTCGACTACTAATCCTTCCAAGCTACGTCCTTGGAAGTGACATGCTACCTGAACCTGAAAATGATGTACCATATAAGGTGAGCCAACGCCCAGTAGAGATATACTAAACATAATATGAGCAATAACTAAAACACTAGCATTTGATAAATGTTTATCTCACATAAATCAATTTACAACCCACTTCGATTACATAACAAATATGTCCATGTTTCATTCCGTTTTTCATTTCTTATCCGATTTCTCAATTCATAAACCTGATTCAGAACCTGACCATATACTTTAAATGAGATTACATCTCTTATCAACAGTACTTCCATTTCAATTGAGTTAATAATTCAAATTAAACACTTCACACTTAACCAAAGATGCACAATATTTCTGTATCAATCTCAAACCAAGCACTTCCATACTTCATATATGATATACAAATTAGCTATATCAATATTTCAATAGATACACATAATAGCTGTATCAGTGGAGTCCATCTCCTATCTCCTCCCAAATAATACCCGATTTAGGAGTCCATCCCCTATCTTTCCCTAAACCGTGGAGTACATCCCCTATCTCCTCCCCACACATCACAATGTATATAAACAATTATCATATACATAAACAACCAATACACATATTTGATGTATTAATCCAACCGTCATAATTCAATAACATATTCAATTGATTAGTTTCAATTTGCCTAATCCTTATGCATTGTCTACAACAATCAAGACTATCCTCCATCGATAGCCCAAAGCAATTATTTCTAAATAGACAATAATTACGTTCAACAGATAAATATCAACAATTTCAAAAGTGAGCGATTAATAAATCCAACTTCACTATTTCATCTCATAATGAGCCAATTTTAATATATTCAACTAAATTTCATATTCTCATAATAAATGTCATTAATTACATAAATGACCCAATTATACCCATACATGGCATTTTTTCCTTATTTTTCAATATTGACCCAAAGGCTCAAATATTATTAACAACACCAAATACCTCATTTTGAAACCCAAAATACACATTTGTGGCTCAAAGATTTAAAACTCCTCTTTACACATTTAAAATCCTAACTTTCAAAATCAAACCATTTATGCAAAATACCCAACATTTAGGTTAAACACCATAGAAATGAGTAGGAATCTCTACCTCAAATTCGAAGCCCAAATGGAGAAGGTGAAGAAATCGAAAATGCTCCAAACACCAAATTTCTCGGATCAAAATGTAGCCCTCAACGATCCCCACAACTTTTACAAAGGCCAAAGGTGAGGAAGTCACTCCTACTAGATCAATACCTAGAGAGAATGTAAGGTTTTAGAGAGAGGAGCTCTCAAATGTGTGTTTGGGAAAGTAAGAGGGAGAAAGAGTGTTGAAAAAGTGATCCAAAAAGTGAAAACTCGGACTGATATAATCGACTCCCCACTCGAGCGTGGAAACCTCCGCTTAAGCGTCAAACACAGACTCACGCTCGAGCGTGGAAAGCGTCGCTCGAGCGTAGATTGCACACTTCCAGAAGTTTTGCAGACATGGTCCCCGCTCGAGCGTCAAACTCCCTGCTCGAGCGGACGAACAAAAACAAAAGTTCACGCTCGAGCGTCAAAACTCACGCTCGAGCACATGAAGACCTGCAGAGAAAAATACTGGGAGATGGGAATTCACGCTCGAGCGTAGAAGCAACAACGAAGGGCCCGCTCGAGCGTCAAAAGCCCCGCTCGAGCATGAAGGCCAAATTCTAGGCATCAACTTTTGGTTTCTAAGTACAACCAACCTGTTTCAAGCCTGTTCAACACAACCCAAGACTCAAATACAAAAAGTAAAGGCTAGAAATGAGAATGAGACAACAACACAATCACGGAACCGAGTCCGGAATACAATAAATAAAGAGAGGTAAAACCAGGATTGCTATAACCTCCCCCCCTTAAGGAATTTCGTCCCCGAAATTAAGTACAAGTTTTCAAAAACATGTTTTTCTCAATTCTCAACAGTATTACAGCTTAACATTTATCAACTTAACCCAATACTGGTCATTCCATCTCTATTCAAGAGGCATTTCACAATATATACTCAATACGTATTATTAGCATGCTTTTCCTTGAAATCTACCAATTTCAACGCATTCTCATCAATTCTATAACAGTTGTGACATTATCATCATGCTTGCATTTCCACAACATATTTAACATACACAATGTTAAAATAACTTCCATTTTAAGGCAAGTTTCAACATATATTTCCATAAACCAAAACATTTACAATGTTTTACAATTTAAGACATATTTTATGCTCTTAAAGTTCAATAATACAACAAATATACAACATATGCTCAAACATCCACAAAAAGATCTGGATATTTCTCTCGGACCTCCAACTCACGTTTCCAAGTGGCTTCCTCCACTTCGTGATGCTTCCACAAAACATTAACTAAAGGAATGGTCTTGCCTCGCAAGACTTGATCCCGCCTATCCAAGACCCGAATCGGTCTCTCCTCATACGAGGCATCCTCATCCACCTCCAAGTCAGTCCAATCTAATACATGTGACGAATCCGGCTCGTACTTCCGAAGCATACTAACATGAAACACGTCATGCACTCCGGACAACTGCGGTGGTAAGGCTAAACGGTAAGCAACCTCCCCAATCCTCTCAAGGATCTCAAAGGGACCGATAAACCGGGGAGACAACTTCCCACTCTTCCCAAACCTCATCAAACCCCGCCTAGGTGATATTTTCAGAAAAACATGATCACCTGCCTCAAATGCTAAAGGCCTCTTTATACGGTCGGCATAACTCTTTTGGCGACTCTGGGCTGTCACTAGCCTCCTACGGATAAGTTCAACTTTCTCCGTCGTTTCCCTCACCAATTCCGGGCCCAACAACGGTGCATCACCCACCTCGGCCCAACAAACTGGAGACCTACAAGATCGGCCATACAAGGCCTCAAACGGTGCCATACCGATACTAGACTGAAAACTGTTGTTGTAGGCAAACTCCACTAAAGGTAAGTGCCTCTCCCAAGTCCCACTAAAGTCAAGGACGCAACCTCGAAACATATCCTCAAGGATCTGAATAGTACGTTCGGACTGCCCGTCAGTCTGAGGATGATAAGCCGTGCTAAAGGTCAACTTAGTGCCCAAGGCACTCTGCAAACTCTACCACAACCTACCAGTAAAACGGGGATCTCTATCTGAGACGATCGTCACTGGGACCCCGTGCAACCTCACTATGTCCCGAATATACAAATCGGCAAGATGATTTACCGAATCTCTCACGCGCATAGGGATAAAGTGCGCCAACTTAGTCAACCGGTCTACAACCGCCCAAATGGCATCATTACCCCGCTAAGTCCTCGGAAGACCTACAACGAAGTCTATAGTGACATGCTCCCACTTCCACTCGGCAATAGGGAAGGGTTGCAACAAACTCGCTGGCCTCTGATGTTCGGCCTTCACTTGCTGACAAGTAAGGCACTTAGACACGAAAACTGTCACATCTCTCTTCATTCTCCGCCACCAAAACTGGCCACCCAAATCACGATACATCTTGGTGCCTCCCGGATGCACTGCAAGACATGAATGGTGAAACTCTCAGAGTACCTCATCTCGGCAAGCCTCCGGCACAAACAGACGGTCTCGGTATCTCACATTCAGGTTGGGATACACAGACAAACCCTTCTCAGCCTTCCCACTAGAGATCTTCTCTTGGATGGACTCTACCTCAAGATCACCTCTCTGTGCCTCTAACACTCTACTCACAAGTGTAGATTGTGCAACAACAGAAAACAAGGCCGCAGCCTCAACGGATTCGCTCAGAAGCAAATCAAACTCCCCAAGTGCACCCAACATTTCCCACTCCCGGATGACTATACAAGCTACATCACTAATGGATTTTCTACTAAGGGCATCGGCCACAACATTGGCCTTACCCGGGTGATAATGCAACTCGAAATCGTAATCCTCAATAAACTCCATCCATCTCCTCTGCCTCAAATTCAAGTTCCTCTGTGTAAACAGATACTTCAGACTCTTATGATCAGAGAATACCTCGAACCTCTCACCATAAAGGTAGTGCCTCCAAATCTTCAAGGCAAAGATCACTGCTGTTAATTCTAGGTCATGTGTAGGGTAATTTTTCTCGTGAATTTTCAACTGACGTGAGCCATAGGCTATCACTTTCCCCTCTTGCATCAACACACAACCCAAACCCTCTCGTAAGGCATCACAATAAACGGCATAACCCAAACCTCTCTTCGGTATAATCAACACTGGAGCTGTAGTCAATCTAACCTTCAACTCTTGGAATGACTTTTCACAAGTCTCACTCCATACAAATTTGACCCCTTTCCGCGTTAACCTAGTCAACGGCGAAGCTAGCCTGGAGAAATCCTTCACAAACCGACGGTAATACCCAGCTAATCCCAGAAAACTGCGGATCTCAAAAACACTCTTAGGCTGTGTCCAATCTTGCACTGCCTCTATCTTGGATGTATCAACAGATACCCCTTCCCCGGAAACCACATGGCCTAAGAACTTAACTTCTCCTAGCCAGAACTCACATTTCCCAAACTTGGCATACAGCCTATGGGCTCTAAGCAACTCAAGCACCACTCTCAAGTGTTCCCCGTGCTCCTCCTCAGAAGGTGAATACATTAAGATGTCGTCCACGAAAACGACCACAAAACGATCCAAGAATTCCCGGAATATCCGGTTCATCAAATCCATAAACACTGCCGGTGCATTGGTGAGCCCAAATGGCATTACCAGAAACTCATAATGGCCATATCGCGTACGGAATGCCGTCTTTGAAATATCCTCCTCCTTGACCCTCAACTGGTGGTAACCTGATCTCAAATCTATCTTAGAGAAACAACGGAAACCCTTCAATTGGTCAAACAAATCATCTATACGGGGCATAGGGTACTTATTCTTGATCGTAACCCGATTCAACTTCCAGTAGTCGATACAAAATCTCAAGGCAACATCTTTCTTTTAGTAAAGAGGGCCGGTGCTCC
The DNA here is from genome assembly GCA_025200525.1 of Camellia lanceoleosa. Taxonomy (NCBI): domain Eukaryota; kingdom Viridiplantae; phylum Streptophyta; class Magnoliopsida; order Ericales; family Theaceae; genus Camellia; species Camellia lanceoleosa. The sequence goes on from CM045766.1 coordinate 125,361,332, forward strand.
CCACAGCGAAACACTAGGGCGAATAAAGCCCTTATCTAGCAACTCACGGAGTCAATCTTCACCACTCAACTTCGGGGGCAAAACGATATGGTGCCATAGAAATCGGCGCCGTGCCAGGCACTAGATCAATGGAGAACACAATCTCTCGGTGAGGTGGCAAACTAACGAGGTCCTCGGGACAAACATCCGAATACTCACAGACCACTCTCGGCAATACAATCTGGGTCTTATCACACTCACTACTCGAAAGGCTAACAAGAAGACCACTAAGCTCAGTCCGCCCTCGCGGATCATACACCGGTGGCAACACACTACCAACCTGATCCCCCAAGAAATGGAAACAATCCCCGTTCAAGGTACATACTGTGACCCTCTGGCGGTAACAATCAATAACTGCTCGGTATGACGATAGCCAGTCCATACCCAAAATAACATCAAATCCCGACATGGGCATAACTACAAAAGGAAACGGAAGCCGACGATCTGCGACCTCTATATCACAACCTCTACACCCTTGTTTCAAAATCAATTCACCCCCAACAGGTGATACAACACAAATAGGAGATGCTAACTGTGCTAACTCCAAACCCAAAACAGATGCAAATGCAGCAGATATAAAAGAATGAGATGCACCCGTATCAATCAACACACTAGCAACCGAGTTGCAAAACAGAAAGGTACTGTAGACGTCCCCAAACGCCCCAGGAGGGTTAAGTCCCGTTCCGTTCGTTTTGGGGTCACTACAGTTCAAGGACTCAAATGTCACGGTTCTTAATCTTGAACCAAAGAGTCCAAATCCGGAAAATCGATTTTGAAAATAGATTTTTTTGAAAAGAAGTGCCAAACATGGACTGCTTTGCCAGATACAGAGTCGCCACCTAAATTTTTTTTAATGGGAAATTTAGGAAACCCTAACTCAGTGCCAAAGGCCACGTGTCCGTCATCACCAAAGTTGCCTCGGCTCGGGAACTTGTGTACGATTAGGGAAGGTCACTTCGTGAGCACCATTTCGCCAAAGACCGCCCTCTACTAACCATGATATCTATTTTTGAAAACATTGTGTGTTCTTATTCCGGTTATTAGCCTAAGTTACTATGTGATGCGCACAGCATACAAGTATAGACTGAGTTGTCTGAATTGGAACAAAACACATCATGTTTGTTGGTGAAAATGGTTTGCTACTCGCAAGTAGGCTTAAAATGCGGATTTTGCCACTCTCGGGTGGGCTTAGAAAACATGATTTTGCCACTGTCTAGTGGGCTTAAAACAAACGTTTGATGAATTGTTCCAATCCAAATAACCAAACCTCCACCCACAAGCATTCAGACAGTTATATCACATAAGCAGTTAGCCTCATGGTAAGCATGCTATTCATGGCAACACTCACACGCATGCAAGGATGCTAAAGCATAAAAACTCACCGAGTACTCCAAGCCAAAACAGAAACTCATTAAAAATCCATGCATGATCCTAGATATACAGAATTGCCTAATGCAACACATGCAAAGATGTAAACTATAGCAGGCTCGGCTATTCTAAACATGGCATATGGAATGCTACAGCTAACATGTATTCAACTTGGAATTGAAATACAAATGCAGTTAGTATGATGCAGGAGCTTGCATGTAAAATAGATGAATGAATGCAAACATGCTATCATACTGTATGCTAATTGAAATATGCCCTAATCTAACCATCATAAGCAGGTAAATAAAAGGGAAGAAAGATGTGGGGTTGGAAGACATACATCACACTCACCCACACTTATTACAATTATGCCCTCGCGCAGAGGGTCCGAATAAATATACAGTCCCGAATAAAAGAATAGTACAGTCCAAATAATGTACAAATTCCTAATTAATTAACAAATTAACTAAGAAAGTCAGAATCTGGCATGCAAGCCAGGGACTGCCTTGATTCCGCTCCGGGTGATGAATGATGCATGTTCGGGTTGCCTTTGTGCAGAAATCCATGACGATGCCCCAATTAGCCTCTGTTTGCACCTGTTCTTGAAATGCGTGCCAAGCTCCGAAAAGTTCCTGATTCTTGATTTTGCTGCAACAGAGAGCAGGAAAGGGGCATGGCAATGTATTTTTACAAATGTATGCATGTCTCGATCCTCGTGCCACCAATCACGCATATCGATGCATGATGGCCGAGGAGTCAAATTGCACAACTCAATATGGAATGAATGCATATGAAAATACAACAAAACCTAACTCCATCATGGATAATCCGGAGTGTCGGTGACTGGGGAATTGAGACACGTTCCGTCACTCGGAATACGGAACGTACCTCGTTTCCCGTGCCCGGGCTAACTCCTATCCCGAACACGATGCAATATGCATGACATGCATGAATGCAACTAAGATACAACCTAACATGCACAATGTTATGAAATGGCATACACGGTGCACGATGCAACATGGCATACACAATGCTCTAATATACAACCTAGCATACACAATGCTATGGAATGAAATGGCATACACAATGCAATATGGGCTTATACCAACACAAGTGGACCTCGGCCACACTCACATAGGAGGCCATAATGATGAAAATGAGACAACTCGGGATACGTGCACACGTGCATGCAAACCGAGGACCGACTCTAAGGCACGAAAATGCCACTCTGACAAGACATGGTATATGATATGCAAACATGCAAATTTCAGTAGCAAAATGAGATGCGAAATAGCCCCGAAGCATGGCAAAAACGCACCTGATGCACGAAATCAATCCCGAAATGCAAGATTAAGCACATGAAATGACTTGTAGCTATACAAAGCATGCATAATTTGAACATGAAGTGTAAATACAGAAGTAGGGAAACCCCAAAACAAGCATGTTTATAGTTTAAAGCATGGCCAAAAAGTGAGCACAAGTGGGACTAAATTAGCATGCAAAAATGGCTCCGCAAGGGAGGTAATGAAGCAAGTCACAAATTCTGGCCCCAAACAGGAAAGGGGCCTTCTACAACATTGAAGAGGGACCAAAAAAATGACTGTTTTCAGTTTATATCAAGCCCCAAAAACAGACACAAGTATGCTAAAGATCTCATGCAAAATGAGGCCACCAAGAGGGCTGTAACATGAAGTATACAAAATATGCATCAAACAGCCAAAGACCCTCAATGAGACATGGATAGGAGGTCAAAATAAGACCCTTTTCAGTTCTGCTCAGGGTCGAAAAACAGAGACACAATAGGCTAATAAATCATGCAAAAATGGGGACCAAAGAGGGGTTCAATGGAAAGTGACACATGGAGGTCCCAAACAAGGATGAGCCCTTCTTCAATTTTGAATAAGGGATAAAAATAAGCCTATTCACAGTTTACATCAGAGCTCAAAACAGACTACACATAGGCTAAAAATATCATGCAAAAATATGGCACAAAGAGGGCTAAAGAGGCAAGTACCAAAAGGGGGTCTCAAACAGTGAGAGACCCTTAATAAAAGATGAAATAGAGCTCAAAAAAATGCTACTTTAAGTTTTATTCGGAGCTCAAATGTATAAGAAAGAAGGGCTAAGATATAGACCAAGAAAAGAGCAAAAAAGGGAAAAATGAGACTCGCCCTTGAATAACCAAACTTTAGCAGCCTCTTGGTCCAAAATACAGCACTTCTAGCCTCTGAGAAGGTCCTCCAAGCTGCTGGAATGGAGTGGTGGTGGTGGTGCTAGGTGGTGGTGAAGAAATGGTGTAGGACTTTTAGGGTTTTGGTGCTTGAAATATAGAGAGAGAGAGAGAGAGAGAGAGAGAGAGAGAGAGAGAGAGATTGTATCTATGAGACTCAAACCAAAGTATTCTAACCCAGAAAAATGCAGCTGGAGCTCTGGTTTTATAGACAAAAAGGGATGGAAAAGAGGGGGAAAAAGGGGGGGGAAAAAGGATTCAAAATTCCCCCCAAAATGGCCAAAAGGTGAGCTAAAGGGGCAAGTGATAGCTGTAGGTTCCAAATGGCCAAGAGCCCTTCAAAAAAGTTTAAGAAGGGCTAAAAATAAGACACTTTCTAGTTTATATCAAGTCACGAAAATAAATACAAGTAGGCCTAAACTATCGTGCAAGAAAAGGGAAAAATGGAGGGGTAAAGAAGCAAGTGATAGATGGAGATGTCAAACATCAAGAGGTCCTTAATCAAACATGAAAATGAGTTCAAAATATGACTATCTCAAGTTCGGATCGGAGCCCAAAAATGTAGAATGAAGGTTCGGGAGCCGAAACACCCAGTTTGGGGCCCCGAAAGTGGGCTGTTAGGTACCGGGAGTGGTGCTCAACCACGAAGTTGGTCTCTCGGACCACAGTGTCCCTCAAAAGGAGGGAAATAAGGTGTGTCTCGAAAAACGGAGCAAACGGAGGTGGTTAAGCGGTCCCGAACCGAGGCACACGGCCGACAGCTCCGAAAAACCGAGAACCGAGCTCCAAACAGGAAAAATGGCCTACGACCACAAAACGTAGCCTACACTGAGAGATGGTCTACGAGACCTCTCCCTCCCTTTGGGAAGAGAAAACAGAGAAAACAGGCTGGTTATCGCAAACCGGGAAAGCACAAAAGAGTCCTAAGTCCGGAGGCAAGGCTCAGAGTCGGACTCATAACCTCAAAATGAGCACAATATGCAACATCACCAAGCGCTCAATCGGTAATGTCTGAGTCTTAAGGTCGGTCAAAAATGGGGTGTCTACAGGTACCTCTCACAACAGATGGAGCCGATTAGGTCTGCATGCAGTAAGATACACGCCCTATAGGCCCCCTCGTCAACTCGCTACCTCTAGGAGCAAAGACTCATCGCATGATCGACGATGAAGCCCCCTGATTGGCCCTTGAGGCCTGAACTGACTGAGCTGGCTGAAAACTCTGCCTCTGCCCAGATGCACCAGATGTGCCACCTAACTGCGAGAAAAACCTCTTCAGGTACCATGCCTGACCACACTAGTAACAAGACAGTGGCTGGCCTCTGCCTTGACTCTGGCTCTAAGGTCGAGCCGTAGATGAAGCTGCTCTCTGCCCTCCACCCTTTTACGGGCAAGCTAAAGACTTGTGGCCCAGCTGACCACATTTGTAACAGGTAACGTCTCCCTGACTGCCTCTTCCAGAACCTGCACTCGACACTGGAAAAATAGATCTAGCAAAACCACATTGAGACTGCTGAGGGTTAGAACCCCTCTGTCTCCTGTCATCACCCTGGCCATCCTAACTCCTCTTGGAGCCTCTCTGCCCCTCCTCCTCCTCCTGCATCATACTCTCCATGTGGGCTGCAGCATCTACAAGACGCCCATAATCCCGGGTCATAGAACCCCCAACTCTCATCTTGAGGCCATGCCTCAACTTCTTCTTAAACTCCAAACAACGGCGTTCCTTAGATGCCACTAGTTCAAGAGCAAATCTCGACAACCTCGTGAATGCAGCCTTAAACTCAGCCACTGACAGACTCAACTGCTTAAGCTGGCAAAACTGATCTCTCAGCTTCTCCCTGACTACTGGAGATAAATACTTCTCCTGAAAAGCATCCACAAAGGCCTCCCAAGTACCACCAATACGGCTCCTTATGTACTTCCACCATTGACCCGCACCCCCCTTAAGCTGGAAAGATGCCAAGATCACCTTCAGTGCCCCGTCCTCGATGCCAAGCATCTCGAACGTCTTCATTATCTGTTCGAGCCATTCATCAGCTTTCAGTGGCTCTTTCGGATCTCCAACAAACTCATCCGGGTTAGACCGGAAAAACTCTCTCTTCAGAAAAGAAGGCCCTGCATCCACAACCTGGGCCTGAACTGGATTCTCAGCTTTGAGAATGCCTATAGATTCCCTCAAAGCATTGGCTATCCCATGGCTAAAGCGCCCATAGCCTACTGACCTGCTGGCTCGGCCACATTGGCCTGGCCGACTCCCTCCTGCATCGCCGGAATCTCCTCCGGTACAGACACTTCCTGCCTCCTAGGCGTACCATGCCTACCTCCACGTCCTCGTCCTGACATCCTAATAAAAGTAACGAAGAACATTAGCACACTCATAAATGTGTCAAAACTATAACACTCGCGTCCTAATGCATGGACAACTATAATTCACTCCACGTAAGCACATAATCACATAAGCACCTACGAATTTCGTTTCCAGATAATGATAGTCCCGAGGCATTACTAGAGTTCCAGTTAGAAACAGCATTGATCAAGTGCTTTTCCAATAGGACTCCCAGAAACTCAAGGATCCAATCAATATCCTAGAAACTAAATCTCATACCCAAGTAGTCACATAAACACGTTATCACATAAGCACATAACATTACATCTAAGTCTCTAACAAGCGAGACAAACCCATTGTGATACTAATCACTTCCCACATACCCAAAGTATTCAAACCCGGTACACTCTGATACCAAGTTGTAACGCCCTCAAAATAAACCCCATAATCATACATTCTTAACATGCTCAGACATAAGGGAATAAAGCATAAATTATATTTCATCAGAGTATTTCTTACAAATGTATTACATGTTAACAACAAAAGCAAATGCCCTATGGGCTTACAGCTTTCCAAGTTAACACTTGGTTACAACAAGAAGAGCTCTAACTCTATACAAAATAAGCCTTTGGCTTGATATACATGTAATACAACAAAATAATCATAAAATATATTTCATCAGAGTATTTCTTACAAATGTATTACATGTTAACAACAAAAGCAAATGCCCTATGAGTTTACAGCTTTCCAAGTTAACACTTGGTTACAACAAGAAGAGCTCTAACTCTATACAAAATAAGCCCTTGGCTTGATATACATGTAATACAACAAAATAATCATAAAAAGGGTTCTTCGACCACTAATCCTTCCAAACTACGTCCTTGGAGATGGCATGCTACTTGAACCTGAAAATGATGTCCCATATAGGGTGAGCCAACGCCCAGTAGAGATATACTAAACATAATATGAGTAATAACTAAAACACTAGCATTTGATAAATGTTTATCTCACGTAAATCAATTTACAACCCACTTCGATTATATGACAAATATGTCCATGTTTCATTCCGTTTTCCATTTCTTATCCGATTTCTCAATTCATAAACTTGGCTCAAAACCTGGCCATATACTTTAAATGAGATTACATCTCTTATCAACAGTACTTCCATTTCAATTGAGTTAATAACTCAAATTAAACACTTCACACTTAACCAAAGATACACAATATTGCTGTATCAATCTCAAACCAAGCACTTCCATACTTCATATATGATATACAAATTAGCTATATCAATATTTCAATAGATACACATAATAGCTGTATCAGTGGAGTCCATCCCCTATCTTTCCCTAAATCGTGGAGTACATCCCCTATCTCCTCCCACACATCACAATGTATATAAACAATTATCATATACATAAACAAGCAATACACATATTTAATGTATTAATCCAACCGTCATAGTTCAATGACATATTCAATTGATTAGTTTCAATTTGCCTAACCCTCATGCATTGGCTACAACAATCAAGACTATCCTCTACCGATAGCCCAAAGCAATTATTTCTAAACAGACAATAATTATGTTCAACAGATAAATATCAACAATTTCAAAAGTGAGCGATTAATAAATCCAACTTCACTATTTCATCTCATAATGAGCCAATTTTAATATATTCAACTAAATTTCATATTCTCATAATAAATGTCATTAATTACATAAATGACCCAATTATATCCAAACATAGCATTTTTTCCTTATTTCCCAATATTAACCCAAAGGCTCAAATATTATTAACAACACTAAATACCTCATTTTGAAACCCAAAATACACATTTGTGGTTCAAAGATTTGAAACTCCTCTTTACATATTTAAAACCCTAACTTTCAAAATCAAACCATTTATGCAAAATACCCAACATTTAGATTAAAGACCATAGAAATGAGTAGGAATCCCTACCTCAAATTCGGAGCCCAAATGGAGAAGGTGAAGAAATCGAAAATGCTCCAAACACCAAATTTCTCGGATCAAAATGTAGCCCTCGACGATCCCCACAACTTTTACAAAGGCCAAAGGTGAAGAAATCACTCCTACTAGATCAATACCTAGAGAGAAGGTAAGGTTTTAGAGAGAGGAGCTCTCAAATGTGTGTTTGGGAAAGTAAGAGAGAGAAAGAGTGTTGAAAAAGTGATCCAAAAAGTGATAACTCGGACTGATATAATAGACTCCCCCCTCGAGCGTGGAAAGCGCCGCTCGAGCGTAGATTGCACACTTCCAGAAGTTTTGCAGACATGGTCCCCGCTCAAGCGTCAAACTCCCTGCTCGAACGGAGGAACAAAAACAAAAGTTCACGCTCGAGCGTCAAAACTCCCGCTCGAACGCACGAAGACCTACAGAGAAAAATACTAGGAAATGGGAATTCACGCTCGAGCGTAGAAGCAACAACGAAGGGCCCGCTCGAGCGTGAATGCCAAATTCTGAGCATCAACTTTTGGTTTCTAAATACAACCAACCTGTTTCAAGTCTGCCCAACACAACCCAAGACTCAAATACAAAGAGTAAATGCTAGAAATGAGAATGAGACAACAACACAACTACGGAACCGAGTCCGGAATACAATAAATAAAGAGAGGTAAAACCAGGATCATTATAAAACCTATATAGAAAGCGTTACAACATCTATATGTAATTTTTTTTCTTCATTTGTTGTTTTACATGAATGGCTATTTGATAATTTTCTCTTTTTATGACCGTTTCGATTTCTATGGTACTCTTACCATAATTTTTTGAAAAATGGTAGTTACACTGACGCTCAATCCCATTACATCACTCAATCACATAGTTGTTTTTTTTCTTTTTATAAAAGTATATGTTTTTTAATAAAAAATTTAAAAAATAATTAAAATAACAACTTCTCAAACAAGCTCTAAACATGATGGAGTAATTTCATGGCGCCACACATCCATTGTTCAATGAATAATTTTTTTATTTTTTTGTCATATGATAAGATATTAGGAGATTAGTAAATTAAATTACAATAAAAAGATCTTACTTACTCCATCCACTTAAATGTTGAATATCTCACCTTTTCATTATCCCAAGAGACAATTACATGACCATTGGACCAGTTACCTTCTTCGCCAATGAATAATTTAAAGCTAAGTCGGCTTTGGTCAATTTTCCGTTTCGAAAAACAATACCCAAATTTTTTTGAGTCCCAGTGCCTTTATATGTTTTTTAATAAAAAATTAAAAAAATGATTAAAATAGCAACTTCCCAAACAAGCTCTAAACATGATGGAGCAATTTCATGGCCCCACACGTCCGTTGTTCAATGAATAATTTTTTTATTTTTTTGTCATATGATAAGATATTAAGAGAGTAGTAAATTAGATTACAATAAAAAGATCTCACTTGCTTCATCGACTTAAATGTTGAATATCTGACCTTTTCATTATGCCAAAAGACAATTACATAGACCATTGGACCAGCTATCTTGTTCGCCAATGAATAATTTACAACTAAGTCAGTTTTGGCCAATTTTCCGTTTCAAAAAACACTACCCTAATTTTTTTGAGTCCCAATGCCTCTATATGTTTTTTAATAAAAAATTAAAAAAATGATTAAAATAGCAACTTTCCAAACAAGCTCTAAACATGATGGAGTAATTTCATGGCCCCACACGTCCGTTGTTCAATGAATAATTTTTTTATTTTTTTGTCATATGATAAGATATTAGGAGATTAGTAAATTAAATTACAATAAAAAGATCTCACTTACTCCATCAACTTAAATGTTGAATATCTGTTCTTTTCATTATCCCAAGAGACAATTACATGACCATTGGACCACTTACCATGTTCGCCAATGAATAATTTACAGCTAAGTCCGTTTTGGTCAATTTTCCGTTTCGAAAAACACAACCCTACTTTTTTTGAGTCCCAATGCCTCTATATGTTTTTTAATAAAAAAAATTTAAAAATGATTAAAATAGCAACTTCCCAAACAAGCTCTAAACATGATGGAGTAATTTCATGGCCCCACACGTCCATTGTTCAATGAATAATTATTTTATTTTTTTGTCATATGATAAGATATTAGGAGATTAGTAAATTAAATTACAATAAAAAGATCTCGCTTACTTCATCGGCTTAAATGTTGAATATCTGTTCTTTTCATTATCCCAAGAGACAATTACATGACCATTGGACCACTTACCTTGTTCGCCAATGAATAATTTACAGCTAAGTCGGTTTTGGTCAATTTTCCATTTCGAAAAACACTACCCTAATTTTTTTGAGTCCCAATGCCTCTATATGTTTTTCAATAAAAAATTTTAAAAATGATTAAAATAGCAACTTTCCAAACAAGCTCTAAACATGATGGAGTAATTTCATGGCCCCACACGTCCATTGTTCAATGAATAATTTTTTTTATTTTTTTGTCATATGATAAGATATTAGGAGATTAGTAAATTAAATTACAATAAAAAAATCTCACTTACTCCATCGACTTAAATGTTGAATATATGTTCTTTTCATTATCCCAATAGACAATTACATGACCATTGGACCAATTGCCTTGTTCGCCAATGAATAATTTACAGCTAAGTCGGTTTTGGTCAATTTTCCGTTTTGAAAAACACTACCCTAATTTTTTTGGGTCCCAATGCCTCTATATGTTTTTTAATAAAAAATTTAAAAAATAATTAAAATAGCAACTTCCCAAACAAGCTCTAAACATGATGGAGTGATTTCATGGCCCCACACGTCCATTGTTCAATGAATAATTTTTTTATTTTTTTTGTCATATGATAAGATATTAGGAGATTAGTAAATTAAATTACAATAAAAAGATCTCACTTACTCCATCGGCTTAAATATTGAATATCTGTTCTTTTCATTATCCCAAGAGACAATTACATGACCATTGGACCACTTACCTTGTTCGCCACTGAATAATTTATAGCTAAGTCGGTTTTTGGTCAATTTTCCGTTTCAAAAAACACTACCCTAATTTTTTTGAGTCCCAATGCCTCTATATGTTTTTTAATAAAAAATTAAAAAATGATTAAAATAGCAACTTACCAAACAAGCTCTAAACATGGAGTAATTTCATGGCCCCACACGTCCATTGTTCAATGAATATTTTTTTTATTTTTTTGTCATATGATAAGATATTAGGAGATTAGTAAATTAAATTACAATAAAAAGATCTCACTTACTCCATCGACTTAAATGTTGAATATCTGTTCTTTTCATTATCCCAAGAGACAATTACATGACCATTAGACCACTTACCTTGTTCGCCAATGAATAATTTACAGCTAAGTCCGTTTTGGTCAATTTTCCGTTTCGAAAAACACTACCCTAATTTTTTTGAGTCCCAATGCCTCTATATGTTTTTTAATAAAAAATTTAAAAAATGATTAAAATAGCAACTTCCCAAACAAGCTCTAAACATGATGGAGTAATTTCATGGCCCCACACGTCCATTGTTCAATGAATAATTTTTTTAATTTTTTTGTCATATGATAAGATATTAGGAGATTAGTAAATTAAATTACAATAAAAAGATCTCACTTACTCCATCGACTTAAATGTTGAATATCTGTTCTTTTCATTATCCCAATAGACAATTACATGACCATTGGACCAGTTGCCTTGTTCGCCAATGAATAATTTACAGCTAAGTCGGTTTTGGTCAATTTTCCGTTTCGAAAAACACTACCCTAATTTTTTTGAGTCCCAATGCCTCTTTATGTTTTTTAATAAAAAATTTAAAAAATGATTAAAATAGCAACTTCCCAAACAAGCTCTAAACATGATGGAGTAATTTCATGGCCCCACACGTCCATTGTTCAATGAATAATTTTTTAATTTTTTTGTCATATGATAAGATATTAGGAGATTAGTAAATTAAATTACAATAAAAAGATCTCACTTACTCCATCGGCTTAAATATTGAATATCTGTTCTTTTCATTATCCCAAGAGACAATTACATGACCATTGGACCACTTGCCTTGTTCGCCACTGAATAATTTATAGCTAAGTCGGTTTTGGTCAATTTTCCTTTTCAAAAAACACTACCCTAATTTTTTTGAGTCCCAATGCCTCTATATGTTTTTTAATAAAAAATTTAAAAAAATGATTAAAATAGCAACTTACCAAACAAGCTCTAAACATGATGGAGTAATTTCATGGCCCCACACGTCCATTGTTCAATGAATAATTTTTTTATTTTTTTGTCATATGATAAGATATTAGGAGATTAGTAAATTGAATTACAATAAAAAGATCTCACTTACTCCATCGACTTAAATGTTGAATATCTGTTCTTTTCATTATCCCAAGAGACAATTACATGACCATTGGACCACTTACCTTGTTCGCCAATGAATAATTTACAGCTAAGTCCGTTTTGGTCAATTTTCTATTTCGAAAAACACAACCCTAATTTTTTTGAGTCCCAATGCCTCTATATGTTTTTTAATAAAGAATTTTAAAAATGATTAAAATAGCAACTTCCCAAACAAGCTCTAAACATGATGGAGTAATTTCATGGCCCCACACGTCCATTGTTCAGTGAATAATTTTTTTATTTTTTTGTCATATGATAAGATATTAGGAGATTGATAAATTAAATTACAATAAAAAGATCTCACTTACTCAATCGACTTAAATGTTGAATATCTATTCTTTTCATTATCCCAGGAGACAATTACATGACCATTGGACGACTTACCTTGTTCGCCAATGCATAATTTACAACTAAGTTGGTTTTGGTCAATTTTCCGTTTCGAAAAACACTACCCTAAACGTGACACTCCTTTTTAGCTATCAATTTTTTAGTCGCCAAAAACATTCATTTTGTTTGGGCTACTAACTGTTTAATCGCCAATAAGTTCCTTTTTGATTTTTTGGCTACGAAATGTTTAGTCGCCAAAAGCTCAAACTCTATTTATTTTTATTTTTTTTTTAAATGCACAAATTGAATATTTTTCATTAATTTCTAAATTATATGCATTTCATTATCAATGCAACCTGTAATCTGTACGTATACAGAATAATACATCTATCAATTATAATCTAAATCCATTATCAATAATACTCATTTCATTATCAACTATTCAAAAACTTTAACTTGTGACATCATATTTCAAATATCATATAAATCCATACAAACTAAGTATAATCCATCTAAATTAAATATTACATATAAAAACATTGGATTTCCAAAACAGAGGATTGTTCCAAAATAAATGTCTTCCATATACAAAACAAATGCTCTTCGTACACATCCACAATAGCTCACGCAAAAGCAATCCGCAAAAAAAAAAAAAAAATTATCCATTAGCACTTATTCAATAGAATTGACATTTCAAATTATAACAATTATAAAATTAATAATTTAGATATATTATACTCTGCATATGATCCCATCAAAATCATTTTAATATTTTGTTTTGTTGAAAATTTATACAACATCCAAATTGAATCTCATGCCCGCCTAGTAAACTCTAGTCTAACAATTACATGCAATGTTTCCAAAATTTTCATTTCTCACCAGTATGCAACATGATCTTAATTGTTTCAAAATCAAAATCCTTCAGCAATTTTTATCAAATGAAGGCACTGAACATGCGCCGATAACAACTGCTCGTACCGAGGATGAGACAACACATCCGATTTACACTTGGCGCTGTGCCAATTGCTCTCTTGCTCCTTCGACTCGCCTTCTCTTGATTCATTGTCGTCACAATCTCTAGCACGTCGTCGGTCTCGCTGTTGATGGATGGACAAATATACGAATATACAGAGATTTTAGAGAGAGAAAATAAGGCAAATGTAGGTGAATCGGTGCTCCGATTGCCCGCGACCGTGAGGAGGAGCGGTTGATGCACGACTAGTGGAGTGGCGGTGAGAGAGGAAGGGGAGAGAAGCAGTAGAGAGGGAGAGGCAAAGGGAGAGGGAGAGAAATGTTGAAGAGAGAGAGAGACAAATGCGCTAGTTTGTGGTTTGGAAACCAAATATATAAATAGATATATATATATTACACCATTAGCAACAAAATATTTTTAGTCGCCAACTAATTTTATAAATCCCTCCAAAATTTGAGATGTCTCCCTCCAAATGCTTTAGTTTTTTGGCGACTAAAATTTCTTTTTGTCGCTGAAAATAAGTTTTTGGTGACTAAAATGATAAAAATAATTTTTTATTTTCTATTCAGCGACTAAATGGTTTCAGTAGCCAAAACTCAATATACGACGACTAAAATATATTTTTGGCGACCAAACTTTTAGTCGTCAAAGATAAAAAATAATTTTTTATTTTTCATTCGGCGGCTAAATGCTTTTAATAGCCAAAACTCAATATACAGTAACTAAAATATTTTTTTGTTGCTGAAAATATGTTTTTGGCAACCAAATTTTTGGTCGCCAAAGAAAAAAAATAATTTTTTATTTTACATTCAGCGACTAAATGGTTTTAGTAGCCAAAACTAAATATACGGCGACTAAAATAATTTTTTTGTCGCCAATTTTGGTATTTTTAGAGAATAAATTTTTTTTTAGTTGCCAATAATCAATATACCCCGACTAAAAAAAATTAGTAACTAAATATTGTACTTCTGTCAACTAAAAAAAATTTGATCGCCAATTTCATTACTTTTAGTGACTAAATTTTTTTTAGTGGCCAATTTCAATTGCCAAAAGTGCAGTTTGTGGTAGTGCATGTTAGAGGTGCATTATTGAGATTTATGATCCATGTGAGCATGTGGGGGAGTTGATTGAAAAGTTGAGCATGTCTAATGGAAATGTCCCAAATTTATGTTACTCTTAGTGAGAAAATTGAAAGTACAAATTGTGAAGAAGATGTATTAAAATGAAACTGGGGGATAGTACCCTGGTGAGAGGGCAATTTATACTAAAGTGGGCCGAGCTGGTAGTTGGGCCGAGATAAGCCCAAATGAAGAAGGTAGCCCTGCACAATCGAGAGGAGAGTTGTGTTAGTCCCAGGTTAATGAGACTTACGTGGTGTAGCCCGATTTCTAGTCCGTTAGTTCTTGATCACTTCTCTGGTAGTCCGGTCTTGGCATCTTGGCAGGAGTAGGAGTGAGGAGGAATGGGCGCCATGAATTAGTTCGTCTGTAGTTACTTGATTAATGCAGCAGTGGGTAGTCCGGACGTCATTGATTACTTCGGTCGTAGCATGTGTGAAACCGAGGTAATCTATGACTTTGATTGTAGTTCGGTTTAACTCCCTAATGTCTAGCTCGGCCTAAGCATGGGAATACCGAGGTAAGAGAGAGAAGTAAGGACCAAACTAATGGTTACTCCGGTCATTTGGAGTTCGGCTGTAAAAGGACCAACTCACTTTGTTTAAGCAGTGAGGAGGGTGTTGGAGGATAAGCATTATCTTCCAAGAGTTTGAATCCTAAGGGGACTATGCTAGGAGGTAATCCTAGGAGGACTCTACACTTGGAGGAGTAAGAGTCCTACCAGGATTGTGCCACGTGAAACTTATATAAGCTCACCAATATCACCTTTGGAGAGGTAATACAATTTTGCTCCCTGAATACATTGAGCTTTTGCCTTCCTGTCTTGCTTACTGACTTAGGCATCGGAGAGGTTTCCAAGCACACACGGCTCACGTTTGTGTTTTCAGGTGGTGGAACGGCGACGTATAGAGGAACGCAGACTTGATCAACAGGATTATACGAGAAGGTGTATTTCTTTCCCGTACACCTGGAAATAATATTAAGTGTTGAAATCATTTCTTAACATTGTGATTTGGAATAAAGGAAACGAATCATCTTTATAAAATAAAAAAATAATACAACAAATAACTTTTTTTTAAAAATCTTTTAGTAACGTCTGGTAGAGCTTTAGAATTATAATTTGATAATAGAATTGTATTTTAAATTTGTGAATTTTGAAATTATGATTTGAGTGTTAAAAATTTGTTTGGTTATAAGTTTTAAATTGAATTTGAAATAAATAATGTGACATATGATATATAATTCAAAAACTTACAACTCATAATCAAACACCCAACTCAAAATTCTGTTTAGAGCTCATAAATTTTTTTTTAAAATTCCAAAAAAACTTTTTTATTTAAAATATATAAATAACAAGTTCAAAAAAAAAAAATTCGAACACTATTTCGATCAACCGACCAAACGTTTGGAAAGACATCAGGAAAGATGACGGCATAAACATATTTTCAAAAGTGGTATGGACTCAATTTTTAAAATGAAAAATGCTTCAGACCCATTTGAGTCTTTGAAATCCTCCTCATTGGTCCAAAAAAACAGCTTTTTTATTTTTTGGATTTCAACGAATGAAGGGGCGACACCTCACTGGGAGTTGTCAGTGGGGGTCGCCCCACTGGGGGTCGGAAGCACGATTGTTTTAAAATTTTAACCAAAAAACGTACTCAAACCAAAGCGTGAAAATAAGTTTCTAAAACTCCACTAAACACAGCGTTTTAGCTTCCTTTCAAGAAATTCTTCAAAATTATCACTATTATATGATTAGCATAGGGCAATGGTCCGGTGATGGGACAAGTATTATACTAGTCAAAATGAAATATTTACAAACACTATTTTATGACAAAATTCACATGTCATTTTTATTTCCAACTAGGCATTTGTATAATTTTTTTATTCTTTAGGGGTATAAATATATTATTTCAAAATAACAAATAAAGTAAATTTTTTTAGTGGTATCTTTTTGTGGTCCATAACATTTATACACTGAAAAAATTAAGATTTTTTTTTGAAATTTACTTTTTTGGTGTTTTTTTGACTTTTTATAGAAAAATATAAAAAATAAATAAATAAATAAAGAGAGTAGTTGATTTTTTTTTAGTGATTTTTTTGACTTTTTTTTAACTAAAATTGAAAGTTTCTAAATAAAAACAAATAAGAAAAAAACAGTGAGCGGGTCGGGTTAACCCATGACCAACTAGGGCCCCCAACCACACAATGGGGGTGATTTGGGGGAATATGATTTTGAGGCCCAAATTTAATTGATTTAAATCCTTGAAAAAGAACCACAATAAATATCCGTTAGATATTTGTAATGGATAATGATGATTCATCAGCTTCCACTTGTTTGTTTTTTACATTCTTCAGTTGAATTTTGCAACCATTTTTAGAGTAAAAGAGTAAAGGGATATGGGGTTGGCATCATCACCCTTGTTTTCGGCTCCAATCTTACTTAGAAGGCAGCTCAACCATCACCACCCTCACTTGTTTTCAACTTTTGCTTCTCCTCAGCTTCCCTTTTCTGTAAGTTTGTTTCCATTGCTTTTTTATTTTTTATATATTATTAAAATGGTTTTAATTTGTAGTTTTTGGGTCCTTTTTTTTATTGATTGTTCAGATTTTTGAAGAAATATTAATGGGTTGTTGAGATTCATGCTTATTATAGAACTGATCTGGTTCTTATAGCTTTGGGTTGATTCAGTTGTGAATCATGAATTAATTAAACGATATTACACCTTCTTTTTTTTTCTTTTCTTTTCTTTTCTTTTCTTTTCTTTTTGGTTTTAAAGAATCACTCTGTAATCAGCAAAAATAAAAATAAACATAAATAAATTGAGTAGAAGTTTGAGTAAAAGGCTTCATTTGATATGAAACACTCCAATTGATAAAATCAAATTTTAGTAAAATTACCTACTGTTAAGTTTTGAGTGGATGCGAGGAGTCAGAGTAAAGGAGAATTTGGAAATTTTGGGTAAATGCACCTATGTGTCAAGTTTTGATTGGATAGAAATTTGAGTAATGGAAATGAGTCTCCCTTGATTTGAGTCAAAATTTGAGTAAAACTCAAGTTGGTATAGGTTTGAGTGGTGGTGGTGGGGGGGGGGGGGGGGGGGGGGGGGGTGTTTAGTCAAGAGTTGGGGATGGGAAGTGGTTGTGGGCTGAGGAATGAACCAGATTAGAATCATTAGTAAGCAAGGTAGATGTATTTGGTATTGTTGTTATGTTTATTGATCCTTCTGCCACAGAACCTCCCCCCTCCCCCTCCACCTAATTTGTTCATGGTTGGTGTGTGTGAAATGTAGCTTTTGTATGTGAATAAAGTTTTAAGCAGTAATTTTGATAATTTAAGCACATTCGTGTACAAGGAAAATAGAATGACATTTTAGGTGTTCTAAAAGATCCATAGAAGTTTCAATGTCAACACATTTGGAAATTTGAAGCTTACATTACATCTGGCAACGTTATTAGCGTCATTTGCAAAATGGACATCAAGGATTCCAAGCAAAAGGATTTGTGGGGAACAGATTCTCTCTTTAGTCCACCATCTTAATAGTAAGAGCTCCCATATTTGAGTTTTTGGTTGGATGGATGCTTTATGTTGTTGATCTTTAGAAATGTAAAATGGTCTATTCTTGATTTTGAAACTTACAAAAATTATGATTTGTGACCTTAACCTTCACTTAATTAGGTAAAAATAGGCAACCATGGTTTACATTCAGTTAACCATTGAAATCCTTTGCCATGTCTTATTCATCATACTCATATATGGGGTGAATGGGCCTCATACACTTTCTGGTATACGACCTTTGATGGTTTTAATTTGGGTATATTTTGCTTGGCATGATATGGTGAGAAAAATTGATTTATAAAGAGAGAGTTTCATGACCAAGGTTGACCCAAAAATGCATTTCTTAAATGGTAACTACAACACATCCCATCCCAGTAACACGTTGCTTGCAAAATAAATGATGCTTCAACATGTAAATTGTGTGTTGTGATAATTTGGTATATTTATCAATTTAACTTGTTATCATTTGAACCCAAGTGAACTTTTTCTTCTTATAGCCATACCTAGATCACTTGTAAACAAGTAGAGGAAACTAGTTCTACAATTTACAGAAGAAAATGATGGGAGTGCCAATCATATGTTGTTTACTTGTCATTGTCTTTTTTTGGCTGTAAAATGGAATATTTATATATTAATATAATTGGTCTGGTCAAATATGTATATTTTGAAATTTGCATTTTATGCTTGAAGTAGAGCACATAAGAGGATTTCACTTAAAACAAACATGTCTTCTCTGCCTTTTATATGTTAAAGTGCTAAAAAGTTGTTATTCATAATTGGAAATTTTGACTATAAAGGCTTCAGTTATTGTCCAGAGAATCTGCAATTTCAAATCCTCGCCTGCCCTCGTTATGTTTTATAAAATCTGCGGTGTGTAAAGTATCTCAAAACCCAGTGGAAGTTGAAGAAGGTATAAATGATGAGGCTTGTGAGCTAGTCAATGGAGTTGAGATTTCGATAGGGGAGGGAGATGACAGTATCCTTGCTTATCTTTTCACGGCAGTGAAGAACAACAACGGAACCGGCATCTTGCTCTTGTCCGATATCTTTGGATTTGAGGATTCATCCACTAGAGATTTCGCATATCGTGTTGCCTGCAACGGTTACAAGTATGTTTCCTGATTTTTAGACATCATGTGTGTGAAAATACATTTGTACTACACAACAACTACCAAAGACACTTGTATTAGATGATGTTTGATACACTGGGAATAGGGCATATGTGTATCTAGTCAGAAGTGGCTCAAGTGCTAGGAAAATAAGATTTTCCATTTGTGATCAAACTAACAATTAAAAAAAGTAAGGAGAGCTATCTTAATCTCAATATTTTTTATTTTTTTTTAAATATTATACTGTTGGGAATTGAAAGTTTTAAACGTGAATGTAATTAGTAATTTTGCATTTCAACATTAAAGAAAAATATATTTCAAATAAAATCTTAAAAATGCTTCATTTAAGTCTTTTATGCCTCTGGCACCTGAACAAACTTGTTTTGCATTTCAACATAAAAGAAATATATATTTCAAATAAATTTTTAAAAAGGCTTCATTTAAGGTTTTATGCCTTTGGCACCTGAACAAACTTGAGCATTATGTATCTAATGCCTGCTGGTCTATGCATTGATATCCATGTTGTCTTGTCTTTCCATATCTTTGTCGGCATTGTTAACGATTCTTAAAATGATCCTTTATATAATTTTTACCGGTGTTTTTCTTGAAATAAATATTGTTAGTGTGCTGGTACCGGATTTGTTTCGCGGGGATCCATGGCCAAAGGACAGACCAAAGGCTTTATTTGAAGAATGGCTGGCACAACAAACCCCGGAAAGGATTGCCAAAGACATTACAACCTCTAAAAAATGGATGATGGATGAGTTTGTAGCTGCAGGAATCTCAAAGAAGCTTGGTATCATCGGATTCTGCTTTGGAGGTGGCCGAGTAATAGATGCACTCGCTCAGGATGGGGGTGCCTGTTTTGGCAGTGGGGTTTCATTCTATGGCACAAGAATTGACCCATCTGTCATTGCTAATATAAAGGTACCTGTATTGTTCATTGTAGGTGGCAATGATCCGAGTTGTCCGGTCAGTGCCTTGGAAGATATTGAGAAGAGAATTGGTACAAAAGGATCTAGGGTTTTGAGTTTTAAGGGAAGAGGTCATGGGTTTGCCCACCGGCCTCAATCTCCTGAAGAAGATGGTGATGCGGAACAGGCTTTTACGGTTATGAGAAATTGGCTGTATGATGGCTTGGTTGTAATATAGGCAGAGAAGGGAACTGACTTGTTTGGTTGTTTGTTTGTTTGAATACAGTAATGATGAATTCTCTTTCCCATGTATGTACAGTATATTAGTTTGCCATTTCTATTGATATGCACCTAGAAACTGAGGTTCAATGAGTCGTAATTTGTTGGCACAAAATAGATTAGTGCATGTATATGTATGTACAACAATGCCTAGAGACTCACATTTTACACCACAAATACATTTATAATTATGTGACAACCTTGATGAGTCTCATATAATTGAATATATAACTAATAAAAAACTAACACTTATCAGATCACATAATTGTGAGTTAAATTTACGACTGCAAATGAATCGAACTGTTCATGAACAAACTCGGCTTACTTCGTTAAGGGTTCAGCTCGGCTTGGTTCGTTTAATAAACTAGCCGAGCTCGAGCTCGCATAAATTCAGCTCGTTTATCTTTATTTAAATTATATAATAAATATATTATTTATATATTAAATAATATAAATAATATTTTTTATTTAATTATTTTTATTTAAATAATATAAATAATATTAAAAAAATTATCGAGCCGAGCTCGAGTCCAGTTTCTTATCGAGCCGAGCTCGAGCTCAATAGACGAGCTCGATAAGTAAACGAGCTGAGATTGAGTTCAGCAAAGCTCGGCTCGACTCGTTCGCAGTCCTAGTTAAATTGTAAGAAATTTTTGAGAATCTCAAACATTTTGCATACATATTACCAAAAATACCCAATGCTCCAAGATGGTCTCCAGTAGTTTTGGATAAAATATGTGGCTATTGAGTTGGCTTCTCCACAACAAAAAAGCAAATTGAGTTTTGATGAGAGGTCATCAGCAACCTAAAATCAGTCGCACGATCTGACTGCCATCACGCTTAGGCTGTAGCATATTGGTTTTTTTTTTTTCACACTTCACGCTTATTCACATAAAAATAAAAAATATCCCAACGAACTTTCAAATTTTCTGGAAGTTTTTTTCAGGAGGTGAAAGAGCCGGTTGTTGGTTTGAAGTACAAGTTTTTTGGGGGGTCCTGTATGGCTGGGTCTCGGGTAGTGTGAATCGGATGAATTTTTCACACAGATAACTGAGTTTCGAGTAAATAGAAGACTTCTCTCGATTGACGCCGAAGTCCACATACCAGTTAGAAGCAGGGTTAAAAACAGGAAGAAAAACAAAAAAGTGATCTCCATGTTAATAAATTCGACAAAATTCAAAATCTGCTCATCAGACTTTAGTTCCCTGCTTGATTAAGCCTTCTTCAGATGACAAATTTATTAATCAAATGTTATAATAAAAAGCCATTACTGTGCTTCTTCTTCTTCTATTTTTTTTTTTTTTAAAACCCAAAACCTCAATTAGTATTAGAGTTACATAACAAAAGGTAATATGGTTCACAAAAAACTTCCAGTACATCTGGTTAATTTATTAATCATCCAGAACAATCTTGGCAATACATGGATAAAAACCAAGCCGGGGAAAGAAATAATCTGAACTTCTGAAAATTCTGATTTCGATCCCAAAAACTTGAGGGTACTTCAATAACTTCCACATCTCAGTCCTGTCCATCCTGGAAACAACAAGAAATCCATCACACTTATTGAAATGTATCTGTATCTCATAAAAGCATACAACAGTAGAAAAGTAAAACAAAAAACAAAAAACAAAAAACAAAAACAAAAACAAAAACAGAAGATATCGACATATTGTAACCACCACACGGCTATCACACTTGAATCTGAGTCTAGACCCCAAATTTCACGACTGTATTTACCGTTTCAAGAGTGGTTTCCCTACTCATGCATCTATTGATAGAAGTGTTTGGACACTTCATTCATCCAGGACATTCTCTTGCAAGCCTTTCTATGATAAAATTATTGATGATCCAAATGTACCATTCTTTGTCGTTCGTAAGTTAATTTAGAGTGCATATGTGCCCCTTAAGGTTAAAGTATTTTGTATGGACCAGGGCTCACAAGAAACTTAATAAAAATGATTTGGTTAAAAAATATAAGGCAAATTGCTTGTTACACCCTCAGTGGTGTGTCAGTTGTAGGGGCTTCGAGGAGAGCGTTGATCATATATTCATGCCATTGATTTTAAGCATGGACTCTTTGGAAATGTTTTATATGTGCGGAGTTCTGGGTTATTTGGTTAGAGAGAGAAGCACGATGCTTTTTGGATAAATTTCAAGGTTTAGGGAGTATTTAGGACAAAATTTGTCATTTGCCTAAAAAAAAGAAGGTTTAGTTGGCCAAATGTTCACATAAACTGATTATTCTATCTGAAATGGATAAAAAGGGTCATCAAATCTCTCTGTCTCTCTTGGATCGACAACAAGAATTATTAATAAAAAGAAAAAATATACAAAGAGCACAAGAAGCACAAGGGGATGAACCGAACTGAACCAAATCAAACCTTAAGTCCCATCAAATAGGGTCGACTACATGAATCCTTCTTCTTCATTCGACTCTATCCGAGGTCATTTCGTTAGTCAAATTAAAGAGATTTATATCTCTATTCACTACACTAGTCCATATAAATCTAGGCCTATCCCTTCCCCTAACACTACCATCTACCGTCACTATATCGCATCTCTTCACTACTACCTCTATTAGTCTCCAATATATATGACCAAACCATCTCAATCTATTCTCTCTCAACTTATCTTCTATCGATACTAATCCTACCCATTCTTGAATATACTCATTCCTAACTCTGTCTTTTCTAGTCTTGCCACACATCCACCTTAGCATCCTCATCTCAGCAACACTCATCTTCTCTATATGTTATTTTTTAGTTGTCCAATATTCCGTCCCATACAACATCACTGGTCTAATAACCGTTCTATAAAACTTCCCTTTTAGTCTAAGGGGTACTCGTTTATTGCACAGTACTCCAGACGCACTCCTCCACTTAAGCTACCCCGCCTTAATTTTGTGGACCACATCCGCTCTAATCTCCCTAAATGTTGTGATGATCGATCCTAAATAACAAAAATGTTCACTCTTAGATATTTCTTGGTTCTTAATTTTCATGTCTTCTCTGCTTCTAATGTAACTGTTACTAAAATTACACTCCATATACTATGTCTTAGTTCTGCTTATTCTAAATCCTTTAGATTCAAGTATTTTTTTCCAAATCTCCAACTTAGTGTTAACTCATTCTCTAGTCTCAACCACTAACACGATATCATCTGCAAAAAATATATACCATGGCACATCATCCTGAATATTGCGCGTCAACTCATCCATAACTAAAGCAAAAAGATAAGGACTTAACGTTGATCCTTAGTGTAACCCTACAGAAATTGAAAATTCACTTATCTCTCCAGCAAGCGATCTAATATTGGTTACCACACCTTCATACATATCCCTAATCACATCAATGTCATATTTTGTCACTCATTTCTTCTCTAACACCAACCAGATTATATTCCGATGCACTCTATCATAAGTTTTCTCAAGATTGATAAAAACCATATAAATGTCTCTTTTTTTTTCTCTATACTTTTCTATTACTCTCCTCAAAAGATAGATCGTTCCCATTGTTGACTTACCAGGCATAAACCCAAATTGATTCTCTAACCCCTCTTTCATATCTCGCAATCGACGTTCCATCACTCTCTCATACTTCCATTGTGTGACACATTAACTTGATTCCTCTATAATTGTTACAATTCTGAACATCTCCTTTATTTTTATATATTGGCACTAAAATATTTTTCCTTTACTTATCTAACATTTTCCTAATCAACAAAATCTTATAAAATAACCTAGTTAACCAAACAACCCCCTTCTTACCCAAACATTTCCATGCCTCAATAGGTTTATCATCGGATCCTAAAGCCTTATTCAATTTCATCTTCTTAAGTGCAAACTCCACTTCAAAGTCCCTAATTCTACAATAAAACCTATAGTCCTGATTTTCCTTAGTACTGCCCACTTCCTCCCCTTTTAACCTACCTCCATGTTCCTTATTTAACAACTTCTCAAATAGTTCTTTCACCTCTCCTTAATCTCTTCATCCTTTACCAATACCTTAGAGTCCTCACCCTTGATGCACTTAACCTGATTAAAATCTCTTGTTTTCCTCTCTTTTATCTTAGTAAGTTTATATATTCTCTTCTCTCCCTCCTTACTATCTAGTCTAGTGTATTGGTCATCATAAGCTTTGAACTTAATTTCCCCTGCTACTTTTTTAACCTCCTTATTGGCCAATCTGTAGTGCTTGAAGTTTTCCTCAGTTCTATCATTCTGCCACTTTTTAAAGCTTTCTTTTTTTGTCTTTATTACCGCTTGGACCTCCTTCCTCCACCACCAAATTACCCTAAAGTTAGGTCCCTTTCCTTTCGATTCTCCAAAAACTTCCCTTGAGATTCTCCTTATACAATTGACCATCGAGTTCCACATAATGTTAGCATCTTCTTCTAAGTCTCAAGTACCTTCTTTATCCATTCTATTCTTAAATGTGTCTAGTTTATCCCCTTTTAGGTCCCACCATCTAGTTCTGCGACGCCCATTATCTTTCTGAATTTGGTATTGCCCTTTAAAGCATAAATCTAATACTAAAATCCTATCTTGAAACGTCAAGCTCTACTCAGGAATCACCTTACAGTCGCTACATTTTAGACGGTCCCCTTTTCTTACTAGAAAGTAATCTATTTGGCTCCTAATTGACCCACTCTTGAAGGTTATTAAATACTCTTCTCTCTTTTTATACTTAGTATTGGTCACCACTAGGTCAGAAACCAACGCAAAATCTAAAATACTCTCTCCAACCTCATTTTTATCACCAAAACCATACCCACCATGCACCTCTCATACCCTAGTTTATCTACTCCTACATGGCCATTGAAATCACCACCAATAACTGGGGGGATGATGTCCACCAAAATGAAAGAACCAAAAAAAAAAGAAAAGAAAAGAAAAGGAAACATTAGTCTACAAGAAAAGACAAGGCACCATTTTGTTCATAAAGAAGATGAAATAAGAGCAATATTGAGTGACCAACACCAACCTCTCAAATCTCAAAGAAAAGCTATAAATCCAATCATACAATATTGGGGCAAATTGTAACGCAGCAAGAAATGACGTGTCCACAAATTGGCATGGCTAGATGAGTATAATTGGATGTTGGAAACAGTGTTTTGTTAGTATTAATCTTAAAATAATCAGACTACTAAAGGGCAGCCCAGTGCACAACGCTCCTGCCACTGAGGGGGTCCGCGAAACAATTTCCATTTCTTATTTTCTTTTTTGCCGTTTTTTGCTACTAAGCAAAGATTATATAAATCATATAAAGTCAGTTAAAAACATGAGACCAACCGGAGAAGTGGGAGTATCAGAAATCTTAGGTGTGGCCAACTTTGCAGGTGATCCATCAAACCTGTAAGAGCACTCTGTGTATGCAGATCCAAGACCTATCCCAGCACCAAAAGTTACTGCTGCCCAGCGTGTCACAGGACTCCCTGACACAACAAATGAGACAAACTCTATCAAGATTTCATTTTCAAGCATGAAAAATTTGTTTCCTGCAAAATGTAGCTAGCAAGAGAAAACCAGAACAATGTAACCTATAATACTCATTAATTCAATAACCATGTGTCCATCCAAAGATCAGACATGGTCATCTACATGGTAAATTTTGATATCACCACACCAACACAAGACAAGTGAATGAACTAATCAATTTTCCGGTTTGGTTCAGATGTCGGTCAAAGAAATGCAAAACTTTAGCATTTATGTGAAAAATAGTAATCTAAACAACGAGGCATGACGGAAAAGATCATAAAATTGAAAAGAGCAACAGCCACAACAAGTAGAAACCAATGCGTGTGAGAATTTCATAATATTGAGACCTTACATGGTAATTAACATCAAGCATGACCTTAAATTACAAATAACTATCAAATACAAGAAATAGCATATATAAATTATATAGTGCTTGCTCAAAACCTAGCCAAATAATAATCATCTATCTATCAATTATATAATGCACACAATTCTTTTGGTGTTAACCTATGTCACACAATTTTGATTCCTAAAAAACCACAACTTTACTTTTGCCTGGCAGTTATTGTAATGATTAAAAAGTAAAATCAATTGCTACCCACCACACAAACACACACATACACTCTTTCGCTCATCCAAAGATGATCTTGATATTGAGAATTTCAATTGCACATGTAGTGTGCTCAGTTTTCTAGTAATAATAAAAGGATGCAAAACCCTTCAAAAGCCAAGAGTACAACAAAGTCCAACCCAATAATGTCTTTATCATCCCAACCCTCCAGCCTTCCTCAATCTCCCAAGTTAAAAACACATCCAATCAAAGCTTTTATACCCTTAAAAATTTTAAATTCAGCTCAAGTCAACCAGAAAACTTCTAGTCCACCACAACCCACGTTCAAATTTACAAAAAACCACCCAAATTTACAACATCAATAAGTCTTCCAGCAATTGGTTTCCGATAAACAACTATTCTACTTAAAAAATGCAGTACGCAAATGTAAATCATCGTGCTTCAATACAAGTAAGCCCCAAATTATTGAATCAAATCAAGGTAAAGTTCAAAACTTTCTCCGACCCATTTCTTTTTATAGAATTTTCTCGGGAAACAAACACAGAGAGAAGAAAACAAACATACTGAAGAGAAGGAGACCACCGAAGGCACCGGCAAAAGAGGAGTAAACGAATCGGCGGACAGTCAAATCCATACAAGCGTCCCACTTTGCATTCAGATCGAACTGCGGTGGAGGGATTTGTTTGCTTTCTCCCATTTTTTTGCCCTTTGCTTTCTCTTTCCTTCTCTTCGATTTTCTCTTTCACCTTGTTCTTGGTCGAGGGTTATGTTGTTCGTCAAAAAGCGTAGATGCCATGACCCGACGCGACCTGCCCCCATCGGGTTTGACCCGGTCCAGGCCTGAGGATATGGGCTGGGCCGAAAGGCCAGTCCAAACAATCCCTAAAGTATTTATTAGGGAGTGGTTTGGCATCACCTAAATATACACTTTTTATCTTTTTATTTTTTTTTTGAATTACATTATCTCTTTATTTTTCTACTCATCTTTTTGTAAAATGTCAAAAAGCACATTTATTTATTTTTTTGAATCAAAACCTAACTAATTCCCAGAGGTGTACAAGCCCTCAATAAAGAGTTTCTCGTAAGTGCATCACAATTAATTTAAGGGTTTTTTTTTTCAGTCTGATGACTCTAAAAAATTGTTAACACTTAAGAGGTTTTGATCCCTAAATCTTGGAGGGAGTATACCCCTAAGACCCAAGCAGATCAATCCCTTAGAGTTCAAATAATTCCTGCCAAGTTTGTTTGGCAGATTAGGTTGGATGGGATTGTTAGTGAAGGAATATTTAATGAAAAGATTGTTAGTGTAGGGATTGTTAGTGAAAAGATTAGTAAAAGTGTATTTGTTTTGATGATAATGAGAGATATGGTTAGTAATGAGATTGTTAAATTATTTTTATATAAAATAAAAATTATATATTTTTATATTAAAAAAATTCTAAAACAAATATAATTTTTTTTTACAAATAATAGGCTGCACTTGGGTTAACAACCAAAAAAAAAAAAATACACTTATTTTTCCAATCCCCTTACTATTTTTCCAATCCCATACTCTCCTCAGCTTTGTTAATCCAGTTGGGCAATGGGATTGCCAATCCAGCTGAACAAGGAATCCATTCACAAATTTCCTTAGCCAAACATGCTTTCAGAGTTCCAACCTCTCTATCAATCCAATCCCACCACTGACGGGGGATAACAAACATGGCCAAAGTATTCAACTAATTTCATTTTGATACCTAATGATATTAATACAATTTAGTCTCCTACCCTAAATATTGTCTATAAAACATATAAAAAAAAATACTTACATCAACCTCATATGCTTTTGGAAAGTAAGAGAGGAATTTATCCCATTTTGTATCTAAATAAATTGCGAAACACGTGAAATGCACGTTATTTAGAAAATAAAAGTTTCACTCCATTATTGAGAACCAAATATTTGTCTATTTGAATGATAGTATTTGGCATAGATCAATTCGTTAAAATGTCTTCTTATGTTTATCAATCCTTGATTTGAGCCTAACATAAGCATTATTCGTCCCTTCTTTAAGATAAGAGGCTATATTAAATTAATGTGTGAAGTTTAGGGATCCAATTAATACAAATTTAAAATTAATGACTGAAATGAAATAAGTGATATACTTTAGGAAACATTTGTATAATTTGAGTAATCGTAGAATATTAGGTGATTATTCCATTTTTGTTACTTGTGCAAATTAAAATGAATAAAAATAGAGACAAATTACTTAAAATTCTATCAACTACTCAGCTTGGTAGTGGTCTCCACAATGTGTAGAATCAATCAGAATGTGAGTAGTTGGTAGAATTTTAAATAGTTTGAAGTGCATCGGTGAGCAAAGTTGAATTAAATTTATTTATATATATATATTTTTTTTTTTTAATTTATTTTGGATGTAAAACATACTTTACTATGATTAGTCCTTTCTTCGCCCAAAAGGACCAAGAGCAAATTTGTATTAGCTGGGCTATTGACAACCTCACCTCCACAAGGAAGAAGCCTGTTTACAGGTTTAAACTCAAACGTTTTCCCCTATTGAAGGAAGAAGGAAGGAAGACCTTGAATTGAATTGAAGCATCAGAACAAGGGCACATCTCTTCATAATGCTTGAAGATAATAGAATACATTTACATCATCTCAAGTTAGGTTTCATTTTTTTAAGGACCGCCAACCATCTTTGCTGCTAATGTAAATTTTGTTAACGGCATTGCTTTCATAGAAAAGGACTCTGTTATGTATGGACCAGATAACATCATTCCATATGGTTTATTTGTCCTTTCAATTATATGCTTTAGATTTGTAAGTTTTCTTAACTTACTGTTATTTACGTGTGGTCTCTAATTATGCTGATTCATGTTATATCCTCAGCAGCCCCAAAGAAACAAAAACCAAAAAAAAATCAGAGAGTGAGTGAGAGAGCATATAAGAAATGGCAAACATATTCTATGAAATAAAGATTTTTTTAGTTTATTTTGCATTAAGCTAAACATTCATAAAAAGTAGCATACATATGCCGAGTGAGTGCGTCATCACAGATAACATAGGAATGACTTGAATTCACTGGATAGAGTAGAGAGGGGCCAAAAACAGGCATAGGTAAACAAAATATATGACACATACTTGAAGTACGAGTGACACATCATACATACTTTTACACACGACAAAATCTCTTTCCACAACCTACTTGATAAATTTGTGACTAAAATAGTAGGGTGAGGGGTTTGCTTAAATAGTAGTAGAGCATTATTACTCAAAGTTATAGTGCTTGTCAACCGTCTCAGAGACATCCCAAGTGCAACTCATTCCTTTCGGGAACTCAACAAAGTCACCGGCACCAATCTCAACTGCCTCATCACTACCATCAGGGTACACCTTCACCTTTCCCTTGAGCAAATAGCATGTCTCTTTGCTACTGTATGTCCATGGGAATTTGCTTGGAGGGCATCCCCACCTATGCATTCATTCAAATACACAAGAAAGAAGGAACATTCAAAATCTCTCACTACCATATAGAAAGGTCAACTCGTTAAGCAGCAGCAACAGGAGATAAATGCACATTCTTAAAATTTTTAAGTATAACTCTTTAGTTAGCAATCTAAAACTCATATACAGTCCTCCTATATTGCTTTCCACTGTAAGATTGACAAGTTTTCTAAGGCTGTGTTTGGTTCATGGATTTGAAAAGGGATTTGAAAAAGAAAAGAGAAAAGGTGTATGAAACTAACTGAAATATAGGTATATTTTATTCACATTTCACCGTCATTTTTCCTTTTCCCTTTCTAAATCCATCCCTAAATCCTTAAACCAAACACAGCTAAGGATTTTTATGTCTAGTAAGTTTAATTCACAGTTCAGTGTGTTTATCCAAGTCCGTATATATGTAAAGAATTAGTAGCCAACAAGAAGTGAAAGGAAGAGCCAACCCAACGAAAAATACAAAAGGAAGAGCCAGCTTGCACAAAGACAGTTTTTTTCCTGGAACAATACAACAAGTCCCATTTTTTATGTTGCATAAAGATAGTCTTTTCGTTAAAAATTGTTGACATTTTTGGAAACAGAAACAAGTCCCATACATATTTTACTTTTTAATTTCTAGTTTGCAAATTTTTTAAAAAACACAAGTGTGATGATGAAATCAGATTTTTGTTTTTCGTTTACAGAAAAAGGAAACATTCTTTCCAATTCATTTGCCAAGAAAACAAAACAACATGCTTGGCAGGCACAGATGTTTACAAAATAAACAAAAAACAAAAGAATAAAAACATGATCGATGATTTCTAGGGTTTTTCTCTTGCAATTATGGAGAGTATTGTGCAAAACCTGTGTGTGTGTGAGATTCAATGTCTAGGGTTTTCAATGGTAAAACTACTTCAATTTCCAATTGTAATTTATGAACATCATAACCAACACAAATATCAACAACCAAACATGACATAGAGAAAAAAAGGGTACTAACTTGGGCCAATTTCTAACACCGAGTTGGGTGAGCTTGGATTCAGGAGGGTTCTTTTGAATCTTAATTCCCAATTTCTCAGTAATTGTTGTTGCTGTGCTCATGTTTTCTGCTCCTGCTGCCCTCACTATCAGTTTCTCTTCCTGGCCTCTGCTCTTCTTCTTCTTGTTCCTCAATTTCAAAACCCTAACCCTAGGAGTAGGAGGAAGAGGCTTTGAACTCAAGAAAGATAAGAAAGAGTGTTTGGTTATGGTTTTGGGGTTGTAACAGTTGGGAACAGACTTGTCCACACCACCCACCAGTAATAATGGACTAGTAAGACTTGAAGCCATGGGAAAAAAAAATTACTAATTTGGAAATGCCAAAACTGTTCTGAAATTGAAAATAGGGATGATGGGGATTCAATCCTCTGCTTTGGAAATCCAAAGTTGGTTTGTATGTGGATCTATATTTAATCTCTCTGTTCTTTAATCCATAACTATTCTCCTCCACTCATTTCTCATCCTCACCATCTTTTTTGTCACTTGGAGCTACTTTGTTTGGATTGGTGTTAAACAAAATTATTATGTAAAATCAATTTTCTACATATAATTACATTGAATTTTTTAAAAATTTTAGTTCATATAACATTTACCTAATTTACTATTACTAATAAATAGAAAAATAATTTTGTTATGTATTTCATAGTGACATGTACATTTTATCTTATTTGTCTTTGTATCTTTACATCATTTACATTAGTTTTGGTCTCTTTTAACTTCATTATAAAGATCGTCGATATATTTATGCAAAAATTATAATACTTGTTGTATATTTTCCAAATTTCGAGAAAAGTAAAAAAATTATTCAATGCTCCTTCTTCCCTTCATTTCTTCTCACCCATCAGCCCCTCTCATTCTCTCCCCTAGGATAGGATGTGGTGATTAGAAGTGGGAAGGAATGGTGAGGGAGTTGGGAAGAAAAGGACTCGTTTGTGGTAATTAGTGATACGAAGGGATTGAAATGTAACAGTCAGAGATGGGAGTAGTTGGGAATAGTAAAGAGAGTTAGCAATGATGGACAAGTATAGGAGTATGTTGGGGTGGCGGTAGAGCTAGGAAGGGAGTCGGGATAGCTATCGATGGCGGCAATGGCGAGAAAGTTTGAAGTAATGGCTTTGAATGGGATAAAAAGAAATAGAATAGAGTTTGAAGATAAATTAGAATTTGTCCTTTCTAATGATTTGAATAGAGTTATCATCATTCAAAAAAAATTCAAACAATGTGAATAGTGGAATAATATTTTTGAAGTTTATTCAAAAGCACCACATAATTTCCATGTCAAACCAAAAGAACAAAAAAAAAAAAAAAGTAAGAGAAATTTCCCATGTCGTGTTATGTGGATATCACTCACATCTTCTTCGTGTTATCCAAATTAATAATAACACAAAATGCATCAAGAGAAAAATTATATACAAATTTTTTCAAGAATAACATTTGCAATTAATAAAACCAATAATGTACAATAATTATATATTTTTTATTATATTTTATTTACCATTATTATAAAAACTTAAAACACAAAATTTAATTATAAAATGAGACACATGCCACATTGATATGATGACACATAATGCCCTCACTATCTCTCTATCCATCTATCTTATCTGCTAGTAGAGTGCCAAGTATCAGTGAGTGTTCCACGTCAGCACTATAATCTGCCACGTCATCCAAATCATCCTATCAGACTCCTGCATCAGATTGCACCTCGTCCATGACAACCAATGAAAACCCAAGCACAATAATCCTACGTGGCACGTCTACATCCACCAGATCAGGCATTTAGTTTCCTCTCCACAAGAGCTCTGTTATTAGTGTACATTATTTTCATCACTTTCATTCATTCACATTTTTAATTTTCAAAAACAAAGGTAGAGCAAAGCAGAGCTATGGCTTCACTGGCAGCATCAACGGCGGCTGCCTCCCTTGGCATGTCGGAAATGCTCGGAAACCCTCTCCGAAGCGGCGTAACGAGATCGGCACCTCCTCCCACCGCGACATCTAGCCCTGCCACCTTCAAGACCGTCACACTTTTCTCCAAGAAGAAGGCTGCACCTCCCAAAGGCTGCCGCCGCCCCCGTTGACGACGAGCTCGCCAAGTGGTACGGTACGTGTAGGACGGACCCATGATTTTAATATAGAGGGGACGAAACATATATATTTTTTTATTTATGTTGAGTTGCAAAAGATAATAATCGAGTGACTATCTATTTATTAAAGTAAAATATAACAAGTTGAACTTAATGTTTTTTTAATGACATTAACAAAATCCTAGTATAGTATTGATATTCCGTACAACATCTTTCTCAATAAATGTGATAACTAAATTGGTGAACTTTCATTTGCCTTTTCTCTAGTCATGACTTGTAATCGATTAGCTATAAGAAATTATCTTTTTTTGGAGATTGTATTTTGTTTAAATTTTTTTTTTTTTTTTTCTTTTTTTTGACAGTTCGACCTCACGCTTCATAGATATAAAGGAGCAACCATTTAAATTAAAAGAAAAAAAGGGACGGTCACTAAACAATTGCACCTTTGCCCACTCTAGTCCATCATAATTGTGTATATATATATAAATTAAAATAAAATTAACTTCTCTCTTTAGAGCACATGTTAAGAATCTTTATACATTTAACATGTTAAGAATTATTTAACATGAGATTTTATTATTATTGAATAAAGGATGATGATGGATATTGAATAAAAATGATGATGAAAACATTATTGAGCAGGTCCTGACAGAAGAATTTTCTTGCCGGAGGGGCTGTTGGACCGATCAGAAATTCCGGCATACCTCACCGGAGAAGTCCCTGGAGAGTAAGACATATCTATCTTCACCCCCCTTCTTTGCTTGAGTATTCTTCATACTAATATTTATATAATTTATATGAGTAGTAAACTAATTTTGGTTTACTTTTGACAGTTATGGTTATGATCCTTTTGGGCTTAGCAAGAAACCAGATGACTTTGCCAAGTAATTGCTCAACTCTCTCTCTCTCTCTCTCTCTCTCTAATTATATATTGTAAAATGAATTTCAAATAAAGGATTTGTAGTAATATGGATTGTTAATTCAGTTTATACATATTTGTGTGTGTGTGTTTTATTTTCTACTTAATAAAATAAATAAAAATGGATGGCAGGTACCAAGCATATGAGCTAATTCATGCCAGGTGGGCAATGTTGGGGGCTGCTGGCTTCATCATCCCTGAGGCCTTCAACAAATTTGGTGCTAACTGTGGCCCTGAAGCTGTTTGGTTCAAGGTTCAATTATATATATTTTTTCAATTATATATATGAATTTGAAGATCTCTACATGTACATATTATTACATATGCTATTGCAATTGCTGTTGCTATTACAGACAGGAGCTCTACTCCTGGATGGTAACACACTGAATTACTTTGGAAAGAACATCCCCATTAATCTTATATTCGCCGTCATTGCTGAAGTTGTTCTTGTTGGTGGTGCTGAATACTACAGAATCATCAATGGATTGGTATGTAATTACTTACCTAATTGCATTGCTTAAGAGATAGTTCTCTTACATTGTATCGCGTTTCTTAATGAGTTGTACAGGATTTGGAGGACAAGCTTCACCCAGGCGGTCCATTCGATCCATTGGGGCTTGCAAAGGATCCAGACCAGGCTGCAATACTGAAGGTGAAGGAGATCAAGAACGGTAGACTTGCAATGTTTGCAATGCTCGGTTTCTTCATCCAAGCTTATGTAACGGGAGAAGGTCCAGTTGAAAACCTCGCCAAACATCTAAGCGATCCGTTTGGAAACAACTTGCTCACTGTGCTTGCTGGATCTGCTGAAAGAGCTCCTACCCTGTGAATCAATGCATGTGCCTTTGATCTGAGTACTTTTGAATGAACATTATTGTAACTACCAAGTACTTGATTAGACAGACATGTTTCTGAATTCTGATTTAGTTAATCACCTTTGCAATATTGGAGTACTCTTGCAATTCTCAATATTTCTCTCAATTTTGAGGCACTTGACCTTCATCTATTCATATATAATCTTAAAAGCTAACTTTCTAAGTTCACTTTTTTAGTATAGTCGCGTCATTCATAGACTTGCTTACTAGTAAAGTTGCGTCTAACAACTAGTAGAAGGAAAAGGTGATTACTAAAAACGCTTTCAACTTGA
Source organism: Camellia lanceoleosa (assembly GCA_025200525.1). NCBI lineage: Eukaryota > Viridiplantae > Streptophyta > Magnoliopsida > Ericales > Theaceae > Camellia > Camellia lanceoleosa. Next base: position 125,396,647 of record CM045766.1, read on the forward strand.
GCCAAAAAGCATCAACTTGAGCAAAACAGCATGAATTGCCGGCATGCTTTTATCTCCTATAACTTTTAGCACTCTGATCATCAAACCCACCTATCTCGAATTCAATTATGTCTAATTAATTTTTGGTTAATTAAAAACGTGTTTTGAAAACACATTAATAATCATTATTTTTATTTTTCCAGATGTTTCACTTATTTGATTTTGCCCTATCAATAAGAAAGCGTGTTTCTAAAATTTACCGGGATTTTGAGAAGTAAGGCCAACCGCACCCTATCTGTTTAATTTTTCACTTAAAACAAACACAAAAACAAAACACACACAACAGTTAAAGACCACTCAATCGCTCCTTTCTGCCTCAACTGAAAACATCATTTTATATAAATTAAAAATGGAACAACCAATTCTTTCTTTCTCTAGGGTTACTTTACTTTCTTATAGTGAATTGAATTTGACCTACATGCTATATGCTGTTATACAAAGGGAAAATTACACCAAATTATGAATGTGATCTTTACAATTCAATGGAGACACCACAACATTTTACACGTGGGCAACAATGACCAGCGGTAAAAATAATATTACATGCTCATTGCTCTGGAAGAGACCTCTGAATCACCCTCCTGCAACTCCCCATCAGCTGCCTCACCAGTATGCTGCAAGTATACAAGGAAAAGTCAGATAGATTCCAATCAAAGAACTAACATTTTTTTAAAAATATATATACATATTTTCTGCTGCTAATAGCCCCCACCCTTCCGCTGGCAACCCCCCTCCCCCACCACCATCTCCAACAGCTCTCCCCAATCACCCTTAGCCCCCACATTCACCTCCGGTCACCTCTGCAACCCCCATCCCACCCTCCCCAGATGCCTCCAGCAAACCCCTCCCCCACCCCTCACACTCGCAACACCAAACCCCTGCAGCCCCCCTTCCCCATGGGGTGTGTGACAGCAATGGCAGCTGGGTGGCAAGGATAGGTTGAGAAGGGGCAGGCAAGGGTGGGGGAGGGACTGGGAGGATCGCCAAAGCTAGGGGATGGGTGGGGAGGATGCTGGCCAGAGCTAGTGGTGGTTGGGGTGGGTGTAGGGTTAGGGTTTGGTGGGTTAAGGATGGTGATAAAATTAAAAATTTTATGTTAGGGTAAAATTGTAATTAAACAAATGAAGGAGATGAGGGTCCAAAGGAGAAAGGAGGGAGCTATTCACAGCATTCCTTTTCTTCTTTTAATTTCAAAGGTAAAACAGCATTGTGCTAATTCGATTCCATACCACTTGATCTTTCAACTTGGCATCGGCCAGGTAACGCTCAAGCGCTCCCTCTCCACAAAGAATTTTGCCCCCACATCCTATGGAATTTACTGAACCTACTGACTCCTCATCAATGACAACAGCATCTACTCTGTTATTTCCCGTCTTCACATCTGGAATCTGAAAAATACAAGTAATGCCGCCTCCATAAGCAAATATCATGAGTTTTAAAACAATCAGCTGCATGCCGAAATTGCACATTTTTTAATCACAATTAAGCACTGCGCCGCCTTACATACCTCGTACATAGCCTCAGTTAGAATGCTTTCCAGTATGGCTCTTAAACCCCTTGCACCAGTATTCTTAGCCATCGATTTCTTTGCGATCATTCTCAGAGCTTTTTCTGTAAAATGTAGCTTCACCTGAAGATGACATAGGTTTGTATGTTAAGAATATATTTGAGTTTAACAATTATTGGGGAGAGAGAGAGAGAGAGAGAAATGCATAGATCAAATGCTTACATTGTTCATGCCTAACAATTTCCTGTACTGCTTACCAAGAGCATTTTTTGGTTCTGTGAGGACCTGTCATGAAAGCAAAAGGCCAAGATATCTATTAAGAGCCACTGAGGATGGTGAAGAGGCTGAAATTCTATCAAATCAAGGGAAAGAGTAAGAAAAAAAAGGAATGAATTGTTGCATGTGTCATGTTCCAAGCAGAATCCATAAATTATCTATACTATGGGAAAATCATTTGACTGATGTACAAGCCCCATTACCATAGAAAGTAAGTATATCTACTCATAATATTTTTTTTATCAGTATATATAATGATAACTGATTACTTCATAAATTAGATTTTATTTGTACACTTTTTTTTTTTTTTTTTTTGCCACAAGGCCCACAACAATGAAACTATTCTTAATAATTTAAAAATATCCTCATAATGTAGCAAACAATCTGAGAGCACCAGTTCCTTATTTACTTGCATAGCCTAAACACTGAGACTAATGACTAAGTTACCACATAAAATAAATCTGAACACATGTACTTGTTTGTTTTCCAATACAAATTCCTCTTTAAATTTTTCTTTCAACCAAATAAAAAGTTCCAACTTCCAAGGACACAGAATGTATTAGATTACAAACAGATCAATTCACCTGAACAAGTTGGTCCTCGGTCAAAGCTGACAAACTAACCAAAATAGGAAAACGTCCAATAAACTCTGGTATGAGCCCATATGCAATAAGATCACTACTTTCTACCTGAAAATACAATAATCAGATTCTTTCAGGCATGTCATAGAAAATATTATGTTGGAAATTTGTAGTCCAGAGAAAGAAAAAAAAATAGCACCAGGAACAGATATATTTCAGAATTCCAAATGATTTGGATGAGGAGGTGTCAATTCTCACAGATTCTAGTAAGGATGATGTCAATACAGCATTAGTTAATTCACCAGTTCTCATATTAGCACGAACGGGTGCTCCAAACCCAATAGAAGAATCCTGCCGTCTGGCAAACAACCACATAAAATCTCATTGCTTAAACCTATCTCAAAACTCCACATATAGCCAAGAATTAGAAGAAAGAGTTAACCTCTCTGAAATGGTTTTCTCCAAATCAATAAATGCTCCACCACAGATAAACAGGATATCTTTCAGACGATCTGCAGAATATTGGAACATAAGTAAAAGATTAGACTCTGCAAATAATGCCAGAGGTTTGGTCTGTCCCCTATCTACCCTTCCCAGAGCCCCATTCAATGGGAACCTTATTATAAGTAGAAGATTAGATGGGCAAAGTAACAGCTCATATTAAATAATGCAAATATATAAGACGATGCAAATGCTATAGTACCACTTTTTTTTTTTTGATAAATTAATGCTATAGTACCACTATCAACCATTGTAGCCACTATATCACCACCTTCACTACCTATCTCTCCTTTCTACTTTCTCTTTGTACCACCAAAACCCCAGGACAGTAATCAACAAATTTCATGATCCAACTCCACACACACACAAAAAACAGAAACTCTTAAAGCTAAGCTAGTTCAACTGAAAAAACTGCCAGTCGCAACCTAGATCATTAACCCACAATGCAATCTCTACCTACAAGATCTCAGCATAGGCTCTCTACAGACCTAGTCTTAGTCATTGTCTATGTTCACGAAAAGCACATTGCCGCAGACATGACAATACATGCACACGCTTGACAATATGAGCTTTTGATGTTGCAATAAGAAAGGTCTTAATTAAATTTGTTATGTCAAACCATATAGTTTGAGGGCAATAAAAATGATCACATCCACATAAAATAAAATAATAATAAAAAACACGATCATTGTCATTAAATATTGACTTGTTGACCGCCAACTCATCTAAAGATTAAGCTGTTAAGAGATAGGGACAACTTTATTATTTATATTATATTCTCAACATTAATTATATGCAGCAATAGTTGTGCATCATAAGCATACAACTACATCTGAGACACGTAAAGACAAAAGGATGACAAGGACATATTTAGGTTTATGATATACCTGAATGCTATCACCCCGAGGATGCTTCCTTGCCCCCTTTTCAGGAACATTCACAATCTGGACCAAAAATGCATTTGAAACAGATGAATGAAATAACCCATGTGAATATATAACTAATTCAACAAACCAATGGCTATATCAATAAAGATTAATTGAACAGTAGAAATTACAGAAGTAACATATCATGCTGATGCACTTTTTCCCTGTTACTAGATGTTTTGAAGAATATAATGTGATACATGTTATTTTAAGCAGCATCATGATTGACCCAATTTTTTGTGCCAGGAAGAATTTTCCAGTCAAATAAATACTAAGATAATCACGCGAACATACAAATAATTCAAGAAGCCAGGGCTAAGCTTTGACATATCAACAAAAAAAAAAAGAGGAAAATATCATTCCATTGCACTAATTAAGTATACGTTTTATTTTATATTGTCATAAATCACCCAATATTTGATCCAAAAAAGGTTTCAAATAAATACTGAATCCTAAGTTCATTCGGAAGTAAAAACTTCATTCTTGACCGCATTTTCAAGTCAAGCACTATGCAAAAGCACATTGTAAGAAAGCATTGTCAACAAGTTCATGTCAAAAATTGCTATTTATACTTTTCTTTTGTTTCCATCCGTCTGTACTGTACCTAAGTCAAAAAATCAACATTCAATTTTTAGTTTTTAGTTTTATCAAACAGCACCTAAAGCACTCACAGTTCCTTCCAGCATTTTCAGTAATGCCTGCTGGACACCCTCTCCAGAAACATCTCTGCTTATGTTTAAGCTCTCAGCCTGCAGAAATACCCAACAGAAAGAAAGTTTTGTGACTGGAAAAACATACAGATTAAATAGAAAATAAAATATAAGCTGAAAAAAAGGAAGAACCTTTTTGGTTATCTTATCAACTTCATCAATGTAAACCATCCCTTGTTGAGCTGCTTGTACATTAAACTCAGCAACCTTCATGCCAAATTTGAGAGCAGAATTATATTCTAATGATTCATGAAAATTCTCGCAAGTGAGAAAACTGAAAAGGCAGCATGAGATTCTAAATATAATAATGTAAAAAGTAAACATAAATTATTATTTATTTTTTAAAATGGAAGGAACAAATGGATATATTCCAAAACTGGTAAGGTGAGAGAAAAGTGCATATCTTATACAAACACAGTATGACACAACACACAAGACCAAACAAACAAAACAACAAAACTAACAATAGTGTCTCTAATTATAAAAAGCAAATAAAAATAACATGATCTTTTATCGGGAAAAAAAAAATAGAGAATTATATTTTCAAGCGTATCTATATGCATAGATTACAATAGAACCACAAAAATAATAAAAGATGAAATGAAGAAAAAAAAAATGATATAATAAGAGCAACAAAGTCAAAAAGAAAGAACAGAAAGTAAATGAAAAATAGGGGGGAAAACGTTACAACTCTATGCATACACAATCCACCAAGAATAAGAGCAGCAAAGTTGAAAAAAAAAAAAGAAACATTTTGTAGACATTTAGGAACATAACATTTGCACACCATTCCCAACATTCAAAGAATAAATAACAAATTTGACTCTCTGTTCATCATAATACAAATGGAAAACATCAACCATACCATAAGCAGTTTATATAATATGGACTCCACATCTTCTCCAACATAACCAGCCTGCAAAAGAGCAGATTTTTCCCCTTTAACTATGAGTGGAAGCGATATAAGAAAGGTACAAACTCGAAGACAGCAGCTCTGGCAAATCAAGTATGAAGTTATTAAAAAAAGAAAAGAAAAGAGAGACAGATTTTACTAAGCACAGTAGTACATGAATGCTATCTATTATTGTAATTAATTGTAATGCCCTTCCAGATTTTATCTAGATATGCTCATTGGTTATTGGAGTTTTCTTAGGAACCAAACTTGAAATGGAATTTAATTCAGTAAGCTTTACCATTACCTACTAGAACATAGTAACTAAGCTCACCAAAATATTTTTGTGAAAAATTAGCTAAACCTATAGACACCCCATTTAACCGGCCATAAGTCTTGGGCACTTTTCTTTGGGTTTCCTAATCCATTTATCTTAGTTTCTATAGTTAATTATGTTGCTTTATGCCAAAGGTTATGAGGTTATGAGTTCAAGTCTTGGAGCCACCACTTTGTACATTATGCCAAAAGTTAGGTGTGTACTCAATCTTTCCTCTTCCAAAACACATATTAATGTATACTAATTGGACGTCGTTTTTTAGTTAATTATGTTGCTTTACTTGCCTTATTTCTTTATTCACTCACTTTCTTTATATTATGATTTATTTGTTGTTCATTTTAAGTTTAAAATAAGAGTCAATGGGTGATAAGTAAAGGACAACCTTTTGGTTGGTAAGATGGGTGCCTAACCCATTCCCACCTAGGTTCTCCAGTGACAATGGGACTGCGCCTTGAATGGAGTCACTTTTGAGGATGTGGTTTGTTGGAACCTAAAACTAAATGGCGACTCTATTGAGATATGACCCTAGTTTACATTCATCTAACCACGTGGGATATCGAATTTAGCCATTTGGATTCCTAGAAGTGGGGCTCATAAATTAAAGGAATTCATTGGCTCATGGGCTCATTTTGGATGCATGGTGTGGACAAGTGGTTGAGTGGGCTTGCATAGGCTCAAGGGGTTTGGCAAGTGCAAGCCTTACCAAGAGTCACATTCTCTTCACCACTATTGGAAATTTGGCCTGCTCAGAATATCAACAACGACCATACAATTCAATATACAAACATGGAATGCTAACAAATAAATCAATAATGATTTTGTGCAGTTTTACTTTTTATAACAAAGGGTGTTAAAAAAGTCAGCAATCAACTTGCCTGGGTTAAAGTTGTTGCATCAGCAATAACAAAAGGCACATTCACAAAACGAGCAAGGGATTTTGCAAGTAATGTCTTCCCTGGTTCACAATAACTGTGTCAGTGGAGCAATCTAAATTGGGCAGCTTGTTTGATGTTAACAACTTGTCTGAAGTAATAAAGTTACCTTTAAATTTTCCTAGACACCATGGATTTTCAATGCAACACGCGAGGAAAATTCAGAAACAACAACAAAGGAACCATACCTGAACCAGTTGGACCCATCAACAGTACATTACTCTTTTCCAACTCCACATTATCGTCATCATCTTCTGTCCCAGATATTCCTGACTCAGCTCCTGACCTAATATTCAAACACACTTAGCGCTACCAAATAAAGTAGAAAAAGGTTACTAATAATAGGATGGCTGGAAATAAACAAAATTGTCCACTATCAGCATAAATCTCAGTAGTGGGGCCAGATATGATTAGACAGGAAGACAATTAAGAACTAACCCTTTCCGCAAGGAGGCATTATATATCCTTTTGTAGTGGTTATAAACAGCTACTGAAAGTACCTGCAACATTAAAAACAACCCAGATGAGAAACATGTAGCCAAAAACTTTAATCTAAAGGAAAAATTGGATATACCAAATAAATGAAAACTACTTAATTTTATAAATCTTAAAATGCTCTCACAAACATTGACAAAATTATATTCTAGAAGAATAAATAGACACTTAACTAGGATACTGGAAAGGCCATTAGAAAGGTTCAGAAAAAAATGATCACCTAAGAAGTTCGGATATGAACACAGACACAAATGCAACACAACATGGACACATTGACAAATGGCAATTTCCAACAAACAAGGACAAGGTCACAACAACAAATATTTTATTGATGTGTGTGTGTGTGTGACGCTGCAGTGCATGTATGTCTACAAATTTTTTTTTTTTTAAAGAATCAAAATAAAAAATTGACCCATTTTTATAACTAAGCAAATATTAGATTAAAGAAGGTGCCAAGGGAGCACCAAAAATTAGAAAAGCAGAACAACAACAATAAAAAATACATTTTTAACAACATCTACATGTCTATATATTACATAAAAATAGTTTGAAATGATTTGTTTTCTACAATTATATGCTCGAAAATAAGTGAAAAGAAATCCTAGTGCATCTTTCTCTTTGATTAATAAAATATTTTCTGCATCTTTTGGTATCTTTCTTTTTGATAAGTTATGGATTTTGGCATCGCTGATCAGATTCCATTGATTTCTTGTAGATGAGACTTCTAGATAGCCTTACAGAGGTTCCAAGGTTATATGCTCTTCTTCGTATTTTTCTTCATTTCATATCTTTGTTTTAATTCCCTGTACTACTATGCATAATTATCAACCAGAACCAGCCCTACATCACCCTAGCTGCAACCTTAAAACCATAAGCCTTTCAACCTAAAACCCTACCCTTACTTACTTTTTGTAGGTTTTATTCCTTGAATTTCCTTGCTGTCCAAAACTTCCAGTACACATTAAACTTCAGTTCCATGACAAAATCCAGCCTAAACTTTACCCAAATTCAAGCCTAGATCTTGTCTAAACATCAAATTTACCTTCTCAACTGAAAACTTTAATATTAAAGCCCAATCCCACAGTATGTGGTCATAGGGAAGCCTTCAATACGCTTTGTCCTACATCAAAGGTCCAACTAACATGTAACAGTTCATACATCTTTTTAATTTTATCTTTAGCCTCCATTTTTCTTCCTTCAAATTTGTGTCAATATCCTAGATATGTGTCTAGACAATAGACATGCAGTTCTCATGTATGATCCAAGTGTGTCTGGTTTTATAAGAGACACAAAAAATTAATTGAACGAGTTTGGATGTGTGTCAAACACAATTCAGACATGAGCATGGCACCCAAGTAGGTATCCATGCTTTCTAGATGCTCATAATGGGAAGACATTAAAAAACAAGAGGATTGAAGAATTCTGGATGTATTGTATGACCCATGATGCATCTTTCTTCAGTATGTGTGCCTGAGAAGATAAGTGTGATTGTGTAGACTTCACTCTTCTAATATTTTACCCTCTTTATTCTCACTGAACCATAAAGTTTTCACCTTTATATTCTCGAAAGCAGGACGTCTTTTTTGCCTACACTAACAGAAGGGCAATAATATTGTCTGATAATCTATTTAGTACAACAAGTGGACAACTCAATCCTTCAAACACCTACAATATAAAAGAAGAATAAATTGTGATAATATTATATCCCTCAAGCCAGCTTCAACACTCATCAATTGGTTGGCCGACACAATTTCTTCTGTTATTACCAGGTGTAGCATAGGTTGGCAATTTCATGACCATGTGCAACCTTAGATAAGGACCTGAGCCACTATAATTGGAAGTACATGGGCAACCCTAGAGGTCTTGGAAAGCTACTGGATTCCTGGAAGCAATCAAGGAATAGCTTCACCACCAACGTGAAGACGGCTCTCAACAAGGCCAAGACCAAGAAGACCATGACAAGAGGACTTAGCAATGTTTGTTGATCGGCTTGGTCAACTAAAGTTGGAGGTTGGTCACCAAGGCAGCTCAGGCTAATTTGTGACCAAACCTTATATAATGAAGTTTATTCTTTCTTGCAATCATGCTTGATGTGTTTGAGTTATGTTATTTCAAAAACATGACAATGGTGTTACTTGTTCATGTAATTGAGAATTGAGATAATCTATGCTTAGTTTAGATGAGTCATGCTTGACTCGCTTGTAGACGCTTCATGCTTGACAAGGTAATACCTAATTCTCAACTATGTGAATCTTCTTGACAACACCGTTAGGACTTGTAGCTACAATGGGTCACTAATGTTTTAACTAACCAATTCCCTAAACTAATACAATAACCTTAGTTGCAAAGCTAGGGTAGAGTCGATGCCCTAAGACCTCAATTTGAAAAACAATTTATTTTTACTTCTCAATCCATCTCTCTTTTGTCGAATTAATTTAAAAATTAACTTTCAAATGAACACCTTTCAGTCCTGAGTTACAACACCCGTCTAAACCACTATTCTATTTCAGTTGAGGTCTACGAAATTAATTTTGATCAAAAACAACCAATCATCAAGTATGACAAGGTTTTAATAATTGGGACCACCCTTGTATTGGTTGTGTGAGATGATGAAGGCAACAACATAATATCTCCTACGTCTTAACACTGCATGGCGTGTCTTCAACCGATTTCCCATCCCCTATTGCTATGTATCATTCATTTTAATCAAAACTGGTCCTTTGTTTCTTGTGTTGTATATAAAGAGAAAGAAAGTATTGTTTCCTCAATGTAAGAATGACACTAGCAATAGACTTGAATTTTAAGTGAAGGCATAGTGAATCAAATGATTGACAATAGCAAAACTCTGATCAAGTCGATACCTTTTTAGAGCGTTCCTGGCCAATGACGAATTCATCGAGTCCCTTGCAGATCTCCTTTGGCGTCGGCAAATCCTTCCCCAAATTCGACCCTCCCCAACCATTCTTCTCTGAACCACTATCAGCACCACCATTACCATTACCACCACCACCACTACCATTTCCACCTCTCTTCGGACCTGCAGCACGAATGAGATTAACTCCAGGCGCAAAAGGCGGACCAGGCGGCGTATGCACCGCCAGCCCATTCCCTGCCGGCGGAGGCGGCCAATTCTCCGGCGGCTCGCCACCGTACGACTTCACAGTCTCCCAAAACGACACTCTGAGCCAATCTTCAGTACTCCCGGTCTTCTTCTCAGGTAAGTCCTTCCCTTTAACCCTCCCAATCTCGATAAAGCTACCCTGAAGTGGGGCAATCTTGTACGGCCGAAAGTAGTAAGCGGTTTTACAACTAGGGCATAGATTCACCGCTTGATACGCCCCTCCTCCACCACCACCATTATCATGTCTATCAGAGTCAGGCGGCGCACCACCGCCGCCGCCGCCCCCGCCGGCGGGAATGGGGGATAGAGGGAGGTGGCGATTGGAGAAGAGGAGATCCATGTGTTTGGAGCAGCGAGGGCAGTTGGCTTCGGCCCTAATTCTGCGAGTTTCGTCGCCGCCGCCGCCGCCGTGGTCCCATTTGTACCTCCGCGCCTGAACTCCTCCGATCAGAGACTCCGACATCTTCGTCCTCGTCCTCATCGGCTGAATCTGATACGAACCCATATGCAGAAGACAATTCGAGGATCGATTCGATATCTGAGACAACCGGTGATGATGATGATGATGATTCAACGTTGATGCTGAAGATACCCAAGATGTTGACGATGTGACTGTCATTTCTCTGAGCTTGGTCTTCCATCTCCATATTCCGAACACGGACATCCTCCGAAAAATCAATTTACTAACATTCACATACACACCAGAAAATTTACACAGAGTTCTAGACACAACAAGAAAGAAAAGTTTTTTTTTTCGGTTTTGTTTTGTTCTTGTTTAGGTAGAGAGTGAAAGAAAGATGATGCGAGATTGGGATTTGCGCCAACAATTTATGATTCCAATTATTTATAAATCTATATATATATTATTTAATTATTAAAATGAAAATGAAACCCCGAATCCAGGAAAGAAACGATGGACGAGAGAAATTGAACAGAGAAGATAAAGTTGGGAGTGTTTGTAGGAATGGGAAGGTAATGCTTTTGATTTTGAGTCCGATATAGAAGTCACTTGCTTTTGGTACAAACAAAAATATACTTATATTTTTTCATATCAAAAATAATAATCACAATTTTAAAATTAATTGACTAGTAATTATGGCTATGGAGATGTTGGTTACTGTAATTTTTACGTATTTTCTTTAATTTTGGTTTTAGTTTTAAAATTAATAGACTAGTAATTGTATTAATAATCGAGAGAGACTTATTTATGTTCTTTTCGTAACCTTACGCTAAGCTTTCAGTGTAATTTCTTATGTAGCCAAGTCCTATTTTCATAAAAATGTATTCCACAAGATCCTAATCTTTTTACCCCCATTTTCACACCTTCCCTCTCTCACTCCCAATCACCGAATTGATATCAATCTTGTGCTGCTTCGCAAGCTTCTGTTTCTACCAGAAGAGATTTAACCATGATAGCCAGCCTAGATTACTTCCCTGTTCTTGCAAAAATCGATCCACAGGCTATAAGGGGTTGATGAGAGTTCACTTTGCCAAGATATTTTAGCTTTTTGGTCGATTGATCGATGAACGATTAGAGTTGAGGAAATTGAGGAAGACTAGTGAAGAAAACGATGTGTTAGATATCCCGCTGATATCATTGACCGTAATAAGAAGATATTGATAGAATTCACATGGAGCATTTGTTCTTGGTTTATCTTTCTTCTTCTCTCCTTCTGCTCATCTAGAATATATCTAGATTTTATTTTTAATTCTTTTAAATTTTATTAAGCTAATTTTATGAACTTATTAAGTTTATAAACGTAATACGACACATTACGTTATGTTTATGTAAATGTCACATTACGCTTATATAGGTGTCACGCCACGCCACGCTTATGTAGGTGTCACATTACGCTCATATTGGTGTCACGCCACGCTTATATAGGTGTCACGTTACGCTACATTTACGAGATATATCACATTACGCTTATATAGGTGTCACGCCACGCCACGCTTATGCAGATATGTCACGCCACGCTTATATAGATGTCACGCTACGCCACGCTTATGTAAATATGTCACGCCACGCTTATATAGGTGTCACGCTACGCTTATGTAGGTGTCACGCTACGCCACGCTTATATCAATTTTCTATATATGGATTTATTACTTATTTATAATATTAACAACTAATATTAAGGGTAAATGTGTCAACAAACTTCCCACAGGACTTATGGGAACATAAGTTTTTTAGTAGGACCATATGTAGCATAAGTCTCCCTAATAGGACTTCTAAATAATTTTCCCTAATCAGTATTGGTTTCAATTTTTTGAATTCAATTTTTTGAAAATTGAATTTTTTATTTTTCATATTTTTTAAATTTTAAGCAAATTTTTCACTTTCTTAAATGCATCTTACTTAGATGTATCCAAATAGTAAAATATTTGTGAAAAATATTTTAAAAAATTAATAAATACACAAAAATATGAAAAATGTGTTGAATTTTTTATATTTTTTTCGTATTTTTTGGTATTTAGTATATTTTTTAAAGTTTTTTTCGCAAAGATTATACTTTTTAAGTGTATTTATGTTAGATGTGTCTAAAATTTTAAAAAAATTGTTTAAAATATTAAAAAAATCATTAAAAACATTTAAAATATAAAAAATTAAATTTTCTGAAAACTGTTTTCCAAAAATCAGAACTAAACAAATGGTTATTGTAAAAATTTGAGACCTCTAGTTTGTTTATGATGAAAATGGTAGTTATGATGAAAATAGTAGAACGTAAAAAATAAATTAATTAGTTAAATAAAAAAAATTAAGTTTGTTTAGTATGAAAGTGATGAAAGTTACAATAAAATTAATTTTCTTATATAACTCGTAATGACATGATTACTAAACTTCCAGTTTCTTGCAAAAAAAATAAGAAAATACAAACAAAAAAAAAATTAATTTATTATAAAAGTAGTTACTTATAATTAAATTTCATATTTTTTTTAGAAAATTTTCATCCTAATCAAATTCATATGATAAAATATATTTTCTTTTCTTTTATTTTGCTTTCTACTATTTTCACTTTTATCATTTATTTATATCTAATCAAACAAAGCCTTAAAAAAATTCATAAAATTTACAAAACATTTTGATGATATTCTTAGGTTGTATTTGGATTATGAATTTTGGTGGAGATTTAAAAAGAAAAAGAAAAAAGATAGGTAAAATATAATTCATTCACGTTTAATTTTTTTTTTACCTTTTCAAATTCTTACCAAAATTTAAGATCCAAAAACAGTCTTAATCTAATTTCATTCTTGTTTGTATGTGACAATACAAGCATTTATCCAATCCACCATGCTTTTGGATTGATTTTGAGAACCTTGATTGATTCTTATAGCGGGGGGAAGTGTAATCTAAGCTTGCATGTGTTTAGGTGTGTGAATTTCAGGTAACATGTTCATTCATAAATTTTTTATTATTATTTATGTTTAGCGACCTTATCAGTACGAATTTTTAAAAATAATTAAACATGTTGAAATTTTATGAAAAAATTGTATAATATTCCTTTATGAGTTCATTATCTTGAGTAAAATGTTAATAGGAAAGTGCTTATAAGTGAATTTTATAAAAACTTGGACTAAGTTATACTTTGCTTGACTATTAAAGCATAATTTTAAAATTCTAATGTGTTGTTCTTGAATTTCTACAACTAGTTACACATATGGGAATTTTATGAAAATTTTGTGAGTTATCCTCTATAAGGAATCTACAACCTTGTGTAAAATTTTAAGAGCAAAAGTTGTATAAATGAATTTTATAAAATTATTGAAACGATTTGTACTTTGATTGTTGAGCTAAGCCCTATGTTTTTTAAACTCTTTGTTTTGGATTTTATTAAACTTCGAAGCTCATAAAATGATGAAAGTTTTTGCATGCTATTTGTTTATATATAATTATAATTTATATGGTAAAATATCATAATCTCATATTTAGGGTAATAATTTCTAGTAATTTGTAGACTTGGTCGAGTTGCATTTGTGAGGGCATATGTCAAGTTGGAGCATGTAGAAATCATGCTTTTACATCATCTTATGTTTCTGATACGTGAAGTATGTAAAAATATTTTGCGTAAGACTTGAGTGTACATTGTGCAATTAGACCATCTCCAACGGTTCACCAAACCTGGCATCAAATTTGAAATTTGGTGAAAAAGACACTTTTTGAAGCTCTAACGGTTTCACCAAACTGGTATCAAATTGAGAATTGAACAAAAAAATATCAAACTGATAACAGGATACAGATTTAGAAATTACCGCTTAGACCATTGATGAGAGGAACTGCTCAATCAATGGTTGTCCTACGGCTGACCAACCATCGACCACTAAAGGTTCAAACAGCTCAAATAGATAGATTCAAACAATTCAAAAAATATATATTTTTGCCTCTAAGAACCAATCGGCCGACCAAATTTGCTAACCAACCCATTCGACCACTAAAAGATTCAAACAGTTCAAATAGATAGATTCAAACAATTCCAAAAAAAAAAAAAATTTGCCTTAGTAGTCAACCGGCCAGTCGACCAACCGGTTGTCCCTGGAATAGATTTGATGAAAATCAACCATTGGAGCATTCTGTATCAGATTAAGAAAGTGGTCATTTTTTTACTCAGATTTGGTGAAAAATTAGGTGAACCGTTGGAGATGCTCTTAATGTGAGTAATTTTATACCTTTTGCACTAAGTTTTCAAATTCAATAATTTATTACTAATTACGTCTGGCAATATTTAGTTTTAATCAAAAAAATCACTATAAGTTATTATATTATTCTCTCTATTTTTATGTATATCATTTTATAAAAAGTTTGAAAATTACTAAAATAATCTATTTCTAAATAAGGCCATACTTCTATTAAACATTGTATTCGAAATGCTTTGAATATATTTTTCTATATGAAAAAACAACTCCGCTATGTAGCTCGAAAGTCATGGCTCGACTTTGACTTTTCAACTCACTCTTCTCCAAACAAACATCTCCTCTGTTTCTTCTTCTTCTTCTTCTTCTTCTTCTTCTTCTGCATTTTCTGCTCTACCATTTAAAGAACAACAAAAAGAGAAGAGAGAGGAGAGGAGACTGGCTAACGAACTTGTTGTATAGGTCCCACAGAACCACTACTTTCTTGAATCCAAATTTTGTTCATGCGATACAGGATTGCGATATTCTCTCTCTCTCTCTTCTCAAATGGAAATAGAGACACCACTGGAAGTGATTTTCAAATATGTGGGGCAACCATTGAAGATTTGAAGATTTGTTAAGAGAGAGATAAAGCAATCAATGTTCATCACCTCTAACCTCAAAACTCACCACCAAACCCACTTCTTCTCCTTCTTCCTTTCTCTCTCTAAAAACTACCAAATCATACCCACTACAAAATAAATCTAGATTCAAAGTCAAAAAGAAAATTGATAAACTAGATCTAGATCAAGATATAAATTCTCCAAGACAAGATTGTAAAACCCAAAAGCTTTTGCCTTTCTTTCCTCTCAAAAACAAATCAGAGTGTAAAAAAAAAAAAAAAAAAACTGAGTGTAAAAAAAAAGGCAAAGCCTTGAATTCAATCAAAACAAATCAAAATCAAAACAGAATCAAAATCAAATTCAAAACAAAATCAAAACTAAGCTCACAAAATCAAAATCAAAACAAAATCAAACCCACAGAATCAAAATCAAAAATCAAAACCCAAAATCAAAACCAAACCTAAAATCAACCCACTGAATCAAAAAAATCATCTGGCCATGGCGGTGGCTTGGGTTCGAGTGGTTCGCGATCTCCGTTCATAGCGGTGGGATGGGTTGTGGTGATCTCCGTCCATGTCCCCCTCTCTTTGTTTTCTTCTCCCCTCTTCCTCCTCTCTTTCTCTTACTTCTCTCTTTCTCTCAAAATCAATTTCAGTCTGAGATGGAAAAAAAAAAAAAAAAAAAGAGTGCCAAAACGACGTCGTTTTGGCACTCGGGGCATTCGAGCTGCCTATTTTCGAGCTGCCAAGCAATTTTCATGAAAAAAATCCATGATAAACTTTTGACAACTCAACTTACTGTTGTAACTGCCATCCATTGATACTTACCAAAAGCAGACATCACTCATGTTATCATGTACTATGAGCCACCTATTTGTGATGTCCATGTTACAATATAACTCGATAGAAAATAGAAAACCGTGTTACATGCTTTACCCAAATTTTGTTGTAAATGATATATGTGTTTTGAAAACTTGTTTATTCATGATATTTATGTACATACCCTTTATTGGTTGAACATTTTTCAGGTAAGGCTTAGGTCCTTAAAATTTTTATGGCCATGCCTCGTATATTTTGGGTAATATGTTCTTTATTTTGAGGGAAAATTATTCTAAGATTTCTCTCCCATTTTTAGTAATGGAAGAGATTTACAATATTATTTTATAATGTCTAAGGTCCCTCAACTCCCACACTCATATATTAGAGAAATTTGACCCTATCAAATATTATAAAATCGTTACAGATATTTTTTTGTTCGAGGGTTTCGATCAATCGCAACCATAGGGGGAGAGCCATGAGAGCCACAGCGAAGGTGGCCGGAATCACCGTCGTGAACGATAGTCTTCGCGGCGTCTCATCAGTATCTCTAGCAGAACATCAAGTCGCCTCAGCCACTCACAGAGCCAGTTGTCATATCTCATCTATCGTTGCTTCTTCCGAAGAAGTGAATCGGAACGTCTTGACAGTTTCTCAAAACAATCCGATCGACGTTGTGTCGCAAAGGCCGTGTTGGGAGCTCGACGACTAGGATTTCGCCGACAGAGTCGGAGAGACGATCGTGAATTCCAGTGAGCCAATGCCGAGACTTGTATTTGGTGGTGTGCTGACTCTTGAAGAAGCCAAATAAGCCACTTCTAAACTTTAAGAGGCTATTGATAAGTATAATATTAATACTGTCTGCAAGCTAATACCAAAGAAGTCACTTTTTGTTTAAGTTGTATAATTTCTATTAATTTTTTTGTTATATGCTTATCAGTGTGTTTCGATTTCATTGTTTGAATATGTTATATTGTTGATATTGATTCAGAATTTCTATAATTGTTTGGGAAATTTCTATCATTTTTTCTAAATGAATTCAATAAATTTTTGTTGTACTCATCTGCATATTTTCTAGGGTATATCTGTCTCCAAAATTTTTCTAGAGAGTGGGAAGTATAAGGAAGACCAGAGAAAAAAATTTCTCTAGACAGAAGGGAATGCCAGAGAAATTTACAGCCAGAAGTCTAGGGAAGGTCAGAGAAATTTTCCAAAGAAATTCTTCCCTCTGGACCAATTTTCTCTGTGAAGTCAAATTTTCTCTGAATCAATTTGAGACACCTTAGACATTATTAAAATTTTGAATGTCTTTTATGATGTAAAATCTTAATAACAGGAACCCTAAAAAAAACTCCTTATTTTAATCGTAGTATTTTTTCTTTTTTAGATAGGATTTTAGTCGTAGTTATCATGTAGTTATCACGTCAACATTGTAAATAGGCACTTGGACCTATTCCTTCTTTGTATACATTATGTGGTGATTTGGAACCTCAAAAAGTTGTGTTTTGGTGCACCAAAAATGCAGCCCATAACAAGCTAAAACGCAGCGAATCATTTGAGAAAACCATAAAAAGCAAGTCATAAATTACAAGACTATCCTTCATGTTTACAACTTGAGGGTAAATTTCTTAATTTGGATGGGGTTATTTTAGTCATTTTTATTATGATATGACATCATAAACAAATATTAAACTAAAAAAGCCAAAAAAAAAATTTTTACCAACTTCTCAAATCACTTTCTAAAAAAGTCAAAAAACTTAATATTAACTTTTTATCAACTTTTTAAAACACCCCTATGATGCATATTTTTGGTAAAACATTTGATTGCATGCTTATAGACCTGATTATATGATAGAACTTATAATGCCTTACTAACATTAGTAAGCAACCGATCATATTTACTAATCCCTTATGTTCCGAGATAGGACTATAACATTTTGGTTATTTTTAAATGTGAGATGAGCGAATTATTTTGAAATCATATTGAAAAGAATAAAGTAAGGCACCTGTTATTTTTATATTTTAAATAAAAAATATTTCCATAATTTTTAAAAAAAAATTTATGAACTTTGAATAGGATTTTGATTATGTGTTTGATTATGAGTTGTAAGTTTTTGGATTAAATATTATATGTCACATCATTTATTTCAAACTTTTTTCATAACTCATAACTAAACAATTTTTCACACTCAAATCATAATTCCAAAATTCACAAACTCAAAATATAACTATATTCCCAAATCATATTTAGAAAACTCTACCAAACAAACACTACTTAAATTTTCCTCTAAAATTTATAAGTAAAAGAAATCATGGAAAAGCATATCTATACATGCCAAAAAAAACAATGATTCAAATTGTGAAGGCCAAAAACCAATTGTGATAGGGTATTTTGGGAAATTGGTTAAAAATTGATTTTTTGGTTTTTTTTAATTTTTTGTGACTTTTTTAGCTAAAAAAAAAACTTTTTTATAATTTTTTTAGGGAGCTTTTTTGATAAATCTACTTTCTAAGAGCTTTATTTCATACAACCCATATTCTTTTTGACTATTCCATTATGTCCTATTTGAGATAAGAAGACCAAAATACTCTTTTCATCTACTTATATTCTATTTAGTTCACATTATTTTCTTATGTTTCAATAAGTCCTATGGGTGACATAATTACCAAAATACCCCTAATATGAATGTTCACACCGCCAATGTGAATGTTCATATCACAATGTAGGGCTCCGGCCCATGTCGATCCTCGTGGGTGCCCGGAAAAATTTCAGTCGGGCCGGGGCGGGCCCGGCCCATTGACAATGTGAATATTCACATTGACATGTTAACATTCACATTAATATGAGTGTAAAATTGGCCCGTGCGTCCGCTGAACTCGCGTCTGTCCGCCCGTTAACAATGTGAATATTCATATTGACGTGTTAACATTCACATTGATAAGAGTATAAATTGGCCCGCGCATGGGCGCTAAGTTCGCCATGTCCATTAACAATGTGAATATTCATATTGACATGTTAACATTCACATTGATAGAAGTGTAAAATTAGTCCGCTACTGGCCGTGCTCGAAAACCACGGGCCGGCGCCCAACCCACTGCTGACAATGTGAATATAAAATTACGCCCAGGCTAGCTCGCTCGGTCTATTGACAATGTGAATATTCACATTGACATGTTAACATTCACATTGATAGGAGTGTAAAATTAGCCCGTGTCGTGGTCGCCTAAAACCCGCCATGAACTATGGCGCCCAAGGCGAGCCTGGCCATTTTTTTTTTAATTTTTTTAAATTTTTTCTACCAAAATTTTATTATTTTCCACAAAAAAAGACACTAGGCCTCAGCGGGCCGGGCTTCAAAGTGATGGCCTAGGCCCTAGCCTAGGTCTCTGGATTAGGCTCGAGTCTGGGCCCAAACGAGCCTTTCTCTGGTAAGGTCGGGCCGGCCCATGGGCCAAAAAATTAGGCCCTGACACAAGGGTATTCGGGCTTTGGATGGACCAATGGACCGAGCCTCGGGTCGGGCCGGTGGGCCTGGGCCTGGCCTTGAGCTTAGGTCGGGCTTGGGCGGGCCTGGCCATTTTTTAAAAATTTTTTTAAATTTTTTCTACCAAAATTTTATTATTTTTCACAAAAAAATACATTATACCAATGGTCAGCCTCAGATCGAGCCTTTAATGGGCCTTAAGGGCTAATGGGCCGAGCCAGTTTCAAAGTGATGACTTAGGCCCTAACCTAGGGTCTCGACATGTCTCTGCCCACCAAAACGAGTCCTCGGGTCGTGAAGCTTCGGCCCATGTCACAAATAATTCTACATTCCTATCAATGTGCATTTTAATATGTCAATGTGAATATTCACATTGTCAACAGGCCGGGCCGGGCCTACCCCGGGCCGCGAGCAAGCTTCGGGCAGCGGACAAATTTTATACTCCTATCAATGTTAATGTTAACATGTCAATATGAATATGAATATTCACATTGTCACGGGTCGGGCCAAGCCCGCCTCGGGCTACGATCGAACTTCGGGCCACCCACGGGTTGCGGGCCAATTTTACACTCTTATCAATGTGAATGTTAACACGTCAATGTGAATATTCACATTGTCAACGGGCCGGGTCGACCCCGCCTTGGGCCACTGGCCAATTTTATACTCTTATCAATGTGAATGTTAATATGTCAATGTGAATAATCACATTGTCAACAAAGCATCGAGTTCGCCCGCCGGTGGGTTTCGGGTAGCCACGAGGCACGGGCTAATTTTACACTCTTATCAATGTGAATATTAACATGTCAATATGAATATTCACATTGTAAATGGGTGGGCCTACCCCGCCGCCCACGCCGTGGGCGGTTTCAACACCACGGACACGGGTTAATTTTACACTCCTATCAATATGAATGTTAACATGTCAATGTGAATATTCACATTGTCAACGGGCCGGGCCTGCCTCGGGCTGCGAGCGGACTTTTGGCCGCCCATGGGCCACGAGCCAATTTTATACTCTTATAAATGTGAATGTTAATGTCACGCCCCAATTTTAATTACACGGAAACATTACCAAAAGTCTGCAATTTAGGTCCATTTTTTTTAATATATATATATATATATATATATACAACTATCTATTACACTTGAGTAATAGAAATACAATGATACGTGTTCTCTCGCTCTCAATAAGTACAATAAGAACAATGATACATGCCAATCTTCTACTAAGAAACGACAAATAAGTATATAAAAATATCAATATACAACAATTACTTTCTTCACATCCACGACGATATACACACAGACTTATGAACTTCATAACTCTTCAACTACAGAATCCACACTTTCTTCCTGAAAAAAAAAAAAAAAAAAAACAACAACAACAGGGGTGAGCACTAATGCCCAGTAGAAATTTCATAGTTTTAAATCAATAGCCAACCCACAGATAGAAATGATCATGCATGCAGGGTGATACCATATAGTAGGTGACGTTTTGTAATTTCAAAATATCATACGTAGAGTATCTTTTCTCAAATTTATTTAAACAATTTAAGGAAAACCCTTAATCATAAAAAAAAAACCATCCTTTTTATCAAAAAACCAAACAAAATCCTTTTTGGAAACAAAATGTTTAAGGAACCACATCACTTTATGCTTATTAACCCATTCCAAAATTTTCCTTATTAAATATCCATCTTAACATTTTTCCTTCTATTCCCCTTCTCCTCTTTTACTAATTAAGTTTGTTACAACTCCATGACATCAAATTTATGCTCCCTTAATACCCAAAACAACCTTCATACACTCTATTCCCACCAGTTGATCTTTTATTGCTATAACGTTCTAACATAGAAATCCAAGAACACTTACATCACATCTATATTAGCATTACCAACTGTGTGAGTGAATTTCCGATCACACTGCCCTCCTTAGCGATCCAGCTGTAGAACACAGGCAGAATAGATGGCTCCTCAGAACTCAAGACAGAAGAAAAGGCTCCGGTGGTTCTTCCACCCGGACACTCCGACGATCAAGTCAAGATTCTCAAAGATAAATCGCTTAAATTATCGCCAAGACTAAGAATTGCAGACCTTAGACCCGGGGTGCCCTTCTTTTATAGTGTCTCTTTATCCTAATCCCACTAGAAGTCTTACTTCTATGGACTCCAACTCGATCTACTTTGGACTCTTCAAGAGATAAGGATAGACTCTAAGAGTTTTACCTTTATCCATCTTGTAGTCTTTCTTCTTTCTAGGACTCTGCCCCTTATCCACTTATCTCTTGACTCGATCTTCCGAGATAATTTCAAGAACCCCGAGATTACCTCGGCAGAATCGCTGTCACGCAGCACCCTACCGACACTTCTGTCACCTCGCCACGTGTTGGTACTCGTAAAATACATCCTCATTAATCGTTTCTAGGTTCTATTACCCCAGATTCCGAGGTGATAGAACCTATATTGAACTTTTTTCGCACATCGGCTTAAGAACTTTCTAGCCGAGATCATTCATTTCAGTCGATATGTCTTCTTCTAAGGACAAGAATTCAGATCAATCTTACTTGCATGAGCCGGTCATGCACCATTTTTCAACCGTTTCATCGACGCTGCTTTTTCCCTTATTGGTCCGCGGTTGGTGACGCTACCGCAGTCGCCTTTTTCTCTGCTTATACCGCTTGACGACGCTAACCTAGGCGATTTAATGATCTTCATTTTGCCGCCGCTTTCACTTTTTGGACAAAACATTTGCCTCTCTTCTTCGCTTCACTTTCGCATTTTGAATACTCTACATTTTCTCTCTAAAGTTCTTTCTTCAACCGCCATTGCTCAAAGCTCTTGACTCATCGCCTTGCATCCGCCATTTCGCTAAGCTTCGCCAGAAGCGGCATTATCCGACCTCGAGCTCATTCCGCCTTCACCTTTTCTCGTAAGCCGCTCCTCTTTCTCAGTTCTTGATTATTTCTGAAATTTCTTGTTCGCTTTATTCTGCTCCATCATTCAATCTATGAGTCACTCACTTGAATTTATCCTATTTTATGGTTTCGTACATGTTATGCACACTTGCACTGTTGCACCTCTTGTTCTTGGTCTTCCACCATTTGTGTTCTTGAATCTGAAGCTTCGTTCTTGCTTTTCTGTTTTCCAGATTTTCTGCCCTTCATACTCGTCTTTCGTAGATCTAGGTTTGGGATTTGCTTATAGATCCATCAATCCTTAGGAAAAACTGAAACCAACTTCACCAATATACACTTAGGTTTAAGCCGAGATCCCAATAACCCTTCGAAAGTAAACTGTTTCTGTAGCCTAGTATTTGTATACCAAAACCATGGGTGTGTGGAGAGATAGGGTTAACTCCCCAACCAAACTAGAGTTTTTTAGGGAAGAATTCTCCATTCCTGCCGATGTTCACCTCAGGCTAGCTGGAGAGAACGACTCCATTATGCCTGAGAACGATAACATGCCCTTTCCTGTTGTAGCCTTTGTCCAATGTGGACTTCGGTTCCCCCTAAATCCCCTCTTCCGCGAAGTTCTCCACTACTACACCCTCAACCCCATGCAACTCACCATTAACGCCTACAGAACGCTTAATGGTATAATAGCCTTAGCTCGGCAGGATATTGTTAGGATCACTCTTGCCGACATCCAATACTGCTACACCATGTGTGCCCTGAACCTTAAGGAAAAAGGCTATGTCTATTACCTTAAGCCAAGGTCCACAGAGTTTAAGATTGTAGCCGACCTTCCAGACTCCAACAAAGGGGCTGGAGATGATTATCTCATCGCTTCTGGGAACTGGGAATTTGGCCCAGATGAAGAAGTTCATCTCTTCCCTCTTCCTCGAACGGTCAAGGAGGGCAAGGGTAAGATCCTCGTGTTAATCGCTAATCGCTTTCCACAATTTTTTTCAACAAATTTGTTTCGATATTGTGTTTTTTGCGACGTCATAAGCCTCCCAAGGACTTTCGCCAGTCCTATTACCCTGGGAAAGGATTGAAGAAGCTCTTGGACCTCCCAATTCATAAACGCAAAGCCCCACTTCTGTTAAACTTCATCCCAACGTATAAGTCAACTCTGTCCGACGTCCCAAGAGCGAAGAAAAGAAGCCTGTCTACAGCCACAACTCAATCCGCATCTACATCCCGGACAGATCAAGGTTCCACTTCTGACCCAGCCGATCTTCCATCCACCTCGGCACCATTCTTGGTTCCAGTTCAAGAAAGAAAGCGTCGCCGACGTCTTGTCAAAACAGTTGAAATGGAGCGCCCGAAGAAAGTTGTGCTGGATCTCCTCGCCGACCTTCCAGCCGACGCGGATGATGCACCATCCCAATCAGTGCCTCTGCCTAAACCAAAGAGAATCAAGAAGGCCCAGCCAAAGGCCAAGGTTGTCAAGGCCGAGGATGAAGATGTCAGGCCCATCTCTAAGCTGACCCAGAGCCGAAGTCCACTTCACTGCGAAGAGGTCGGCCGAGGCTCAACCATCGTGGTCCGCCCATTGAAGAAACAGAATCTTCGACTCGATCCAGGTTCCCAAAGTCCCCGAACCCAAAATTACGCCGAAACAGCCAATCTATGCCATCGAGAGTGCCGCCGACGTCAACATCGGCCAGAAGGCCAAAGATCATGGTCCTCCTTGAGGGCGATCTTGAGCGTAATGCCAAGATGAGTGGCTATGAGAATTACGCCCTCATGTTGCAGCGTTCAGTCCAAGTAAGTCTTTGAATTTGAGAACCTGTCTTTCATACTTGTAAAATTTGGGAAACTTTTTGTAATAACTTTTGCCTTGTATTCTTTCAGGCCATCCAACACGCCCATACCTTCTCCGTGCAAGCCTTTGAAACAGGGGAGGAGTTGGCTGAGCTGAAGAAGGAGTTTGCTGCTCTCCAGAAACAAAACAGGAGTCTCCAAAACAAGATGAAAAAATTGGAGGATCAGGCCGAGGAGGCAACTAAGGCTAAACAGATAGCTGATGAAAAGGCCGAGGTCAGCCTGTTATTAAAACCGTTGTCAGAGCTCAAGAAAGAAGTCAAGAAAAGTGGCCCAGCCGAGAAAGAGTCAGCAGGAGGCGCCGCTACAAAGATGCCGAAATAAGGGCTGCTGATAACAAGGCGTACGCCCAAGGCATGGCCGATGTACAGAAGATTATAAGCTTCAAGTCAAGCAAGCATGCAACAGGGGATTTTCCCTAGGTTGGAATGCTTTGGCCAAACAACTTGATCTTCCTGCCGACTCACCTTGGCGCAAAACCAAAGCCATTCGTCTTCCCTTTGCTCTTCCTCCACCTCCAAGCCAAGTTGAAGAAGAAGCTGATTCTGAAGCCGAGGTTGAAGATGAAGGTGAAGGTGAAGATGAAGATGAACCTTTAGTCAGGAAATCCAAGGAAGCCATTGAAACCAAGTCACCTCCTCAGGGCGATCAAGTAATGGATTTAACCCAAGAGGAGGATGAGGAGGTTGAGAAGGTGCCAGCGAAGCGGCCCCACCCACCTTCATCCGACCTTCTGGCCGAGCAAAGCGTGAGAAGACCTTTATTTAAATAGGCCGAGATCGCGGTGATAAGGAGGCCGAGGTCGTGTAAAAACACCGAGGTTGTAGAAAAGATGCAGGTTGAGCAAAAGGATGCCGAGGTGGTTCTTCCAGAGCCCTCCGAGGTTCCATCCCAATCATCTGTTCAAGTTGAAGAAGGACAGCCCTGATGCTTTTTGTACTTTGTTTTGTTCTTTAAACAATGTAAGTTGCCTTTTATGGCTGGTGTCTCTTTCTCTGTTGAATGCTTTAATACAACTATCTTTCTTTGAGTGCTTGTACCTTTGTCTTCTCTGTATGAATTTGCATATGCTTTTCATATCTCTTTATGTAATCTTCTCGGGGTTATATACCTCGGGTATAATTACTACAAACTTTACTTCGGCAAGATACTGACCTGCAAATTCTTCATGAATTTCAACAAGTATATATACTTATAAACTTTTCTCAAATTTCAACAAGTGTTTAAACAAATTTCTATTTAACTCAGAATTGCTACAAATTTCAAAGACGATTAAAATATCATATATCGAACTTCACCTTTGTAAATTGCTACAAATTTCAACATGTAAAAACATCACCTCGGCTTAACTTCGGTTAAGCGTTATCTCGTTTTAACCAACTTGTAAATTCACACAGAACTTCAACAAGTGTTACTCAATGAACTCGGTCTATCTTCATCTTGTAAATTGCTACAAATTTCAACAAGCGAAGATAAAGAATTATATCGGCTTAACTTTAACTTGTAAATTGCTACAAATTTCAACAAGTAAAGATAAGGAATTTATTTCGGCTTAACTTTAACTTGTAAATTGCTACAAATTTCAACAAGTAAAGATAAGGAATTTATCTTAGCTTAACTTTAACTTGTAAATTGTTACAAATTTCAACAAGTAAAGATAATGAATTTATCTCAGCTTAACTTTAACTTGTAAATTGTTACAAATTTCAACAAGTAAAGATAAGGAATTTATCTCGGCTTAACTTTAACTTGTAAATTGTTACAAATTTCAACAAGTAAAAATAAGGAATTTATCTCGGCTTAACTTCAACTTGTAAATTGCTACAAATTTCAACAAATAAAGATAAGGAATTTATCTCGGCTTAACTTCAACTTGTAAATTGCTACAAATTTCAACAAATAAAGATAAGGAATTTATCTCAGCTTAACTTTAACTTGTAAATTGTTACAAATTTCAACAAGTAAAGATATGAATTTATCTTCGACTTTAACTTGTAAATTGTTACAAATTTCAACAAGTAAAAATAAGGAATTTATCTCGGCTTAACTTCAACTTGTAAATTGCTACAAATTTCAACAAATAAAGATAAGGAATTTATCTCGGCTTAACTTTAACTTGTAAATTGCTACAAATTTCAACAAGTAAAGATAAGGAATTTATCTCGGCTTAACCGTGTTTAAACACAATCTCGGCTTAACTTCGGCTAAGCATTACTAATGTCTTCTCTACGCCTTTCAATGTGAACCTAAGTTCTTTTGGGTTCTCATTATTCAAAAACATCATGCAAGTTGTATAAGTTCGAAAATTACGCTAAGATTTTATTGATCATATCGGCAAAAAATCAAAGAACATCTAATGATAGAAAAACTTTAAATTGCAAGTGTTCCATGGTCTAGGCAATGCTTTGCCCTCATTATCTTCGAGCCGATATGCCCATTTCCTA
Source organism: Camellia lanceoleosa (assembly GCA_025200525.1). Taxonomy (NCBI): domain Eukaryota; kingdom Viridiplantae; phylum Streptophyta; class Magnoliopsida; order Ericales; family Theaceae; genus Camellia; species Camellia lanceoleosa. Next base: position 125,423,706 of record CM045766.1, read on the forward strand.
ACACCGGTGATTCTATAGGGACCTTCTAGTTTGGGCCAAGCTTGCCCTCTCGGGGTCCTTCTTATTCGAAACGACTTTTCTCAAGACTAGGTCGTTGACTTGAAAATCCCTTGGATTGACCTTCTTGTTGTAAGCTTTGGCGATTTGTTCTTTGGTATCTTTGTAATTTGGATTGCGACTTTTTCTTCTTTTTCTTCGATGAGTCCGGATCTCGGGCGGAGCACATCATTAGACCCGTTCTCAACTCCACGTGTTACGATCCTCGATGCCGATTTCCAATGGAATGGCCTACGCCATAAGCCATGGCAAGGTGGATTCCTGCTGATCTTCTCGGCGTAGTGCGATATGCCCGAGCACGTTGGGCAATTCATCTACCCACTTTCCTTTTCTTTTCGGCTTATTTTCTCTTCTTTATTCCATCCGAATGACTTTGTTTGATGCTTGGCTTGCCCATTACTTTGGGGAAGCTTGGTGTTGAAAAATAATTCTTTATCTTGAACTTCTTAAAAATTCTTGATGAGTTCTTTGTCAAAGTTGTTCCGTTATCGGCAACAATTGCTCTTGGAATCCCAAATCTGGTGATGATGTTTTTCAGATGAAGTTCTTCACATCCACATCTCGGATTTTGGCAAGGGCTCGCTTCTATCCATTTGTGAAGTAGTCTGTTGCTACGGGGTACTTCATTGCCCAGCTTGCGGGCAATTATCCAACGAGATCCATGCCCCTTTGGGCAAATGGCCGAAATTTGAAACAAGGTTAGTCGTGGTGGTGATGTATCAATCTGGCAAACTTCGGCATTGTTCACACTTCTTCGCATAGGTCTGCGTCTTTTTGCATATAGGGCCACCAATACCCCTAGGTAATGGCCCTATGAGCTAACGATCTGCCTAGTGGCTTCCACAAACTCCTTCATGAATTTCATACAAAAAGTCTTCGACACGAAGAGGGTGTACACACTTTAAAGAGGTCGATGAAGGATCTTACAGGAGATGTCCTTCTCATCGGGTTGAATCTTGCCGACTTGATGCGACCTTGTGTGCTTCCTTCGATCTTCTGGCGGTTTCCCTCTTTGAGAATACAACAATTGCATCCATCCAATTGGTCCCATGTCGCGCATAATGCCTCTTGCATTGTGTTGATTGGTTCTATGCTCGGGCTTGGTGTCGATCATTATTGTCCTCGTCTTTCCGGTTTGCATCGAACTTCGCTAAATTGTGCTTGTCGGCGTGGTTGTTATCGTCTCGGTGACTGAAGAAGTCGGCAGGTTTTGAAACATGTCACACAAATGATGACTTCTTTTGCGTATGAGCATCCTTTCATCTCGGCGACAAACTCTCTTGTAGTTTGATTTACTATGAGTTGTGAGTCAAAAAGCGATTACCTCATATGCGCCTCTGCCATACTTGCCCGGCCGATCCGACAATCGGTGATTAGCCATATTCAGCCTCATTGTTCGGGGCTTTAAATCGGTCGAATGGATCGCTCAATATCTCCCCATCGGAAATTAACACTCTCGCCTGCCGGTTTGAGCTCCATCAACAAAAAGTTGAAAGTCGCCGATGTAAATCTTTGCGGTCACAGTTTTTCCTTCTGGTTCCTTAGCCTTTGGGTTTGGGCTTCTCCTTCCTTGTTTGGACATCGTTCATCTCTCGTGAGCCGATGTTCGATGTACAGCGAAATTCCGCCCACGAAGCCGGCCAAGACTTGGCCTTTTATCGCTGTCCTCGGCCTGAACTCCAGGACATATTGGCCCAAAACTACGGCCCATCTTGCTATTCTTCCAATCAAGTCTCCTTGTTGCAACAAGGATTTTAGTGGGTGCTCTGTTAGAACCACTATCTTGTGAGCCTGAAAATAATAGTTTAGCTTCTTTGTGGCCATTTCCAAGGCGGCGTTAATTTCTCCGATGGTAAATACCTTGTTTACGCATCGGCCAGGTTTTACTTACATAGTACACTGCATACGCTCTCCCTTCTCTTTCTCGAGATAATCCACAGCACTTCACTGCGTTAGCTCAAATCTAGAGTATAAAACGTTCCTCCCAGGTTGAGGTGTTAAGAGGATTGGGCCGAGGTGAGTATTTCTTGAATAAAGCGGCCTCACATTCTTGTCATAGAAAATCCGTGGCTTTTTCACCGGGTTGAAAAAAGGTTTACATTTATCCGAACCGGCTTATGAATCTATTTAGGTGCGGCCTTTCCGTGCTTATCCCGAACTGTTTAGCGATGTGGGACTCTGTAATTCCATAATGGCCTTGATCGATATGGGGCTTCAATGCCCTTCGGTCACCGGTATCCAAGAACTTCTGGGATCAGGCTCCAAAGCGCGCATTTCGGTCGCGTTTAGTCGGCGATATGTTTTGAGTATATCAAATACCTTTTCTAAGTCGACAGATGATCCTTTGGTTCCTTAGTCTTCACGACCATGTCATCAATGTAGACTTCTGATTCGGCCAATCAAGTGTTTGAACATCTTGGTTACCACCTTTTAAGTTGCTCTACCGTTCTTCAACCCAAAGAGCATGACTGCGTAACATCCTGAGACCTTTGGGAGTGATAATTTGTCTTTTCTTCATCTGGGTACATGGCTATCTGGTGATACCCCTATATGCATCGAAGCTCATCCTTCCATGTCCGGATGTGGCGTCCACCATTGAGTCGATCTTTGGCGATAGGAATTTGTCTTTGGAACAAGCTTTGTTCAAATTTGTGAAGTCTCTGAGACCCTCCACTTGCCATTCTTCTTCTTTACTACCCGGTATTTGATAACCATGTCGGATAATTGGCTTCTCGGATGGCCCTAGCCTCTAGAAGTCGCTACTTCTCTTCCTTTGCTTGGCGTGCACCAGCGTGGTCTTACAGCTCGTTGTATCACGGTTTGGCCGACCTATCAGCGTTAGTGCGACATGTGACCTCGGGGTCAATGCGGGCATTTCATATGGTGTCGGCGAACACCTCAATATTTTTTCCTTAGAAAGGCTTCCAACTCCCTTTCTTCTTCTTGGCTAATCGTCGAGAAAAGCATTCCTCATCGCCTCTTGGGCGAAGATTTTCTTCAATGCTTCTTCACTTTTTCTCGGTCGGCTCTTTTGGCGTCATCTAGGACCTTTATGTCCCTCTTCTTGACTTCTGCCTTCTGGTTCTGAATCTGCAGGTTAGCTTCATTCTTTGCCATGGAGCAATTTTTACTTCTGTTGATCACCTCGACTTCCTCGATCCCATGTTACATTGGGAGCGTAGCAGTTGATGCAATGTCGAGGGGGCCCCATTGCATGCAACCACAGCCTCCCAAGATGATGTTGTAAGGCGAGGCGTGTCGATCCTAATGGTCTGTCTTGATCTTTTAAGTAATAGACTTGTACCTCCAAGCTTGTTGCTCTAAAGGCCATGTCGGCGTTCATTAGGCGAAACCATCGGACGTTCGCTTCCATGTCATCGGGGTGAAGGCCTAACTCCTTGTAACATCGACATACGTGATGTCGCGAGGCGCCTTGATCAATCAAGATCACGTTTCACAGCACTCTGACACGGAGGGATACTACGGGGCATCATTGTGCGGTCTTTGAACCATGTCAAGGTAAACCGTGAAGGTTATCATCGGTCCTTAGCAATCTTGAGGCGAGGTCTTTTCGGTCCGACTTTGGTTGACGTCTTTGCGGTGTTTTACCCTCGTGTCTCCCGTTATGTCGTTTTCATTCACCTTTGAGTGGATCCGTTAACCACTGAGGTCCACTGTAGTTCTTCTTGTTGGGCGGGCTGCTTTGGTGCTTGAGGCAATCGTGCTGCTCTTCCTAGTTCGCTTCATCCACAAGGTCTCTTCGTCAGCCTTGCCTCACCGGATCTTCTAAGTGTGCTTTAAGGGCTCTGCAACCACGAGTTGGGTGACTGCTCATTGTAGTAGGCACAACGCCTACCAAGGTTCTCATAAATTCTCCTTGTGCTCTTAGAAGCCAAGTAGGTGATTTCATTTTGGTCAAGGACTTTTTGGACCTAATTGGAACACCGTCATCCTTGCTTAGCCCTCAACTCTGTCTCTGTTGTTCTCATCCATTGTTACCTCGGCTCGCTTGATGGCAGCCGCTGTTCTTTTCTAGCCGTCTCCTTATTACGGGCGTATCTTCCTCGGCTCACGGCATACTTCTCGATTCTCGCCATGAGCTCTTCCATACTCTTTGGCGGGGTTTTGCCAAGGACTTCGCGATGGCGGATCATCCTTGACCGTTCTTGAAAGAGATGACCGCTACCTCGGTTGCATTCAGGTATTCGATTGAACACCTCGTTGTACCGTTTTGCATAATCTCTGAGGCTCTCATCTCTGCCGATCTTCAAGGCCATCAATGCATCCACCCTTAATGACTGCAGTTTGTTTGTTATGAACCTGGCCACAAACATCTCGGCCAGCCTTCTGACTCTTCACACTCCCTTTGGTAGTTTGTGGAACCAATCGATGCAATCTCCCGAAGGATGAAGGGAACACTTTGCGTAGCAACGGCTCGTTCCATCAGTACAATGCCATTGAATTAAAAATAATCCAACATGGAAGTTAGGTTCGATTTACCATCGTATATCTCGAGCCTCAAAGATGTCTTGAATCTTTTATTATGACGAATCTATCAATTCGCAGAGAATGGAGTCCTCGGCTTAAAGAAGTTACTTGACTCCGAGCATTCTGTTTCCTCTTGAGCTAATCTCTCAAGTCCTCTTTACTTCTCCACTGCTGTGACACTGCGGCCGTGTCATTGGGTTATCGACTTCAAATTTTTCGGTAGCGCTACTCTCGAGCTTCATGATGGCCGCTTTTCGATCCTTCTTTTTCTCCACAGGGCGCGTGAAACACAATATCCGCCCCGGAACATGCCGATGTTCTTTGGGGTCTGCTTCCTTCTCGCGATATGTCCTTCGGGACTCTTCTCTTCTCGGCTCTTCTCGGCCGACTTCCCTGGAGGGTCGGCGAGAGTGCCTTTCACTCCCCATGTGCTGAGGGGCTTCGGGGACTTCTCTCCGCCCCTTCTTCTGGACGTTTGCTGCCGGCATTGGTGTGTCCTGCAGCGGGTATGGCGGCTGCATGACATTATTCTGCATCATGAAGTTGACGACCGATTGAAGGTCTGCCAACTTGTTTGCCATCTCTTTTACTTCCTCATCCCTCCTCGAACTCTGTCTTTCCGTGTCTGGAGGTCATCCTCATTATAGTATTTGCCTCTGTCAGCTTTTCTTTGATGTATCACCATCTTGTCAAGACGGCTTTCTGCGTGATTACGATCACGAGTTTCTTCATTATGGTCTCCTCCTTCAACGTTAGAGTCGACGGGTCTTCCTCAATGGGAGCGTCGTCCCCAATCTTTTCTTTCTGCATGTTACTGGCCATCTACTCTTCTTTCGTTCCCATAGACGGCGCCAAATTGTGTGAGTGAATTTCTGGTCACACTGCCCTTCTTAGCGATCCAGTTGTAGAACACAGGCGTGCAATAGATGGCTCTCGTAACACTCGCGAAAAGAAAAGGCTCCGGCGGTGGTTCTTCCACCCGGGGACACTCCAACGATCAAGTCAGTATCTCTCAAAGATAAATCAGTGCTTAAATTACTGCTCAAGACTAAGAATTGCGTACCTTAGACCCGCCGGGGGTGCCCTTCTTTTATAGTGTCTCTTTATCCTAATCCCACTAGAAGTCTTACTTCTATGGACTCCAACTCTGATCACTTTGGACTCTTCAAGAGATAAGATAGACTCCTAAGAGTATTACCTTTATCCATCTTGTAGTCTTTCTTCTTTCTAGGACTCTGCCCTTATCCACTTATCTCGGACTCCGGTATCTTCGGAGATAACATCGGCAACCCCGAGATTACCTATACAGAATCGCTGTCACGTGGCACCTCGGCTGACACTTCGGTGTCACCTCGGCCACGTGTTGGTACTCAGAAAATACATCCCCACACCAACTATAATTCAACATACCACTAGGATAACAAATTCTTTTAATTCAATTTCTCAATTAATCACAAAATAAAACTATAAATCTTTCCTTATAGATACAAACAATCCGATGAGTTCTTTATCACCAATCCCATATCCAATTACCATTTCTTTATCCATTCGTTCTAGATAATTTCCATAAGCATTTACATTCCATACCCAGTTACATATCAAATAGTAATTTCTGAAGTTCATCACAAGACATATATATCATCGTTGACCTGAACACACGCCACAACACACCCACTTTTTGCCGACTTGATGCGGCGGGACAAAGTGCATCTAATCCATAACATATTCCACCTTTTGCTGGCTATTATACGGCGGGAAGTGAACTCCCAAAAACCAGTTTCTTAAAAGCCATTTTCATCCAAAAATCACATTTTCCCAAAACCAGTATTCACTTTTTAAAACCATCCCCCACATTTGCTGGCTGTTATACGGCAGGACGTGGGCACCCAAAACATTTTTGAAAACCATCTGTTTTTCCACTTTTGCCGCCTACAATACGGCAGGACTGTGTGGACACCCAAAAACCATTTTCCACTTTTGCCGGCTACAATACAGCAGGACTGTGTGGACACCCAAAAATCATTTTTCCACATTCGTCCAGCGATAAGTCTAGACAGGGCAATTGGGCACCTTTATTTCAAACCACCGCCATGTTTACCAGCTATTAATACAGACGGTCATGGGCACCGAAAAACCATTTTTCTCAATTTTCAAAACCATCCCCCACATTTACCGGCTATTAATACGCTGAAGACGGTCAGGCACCGAAAAATCATTTTTCAATTCCCCGCGTGGGTACCAACACAACACCATACAACTCAAGTCAACACAATTCAACTAAATGCAAATACGATTCAACATAGTCCAACACAATTCGATTCAACATCATTCAATACAATTCAATCCAATCAACACCATTCAAGATAATCAATTTAACACCACCAAATATAATTCAACATAATTCAAGTTAAATTCTTAAAGCTCATTTCATCATTCCATAGCCAAGTTTACATCATCCACATCATCAACAAATCTTTTCTCCCAATTCTCTTCTCATTATAACATGATTTACAATGCTCATAACAAAGTTTATTCGCAAATTTTAAACATAATTTTCAAACATTTTCATATTCCAATTAAACTTGTACATATATAATTCAACCTACCAATTTCATGATTCTACATTTAATTTGGGCAAAATCATTAATTATCATCATGAATCGACTTAAGGTTTTTAAAAGAAATTAAACATTTTCACAAAACACACTTTATTCTAACCATTCTATTACTTTTAACCCCAAACTCATGACCCAAGATTATAACCCAACAAACAAAACCCAACTCTTCAAACCCTAACTCCCAATCCCATGATTCATCACAATATGCATAAAAAATGTGAACTTTTGTATTAATATAAAGAATTCCCACAAATCTATCCATAAACGAGGGTATTGAAAGAGAACTAGAAATCCCTACCTTTTTGGAGCCAAGAGATGACGACCCATAAGCCAGTGGCGACGAAACAACGAACCAATCAAACTAAAAGGAAGCTTTTGATGAGATCTACACTTTTCTCAAAGGACCATGGTGAAACAATCACTCTAGGTGAGTACATCTAGAGATCTTAATGCCAAAGGCTTGAGTTTAGAGAGAGAGAGAGGAGAGCTCACGGTTTAAGAGAGAGAAAAGAAGAGAAAAAGTGAAATCAAACATGTTTGAGCCTATTTATAGTGGTAGAAAAGTAGCCCTAAAATTAATAAAATAATAGGCCCAAAACCCTCAAAAGTAAAGGTAAACCGGCCCAACCAAATAAAGAAAAAAAAAAATAAAAAAACATTTAGGTCGACTTTTCAAGCGGGAGGTGTCGACCCTCAAGAAAGAAAAGCAATATGTGCAATAGCAAGGTGTCGACTTGATAGGAAGGGGATTAAGGCCCTATTTTCCGAGAACCAACACAGACTCGCAACATAAGAGGTCAACCTTACTGTGACCGTGTCTACCCTTGTGGATAGCTTAATAATAAGAGGAAGGTGTCGACACCACCAAGGCCGTGTTTAATTTATTTTCCAAAGAACACTTCCGTAAACATTACAACATGCAAGGGTAGAGCCCTTTAAAAGGCTAGTGTCGACCTAAGGCAAAATTTCTAAGTTTGCAAGGAACTTTTAACCGAACAAATGCAAACAACCAAACCTAACAAGATTAAATCGGATTACACTCCTCCAAAACCAACATTCACAACTCCAAAGACTCCCAAAATAAAAATAAGGGAATTAAATACACTCTTCAAAGGATTTAAAGGATGCGGGTATTACAGTTAATATATCAATGTGAATATTCACATTGTCAATCGGCCGGGACCTGCCCGCCGAGCCACTCATGGGTTATGGCGGGTTGCGCCGCCACGGACGGGCCAATTTTACACTCCTATTAATGTGAATGTTAACATGTCAATGTGAATATTCAATCAGCTGGACGGCTGCAGGCCGCCCCGCCTCGAGAGCGAGTTTCGGGCCGCCTACGGGCCAATTTTACATTCCTACCAATGTGAATTTTGAAATATGAATGTTCACATCATAAAATTGCTAACCGTTCAAAAAATATTTATAAGGGTATCAAAATTAAATATAAGGGCATAAGTGTCCAAGAAAATAGTGTAAATCAAGAAAAAGGACTTCATGGAATAAAACTATACATACATGGGACTAAATGGGTTAAAAAATTCCTTCTTGGACTTCTTGAGTTAAAACATTTCTAAATAAGATTTATCAATAATTTTCTCATTTTTTTAACTAAAAAAATAAAAAAATTAAAAACTGATTTTTAACCATGTTGCCAAAACTGCCCATAATCAATTAACTTTATGAATCATGTTACACGGGCACGACAAAAATATGAGATCTTCAATTTAAACCCAAAGAATATCTCTTCATCGATTTGCACAATAATTTTCCGCCAACTATGAGAGTTAAAATATATGCTTGGGGTGTAAAGAGAATTTTAAGAAGTAATATTTAGAGTTACTCAAACTCAACTATACAATATCAAAATTGAATAAAAGAAGGCCGTATTAATACTTATCTAATTTTTTGAACCTCCATTTCTTTTTTGAATCCTCACCATAAATCTTAAATTTTAATAAGATTTTTTTTTCTTAAAAATACTACACTTAATACTAATTTTACCCATATCACACCCATGTGTATACTCAATTTAATTTTTGCATATATACCATCTCTTATTCTTACGCTTAGTAAACAATGAACGTATTGAGAGACAATTGAGAACAACAAAGCGTATTGAGAGACAAATCGATTTTCCTTTCTTCTCCTCTCATAAATCTAGATACTCTCTCTTTTTTCCTAGTCACCATGAACGACATTTGCATCTTAGTCGAGGTAAATCTGCATTCCAAATCTCTTCGGATAATTTTTTCTTATTCTCTCAAGTAATCTCAACTCCCCGTCATTAAGAGTATTATTTTTTTCGCTTATTTTTTTGGATAAAACCCTCGACATACAGAGGTTCTATAAGGAAAAATTCTTAAAAAAAAAAAAAACAAAATAGGGTACAAAATGAAACCGTTTCAAAGATTCTAGTGCTTAGAACAAAATCTTTATGTTCAACATTATATTAACTCAATATAACCTTAATAGTCGTGATAATGCAATATCGAACCAAAAACAACCCAAGAAAATCAAGTAAATGCAACATTAACCTCATCAAAGTTGTCGCCATCCTCTTTCATTGCTCTATATGTATCAATCGAATGGTGAAAACAACCACAAATGTAGAAACTTGAAATCATTGTAGAATAAGATTGTTTGTAACGTTAACTCGCATTTGGAATATTCGAATACATTTGAAACCACCCGAACAAAGTATTAAATAATTAGATGGTTTCTCAAAATAAGTTTTTTACGTGAAAACAGAATATGTGGGTTTAGGATGGCTTAAGGAAGAAGAATACCATTAGGGTTTAGATTAGTAAGGAGTATGTATAGATGGGATGGAGGCAAAAGCTATTGGAGAGTATCATTCTAATTGTTTTTTATTTGGTGATGGGTGTTCCGTTAAAAGTTATTCTTTAATGTAATTTTATTTCAGGATATAATTGTATTGAAAACAAATGCAGAATTGAGATTTTAAAAAAAATAAGTAGATGCTAATAGCAAGACTTTTTGAATAATTAATATATCTTTTATTTTTCAATTTTCTTTTGGACCCAATCAATTCCTAGGATTTCAAAGTAAAATATTGTCGTTTTAATTAATTATAAAATATTAGGATTATCAAATTATCTGTTTTGATTGAGTTTTTAAACTCGTGTTTGAATATTTTTATTTAAAAAACAAAATATAGTCATTATTTTTCATATAATTTTGGAGATTAAATCAGATGTTTGGTTTCAAATTTTTAGATTCAATTTTTTTAAAAAATTAATTTTTTTTTTACTTTTAGTAAATTTTTAAAAATTTTAAGTAATTTTTTTTTACTTTTTTTAGATACACCTTATTTAGGATATATCTAAAAATAATTTATTTGTAGAAAAATATTTAAAAAAAACTCAATAAATATACTAGAATACTAAAATATATTGAATTTCTATTTTTATTTTTTTTGTTTTTTGATATTTAATGAATTTTTGAAAAGATTTTTTTCATAAATATTATATTTTTAGAAGTATATTTACGTTTGATGGTCTAAAAAATTTTAAAAAATACTTGGGAATTATTTAAAAAAAAATTTGATAAAATTAAAAAAATATGAAAAATAAAATTTTAATTTTTAAAAAGTGAATTTTAAAATTCAAACCAAATTTTTAAAAAATAGAAAAGTATTATTTTGGTATGTTTATTTTTTTCTCAAATTAATTTCCAAAATTTTGAAATTAATTTTAAAAAACCAAGTGCGACATATAAGTTTTAACGTGGTGCCTAAAGGTCACACTCTCCTGGACTAGTGCAGTGCGAATTCTCTGCACTCCCTCCCTCACTGTATTCAGAGGCCTCCATTGATTTTAACCTTGGAGCGATGGTTTGAAGCTTATCGTCCTCTCTTCCACTGGAGTAAACCAAACTCAATAATTCTCCTAAACCCAACCTCATAGCTTGTCTCCATGAGAAACCTCCTTAACTTCCTCAATCTCTACGAAATCCTATCGACACCTTTTCTTCATCACTGAAAAGAATTTATTCAGAGTAAAATGACAAAAAATTTTCAGCTGTAAACTTCCACTTCCATGCGAGTGGATCATGAAAGGAAAACTACCCATTTTAAAATTTTCTCTCCAATTTTTCACTCTACCCATGGAGATTTTTAATTTAATTAATTTATTTATTTATTTTTAACTTTATAAAGTTTTGATTTTGAGCAGGAAATGTTGAAGAGATTAGTAGTTTATCATTGGCTCTGTTATTCTAGGTTTATATTTTTGTTTGTCATGGCAAATGTATTGGGGGTAAAAAGTTGTATCAAGTGTACCTTGGTGACTATGGGATTTAAGCATTTCTAGCATCATTGTTGTATCAACATCTCTCTAAGAAAAACATTGTTTATGTGCTTTAAAGCTATGGGTTGATTTTATATTATTTTCGACGCGGGTGTTGTCTTCGCTCTACTTTTTTATGTGTTTCTCTGCAGTTGCTTGTTGCAGGGTTTCCTGGGAAGTTTAGGGTTTTTAAAAGATAAGTTTGGGCAGTTGGTTTTCACTTCACTTTTATGTTTGGGCTATTTGAAGTGGCATGGTTGATTGGGGGAACTACTAATATCCATGCAGAAAATTCACTCCCTCAAAATCTTTAACGTTTTTTTTTTTTTTTTTTTCACCCATTTACTTGACTTAATGTGGGAAATGGGGAGTGTCTTCTTTTTGGAGGATGTTTGGAGGGAAAGGATATCTTTTGCTAATTCGCTTATGCTCGATCCCGGTCAGATTGCTTCCTATGGGTTTGTATCCTCATTTTTCTCCGATTCATTGGAATTTCCATTTTCCAGAAATCCTATTATTGATCTTGAGGAAAACTGAATTTGCTATTTGATTTCCATTCTTGAGGGCAGGTTTCTTTCATTCTAATCAAACGTGGTAGTGATAAAAGGGTGTGGTCTTGTAGCAGAAGCATCCTGCAAATCATTTTCTCTTAAAGAAGCATCCAGAAATCAGTGATATGCACTATTGTCATTGGTAAAATTGGCGGAGAAAAATGGGAAATCAATGTCAGAAGTTGAAAAAGGCCTTATCAAGAAGTTGGCACAATATATTGATACATTTTGAGTTTTTAGGTGATTAATAGATGGTCATTGGTTTGTGATTGAGGGATGTTGGGTATTTTTTTGTTCTTTTTCTCCTTTATTCTTTTTTCTCTTTTATTTCATTCTATAATGGTTGTGCCCCTTGCTCCAGCATATTTACTCTGAGTGCAAGTTTCTTTGATCATGCATCTTGAATTATTTTCTTGCATCATGTATCATTTGGCAGAACCCTAACATAAACTTTTGTTCTCTTTGTGTATATCCCTATTTTGTTTCTTTTTAATAAAATTTTCTATTTTGTTATCTCATGGAAAAAATAGTGAGAGATTTTATGAAAAACAGCGAGGTGTGCTACATCTTGTAGAGAACATACCCTATTTAGTTGGCATCCAATAAATTTAAGCTTGTTTTTTTTTGAATTAGGGCATCTCTGACTAGGTGACTGCAAGTTTTTTGGTTGTTGTTAAAGTTGAATAGTTTGTTGAACAGAAAAAGGAGCAGATCACTCCTAACACACTTTTGAATGCGCATCCAAAAACATAATCTCTAAGACTATGGATTTTGAAGCTCATCAATTTTTTTTGATGATTGTTTTCTGAAGTTTAGTACTGAATTCCTTTTGTCAAAAAAACAGGAATCAGTTGTCTCAAAGAAACTTATCTGCAAAAAGATGTGAGAGATGCTTTTACCAGCTGTACCGGTTTTATGTCCCGGGCATTCATTTCCTACTGCTAGAGAAACTTTTTTCCGCTGATGGTATTTTACAATTTCATCAAACATCTTCATTCCCCCTTCCCCTTCTCTCTTCCCTTTTTTCTTTTTTTAACTTTGCAGTTTATTTGATAGCCTGATCATTTTGTGTCCTTTTCTGAGCCTTCAGGAAAATTAAGCTGACCGAATAATTGCACCTTTATTTCTATTTACAAGGGAATAAAGCTGCATTTTCTGCTACCCCTGTTCTGCCAAACATTCAATGTAAACTTGGTGTATGATTTTTTTATCTTATTCATATATATATATATTGATTAATAAAAAATTCATTAAAGATGACGATTAAGAGAATGCCACTTCCTGTTTACGCGAAGAGAACTTGTTTATAGAATTATTATGTGTATATATACAAGTAGATAGATAGATAAATAGGTAAACAGAGGGAGATAATGCATATATATTTCTTTGGTCAACATAATTGAACTATGCTTCTCATTCATTTTTATGCGTTGCATAGTCTGGAAGTCTTAAAGTTGATGCGCCCGTGGCAGTATTATGTATTGAAATTTTGGCTCTGCTATTGGAGAGACATAAAAGTATGACTGGGAAAAGAGGCAGAGTACAGTTGAATTCTTTTAGTGTTTTCCTTGGCAATATTTATAGTTTCTTTTTACTATGGAACATTCACAAATAATATTCACAGTGTCATATGTTTTTTAGTTTCTTTTAAAAATCTTTTAACAAGAAAATGCTGACATAGAACCTTCTTGGATCTTTTAGATGTGGCATGTCAATTACACCTCAATATATATACCAAAGATTGTCACTGCTTGTCATATTCTATGGCTGCCTTGAAAACCTATGAACAAGACTCGTACTTAACCATTCATACTGGATCTTAGTAGCTCCGCCTTGCATCATCCACCGAAACATGCTGAAGTTATTGACCTATTTCAAAGGCAACATTTGCAGTTGTTTGCCTTGTCTCTGGTTGGATCTTTGATAGTTTAGGTTCTAAAGATTCTTGAATTCTTTCACTGATCCTTCAATATTATCAAGAGTAATTTCAGAAAATACATGTAGTTCTATATGGAATATATCGGCTTTTTTGTTTTAACTTGCCATGAAATTGCATAATGCTAAATCTTGTGTCACATAGCATCCATCACACTACTAGTTGTGAAAGTTTTTAAACTTTTATTTTTAATTTTGCAATACATATATATTTTTTTTTTAAAAACTTGTTTTGCTCTTCTTTTAAAAGTACACATTGGGTTTAAATAGTGATTTTTTTTTGGTTTAGATTGTTGAAGAGGTTTAAATAGTATTTAATATTTAAACACAATACCCAGGACAGGTGAGAAGACATATCAGTTAAGCCAAATGATAATGGCTGCTTTATTTCACTGATGATGTTTTTATCCTGGATTGCATATGTAGAACTTTTGTTTCAAAACATGATTTTGTATATATATATTAATCAGTCCATCTTTCTCACGTCTTACATATTCTTATATATATTAAATCAGTTCTGTCTTTCTACATCTTTAGTTTTGTATATAGACCATTTAGTGCATTATAAGTGAAAATTTGTGTATAAGTTTTGAATGTTTAGTTAGTGGAGTTATCTTCCTAAACATGAGGTTAGAGGCATAAAATGTAATTCTGGAATTATGTTAACATCGATATAATGTCGTCTTTTTACAATGTTATTACTATTATAGCTGACCTCATTGACGTTGCTTCTTTATATATATTATTGTGAGATTTTTTTTCTACCAGTCTTCAGTAGAAATTTGCTGTGTGTTAGGTCACTAGTTGCCCCCAAAAATCGTAAGCTGTTAGGAATAATTTATAGTAAGCTCTCTTTTCTCCTTGCATGTAGAGACTAATTAACTTTCTAAAAGTGTAATTTGACTGAGGTGCCAGAAACACGCCAGTAGAGTGCACCTAAGGCTTATGATGGGGAACAAAGACATATGATCAGACTAAATTTAGAATAACTTTGATGAGAAATTTGGAAAAAATTTGAGGGACGGAAGAGGGCTTTGATCTTTAGAGGTAGGTATACTTTGGTTCAGTCAGTTGTGTCCAGTGTTCTTATTTACTTATTTTCTTTGTGTTAAGTTCTGGTGAGTGTGGCTAGTAGAATTCGAAATTGAAGAGGGATTTTCCATGGGAAGGAAATGACGAGGGAAAGAAGTACTACTTGGTTAGGATGTGGTTTCTCTTCAAATAGTTTTATTTGTTTGCATAACTATGCATCCTAATTGCACTCTTAGAAAATTGTTTGTTATGAATTTGCATTTTTCTTTGCAGGTGTTGTCAACAATATTCTAAAAACCAATGACCGCTTTTCAGTTCCTGTCACTACTGCTGAGTTTGCAGTGATGCGCACAGCTTTCAGTGTATGACAAACTGTTGCTTTACTCACCTTCGATTATCATTTAGCTGAAATACTGCTTGTGTATTTCCTATTTTTATGCCTATGTTACATGGACTTTGGAACTGGTGTCAGGTGCAAGTATGTGTCGAAGAATCTCATACCCTTACCCAATGTATTTATAGAAAATTCGCTTAATGTTTATCGATAAAGTTATTCAAGATTTTATCTGCTGCCTTTTCTGTTTCTAAAAAAATGGTCATTCGGGTCAAATGTTGCACAGCTCTCATTTTAATTTGGCCTTTTCTTCTGCAGTTTGCTTTGCCCCACCTCATGGGCTGGGACCGGTATACCCATCAGCTGCCTCAAAGCATGTATGAAAATCCATCGTCAGCAAAGGTTGTTTCTCCGCTCTTGGATTCGGAATGGGATAAATGAAGTTTTTGTTATTTGCTAAATATCAACTTGTTTTGAGCTTGTGCTTCTTTTTGTACCACCTCACCTTCAAGGTCTGAGAACCTCTATTTTGGACACTTCCCAAAAGATTGATGAATATTTGCAGGATCAAATGACCCTTGAAAAAATTCTGTACATGGGTTCTATTGCCTTGGCTTTGTTTGTTGTTTTAAAGAATTTGGATGTGGCACTAGGAGTGTTGCTTAAAATGTCACCTCCTCGAGTTCACAATCATTAAGCTATGGTAGA